>JAWWEU010000111.1:25684202-25794370 GCA_035583155.1 Acropternis orthonyx | reverse complement strand
GAGACAGAGGGTGATTCCTCTGAGGTGCAGGGTTGGTAGATGAAAGAAAAATTCCAAGATTTTAAACCCATAACAACTTGCAAACCCCAAAGGAACTGAAGCTGTTTGTTAAGTAAATTTGGAGTTCACCCTTGGATTTTACTTTCATTAACAGAAAATTTTATTTCAGTTGAGCTGACATTTTGCCCCTAACTCACTGTGTGCATGCACAGTTTTAGTTGAAAGATGTTTCACTATAAATGTGTTCTTCTTGAGGGGAAAAAAACACATTGGATTTTTTCGTTTATGATACAATGTGAAAAAAGTATAAAACCCATTCAAGGGCGTAAAGTAACATGGAAAAAGCCACCACTGAACACTACTTATAGTACGTGTATCTGTTCGAATTTTAAACTTTTTCAACTCTGGAGTTCAGGAGGAAACAGCTTCAGAAAAAAACAAAAGACATGGAAACAATATAAATTTTCTAAATTACTAACTGCACTTGAGTTCAAAGTTCTGTTTAGAAACACGGTCAATAAAAAAAAGTAAAAAATAATTGTTTCTGCCCTGCCTTCACAATTTGAAATATTACTGCTCAGTTAGAGCACAACCATACAAACATTTGATTTGGCATTTGACTTAACTAGTGGGGCAGAAATGTCCAGCAGAGATAATGGAAAAATTAGCAAGAGAATAAAAAAATCTCTCAAAACAGATCAGCTGCCAGAAAAATTTAAAACTTTTTCTAGCATGGATTGATCTGTTTTAAGAGATTCTTGGTCTCTGCCCTTCAAAATGCCTATTTACCCCTCTTTGGATATTTCTGTCTTCTTGGTCAGTCAGGACCTACTCTGAGGGAACAGCAATAAACAGATAAATGAAAGTTCTTAACACAATAAAAGCTAATTGGATTATTGTTCATAAAGATAACAATCCAACTACCATTTAGAAAAGCATATGGTATTTGAAGGACCTGAATTAAACTAAATTGCTATTCAGGCAAATGAGCTGTACAAATGTATAGCAGCATGATGTATCTCTGCCTGGCATGTAAACCAGGGAGGTGGACACGTGTGAGCTATACAGACACACAAAGAGATTTAACCTTTGTTCTAATGTTAGTGGATTAGGTTTTGCAGAGTATAAGTGGCCTTTGAATTAAACCTTCTAGATCCCATGTGACTAGTTGCCCAATTCCTAAAAAAATATTCAATAACTATTAGGATAAATCACAGTATTTGTAAGGAAACCTCAAATGCTTTGAACTAAAGCAGGTGCCTAGAGTGGAGATGCTCTTTACTTCATCTGTTTTATATCCAGAATTGTTAGTATTTTTCATTGTTTGGGATAGGAGATTTGACAGAGACTCAGCCAGTGTGCCCACTGATACAAAAACCAGCATCAGGATTCTTACATAAAGTAAAATTTGTAAGCTTATTAATGATGTTTTATTATAATTGCCCAGTCAAGCCAGCAATCTCTATGATCTTCAAATCATTCCACTTTTGTTTTCCACCAAAACTTAAACCATGCATCAAAACCTGAAAATGGTGTATTACATACTGGAGCTACAGGCAGCAGAAATACAGTTTTACCATTCCTGACGCTTGTTTCACTGTTCTCTCCAACTATTTCCTCTCCAATACCCCTAGCAGCCAAACCCTGGGACATGGTGTTCTTTGGAGCACAGCACGTACCCAATTAAACATGTAAAACAAAGGCAGTGACAGGAGACATTGAGTATGTGATGCTTATATACCTTAATTTTTCCTTTGCTATTGTTTAAAAACAGAGTTAAGATGTTGAAGGACTACTAATTGGTTACAGATTTATGACTGGTTTGCAGTTTTCAGTACCAGTACAATATGCAAATCTCTGAGCTGTATGATTCACCACAACTCGAAGAATATACCTTCTGACAAAAGCAGCTACCTCAACTTCTCATTTTATGCAGCTTATAGAAAAATTTCAGATGTGACCCAGTTATGTCACAACCATTTTCAAACTGTGATTCTCTGAAAAGTAACTATATAAAAAAAGCACCTTCTTACTCATCAGATCTATTCCCCGTAGATAGCCAGGATAAGATCTGCTGACTGGGTTACAAAAATAAAGGCACTACTACTTATTAAAATTTCTACTAACCTTGCAAAACTAACATAACTGAGGAGCACAGGGAGATGAATTCTTTTGCAATTTTCAGTGGAAATAATTATTTTACAGTGCAATACAGCTCTAAAAGAGTTGTCAAAGATTTTGAGTCGGATCAAACAAGAGCAAAGGCACAGTTTTGCCTGCAGAAACATTTTAACTAACAGATACATACAATAAGGAAAAAATGTAGCATTGTATTAGGGATTAAGTCACTACTGGCCATTGGAAATGAATTGTTTTACTTGAAAACTGAGCATTCTTTGTATGCAAATCAACAGGACTCTCAAGCAGCAATTTTCCATCCAAATTGCCCATTATCCATCTGTCTCCAGTTCTTGGATTTGCCTTCTTGCTTGTAATTTCAACAAGACACTTAGAAATTATTCTGCAAATCCTAAGATTTGGCTCTTTGATTTTTTACTTGCTACTGCTAGTTCCTGTTCCAGTTCCTCAATTTGATTTTATCACACTGCCAGGCTCAGGGAATAGCAAACCAATATGCCAAACCCATGCCATACCATCAAAGCCGAGCAGCCAGGTTTCCATAAAATCTGAGCCTGGCTTAAGCTTAAACAGACTTACAGCATGGATAGGGCAACTTTTTGTTGGGGAAAAAGGGGAAACAGTTGACATTTGGGAGATAAACAGCTCCCGAAGGCATCTGAGCAACAAAGTGTAATTTTCTATCTTCCTGAAAATGATCTGGATAAGGGGAAGAGATTTGGAAGGATAAACGTGAGAACACTCATGGGTTGAGAAAACTCATGGGAACTCATGGGGTTCGTTGTGATGAAAAAAAAATAACAGAGAGAGAAATAAGACTCAAGAAAGACAAGTGATGCAAATTAAAACAATTGCTCACCACCAACCAACCAGGCAGTCTCTGAGCAGCGGCCCAGCAGCCAACGTTCTCCCTGGTTTTACTGCTGAGCATGACACCATCTGGTGTGTGATGTCCCTTTACTCAGCTGGGGTCAGCTGCCCTGGCTGTCTCCCCTCCCAGCTCCTTGTGCAACCCCAACCTCCTCGCTGGTGGGGCAGTGTGAGGAGCAGGAAAGGCCCTGACAATGTCTAAGTGCTGCTCATCAGTAGTGAATATACCTCTGTAATATCAGCACTGTTTCCTGCACAAATCCAAAACAGTGGCCTTTCCAGTTACTCAGTTACTCCCATTCCAGATTTCTCCTTCCTTTCTGTTCAAACTATTCTGTGTCACATTTCCCCACTTTCCTTCTGAACAACCTATATGTTTGTACCATCTCCACCTCACTTCTGTAGCTCTTGAATATCTCACTTCATCTTCATCCTCTCAAAATAAAACTTGACTAGTTCGAATAACTCATTGACTTTAATCTTATTTGCAACTAGAGATTATTCATGGACCACCTGCTTTGCTATATGTAACACTGGCCAAATTACAAGACCTGAATGACACTGAAGTAATAAAAGTTGGAGGTAATTTGGGAATCTGAAAAATATCCCAAACAAGGGAATCACGTTATTCCTAGCAGTAAGCAACTCAAGTTCTAAAAAATCACACTTTTGTTTTAAAAAAGCAACTCTTTTAATATATTTTTTCTCTAAATTCATCAGACATTCTCAAGTTATACTTTTATTTTTTTATGAAGCTGAAATATAGTTTTCACAAGATCTGAGGAATATTCAGAGATTCAACAGAAAAATGTGAGAGTTTGTAATAACAAGTGTGTCAGTACTTTAAGCTGATACCACTTTCTCCTAGATCAAAATGGAAATGAGATATTAAAAGCCTATAAAAACCTTAGCAAGCCTGAGTTTAGACATAGATTTTCTTTGCTCTGATACCAGTATACAGATCTATCTATCTATATCTGTATAAAAACATATAGAGTACCACAGAGAACCACATTCCTCATTATCCTTACATCTTTTCCTGCCCTTGAGAGTCACCTCTTTCAGAGGAATTGCATGTCTGACATTAGGCAAGAGGTCTAAGCCAAAACTTGCAGTCAGGTTTAGTGAATGAGCCATAGGGAAAGGTCACTTATTAGTTCCTTTGTCACATTCCCTCAAGATATATTAAGGATGGATATTCTTCATAAAGGAAACTCTGAAGTACCACATGTCTGAAATCTAAGTTGCTCAGTTATCAGAAATAAAAAGCACATTGATACTAACAATATGTACATGTAAAGTATCTCACCATCTTCTCAATTCCATGGCCTACTTTCCCCCAGAGTCTCAGGTAAACAACCCAGATTACTCTCTCCATGGCAAACTTTACTGATAGTCCATTTCCCACGATGACTGCAGCTAGCAATGAATGCTGGGAACTGTGTTCCCTCTCCCAACTGTGTAACGCAGATCATTCACCACCCTGAATTATGACCTTGGTGGGAGGATGGATGTCTTACTGCACTGGTGTCACCTGCACAGAGCTGCCTGTAGATTAGGCCATGTCAATGTAGGGAATGGGAAGAACAGGCACAGCAAGAGACAAGAGATCTTCCCTAAACACCAAAACATGCTTTGTACTCATATTAAAACCTCATGCCTTCAAACCTCCAGAGAGGAGTCTACCTTTCCAAAAGGGACTTGATGGCTCTATCAGACAGCACAAGTGCCAGTAGAAGACACCTCTGAAATCCCCAAAGGACCCTCAAAATTCACCCAGACCCCACTGCAAGCACACACTATGACTTTTTAAAAGCTTAACATCTCATAAACCTCCTATATGACATAAATAGCCACGATTCCTGCTACCATCTTACCCTCTGACATCCAATAGCCACACCCAAACTGCCTCAAGACAATAGTCCTAGACCAACACTGATTCTCTTCTGCACATCCTCTTATGTTTCCTTCACTGTTGCCAAGGCATTCTGACAAAACTTGGATCCTTTACTCCCAAAGTTTTTACACTGAGATCCTGTGGATGCATTTATAGCATAATTTTAACTTTGGATTTTCTGATTTTCCAAAGCCAACTGTGACATTAAGCTACTTCAGCTTCTTGTACCTATGGGGGTTTATTTGAAAGAAGGAGAGTGAGTGAAGAAAGCTCTAATTACTGTATATTATTATAATTCTTGCTTTGGAAATTCCCATTACACATTTCAATTAAATTTTACAAGTTAATAATAAGTATTTATGATAAACCCTCAATGCAACTAGCAGAAACCTTATCAGAATTTAAAAGTTCCAGGAGAGGTAGTATTCAGGCAGGCAAAGCCCACCTTAAATAACCAGAGCCATTCTGTGGCCTTTGAGCCGACTGAAAGAGTTTGGCCAGTTCTTACTTTTAAACCCTCTGCCTCTCCAGCAGAGTGTGGCCATCACCAAACTGCCTACTGGCAACAGTTCCAAGTTGATGGATGCTAATTTCTCAAACTATGCCAGGCAATTGTCTGGCATAGGCTGAAACTATTGTAGAGAAAGGAATTCAATACCAGAGACACAGTTCCAGAGCCCAGGAACATAACCTGGCACTATTAATTACTAGCCCCAGGGATAGTCTCCTGGGGATTCTTAATGAAACTCTCTGAGCAGACTGAATCAGGCCAAGACCTTTGGAGAATGCAGTCTGCCTAGAGAGAGGAAAAAACAAGAAGTCAGCACAGGATTTCTTTTGCTTGTCTGAAGCTTTCTATTATTTATTTCTTTTGGTGGCAAGAACAACAAACCAGATCTCCCTAGACTGATTCCTTTATCCAGTCTTGTCTGCCAAGTCTTTCCTTCCCGTCTCTCTCAATCTGGACTTAATTCAAGTCTGACTTTTCCTTTGTCCCTTGTGAACCTGACCACAGCTTTTCTACAATGCCTTTCTTTCCCTAGCTCATACTTCACAATCTTCCTACTTGGATGAGTATCTTTCTCCTTCTTAGGTATGTTTGTGGCTTTGGCCTTTTCCATATCTCTGGACCTGCATATTTTACCTCTGGACTTGTATTTGCTACAAATATAACACATCTACTGTGCTGAGAATTCACAGCTCTTTATCAGGCTTTTTGTCCATACGGAAATCCTGGTGCCTTATTCACATCTTGTGTATGACTCAATTCAGGTGTGGTATGGCTAAAACAAAATGCTTACTCTTCACCTAATAACCTCTGTTTCTCAGCTACTACTAGTGACACTACCATACAGAGCTTTCTCCAGATTCTCACATTTTTCCACCACCAATAACATATCTAACTTGTCTTCTTCATCCAAAGAACTAAAATTCTCGCCTATATTCCATAAACATTATCTCTCAATTTACTGATCAGTATTTTAATTTTGCGGATCTTGACAAATGTGATCTAGATTCTGTCATCCATCCAGACAACTTCAGTAAATATAATTTCCTAAGTACTGCTCATCTGTATGACATTTTGAATTAATTCCCCAGGATCAAATTTCATTTTCACATCAAGCAAATAGTTGCCTTTACCTCTAAATCAGAATTATGTCTATGACTTCTCAGCTGGGCAGTGAAAGAGAGCTCCTCTATGATCAGCCTTCATTTCAGATCCAGTTATTCACTGACTGGATTGTGAAACACCTTTGCATTTTCTTTTTCCTTTGGAGGAATTCCTGGTCAGTATCTGTCCCACTGTTCTCCTTCTAAATACTTCTTAAACTGTTCTTTATTGATTCAGCAGCAGTGAAGTCTCAGCAATGAGAACTTATTCATTATGCTGACCAATGTAATCTCATTATTTTCTCTTTATTTTCCAGTCGTTCGCTTTACCATTTCTGGTCCTTATCATAAGCAGTGTAGACATTTTTGTGCCACTAGTGAGCTCCCAGGGGCTCTACCCCATAATCAAGTTTGGTGAGCACATACCTAATCCAGCCTAATAATTAGCATTTGGTTTGTACTTGGGTTAAAAATTTTTGCTCTTCCTCATTAAGATGGAGCTGTGATACAGCAGAAGTCATGACAAGCAGTAACATTATAAATATTGTCTAACTAGCTGCAACCCATGACTTAGGGCTTGACAATAAGAACTGTTGAACATACAGGACTTTCATAAGTAACAAAAATGGGTGTATATAACTTGTAAGAACTGCGTCCTTTGCATCTTGATGATGAGACTTTACAAGCCTTTCCGAGTAAAGTGCAATTGAAAATGGCTGATTGTAGACGATTTAATAAAAATCAATCTGCTCCTGGGATTGTTTTCAAGTTATGGCAGAAATAGCGACACGTGTTGCATGAAAACCTGCACTCCATTTGTAAGTACCTCAGTTAATGTTTTATGCCACAGCAATCAGCTTTGACTTGGGTGCCAAAACGAAGCGCCGATACAGGTGGCAACTCAGCAAATATATGCGAATTCATGAAGAGATTTACTGCTGACTCTTGGTTTAATTGAGGCTCTTCCCTCTGCCCGCTGCTCCCAGGGGATGACAGACGGCTTTTCTCGCCCAGTTTCCCTGGAGCAGGGCGCACGCTCCGACCAAAGGCACGCTTAGGATGCGGCTCTTCCCAGAGCTTTTTCCTGCCGCGCGTGCGCTCCGGAGCCTGGAACGCCACACGGGAGCGGCGGCTCCGGCCCCTCTCCCAAGGCACCGCCAGGCTCCGGGGAAGCAGCGCTCGGGTAGCTGGGCTCGGACGGCCATGCCGACAGAGCCGCACGGTGCAATTCCGGTGCGCCGTTCCCAAGACTCCCGGCGCACCCTGCCCTTGTCCCCCCCTACTGCCCCAGCATCCCGCGCTGCTCCCGCCGCCGCTCCCATTGGCTGCCGGCCGGACCAACCGGCGCCCGCGCGGAACGCGGGGGGGAGCGCGCGGCGCGCCGCTGCCCGAGCGGGCTCGTTGCGAGCCCGGCGCCGAGGGGAACCCCCCCCTTCCAGCGGGGCGAATGGTTTGGCCCACCCCCCGCGTCACGTGGTGGTGGCGGCGCGGTGGCGGCGCGCGGCTCACGTGCGGCGGGGGGTCATGGCCGCGCTGCTGAGCTGCGCCGGCCGCCTCCGGGCACTGCGCCCAGCGCTGCTCCCACCGCCCCGCGCACCGCGGCCCCGCACACCGCCCCGGCCGCTGCCCCCGCTCCGGCCGACCGGCCCCGACAGGTGAGACCCCGCGCCGCACCGCCCCCCACCTCGGCCGAGCGCGCCAAGGGCACTGCCGGCCGCGCCGCCGGGCCGCGCCTCCCTCACAGCCCCGAGCGCCGGGGCGGGACACGGAGCGGAGGAGCTGAGCGGCGTCACCGCTCCTGGGGGAGCTCAGGGAACCACTGACCGTGGCGCTTGGTGCTCTGGTGCTGCTCGCGTGGTGATCGGCCACAGGGCGGGCTCCGTGACCGTGGAGGTCTTGTCCAGTCTGAGTGACTCTGTGATTGACTGCGGGTGACCCCGCAGCTGGAGTCTGGGCTGGCTCTCCCTGCCCTCTGACCCCACTCTGCTCTCGTGAGGAACATCCTATTTCCTTTGCCGTGGTTCCCTCTCCCATCGGGAACTCAGCCCGCCCCTCCGTGTGCATGGCGGCTGCGGGTTTGACCACGCTAATATGTGGTTGGTGCCCCACAGGAAGATCGGAGACACTTTCATTAACGCAACTACAGACACGCAGGGCTTAATGAGCTGATAAAATAACTCAGTGCTGCCAAAGGGAAGAAGTTGCTGTTCAGTCTTTCTTGTGCTGTGTTATAGCTCTGGTGCTCCCCCTGAGTAGCTTCATTCTTGGTAGAAAACCAGAACGCTTTTCTGCCATTCGAGATAAGTGTGTTCGGTGGAGGACTTGGTGAGTTCTAGAGCTGGTTCAGGAGAAAGGATGGGAACAGGCAAGAGTCAGCGATGGAGAACTCCTAGGGGAAGTCTCACCACCAAAATAAGGACGGTGCTGCTACTTGCACTAGCTTTAATGCTTGTCAGTCTTACTATGGGGCTGGTTTTTATTTGGTAGGCTCACCAAAATCTTACCTAAAAAAGAACATAGTTTTTGTGCTATATGGCTTTAATCATTGAAGTGTATCAGATGCTATCAGAAGCTAAAGTTGGTGTGAAGGATAGAGTAGACTGGTTCAGGAAGGACCAGGGAGCTGGTCTGCTGAATGGCTGGCAACAGAACCACACATTTAGTTAGCTGCAAATCATGAATAAGCCTTTCTACATTCTAGTAATTAGTTTTTGTTTTCCTCAACATGTAGCTTAATTCTCTAAATTAATTTGTTGCAAGAAGTGGTATTCACTAAAATTCACGTATGACTTGATGAAGGACCTAGAATTCCATTTCTGGAAAGAACTTCAAAAGTGCTTTATGTGATGATATTTTGTGTCCAACAGGTGTGTTTTGGTTTTTTGGCTGTTATCACTTCCCCAGTGTTTTTTTTCTTGCAACAGATTATACTTAATTTCAAGTATAAATTGGGTCATGTGGAATAGTTTAGGGATCATGCAGAAAACTCTTTTGAAACTTTTTGTGCATTCCTTCTGTCCGGTAATTTCATTCCTAAAATAAGCTTTTCATCTAAAATCTTTGTCTTATTGTCATGTTGTGGTACTGGTTGAGGCATCCTAGTGTACAAGTGATGCTCTAGGCCCAAAGTGGAAAGCAAAGGTAAACCTTATGAACTGAAATTGCATGTATTAGGCATCTAATGATTTCTTTTTTTTTTTTACCTGAAGTAACTATTCATTGTTTCTTTCTCTACTTAAGCCTTAATTTCTGGAAATGGACCTCCTTTGAAGAATTAGAGTGACACATGGACAACACTTAGGCTTGGTATACTTGCTGTTCAGGTCTCAAGATTGAGAGTGAAATGCAGTCCACTGCAGTAAATTCCAGAGAATATTGATAAAATTCTAATTGGAATACTAGTGAAACACATACACACACACTCCCATTTTAAGAGTAAATAAATAAAAAGCAATCATCTAGCATCTTGCAAGATAACTGTGTAAATAACTATGTATGTGTGTGCTTGGTATAATTGCTTTAGCATTGAACCTAATAAAGTCAGTTCAGAGGCAAGTCTGTGACTAATTACAATAACGGTTGCAGAAGAATTGCAAATCTGTTATTTGGTGTAGAGATGTGAAAAAGCAGCCATCATATTCAAGCTGGGGTTTTATCAAAGCATTGTTATTGCTCTGATTTTCAATCTAACCACCTTCTGTAAATGGGTTAGGATAGCAAATGGATAACCAGTTGCGTTGGGTGCTTCAGAAGCATTTCAGAGCAAATCAGATCTAAGGCAAATTTACTCTTTCAGTTGACCACCTCTAGTATGAAATATACTATATGTTATGACTTTCATGGCGTGCAATTTTATTCAGGCAAACTGTGACAGACCAATGCAAACTTCAGAGCTACAGCAGCAAACTTCAGCGTTGTGCTGATTGATGTGGTACAAACTAATTACTGGAACTGTGTTCACAGAAGCTTCACTGAAATGAAGAGATGCCTAAATTTGCTGCTTGTATCTGACTGTCAAGAATGCTGTAACAAAGCCACTCCACTGGGAAGTGTTTAAAGTAGATTTTGCATTAACATCATAATGTTTTGGGGGGGGGTTTATGCTACATACTGCAGGTGATTGTGTTATGGTTTGATGTTACAGCTTGCTGCTGTGGGAAAGTTAGTGCTCGGAGGAGGGGTATTGGTTCCATTCTTCCCACAATGGCCACCCTTCTGTTGCTGGCCAGCTAGTTTTGCTCTAAATCAGGGAAGGAGAACAGGTAGGCTCCTAAAGTATAGATTCTGAAAGTATGGCTGAGGAGGAAAGTCCAGGAAAATCTATACAATAACAAAAAGAAATCAAACTAGCAAACCTGCTCCAGGGTTGGCCCCTCTCCATATGGGCCCACAGGTCCTGCCAGCACGCTGTTCCTGCACAAGCTTTTCCCTGTCTTATCAACACTGTTTTCAGCACAAATCCAAAACACAGCCCCATTACTTACTACGTTGAAGAAAATTAACTCTAATCCAGCCAAAACCAGCACAGAAGGTACCATGGACTATGCCTTTCAAGTTGTCCCTGTAAAGACTTGCCTTTTGATACATTGCAGTGTGTTTGAAGCATGTTGATGAGATGGGAGAGAAAATATCCTTTTAAAGAAGATCTTGTTTCAGATTGGGGAGGGGGCTGGGAGGGGGGCGGATTTTGATTTGAGCCAGAAGTTAAAAACTCAAATGATTCATGGTTGAATGCATGGTACTTTTTTTTTTTTAAATTAGTTGCAAACAGGTTGCTTTTGGTTATTTACTGCCATACTCAGCAATTCATCACTAGTGAACATAAGTGTAGAACTAGATGCTTAGTTACATTAGCAAAAGGATAGACTTAATGGTCTTTAAATGCAGAGGAGACATACAGTAGACTTGCCTTTGGTGATACTCTTGTAATAGTTTCACAAGCTGCACTGTTGTTACAGTTGTTCTGTGTGTTTCACTGATGGGTATAAAATGCCTAGACACTTCACAAGGGATCACAGAAATGTTAAGGTTGGAAAAGACCTAAGATCAAATCCAGTTGTTAACCTAATACTGCTATCTTCACCATGAACCACATCCTGAAGTGCCACATCTAGATGTTTTTTGCACACTTCCAGGGATGGTGACCACCACTTCTCCAGGCAGCCTGTCCCACTGCCTGACCACCCTTTCAGTGAAGAAATTTTTCCTGATATAAGTGTAGTACAAAGCAAAGTTTTTCTGTTTTGCTTCTTGTGAGCCACTTAGGCCAAATTTTTAGATACTCTCCAAGAAATTTGAGATTTCTCAGTCTACATGAAAGAACATTAATTTTTCTCTGTTATAAAATTCTACTATATCTCACTGAAACAAGTATACAGTGGCCTGAATGTTGTGGCCTTTTTTTATAGGTGACCATAGTTAAGTCAGGGGAAGTACTGTTTAACAGTCGTGTGAATCATGCTGGGATCTCAGGTGGTATTTAGGTTTGTGTTTAGTAAATTTAACTAATGTTGGGTCTGTAGTGTTTTTATGTACACTAATGAATTTTAACTTTCTGAAGTTTACCATTATTCTACTTGGAGCATGGCTTTATTTTGAGAACTATTTCATGCACCTTTTGCCTTGCCTTTAGTAAGAACAAAATATTCTGTACTTTTCTTAGAAAAAGCATAGCAGCTATCTTATTGTGGCTCTGATAAAGGGAAGCAAATACCCATATGGTGGCTTTGTAATTATTTTTTGAATGTTTGGAATTGGCAGAGTTTTACAGAAAGTGAACTTTATGCTGAAAGGAAGGAAAGATGGGACTTTTTTACTCAGGCTAGTGTGTAAGACACATTCCTTTAGGAAATTAAAGGCACTGCCTTTAGTCTGCTCTAGAAATGTGGAAAACATGTAAGTAGATGAATACAGCACTGGGATTCTCACTAAACCCTTGCAAACAGAAGAATTTTATGAGCTGACTTGGTGTAAATACTTTCCAGTTGTTGCAAGCTAAATTGGAGGGTGAAGAGTTGTCACTTGTGTTGGGTTTAGGAATGCATAATTGGGTAACCTTTCCTGTGTAGGCAAGGTCTGCAGTTGTAGGGGCAAAGCTGAAGATGGTGTAAAGGCTCCAGTGTTTCAAGGCTACTTCTAATCTAGCGATGGTTGGAATAGGAGAGAGATCACCCTGTAGAGCTTAGTATATCCTTTTGAGCTTCTCTCAATCCTGAAGCACAGTAAAGAGAAATTACACTTGTTGGAGAAGAATCAGATTGCTCATTCAAAGAGATTTTACTGTGCAGCTTCACGTGCTTGCAAATGTTTCACGTAGAGAAAAATCTTAAAATGTCATTTACAGGTAATTGATGAAAGTAAATGTTTAGCACTTGTTGCAGTCCTTGAAGAAGTATTATGCACTATGCATAGCATTGAATTCTGAACAAAGTTCATTAAAATAATTGAAAAAATGTTGTTACATCATAAGGCTATATAACATCTAGTACTGAGGCAGGATCAGAAATGTCAAGGTGATGTGCGATAGATTTTTGTCCCCACTCCTAATCTTACTCTGTAAGCTTCCAAATGAGAGAGTTTCAGTGAAGTATCCTTTCAAATATTTCATTACAATTAATATTACAGAAATTAATATTAGCTGTGTGATGCTTAGTGGATCCTACTGTATTTCTTTTTCGAGCATGGAATGGGATAGGTGAGTCCTTTGAGTCTTTTAAACTTAGGTTTTTTCCCGAGTAAACACACCACGACAAGCAGATTATTATCTGTGTTTTATCTATGTTGCTTTTCTTAGGATTTGAGAAATTACAGTTTTGCTGCGTGATGTTTCATGTCTAGTGATGGCTCATTTTCAGTACTGTTGTCTAGCCAGTTGTACCCTTTCTGAAGTTTCTGCTTTTGTGTTTTGTCCAAAACATACAACTTTTTGTGGTCTGTGTTGGATTTTCTTTTCATTGATTTCAAACCATTACATTAAGTAGTCAAGATGAGTGAAGTCTGAGATGTTCTTTCTCAGAGTTTGCCACCATTACAGTGTCATCTACAAATTCTCTAAGTTTGTTAACTCTTCTTCCATCCAAATTGTTACTGAAGCCTTTGAGTGGACAGGGATTGTACCAGTCTTTTCTGAGCTGGGTCAGGAGATAGCTTCATTTAGACTCCTACACAATATTCCTAATTTTGCAACAAACCACATTTTAATTTTGTTTATATATTTAATTTTTTTGTTTAGACAACTACTGCACCCATATTTTGTAACTGCAAGTACATTGTATCTCCTCATTTTGCTTATGAGGTTGTCAGGTAAGGTGGTGCCAAAAGCCTGTGCATCAGTCCGTAAAATTTTCAAGGGAATTCCAGAGGACTGGAGTTGGAGTAAGGTCCATTAATGTGTCTTTAATATAACATACCTTAGCATTTTCAGAAATTATTTAAGTCATTCTTCCTTATTCTCACCTATGCCCCATCTCCTTCCTAAAATTAGTAATGATAGCATAGTTAAAATTTACATAGGATGGTTGCAATTAACTTTTCTTGAAAGCTAAACAGTGTATGATCTGTAATTTTTTTCCCTTTGAAGGGGAAAGTAATTTCTAAAATCATCTTTCTTATATTAGAAGCCTTTCTTGCTGCATTTTTAGGTGACTTCTTGACTGAAATGGTTAACATGACCTTGATTTTTATCCTTGCTTTTTTTCTATTCCCCTTAATCGTGTGCTGTTTTCCAGCTTCTAAAAATTAAAGACTCCTGATGCATGCATAACTGCCTTGTTTTGTTTCATGGTGAGGTTGTGCCATAACTCTAAATTTTCAGTGTGTTGTCTACTGCATTCTTCTGTCCTTCACTTGGTTGCCTGAAATCAAACTGATACTATGTCCCTTAATTTGTTAAGTTTGCATCTCTTTTGGAAGCTGACTTTCTGGTCTGCTCAATTTTTCATCTTATAGAACAGTGAGCTCTTAGGGGTTTTTTTCCTTCAAGTTTTGTGTTCCTAGTTGATTTGTAGTGCTGAGTACCAGGCTGAAGACAGTAGATGCCTGCAGCTTCATCCAGGGTTTGAAGCCATAGTTATTTTTAACAAAGGCTTACTATGGGATTGGCTTAACATTACACAGTGCCATAAAGAGTGCTAGAAGTGTAATTTATTCAAATGCTGAAGGCCTGCATATGATGAGGTAAACCTGAGCCTTACGGTAAACATTGTATTTCAGATTATAGTTGTAATTTAGGTGGATGCTAGTGAAAGTTTTAGTTCCTCAGGTTGTTTTATACTCTTACTGTTTTCACCTGTCTGTGTCAGACTGTAACTTGGACTCCCATGTTACCATCTCTTACAATGTCCTCAATCAGTATAAATTAACAAAAGCACCAGTAGCATATTTGATAATATTGGGTGGTGTGTATATGTGTAAATAGAAATGCCCAGTTCTGCTCATCTTTCAGAAGGTTGTTAGTGTATAAAAATAACACTTCATATAAGTGTGTAATATTTTACAGTGTGCAACAGTAGCAATTGATATAATATTCTAAGCCTATGTTATAAATAGCATCATGCTAAATGTTAAGCCGGAGAGTTTAGTAACAAATGAAACTTTAGTCCTCTGGTGCTGTTAACTGGCATATATTGAGCATGCAGATATTGTTTTTATCTTTACACTTAACCTGATGGAGCTATGCAAGTGCTTTAAAATATTTGTGACTTTTCACTCTTGGAGAATCTTACAAAGATAGTTTTCTTAAAAAAACTGTAGGACTTAAGAACGGTAGATATCAATTTGTTTATGGTTACGTGTGTGCTACATGTCATAAGATACAGCTTAATAATTTGAAAAATACTGTAAAACAATAGCAGGTTTTTATAGAAAAAGGCATTTTGATTTTAATCTGAGGCACAAGAGTTTTGTCCACTTGTGCTTAGTTTGTTAATGGAAATCACAGTATGGTTTCTCTATTACAAAAGCAGTAAGCCCTCTGTTGTTGCTGGCTTCCGAAAGACTTTTCCCAACTTTTCCAGAAGTATTCTGAAAAGCTTTCAAGTAGCTTTTTTCATGGGTATATGAGTGAATGATACCATTTTCTATTTTTATCTATATCTTTAAGAAAATATAAATAATTTGCAGTCATTACAATTTCATTTTTATAGCCATCCGCTGGCTAGCTCAAAGGTGAGTATTGCTGTTTATGTGTTACTTAAGAGTTACTAAGTTCCAGACATCTCATTTGGTTGTAACACCCAAGAAGAGTTAAAGTTTATTATCTTACTGTTATTTTTAGCTTGTACTGATGGATTTTATTCTAATTCGTGTAATGATTCCTGTTTTATGGAAAGTACCCTGTGCCTGGTTATATGATGCAGTAGAAGAGGAGAAGGAAGGAAAGAAAATGACATGCTTGGGAATACTTCTAGTGAGAGATGGCATTACTAGTAACAACAAAAAGAGTTTGATGATGTTAATCTGTCAAGCTGCTTACAACCAGAAGTGGTGTTTCAGTTTTGGTTTTTCCCCTAATTTTTTTTTTTTTAAATTCTATTTTCTCTGATTTTAGGCACATATTCCTTCTCAATTTCTTTTTTTCTGGTTAGTTCTGGTGGGTTTTGGACATGATGAGCTTTCCCACTCTAACCTGATGGGACAGTAATTTAATTTTTTCATGAAAGTGGATGGACTGCTGTTGTACCAAGGTAATGAGTTAAATAAGCTTACAGAGGGATCTGAATAAAATGAGAGCTAGCCCAAAGGAATCAGTGGGAACTTACATCTAGAAGGAGGTAAGAGAGACTGAAGGAGAGGTTGTGTCCTTCTTTGGCAGTCTTTTTTTCCCCTGCTTTGATTCTTTCTACCTCATCCTTTCCCTGGTGAAATACCATGCAGATAATTTCTGGTCTCTGGAATATTTTTCAGGAGGTAACTTGAGATTGGGCAATGTAAAAACTGTATGCTTTGAAAAGATAGTGCCAAACAGTAGTGATGTTCCTCATTATTAGGGGATTTTTTAAAATACCTTCAGAAATCCAATATCATCTAATAAACAGTTTTCATGGCTTTCATTAGCAAAGAGATTCTGCCTCAGGCTACTTATAGAACTTAGGGCCTGCTCAGTTACCAAATGAGGATTTCAAACAGCAGGGAAAAACCTGTCTTTGGGCTACTTCCTGCTCACAGCAGACAATCACATGGGAAACCACCAGGCTGGTGTTTCCTACCCCAGGGATGATTTTTCTGCTATTTAGCAGCTTGCTGCCTGTGCTTCTAAAACACTGCCCTGCCACCAGCCAGCTTTTTCTCCTCCACTGGACTTCCTCTCCTCTGGCCTTAAAGGAGCACTGGTTGGTGAGAAACAACCAGCACATACACCTGTGACACAGCTTCAGGCATGGGAGATTGTTTTGTAGAGAATACCAGCACTCCTGACTTCTAGGCTGCCATTTCAACAAAAGGTGCAGCCCTTACCATGTAGGATTCCTGGTGAATTTGCAACAGCAGGGAGTACAACTACTTCTTTTAGAACTAGTCTAGAGAGCTTACAGAAATGTAGCTGAAGAGCTATCTAGAGCGTCAGAGATGAGGGAGGGCAATTTCAGAAGCTTCTGAATCTTCTTTTTGCCACCCAGCAAGTATTACCTTCTTTGTATGGGATTCTGGAGAGGACAGTCTGGTTTATTTTGTGCCGTTTTAAGGGTGGTTGAGAAGAGACTTCCAGAAATGCTTGTGTGAAATGATAATTTCACCTACACAAGCTGTTCACAGTCTTGCTATGGCATAAATACCATTTTCATATTCTTATGTACATCATCCTAAGTCTTTAAAAAGAAAAAGGCAAGCTTGCTTTGCATTGCTAGAAATAATAACACTTTCTCGTTCTGCTTCTCATTGTAGTGCTGTATATTGTGAAAATAAATATTTAAACAAATTTAGTGTTGGTGTTTGGTTTACATGGCAGAATGAAGGGATGCTTCATGCTGGTTATTGGAAATTCTGCAGAATGGAGAATGATCCTGTTGTTCTCTACTCTATTGTTGTCTAAAATACTGACCTCTGCATTAGTTTTTGTGTATCTGAATTGAAAAGAAAGATATGATTTGCTGCCTTGATTTGCTGTGTTCTGGAATATCTGTCTCTGACTGTTCTAGGAGTGATTTTTCAAAAGGGTGTAAGAGCTTTCGTGAGAAGCTGTAATGGGACAATAGACTTGTATAGTGCTTGGATGACTTAAAAATTTTAGTTTTTGTAGGAATAGTATTTGAACCATTTAATTTGTGAGGTGAATCTAACTAAAAATCTCAGAGAAACGGTTGTCACTGTGAGAAAATGTATGTGACTGTATCTTCTTAAGAAGGACACTGATTTGAATCACCTGTATTTGTTTATATCAACATGGAATGGTTTTGAGACACTGTTCATTGCAAGAAGTGCATTATCTTTTTGACATTCTATGACTAGTGTAGTTGAAAATGACTCACAGAAGTGTAATCTCTCTTTGTTTGTTTTTTTATAAGCAGAAATTTTATGAGCCAAATAAGGTTCCTTACGCTTGCACATCAAGAGGAAGGAAGTATTAAAGAAGAACCAATTTCAGAAATTCGAACCAAACCGACCTGGCAGTTTGACTGGGCATTAAATAAAGTGGATAACTCTGTCAGGAAAACTGGCCGCATTCCTAAATCTCTTCTACTAAAAATCTTCCAGGAAATAAGCAAAGCAGGTAAGTTTAAAGCTGCTGTATAATGACTTGGCAAACCGGGGAAATGAACCGAAAGAGTTCTGATTTACTTTTTTGCCTCTAAGTGTTGTTTAATCTGCTGTATATGTTGCTGGACGGTCTTTAAATGCTTTAGAGATGTTACTTGGCTTTGAATGCACGTTTGCTTTTCCAGTTTTTTTTTTTCCTGTGTAAAAATGCAGTGTGCTTTTAATAAATGTTATCATATTGCCTTGCTTAATTTGGATTTTAGATCTGGTAATATTGCCCCTTCCTCATAAACTGTATTGTGCTCTCTGAACAGTGATCGTGTCTGTCTGGTTTACACAGTATATTTTCAAAGTGTCTGTAGTGAACCATGCTGTACTTAAGACATTATTTCTTTTAAAATGGAACTACAACAGGGAAATATGTAGGTGATTCGACATTACCAGGTAACTGTGGTTATTCATGACAGGAAAGCTTTATTTTTTTTGATAAAACAAAACCAAATAGCTGAGGCATTGTTCGTTCTGACAGATTCAATACCCCTTTGGCTAAAATAGCCAGACTACATTAGTATTTTGCAAACCAGCTGCCACAATTTATGAGTTTTGGTACCAGTTAGGATGAGTCAATGGAGATACTTGCTGAAGATACTCACTGTATACTGCTGTCAATAATTATCAATGAGAGCCTGTATTCTTTTTTGTTTTAAATTTTGCTGTGTGTTGAGCTGGAATGTAATGGCTTGTATAGCTGGGGTTGAGCTTTTGGAAGTTTTGTGTTTCACTGTTTAAAAGCCAAGTCTTCAATTCATGCTCTTTCTATTGAACTTGTTTGATTTTTCTTTTTGCTTGTGATATCATCTCTGATCCTGACTGCTTGGGGTTTTTTAGACATAAACTTAAAATTTCCACTTGCGGATTTGAAAGAATTTTATATCTCTAAACTTCTCTGCAAATGTTTCGTCGTGAATCTTGACTAGTTACACAGTTTTTCGGAATTCATATTAACAAAAATACTAATTGCTCATAGTGGTTTCTATCAGCTTTGTAATTGTATTTAAAAATAGAAGCATAAAACCTCACAAGAGATTTAACTAGGATGCTGTTAGAATAAGTGAAAAATATTTCCATATGAAAAATTTTAGTCCTTTTTTATTAATAATAATGAAACTAATTTAGCAGAAGTGTGGGAGGTTAGTGTTGATTTCTGCCTGTGTTTGTATTGTTCTTTCATTTCTGATTACAACAGAAAAATGCCTAAAGAAGGTGCTTGCAGTGGCTCTCTTGTCCTGCATATTTCCATACTTGTACTGCCAAACCTTTTTTGTTCTCTTTGGTCTGTCAGGGTACTCAGTCACTAGTTGTAACACTGGCATTATGAAACTGGAGATGTGTTGGCATTTTGTCAGTATGATGCTTTCTAAAGAAACTCTCATTTTTATTAGAAATTTTTGGCTTTACATCTAGAGAAAAAATTGTATCTCCAACTTATTGAATAATCTGTGATAGATTCTGAGGCTCTGCCTTGGTTCACAGGAGTAGTAAAGTCCAAGAAAGAGATGCGTTTATAGTTACTTTGTCAATATTCTGGGACTCGTGCAGAAATCCGCAAAGGTAAATAATCTTGCAGTTTCCTTCACTATTCTCTCAATGTAAATGATCTCATTTATTTTATATTGAGCATGGGAAGAAGTGGAGATGGAAGTTTACTTGTGGAAGATCTCTGACTACCATTTTTCAAACAGTCCTGAATTGGTATGAAGTATTTTGACAATGTAGACATTTTTGATAGAGCTACATCCCTGTTAGGATGAAATGATCCAAAGATCTTGAGATGGGAAATTGAAGGTACAAGATGATCTGAGTTTAGAGCTTTGTGTCATATTTTTTAAAATTTCTCTCAGCTGAGTTCGTTATTGTGCTAACTGGCATGTTTTATCACTGATCTTTTTCATGATAGTGCACAGTAGTGTCATTGTTTAATCATTTGGATATCGTAATCAGTAAAAGTCTTCAGTCTTGGAAAAAATTGTATTCTGTAGAAAATGCTTAAATATTTCAATCGATCAGTCTCAAATCGTCTTTCTAATATTGAATGTGTGGTTATTTATGAAGAAATTGTGGTTTTGTTCCACTTGCAGGATCTCCAGGGAGTAACCAGACCTTGCTTTTGTTGCGAAGTTGTGGTGCTCTCCTGCCAGAGGTGGTGTCACCTGAAAGAACAGAACTAGCCCATATGATGTGGGACAAGATGAAAGAACTGGGTATGTTGGGTTTGTTAGTCCTTCTTTCAAGAACAACAAGGACTTTCTGTGTAGTAAAAGACAACATGTTTTGATAGTGTTTAAACATTAGGTTATAACAGGATAGGTACTTATTACCGAATAAACAGATTTTATTTTTCAGATGAGAGACCTGTTTCTGATTCTGGGGGTTATACTGACATCTAGGGGTGTTAATAAAAAATATAAAGATTTTTTTTTTGTAAGATGTCAAGATTGGACTTTTGCTTGGTTTTCATTGTTGTATTTTACTTTTCTCTTAGATGTTATCTTGATATCTGGTGGGCTGAGTATGCCTAGTGCTACCAGCTTTTTTATCAGATGATGTTATTTTAAGTGAGTCATTTATCTATAGATAGTGCATAGGTGAACTGCTTTTTGATAGCAATATTACTGAATCTGTGAAATAACTACAGCTGCAGAGACTATGGAGTAGCATGTACATGAGCACTGATAGTGGTCCTGTTATGTTTTAGCCTTTTATAACACATGTGTTAAATAGATGACGGATATTTCAAAGGTGAGTAAAAGGAAGCAGTCTGATAAGTTCATACAGAGTAAAATTGACAGGAAAGTAATTACCCAAGAAAGCTATAAAACCATGTTGAATTAAGAGAACCTGCATTCACTGACTGTGATTGAAATACTTCCTTAGGTGCTGTGTATGATACAAGCCATTACAATGCCTTACTTAAAGTCTACCTTCAGAATGAGCACAAATTTTCTCCGACAGAATTCTTGGCCAGAATGGAGGAAGCTAATGTGCAGCCCAACCGAGTAGGTACTCTTTTACAGTATATTCATTCTAAATAGTAGTATGCATTTATTGGGTGGAAATAATTAACTTTGCTTTCTTGTTTTCTGTAGGTTACATACCAAAGGTTGATTGCTGCTTACTGCAATGAGGGTGACATTGAAGGAGCGAGGTATTCTTTTGCATTTATGTTTAAAAGGATTTCCACAAAATCTGTTTCTCATATTCCCTACCAATGGTGTTAAAACTCATTTCTGTGTAATTCATATACACTGAGCAAAGCGAAGAAAGGGTTTAAGTATATTTTAACCAAGCAATGAAGAGCAATTTCCTGGAGACTGCTGAAACCTACATGAAGCAAAATAAAAACAGGGGATAGACCAGCGTGTTCAAATCAAGTTGTATTCACCTTGCTCAGAAAATAACTTGTTTTGTCATGTCTAGAGCCAGTGTGAAAAAGTGTGAGGCTGTGAAGGCTTACTCCCTTTGTAAGAAAATGCATCGGGAAAGGCATTTGAGAACAATGTGGCTAAGGAGCAAATAGTAGTGATTCTGTCTGTTGTTACACAGAGGTTGCTGGATATTTGTCTAACATTTTAATTTTAGGAATGTTAAGTGTGATTGTGGGGCATAAGAAATAAGAAAGAGGAAGATAAAAGTGAAAAAACCCCAGCCCCACCTTTCGGTCTGCATATTTAAAAGTGGCAAATGTAAATACATAATAAAATAAAAAAATTACCAAATTATAAGCATATTGTGCAGCATCCCAGATTGTAATTACTCAGTAACATCAGGATTTGGGTTTTTTTAATGATACAGTATTTGTCCAGCAGAGCATCAGAAGCTCAATAATTTATCTTTTCAAAGGAAAAAGTATCCATTCATTGTCTTTTACTTTGCAGTAAGATTCTTGGATTTATGAAGAACAAAGAACTCCCAATCACTGAGGCAGTATTCAGTAGCCTTGTGAAAGGTCATGCAAGATCAGGGTAATCTTTAATATCTTTTTTTTTTCTTTTGATTACTTTAGCTTTACCAAAATACAGAGTGATACTATACAGGAAAAATTACATGCTACAGAATAGCGTGATGGTTTTGAATAGTAATATATAGAAGATTGTCTATACATTTTTGAAGCAAAACAGAGCTGTTTAACAAAGGAAGTATTTTTTTTCTTGTGTCTGAAAATCTTGAATTTCAAGATAAATTACTGTACTTTTGTAGTATGTGAAAAAAAAAACAGCTGCACTTAGTTCTGAACTTTATCATCTATTAAAGTTAAAAGAATATTTAAAGTAATACAATAATTAAAAGACTTGCACTTTCACCTTTCAGGATTTGCTTAGTTAAAATAAATATCTCTAAGCTTGTTGCAGTCTTTGTTTCCAATTCTAATTAATTTAATGAGTAAATGTGAAAGTTGCAATAAATATTGTGGTTAAATATACTGAGGGTCTGTCTTTGAATTCTTCTAGAGATATGAAGAGTGCAGAAAACATCCTTTCAGTGATGAGGATGGCTGGTGTTGAACCAGGCCCAGATACCTATTTATCACTGCTGAATGTGTATGCTGAAAAGGGTGATGCTGATAACATCAAAAAGGTACTACAAGTTTGAGTTTAAATACAACTTGTTTGATCTTTTGTTCAGTATAACTTTGGAATGCTTTCTATTCATGCAGGAGGAATAATAAAGAATTTTATAATTGATTTCCTCCTAGTCTGCAGTAATTAGCAATTTTTTTTTATTGCATTTGAATAGCTGGTTAACTGAAAGCAATCTCATAATTTCTGAAAAATGTGTGTCTTTTGATAATGGCACTTCACTCTGAGAAGATAGCTTTGTCAGTGAGTGATTTCATAATTCAGGGGTTTTTTTTGAAGACTGGCAGTGCTTGTGAGGTATTTATGTATTTATTTATGAAAATAAAAACTGAACCTTCATTATTGTGTTCCCATTGAGCCATTCTTTGGCTGCCATTGAAACCACAGGATCTTTATGGTAAAATTTTTTTTTGGGAGTTGGTACCAGCAGCTTAGGTATTCATAAGATGAGGCTGCTTTGCAGCTCTTTGTGTAGCTGGTTTTTTTTCAAGTATTCTCTCTTGCCTTTTTTTTATGTCAAAGAACTATTTGGAAAGCAATGAGAAAAGGAAATTGGTTTGATCTTAATAAGCATTACCAGGAGTTTAATAAGTAATATCAGATGTAGAGAACCAAATCAAGGAAGGGGATGTGGGAAACGTAATTTTGTTCTGTGACTTAAAAATTAAACAAATCTTCATCAACCAACATTCTTTCAAACATTAACAAAAAATTTGATTAGTTATTCTTCCTTTTACAAAGTAATTTCTTTTGAAAGTCATCTCAAAATGAGAATACCTCTGCTGTTTTCATATATTTTTAGAAATTAGAGAGAAAATATCTATTATCTCTTTTAGCTGTCCCTTTTTCTGTTTGGTTTAAAGGTGTTTGAGGCTCTCTCAATACTTCTTGGATGTTCTTTCTCTATACCGTGTTCCATTTATCTAAACCTGTGGTTTTAAAAATTAAAAAACCCAGCTTTTTCTGTTTGGTTGGTTTTTTTAATTAAATTTCATTTTATTTTTGGTTTAAAACATACTCTGTTTGGAGTCACTTTTGAGTTGATTGAAGTTCAATTTGTTTTGGTTTACAGACTCTAGAAGAGGTTGAGAAGACTGAAAGGTACCTGATGGATAGGATTTTGATGCAGGTGATTTTCAGCCTTGCCAAAGCTGGGTATCCACAGTACATCGAGGATATTAAACAACGCATAAGATTTGAAAGGGAATTAATTCCAGGTATGCCCTTGGTTTCTATAGCAAGGTGGAGAGGGAAAGCTTTTTTCCTTCTCTTTCTTGATTTTGTTCAAAAATAAGTAATCTTGCACTTTTCTCTTGAATACTGAGGGAAAAGAATATTTTTGCCTTTAGTTCGTGGATTCATTTGTGCTATCTTAGATTAAGCTTTATAAAATTTAAATATAAATCAGCTTTAATCATTTGCACACAAAAATTATTGATTTTCTTAATTTCTGAAATTCATTAAGATTTTATAGAAAAGCAGAAGTGTGGAGTCCTTTCTTCAGCTGCCACTGTTAAAATTCCTGTTGTGAGAACTCTTTGTGACTGACATAAAAAAGGGATACTAAATACTGAATGTAGTTTTTTATTACTTTTTTTATTATCTGAAGTCACTTATATTTCCCAGTATGTGTAATCTGATTGATAATTGTTAATTATACCCCATCCGTTTTTTCTTTTTTTAATGTGTCTAGAAATGTGTTTCTCTTATTTAGTTTCTTTCTGTCATGCTACAGTGGTGATAATTCTGTAATTTTTGGTATAGCCTTCTAATGGGAAAAGTGAATTTAACTGATAAATCTGAAGAATTCTGTAAAAGGTAGTCTCAAATTTGGTTGTTTAATCATTTAAAAGTATGTTATTGGTACTGGCAAAACATTTGCTTTCCTGGCTTTCACTAATTTTTGTCATTTGTTGTGAAATTGTTATGTGGACTTTTAAAATTTTATTCTTCTCTGTTTTTCTATTTTTAGATGCAATGAACCTGTGTTTGACTCTGATAACTCATGGCTTTGAAGATATAAGCTTCAGTATTTTGAAGTCTTTTAATAATTTATCACGTGATAATATGGACCAGGGTAGCTTCTTCTTGCAACATTGTGTAAATAGAGATATGGTAAGCAGAATAGTATATTTTTTTCTTAATCTACTAATAACAGTTTATTTATTTAGTTTAATGCAACTGCAAAGGTGGAAAATGGTCATTTTTTGCAGTGTTCAAGAGCAAAACAGTAATTTTACTATTTCATATCAACTTCCGTAGTAAAGTGAAATTCACAAAGGAATCATGTGTGGCATGTGCAGTATCTATTTTCTAAACATTAGAAGAATCTGACATTCCTAACAATTTGAGAAATTGAAAAATACATTCAATTAATTTTTGAAATTCTTTGCAGCCTTTGAAGAAGCTGAAGCAATTCTGCAATGAGTTAAAAGAAACTAAAATGCACTCAGCACCATTACCATTTATTTTGCGTTGTGCTTTGGAGGCCAACAAATCAGGTACTCCGCTTATTTAGTTATTGTACATGTACTTCCTGAGAGTAGGTGGTCACTGTTTAATTATTTTGTGAATGTTTTCAGCCTTGGCTGTTGATGTGATGAAAATGATGAAAGAGGAAGGCTTGCCACTCAGACCTCACTATTCCTGGCCCCTGCTAGTTCAGCACCAGAAAGAGAAGAATGTTAAAGGTGAGTTGTCTGAGAAATGCTCCTGCAGCATTATTGCAAACCCAGTGCACAAATCTTTATTATAACACTGCTGTGAGGTTCATCAGACTCCTGAAATTAAACAAAGACCTTGCTGTATGTCTGTCCTTGTTACAAACAATTCTTCCTTCAGAAAGACTTATTTTAAAACCTTCCTTCTTATTTGATTGTGATACAGTTCTACAAATTTCAAGTCTACTTCTCCACAGAAAGTTGTGAGAGAGTGTTATCTTTTTACCTCTTCACATTCTTTCTGCCTTTCACTGATTCTTTTTGCTGCTCATTACCTTTTAGAGTTTACTCTTGAAGAAACTGAAATCCAGTGAGGAATTTAAAAGTAAGGTTATATTACAGTAGCTCTCTTGGACTGCAAACCCAGTCCTTTTTTTCAGGCCAGCTTCTTATTATCTGCCTTGTAAACCAAACATGAGCTTCGTTACAATCATAAAAACTGCAGGAGAACTTACATTGCTGAATGTGTGAGTCTGACCTGACAGCATACTGATTGAAGGACAAAAATGCTCAATCTTTGGGATTCTTAAGTAGGTTTAAGCATTTAGCATACTTTCCCCTGTTACACATGGGGATGTCTACAGGATATGAATAAGAATTGAACAAATATTAAATTTTAGAGTACAGTATCTAATTCTTTGGTTTGCGTTATTGGTAATTCAGAAAGAATGGTATTGTAAAAAGATGCTTTTAACAGAAGTACTTCCCCCTTGGGGAAACAAAAAACTGTCTTTTTCATCTTATCTCACAGTATAATGTGCTTTAGAATGAGATGCAGAGTTGTTAGTGTGACACTGGGTGACAAACAAAATGCACAAACAAAAAAAAAGTGCTTTTAGCAGACTCTTCATATCGCAATTTTATCTTAAATATACAGTCACATTCCAGTTTGGAGGAGATGCTGAAACAAGTATTCCCTAATTGTTTCTGGCTATAAAAATGTCTCAAGTCTTTTTCAAAAAGCCTTTGTGAAAACAATATTCAGTTTTTATTAACTCCTTAGGCTCTGTTCATGCTAGACTACTTCCCAAGTTTATCTTATCCCAGGTTTTCAAATCCTTGAAAGTTCTATGATATTTTAAGTCTGGCAATGTTGTTTTAGTTGGGTCCTTTGTGACTTACTTGAAGTACACCGTTGCCAAAAATAAGTAAATTGAAGTCAGTGTCTTAGTTCTCTGTGTGGATGCTGCCTACTGAAAAAACCTGCTCTCTCTTATTTCATGGAAGGTTTCACCTCACTAATGCAATTCTGAAAGACATTGGAAGTATGTTTAGATTTACACTTAGCTCCCAAAATTGAAGCAATATGTGAGTGTTGAGAGAAACTTAGGTTTTCCTATTTCTTGCAGTCTTTGTCAAGGTCAGACGTTGCCTTAATTTGGACTCCCTGCCATAAAAATCAAATATGCTTTGGCTAGTAGTTCCTGCTGGAAGTCATGTAAGCAAACTGTGAAGAAAACTGATGAAGGAACCCTCAATTCTAGCATTTTTATCTATTTTCCACAGAGCCTTTTTCTGTCTGCAAAGACATTGCATACATATACTTATGTATAGTTGTAAGATAATACTGTGGATTTGCAAACTCATTTTTGTTGTCCAAGTTTATACCATCAAGTGGAAGCATTAAGTGCTTGGTGCATACCTACACAAGTCAGTAATTCTTCGAATTTTAAAATACATTAGATAAAAAGATACCTAATCAATTGCTTCTCTAGTGAAGGATCAGTGTAACGCTTCTTGCTGAATAGTGAAACTAGTCCTCTTTCCCACATATAAGCTTGAATTCAGTTTTTAAAAGTTAATAATAAAAAAAAGGAATAAATGAGATCCACTATGTAAACATACAACCAATATGCTCGAAGAAAAGTAAACAGGGGGAAAAAACACCATCCACCCTAAAATTGTTTCATAGAAATAACGGAGCAAACAATAATGCTGCATTGAGAACCTAAAGATGACAGCAGATAGTAAATGAAGAGAATAATGCTTTCTAGCAGCAAAAAATATTAGAACTGTGTGAACAGAAGTATAAACACTGTATCACATCTCATACCGCAAATGAGATAACAGTTAGTTTTTCAACAAAGTAGTAATGCCTAGCCTAATGTGTTTAATTTTGTGTCTTGTTATAGGTAAGGCTGGAAATGGAAAAGAACTTTGAGGAAAAGCTATTAAAAATCTGATAGGATGTAGACAGTGAACTAAATAATCACTAAAGAATACAGAATATAGGCAGCAACCTATCTACAGCTGCATTGTACAAATGTCTGAATCACTACATACATAGTGTGACCCAAACAATTCTATAATGAGTGGCAATGTTTAATTACACACTTGTCTAATATTTATTATAACAAAATCTGACACTCGGTATCAAATGAAATTCTGTGATTTCTGTATTGTGGAATCATGTTTGAAAGAAAGTTGGCAATGAACTGGTGGCTAAGAGGAATGAAACTAAACAGGGCAATTTTTTTAAATGCACCTTGGAGAACCTAACCACTCTGAAATAGCTAAAAGTTCTTTTCAGCCAGTTTACACAGGCAAATATTTTCAGGTGGTGCATTGCCCTCATTGTGCATCCATCATACAAGTTGATAAATTCTTATTTCCTTAGTATTTATTAGGCTTTTAGGAATGGAAAGTGCTTGCAGAGTTTAAAAGATCAATATGTGGTGGATCTGAAACTGTTACTGGCACTGAGAGTGATCTTTTTTCAGGTTATGCACTGAAACCAGGACGGCCTAGTGTAAATAAGCAGAAATGTGAGACTTGTGCTTGTTAGCGAGTATTTTATATCTCCCCTTTGCCTTTGAATGATCATGTTGTTTTTAAAAACAGTTTTTAGAAGTCAGTTGTGTTTTACTTTTGGGTTCTACTAAACTGTTGTTATATACAAAAAGCATGATTAGTGAATGGTAATTCAGTTTCTGCTTTGGAAAATAAGAGTCTGGGTCCAGAGTGGAATAGGGATAGTGATTGCACAAAGTAACTGCTTGAAATACCACTTTATAGACAGACTTTTCTGGCAAAGAACAGTCTGAGTGCATCTGACATTACCAGCAAAGCAAAAATGTATGAAATACTATTTTCCTGAATGTGGTTTTTTGTTTCTCTAGAAAAATGCTTAAAGCCAAATTTTACTGCCCTTGCACATGTAGAACTCTGTGTAACTGCCTTAGAAATTCCTCCTGTTCGCATGGGACTGCTTTAGGGAGAAGGCATGACTTAACTGGGAGAAACTTTAATGAAAAGTGGACTTAAATGCAAGTATTACATTCCAGTTTTTGAAAAGCTGCTCTACCAGCTCTGCAACAATCTCGTAGTTCATCTCTTCTGTATTTGTTCTGCAGTGTCCTCATTCGAGGTTGGAATCTGTTCTGTTGGGGTGTTTGAGTGCCGTTTCCAGTATTGACAAAAACAAGAACAGAAGTTTGGCTGTGTTTTGTTCCCTGTTCCTGTCTTCTTTCTAGTCACTGTATACTCAGCTCCTGCATCCTTACATAGATCAGGTCAAGATCTCAACCTGTTCTTGATCAAGCAGAAGACTTGTCTGTGGGTTTTAGTTATTCCTAGTCTTCTGGATCAGTTGTCTTCAAAGTGGAGTGTGCAAAGCAAGCTACTGGGCTGGGAGCAGGTGTTAATAAATATTTTATTCTTTTTTTACTTTTTGTGTATGTTTTATAATGTCCATAATACATCAATACAGCAGTACATGCATGTACTTTCTAAATCAATATACATGTATTTGGGGGTATTCTCAAATAAGTTCATGTGACCAGTGTTCTAGATGAACATGACTGCACTTTTGTGTCTCCCTTTTCTAGTCTGTTCTTTGGCTTGAAGAGAGAGGTTAGTGTATTTTCCAGCATGAGAAGCAAAGAATTTCTAAAAGTCCACACATAAAATACTCAAATCCTTTTTCATGCGTGCCTTTGACAATTTTACAGTATTTTAATTGAAATGGAAATGTTTCATTGCTTTGTATTGTGAAAGATGTTTATTTGACTATAAAGTAGTTCTGTCCTCCGTGATGTAGAAAATGTATGCGAAATTGTAGGATTCTGTGTTGCTTTTCATTAATCTTCTGTCCCCTCAAAAATTGTACATCAGCCATCTTAAAAAGGCTACCAGACATACGTTCATTTCAAGTTTGCAATTACTTGGGTTATGTGTGTTATTGTTATGGTCTTCCTTCTTAATCTGCTTCTTGCTGTTGTGCTGGTGTTCTGTTCCTCATATATGCCCTTTCCTGCTCAGGAACCGTGCCCTAGTCTGTCTGCTAGGGAACAGGGTTGCTTAACAAGCCTTTTTTCTACTCTGTTCTGGGTACAAGTTTGAACTCGAACCTCCTGAGTTCACCACATCCTACATTCACTATGGGATCTAGTTCTTGGTCTTCAAACTATACTTTAGTTATCCAGATACAATTATTTTTGAAAAGGTTTCAGCATAAGAGGACTCAATGTACTTTTGGAAAGTTGAAAACATGAAATAAAAACTGACTGTCAACATTTGAAAGGTATCAAGAAAGGCTTAGTGTAATTATTTCTTTATTCATATTTTTGCAGATTCTGGTCCAAAATCAGAGTTTTGTTTAAGGCAAACTTGAACAGATGATGCGACTTTAATCTAGTGTGACTTGCCTGCATGTATTTTCAAGTGCTCAAAGGGAATTCACATTTGATTATTTGCACCATAGTGCACTGCATAAAATATTCATGGAAGTGTCACTTTTCCATAGGTGGCACTCCAGGGCAAAGACAGGGACTTTGGACATTTTTAAAGTAATAAGTATGAAATGCAAGTTGAAAAAAACATATGCTGTTTGGTACTGGTGTCCTGCAGCAACTGACAAATCGTGTCTACACCAGCAAAAAATGATTATACCTGTATTGGTTTTGACAGGGTTCAGAGTTTGCTAGCTAAGGTTATTGTAAGAAGTTTCTGCAAATTGGAAGAGTGTGAGCAATTAAAAAGAATGACATACACTCTAAAACCACGCTCTAGTTGCTGGACGATTAATATTTGTTATCTTTTGTCTTCAAGTGTGTATCTAAAGAAGTGATACACAGTGTGAAATGATCTGAACCCTGTAAAAGTTACAATGAGCTTCACTGGGCTTGGGACACCCCAGCCTTTTTCTGAATTTCCAGCTTGAAGTTGAAAGAGTAATCAACCTATCTGATTAAAAACATGGTACTGATTTTAAACAAATCTAGAGGCAAATCTTGAATGCTTATCTTGCTAATCATTAGGGTTGGATACTGGGGGCAAAGCTAAGAATTTGTTATTTATTGAATAATGGTTTTGTATCTTAAATTGATTGTATTTGTTATATGTTTTTCATGCTCAGTAATATGGACGTTTTGATATTTAGTTCCAAAGTTGTTTTGTGAACATAACTGACTCATATTCACTGTGTTAGAAAATGACTTCATATACTAGCAATTTCCAAACTGAACTTTCATGTTTTTAATAGTACAGCACAGAACAGGAAGTTTAGTAAATCTATTCTAAACTTCACAGTTAGGAGTTCTATTAACACCTAAAACAAAAATGTAGGATTTTCCCCAGCAATTTCAGGGAGGGAAATTGAGGAGCCAATTCTTTTTGTAAAGCAACATTTAGTTTTAAATTTTGATTGTCAAGCTTTCATTTTTCTGAAATGCTTAGCTGTACCAATTTTGCCTTGATAGGTATCTTTGAAGTCCTCAAAGTGATGCACGAGTTGGGGGTGGAACTTGATGCAGAAACATACACAGATTATGTTTTTAAAAATTTTGCTGATAGTGAAACTGCTCTTTCCCAGCTGAAGGTGAGTTTACATTTAAAATTTATGAAAATGACTGTTGCATGGCTTGTTATTCTGTGTTCTCTCTGAAGGCTTTAGATCACAGTAGTGCTCTAAAAATGAACCTGATATGATGAAGCCTATTCAGAATATCTAGATTACTTTTCAAACAGTTCTTGAACTGATGGTTTGTTTACAGTGTCTTTCTCCTGCTGCTTTTCTCTTACTTCTTTAGAGCTAACAAATGTATTTTGGTCCAGACCTAGTAGCTTTCTGTTTCCTGAAGTGGAAAACTAAATAAATTAACAATGCCCCCTTTTTTTTAACTGGAGATTGAAAGTATTAGAGTTGTTTCTGGTGGTTTTTTTTTTTATACTTGTTGGAGAATGGAGAATTGCAGACCAAGTCTAACTCTCCCAGTAGTTCTGCCGTTGGTAACTTTGTCTCTTGCAGTAATTTTTGATCAGTAGCAGCTTACTTGACTTAGCCATGTAGACTTCTGTAGAGCACCTTCTGTGTTCTGAACAGCTATCAGTACAAGAATGCCAATGTCCTTTGGGAAGAAAGTGTTTAAAAATGCAAAGTATCAGAAGGTCTTCTCTGTATGAAGTTCCAGTGATGCATTGCTTTTTCTCTAGAAAAATGACTGCCTGTTTGAAGGTGTTGGACTCCATGTAGCAGAAATAAGATGTGAAGCAGCAAATGGAAGACTGGACAATGTTCTTTCTATATGTAAGTATTCCTCGTGTGGCGTGTTACTATGTACCACAGTATCGACTGGTTGTAGGCTAAGAGTTTTACTTGTATTAATATATGAGGTTTAAAGATATGTGGGAAACCTGAGCAAAGTGTTTATCATGTGAGGTCCTCTATGATGAGAGGTCAGACTGTTTGAAACTACCAGTTCCGAACTATGTATCATGGTTAAATTCTGTGGTATTGAACCTGGCCATAAGATTTACATGTAAGTTATTTGCAAATAGTATTTTTACTGTGATTGTGATAGCAATATGACACTCTTGTACACGGAGAGCTTAAGGAAACAGTTTGTTTTGCACAATGACTGTTAGGTGGTTGGTGCTGGGATTGCTTTTGTTTTCAGCATCAGTTACAGCAGGATGCTGGTCTAATGATAAGGCTCTGAAGTACTACAGAATTTTTGATGAAATAACCAACTTTAAAGAACCTATTGGCATTGACAGTAACCTAGGGGTGTTCTGCTGATCTGTTGGTCATGGAATGTATGTGTATAAATGTGATTGGTTAATTAGGCATTCAACTTGTAGCAACATGTTTAAGAGTTTTCTCCAAAGACTATTCTGATGCTCAGTGCTTGCAAAAGTTAGTTTGTCATCAACTGAATGTACGACATGGAATGGTTTGTTTGGTTTAGTAAGAATATATGATTCTCTTCAAAATTTAAATAAATGCAGTTTTTATTTGCCCTATATACCAAGATGTTAATAAAACAGCTAAATTTGGGCTAACACTAATACAGAAAGATGTCTTTGTAAACAAGTTTTGTGTGTCAAGGCTCAGGGAAAAGCTTAAGCAGTCTTTTGCTGCAGTTGTCATGAACTGTTTCATTTAACAAATATAGAAATAAATGGGGGCGGTCCCGTGGCATAAAGGAGAGCACTCTGGACTCTGAATCCCAAGGGTTCGAGTTCGAGTCTCAGTGGGACCGTCCCTTGGGCAGTTAAATGCCTCCCTGCCATCCGATCCCATCAGATCTCAGATGCTCAGCAGAGTCAGCCCGGGTTAGTACTGGGTGCTGTAGAGAGTCCCGAGGATTTCACAGTCACTGTACAAGCTCGCTCGGCCGTTGCAAATGGACCTTAGGACTTAAACAGTGGGGTCAGTTCTGCGCACGCTGTGCCTCACCTAAAAAATCCACTGTGCAGGCTGGAAGGGCACACCCACATGGGGAGAGCCCTTCCCCAGATCCTCGTTCATGAAGTCTGTCCATACATACATACATAGAAGTAAATAGTCTATACACAGTGGCTCTGGGAAGCCATTGTGTTGCAAATGAAAAAACCGAGTAGTTACTAATCAGTGACTTAATTTTTGTATTGGAGATTTATCAATTAGTGAATCTTTAACACTCACCTTACATTTTGCCACTATTTTGTTTTTTATTGCAAAAAAACCTATAAACTCAAAGATTGAAAAAAAAAAAGTACCTAAAATAACTTGGAATTTTAATTTTAAAGGATAACTGTTTATTAAGAGCAATGAAATTTCTTCTTGGAAGCTGAAGTAGTTGGGGTTTTTTTTACTACATTAAAAAGTATACCTACCACTGCACACTCATTTTGGTTAACTGAAATATTCAGATTTTAATGTGCTCTAAGACACAAATACATGTATACCTGTTATATGGCAAATGTATATGATAACGAAAGTATGATACATGCACATATAGCAGTCTGTTTTCTATCTTACTGTCATGAAATTAGTATCACATAGTATATTATTTAGCTGTTGTCTGTGAGTTGAATTTAAATCTTGTAGTGGTATTTTTGTTTACAAAGACTAGGGTTAATAATTCAGGGAGATATCAAATTTCTTTGAACTTGAGCTTTAAAGGAAAGTACTCTGTAAATAGTTTACCAAGTTGAAATGAATGCTAGTAAATCTAATTAGCACCTATGTGATGATAAGGCACAGATATTAAACAGCTGATTTTTTTTTTTTTCTTTTTACTGGTCTCCTTTTGCGGTATTACAGAGAGGGAGAAATAGATGCAATATGGAAAATAGTTTGAGATTGTCTCATCAGTGTAGTCAGAGCAGACGAAGGTTGGTTATTAATGCTGGCTGCTATCTGGGTGTATTGATTCAGCTTCTCATGCCTTAGAATGTATAGATTTCTGCTACTGACAAGCTGAAAACTACGAAGCATCAGCTGAGGAATCTGTGCACATAAGGCAGCATACATGAGAGCTGCTTTTTCCCTTTATCATGCCATTCCATTCCACTTCATTGTCAGCCCCTTGATTTTCTCAGACTTGTTTGTTGCTAGGGAAACCAGGTTGCCGATTGTCAGCAGCAGCTGAGCATACTAAGATGCTTTTCTGCTCGTCTTTTTATGAGCAAAAAGTTTAATACACTGCTGGAGGAGAATTTCTCTTGAGGGTGTCTTGAAATCAACTTTACCTGAGATTTTCATACAAAAAATGGTGTTCCCACATGCAAAACTTTTAATTTTTTACATGTCTGGAGTTAGACTAAGGAAATGAGTTTAGCATCTTGTTTTTGCCTTTTGCTTCCCCGGTTTCTTTAGAGCTGGTGTTTTTATTTTGGTTTTTTGATACCATATACCATATTGCAGCCCTTTCTGAAAGGGCACTGTACATTCAGGTTTTTACAGTAGTTCATTCTGTTGTGATGCTGAGTGAGGTGATGATAACTTCATACAGGACATAAATGCATCTGCTACTGTATTTGTTTTCTTTACTGATCTGTTAGCAGAGACAGAAATTCTAGAAAAAGAAGGTAGAATGATTTGGAATATTTAGTCAAAAAATTATTTCAAGATGAAGACATAAGGCATAACTGTAAATGACCTCTCAGGGACATCTAATTTGAAGTGATTTTGCAGTTTCCTTTGTGTTCAAATATTATTGTAAATATCAACATTTAAAACTGTGTGTTTTTCTCTTTTTCCCCTTAGGTTGAATTTAATTCAATGGATAGCACTTTAGATGGAACTACTTTTTCTTTCTTGCCAGGTCATTTACACTAGCAGAAGCAAACACCTAAGAAAGTGTTGTGCTGTTGTTTTTTGTTTGGTAGTTTGGGTTTGGTTTTGGGTTTTTTGGTGATTATTTGATTTTGATTATTATTTAAAAAAATAGAAGGCTAAATTGTGAGACCTTTGTTAGGGTATGTATTCAGTCTGAAACAAGTAGCAAATGATTTACCTCCAGTAGGTCTTTTTATGTTCCAGCACTAATATCTCAAGCTTTCTTCATTAGGATTTTGAGGTATGTTTTCCTTTTTGGAATTGGTCATGTACTTTTTTACAGATAAGGATGCTTAATCCAATTAATAATTCATATAAAACATAATGTATTAACTATGGACAACAAAGACAATGAAGAGGGAAAAAATAGCTCTCTCTGAATATTTGATTGCTTTTGAAATGGAGCAGATTTACAGCTGGCAAAACCAGGACAGTTTCAAATACCTCAGTATTTTGAAGTTTAATTGATAAATGTTTGTCAGCATTTATAAAACTTACAAAACAGGGTTTCTAATGACAGGCTATTTCCATGACCAATTGAGTTGTTACAGTTCAGGGATTTTTTTTTTTTTAACAATGACTATTGAGCAATATTTCTCTCATTTACAGTGTCTTCAGCAAACACACCTCCTGTTGATTGTCGTCAGTTTAGAAACAGCCTCATTTTGGGTTTTAAAAGGTAAGGATGCTGTATGAATACCTTTTTTTTTTTTCCCTTCCTCTTTGTGACAAAGTTCCCTCTTTTTTTTTTTTTGCCTTGTTGAGCACAAGTCTGTTCAATCTTTTGCTCCCCACTCTGTTTGAAAGTTTAGAAGTAGCATTCCAGGTGTAGCTGGGGATATCATTGTTCCTCCCTGCTTTCCTCATTTTCCGCACCTCAGCCATATATAAGTATACCTTTGAAGCATTATACATAGTAGATTAAAGCAACTTCACTGTTCTTGTTTGTTCTGTGGTATTTGCCAGTATATAAACATTGAGTTATCTTTAATCACTTTGTTATTTATAAACAGCCATGCTAGCTAGGATTCCCTAAAGATTATAATTATTAACCAGTAAAGTAATGAGATATTTAATGAAGACTAAATACCTGTAGGAGCCTGGCATATTCTGCTACATCTTCTAGCTTTCTGTGCCCTCTGGGTTCCTATGACTCATGAATGCTCACATGTAACACCTAGTCTTGTGCTACATGGCCGGGACTTCATATTCACAGCCATATAGTCCCATTTTGCAAGGAGGGTTCCTTGCTAACTTGCAGGGTTCTCTTAAGCTTATGCCAGTACACGTGAATTCGCAGGCATTTGTATCATGTACTGGGGCATCAAACACTTAGGACTGTGAATGAGGAACCAGAGAGGTCACTTACATTACTCCGGACCAGAGTCTGAAGGCTGATTTTGTTCACTTAACTTACTTCCTAAAATTTTGTGATGAGTCTGAGTTTGTAACTATATTTAGGTAGAATATTAGTAAAACACAACAGATGAACATGACCAAAATAATATCCTAGTAAAAGGCATGTTTTGTCTCGCTGATCTTGCTCTGCCACGGGAAAAGGAGGTGAGAAGGCAAACTAGTGTTGAAATTTGGTTTGTTAACTAGGTCCTAGCTGACCTTGACATCCAAGGGATAAGTGAAAAAATGTTTTAATCCAACAGGGGTATTTTGCTACTCCTTCTAGTAGTCAACCCCAGAATCATCTGTTTCCAGCTGTATTAATTAAAGGAACAGAATTTTGGAGCACATTTTCTTTCTGTAAGTATAGATACACAATTGAAGTAGTTCTTGCACTGGAAAGGAAACCATGCCAGTGCTTACCACACACCACTAAGGCTAGCATGAAATACCCCTCCCTCTGGTGAAGGGTGCAGGTGTTCAGACTGTGATTTAAAGTATCTTTAAAATGTTACCGTCTTGGTAGGAAACTAGTTGCTAAAAGTCATGCTCTTCTCAAGTGCAACATTTACCTCATCATAGCCGCATTTCCTACTGTTGTGATTTCTTTTGATAGTTGTTGGGACATCCAGGCTGAAAACTCAGAATTCTGATGGAAATTAATGTTGTGGGCTTTTTTGTGTTTTATTGTTTGTTTGGTTTCTGGTGTTTTGGGGGCATTTTTTGCTTGGGTTTTGTTGTTGTTTTTTTCCCTTTTCTCTTAAGTTTTCCTTGCCACTTGTGTGTGTGTCTATTTCTGTAATATGACTCTTTCATGAGCCTTTATTGCTACCTGGCTTCAGAAGCTACATACAAGGTTGGCTTCTCCCAAATTTCACTGGTACGTTGTTTCTGAAAGCATGTCAGCTCATGTTTCCTTTTCTGTTTTAAGCATAATGTTGTTTTTAAACTAGAACAACCTGGACATGAAACTTGAGGGTATTATAGGATAGAAGAGAAGAATATTTTTACCTTTTGTGGCTAAATGCAGGTCTTGAGTGTTCAAATGAGCAGAGTTCAGGACTGGCATAGGAAAGTACAGGGTAGGGACACCAGGGACACTTGAACAGTGTCTGTGGCAGACTAGTTTATGGATTTCTGTTGAAACTGCTCTTCTCTGGTAACTGCTTCAAAGTATTCCCATTCTACTTGCCTGATGTACCATTACTATTTCAGAGTCAAGTACTTTAGGAAATTGATGCATTTGATATCTGCAGTTCATTGTCATGCTGTCAGTGGTAGAGTGAGTTCATCCAACAAAGCTTAACTAACCTCACAGGATGGTATTTTCTTCTCCCTCTGTGTGGACCTGTATTTGACTCATTTTCAAATAGAAGTGGCAATTGCACAAAGAGAGTATTATGCTTCATAGGCTTGAACCTCCAGACTAAAATCCTAAACTTCTATGAATACTTCCAAGTTTTGGTGCATCTGTTTAGACTGCCATCTTATTTTCCTCTTCTGAGAATTATAGGAAGCTAAAATCAGGTCATAAGTTTTTGTTCTCTTACTCTTGTCTGTATTAATGCTGTTTTATAGTTGTTGAAAAGTTACAGTTCTTGAAAGGTTACATCTTATAGTGAGAATTTTGATGTTCTACAAATAATAGGATTACATCAGGATTTTTATACTCCAGGGAACTGATTTACGTTAAGATGTCAGGGTTTCATACTTCAGTGAACTGGTTGACTGGAGATTTTTGGTTGTAACCTCACAATGTTCAGAGAGGTGTTCTTTGCCAAGTTCTTTTCTGTTCTGTGAGGGGACAAAATTTACGTTTTGTTTTCTACTTTTTTAAATATTATCTGTTTATCTCACTGTAATGAACATTATGCCTTAAGAGATTTTATTACTTTCTTTTTTTTGCGTAGTATAAATGCACTTATAGCTCCCTGTAATTATCTTTGTGTATTAAAAATCTAGTACAGGGGAGTGCAGATTTTTGCTCTAGCAAATTCCACGTATTGAGTGTTTGCTATGTGAAGTACAACTTGTTTGAGAAAGGCTTATTTTCTGGAAATGCTAAATAGAATTAAGTATAAAGTACAAAATTAGGATATGTTAAAATTGAACTAAAAATAAGATTGAAACACATTTTTTCTAGTTTTAAGTGATCTGTTTGGAATGTAGCATTTTTTTTAAGTCTTTTAGCAGAAATTATGACCATATGCAGTGTAGTAAAAAGTCCAGTACTTACTCTGTACAAAATTAGTTTTAACAGTTTGTGGCAATTATCGTATTTGCATTTTATCTAAATAGTAAAATCCTCAGTGTTAATGTTCTCTGCTGTTTTAAAGAAAAATGCAAGAGTAAAATCACTTTGATGCTTTTAATTTGTTATCCTTTGCTGCCGTCTTCAGATCAAATGATGTACGTCTTTGGAGTAAGGTAAGTGATGATAAAACTGTAAATGAAATCCAGATTCTTTTTAGGCACTGCGTGTTTGTGATGCATTACTGTAAATCTGAATTCTGAGCCTGGTAATTGTAGACCTGATTAACTTGAGCTAGATTTCTGTTAGTGGCAGATTGTACAAGTGTATGAAATTGGGTTTTCAACTTGGACTGTTGTGTTTAATTCTGAAAAATCACATGTGGCATTACCCTGTCATGTAGCTTATGCTACGGCAATTATTAGATCAGCATTGTTGTAGCTGAAGATGGTTGTAGCTTCTGAAACAAGGTCTGCCATGGTTGTGCTATTTGACATTAATTCACTTTCCTGCCCTCCCTAAAATTCCTTCCTATCCCCATGCTAGTACTAATAAAATAGTAAGGCACTGTTAGTTTTTCAAAGTTTTGGTCATGTAAGTTAAAGCACTGAAGGCAAAGCGAGATAAAAGAAATCGACTGGATGAAGTCAGTGGGCAGTTACTAATCATCTTGCTGTCCCTGGTATGGGCTGCATTAGAAAGACACTGCAGTATAACATGGTCAGTAAATTTTGCAGATCATTAGAATAGAGGAGATGTTGGCAAATACTGCCTGGGATGTGGTTGCAGAGTTTGGGAAGGGATGCACTGTGCTTTTTGTTTTTATTCTTCGGCACTGTAACTGCTGATGAATAAAAGCATATTTTAGATTTTACAAAGAAATCTTGGAATGAAATGGAAATGGGAATGTCATTGATGACTGATTTACTGATAAAATCAGTGCAGTGTTTTTTACATTTTACTACCACTTACTGTTTTGTGATGATACTGGTGAGAGGATGTTTTTGTCCCTCCCTCTATCCTACCTTGTTTGCATTTAAAAAAATAAACAACAAAACCCAAAACCAAACAAACACCCCTCCCCCCACCAAAAAAAAAACAAAACAAAACAAACTGAAAAGGGAGGGCAGGGAAAGAAAAAAGGGCATCTCTATTGCTCCTGTTATGAAAATACTTTTGAAGGAGAGTCAGAGAGCTGAAGTAATGGTGGTCTACATGTGAAGTATTATCTAGAGTTACTTCTACTCTTCTTCACAATGCAAGAAAGATAAATGTTGTTGTCTTCACTAAATTTAAGAGTAAAAATTAAGAGTATTTAATATTTGCATTGAGCTTCTAACATAAGAAATGCTAACTTGGGAAATAAATAGCATTAGAAATAATATCACACATTCATTTTTTTTTCTATAATCCATCCCTTTTAGTATTCTGAGATTTGATTTAAAAGAACTGTGTTATGACTTCCTTGGATTTTACTGTAGTGTGTGTTGATTTGTCATAGGAAGATGAGGGCAAAAGGGCAGAAGAAAGCTGTAGTTTAACTGTGCACAGTGTACATAGTGTTGGTAGAATAAAAAGTAATAGATATTGAGTTGCACATTTGGTACTTCGTGGCTTTATTTGTGCATTTTTATCAACAATTGAAGGTGAGGGTTCCTTTTCTTTTGTAATTGCTTAAAACACAGCACTTTGGCAGTGAGAATGCATCTCCCTCGAACTTCTTTGAGATTACATTCTAGAATCACAGCAGATAAAACAGAAATTCTTGAAACACTTGCCATTTCAGGTTTTAACTGAAGATTTAAATCATAAAAATGATTTAATTTCCTTAAGAACAGTCAAATGGATTTTTTAAGTGATGTAGTTTAGGTTAAAGTATTTGTAGGTACGATGTGGGGGCTTTTAGGTAAATGCTTATTTTCCTTCAGAAAAAGTAAAATCTGTGTATTTCTTCAGTTTGTATGATGGATAAAATGTATGCTAAATGTAATTGAATGCAATTAATTTTTATAGATGCATATTTTGTCATTCAAAATTACATTTACTTGCAACAGCTGTACTAGTTACCTTAATTCTAGCAGAGCATGATAAATGATATTTCTTTTTTTTTTAATGTATTTTCTTCTTTCACATTAAAAAAAAAAAAAAGCTTTACGGGCCAGTTTCAACTCTTCGGGAAATTGGAACATAATTGTAGCATCTCCAGGAGTGACACTGGTTAATATTTTCTTTAAGCAATGTCTTATGATAGCTAACTTTCTGTAGAATGATATATAAACAGAATACTAGAGTGTCTCTGTCTTAATGCCATACCACAGAAAGGATTTCAGTTTGCAATATTTTTTCAAGAAAAACCTATTATTTACAAAAAAAACCCTTTGTATTTCTTAGGGAATGACTGTGATGTGGTAAAGAATAATACTTTAACAGAGAAATGCTTTATTATTTTGAGAATTCAATTTCAGATACTATTTGTCCTTGCTTGCTTCTTTTGGCTGCAATGTACGATTATTCTGTCTTACCAGATAACAGAACTGTTGTACAAGGATGAACGTTATTGCCTGACGCCTCCAGGACCAACTGGTAGAGTTTCAATTTCTATGATTGTAACTTATCCACAAATCCGTTCTTCTGTGTAATGATGGGTTTGAGGGATTACAACAGTAAACACTGATTGCTTCTTTTTGAAAGTGAAATTTGAAAACATGTTGGGTAAAATCCTGATTCAAATAATCAGAGCATATTTTGTGAGATCCATGAGGTTTGGTTTGGCTTTTTTTTTTTTTTTTAAGAATTATAAACAAATCTTTCTGATAGCGGTTTATTTTTCTAAATATATAGACCAGGATGGAGATTTCGAATGAATACAGTATCAGTGCTTAAATACTTAAAAAAAAAAAGATTAAAAAATGCAGTCTTTCAGCCTAGTTCTAGCAGCTCTTCTGAGTTTGTGAAGCACAATGATCCCAAATCATCTACTTTGAAATAAGTATACTTTTCTTGGTATAATGTGGTTTCTTTAAAAAAAAAGGTGGGATTTCCACCCCTCTGCCCTTTTGGAGGTATAGGGGCAAGGGGGTTTGAGAAGACAATACTTGATGCTCTTCCTATTCTTGGCTGCAGGACCCCATATATTTTTGCACTTGCATAGACAAGAAACTTAGCACTCTTTGCTGAAATCTGTTCTTCTGGATTTTCATTGGCTAATAGGCAATTTCTTCAGTATTAGTTGATTTAATGGTTAAAATATTTTTGTTTGTTACTATATTAATATTACGATATTTAATGTAGCTTGGTAATGGAATATAATGGGTAAAATGTACAGAATAAATATGCAAAGTATTAGAAATCTGTTTTTTCTTTTGAGCGATGACAAAATATTTGTGGCAACTATTTGGGGTAGCAGGCAGGAAAGGGGGGGAAGGCCTTGGGCAGTACCACTTCTGTCACACAGTAGTGGAAAAAAATAGATTGAAGTAAGATTCTGTACTGAAAAGCTGTCACTAGGTCTGAAAATAATTAATATTCCTTTCACTCACCAGTTAGATATGTGCTCCCAAACCACATAATCTCTATGCCTCAGTGATCATTGTTGCCATTTCAGAGCCTCTCATCAGGGTGACATCTCACACCAAAATGATTTCTTATAAATTAATCTTGATAACATGACAGTCTCAGTAATTTTAGTGGAATGCTTTCTCTTGTTTTTTTCCACAGAAGCTGTTGGCTATTTTCTTTATCACTTGATTGACAGCATGAGTGACTCAGAGGTACAGGCCAAGGAGGAGCGTTTGAGACAATACTTCCATCAGCTGAAGGAGATGGTACCATTTCATTTTTTGCTACATAATGCCTGTCCTGCCTGACATGTATCTATTAGGTTTGAAATTGCTGCTTTTAAGTACAACCAGACCACTTCTCAATGACATGCAAGAGCTGGAGACTTGAATTACGTCTGAGATAATTTCTGTTAGACAAATTTCAGTTTGGTTGTGTTTCAAAACTCATATAATTTTTTTCCCCACCTCTTTGTACAGAATATAGTTATCCCTACAAGCCACTGCAACGGCATTTGCAGACTGCTGGACTCCTCTCAAGTTCCTCAATTAATTAAGGTCTGTGGTTCTATAGCAATTACTTTGAATCTAAAAAAATCTGTGAATATATTCTCCTTTGCAAAATAAGTATTTTCATGCAGTGATTATATGTAAGCCTTTTAACCTTTCCATGATTTTTCGCTGTTGAAGCTGGTTTCATTTAATATGTGAAAGGGATACATTTAATAAGTGCTTTTTCAAGTCAGTGTAATAATGCTGCAGAATACAACTTTTTTTAAACATTGCTATTATATAATTATCTTGAACATTTTTTAGTATTCTGTGCTTACTCAGAGATTGAACATTTTGGGGGGATTAGTGATATTTTTGTTTTACTGCATTTTAGGATGCAAGGTTACTGTGTCATAAAAAATCCCAGCCTACAGATGACATTCCAGAAGTAAGTAAATTCACAGATAGCTATGCTTGTTCTTACTGTAATAATACTGTCTGGATATGGGGTTTAGATGAAGTGTAATCGCTAGCTTTCAGATCACAGAAGTATATTAATGTTATTTAAATCTACCATTAGAAGTTCAGAGGTTACTTTCCAGAGTAGGAGTAAAGGCTATCCAGATTTTCACGTAGACCTGATACTTGACCTTGGAGTTGACTGAGGTTTCATGCCTCAGTTTCCCTGTCTGGTAAATATGTTTTGAAAGTTGTAGTTAGTTAACAGTAGTAGTGTGAGGCTTAATTCATGCTTGTAAATTACAGTGATCCACTTGAGTGGCAGGAACCATATAAATCCATACTGCTTCTAATGGTGAAATGACAAGTCTTTACATCTCTGATCTGAGCAAAGTGGAGATGGAAAAAGAAACAGGCTTCTATTCCCTACTTCCCTGAGCACAAAGAACTGAGTACGAGAGAAATACTAACATTGACCTTTGTAGATATGCGACTTAATGCCTTTTTTTTTTTACTGTATTCTGACTCAACTCTTCAATTAGTATGTACTTTTTAAACAGATAAAAGCACCTTAAATGATTTAAAAATTTCTTAGAGTATGAAAGAAGAGGATTATTTTGTCTGTCTTTTATTAAAGTGATCCGACAAGTTGTTCAGGGAAGGGTGTTTTTGCAATTGACATTCTTTCTGTTACTTCCATTTAGAGTGCTAAATCTGACGTGTCTGCTTTGGAGAAGAAACTAGAAAAGCGAAAAGCTGAAAATCAGCCTATTACAGATGTCTTGAAACAACTCATACATGCTCTTTGTGAAGAAGAGGTATCTTAAGCAATGCAGAGATAATTGGAAACACATAGCTATATTTTTAAAGGACATAAATGACTGTATTATGGAAAGACATAGTTAAACAAAGACAAGTGTAGCGCTTGAGGTTTCATGGTTTGATGCTTATAAATCAAACATAAGTGCAAAAAGCAATTAAATCAAAAGGTTAACTAATTTCAGCAACACCTTGAATGGCATGTTTTGGGGTTGCTGAAGTTTGTTTACAATAATCTGCAAAGTGAATGATAGTAACAGCTGTGATAGGTTTATCATACATGCCAAATGTCCTTTCAAGCCATGGCTCCGGTCTCTTATATCTAGATTGTCAAGCAACTGATACATGCACTAGTCATTTGCAATTCAAATATTCCTAGGATGTTAATGCAGGGATTGAAATTCCATTTTCCTGCAGGAGGAAAGCTCTTCTGAGATAAAGGGTCTCTTGCCTTCATTCGGCAGGCGTCCAGCTGTAGTTTACATTCATTTAGTGTGTGTCTGTAATTTGTGGGGTATCACCACACTTTTGTTCAGTTTCTTGTTCAGTATGATCCTGCCTATAAAGCTGTATGTATAGGAACAGTAACAGTCATGCAGGTGGTAGCACAGTATTCTATGTTGCTGAGAATACAGTTTAGAAAGAGTGACTCTCAGCTCTGTGTCTCTACAGTTTTGCATATGAAGTAAGTCTAGATGCAAACACCACTGGAAGTTCAGAGTGGTCAAATATATGAATAGGAATTTATAGAAAAATAAGCATTCTATGGGATTATTAAGTAGTTTCTTATTCTTTAGAAAGTAGTTCTGTTTTGTGTTTGGCAGTGTACCAGGTAAAAATTGTTGTGAATTCCAAACAAGTAAGAACTATTTTAGAATTTGAGTTAATAATTTTTATTGTCTATGGATTGGGAAAAAAAAAAGCCTTAAATTAAAACATACCAGAAATACAAATGTAAAGAAAAATTATTTAGAAATTTAATCTCAAGTGAATGTAAAATGTGTTTTACAAAAATAATGTCTACAAAATAAATTTCACTCTTAAAATTTGCTAAAGCATTACAGCACTGTGTTTTCACATGTGATCTTACACTACTAAAAGCACTAAAGCAGTCGTGTAACTGCACACTGAACATATAAGAATCATAATGTCAGATTGACTTTTCCTCTTGTTCACATCTTTGCTTTGTTCCTTTTTTAGAATATGCAAAAAGCCCTTGAAGTGAAAGCCAAATACGAACCGGACATGGTTGTTGGTGGCTATGCAGCCTTAATAAATTTGTGCTGTCGACATGATAATGTAGAAGAGGCAATGAACCTGAAAGAAAAAGTGTAAGTACACCGGCACTGAAACATGTCACAGAGATTTATGCTGATACACAGACCTTGTTGAATTAAGTAGGTTGAGTATTAACCCCCTCATCCATTTTTAATTAGTTTTCCCCACCAATGTATGTGCATTTAAAACGGTCGTGGGTGTGGTTTTTTTGAAACAAAAAATTTGCTTTGTATAATTGAACATTAGGAGCAGCTACTTTGTGTGGTCAGTAATTTTTTTTATTATTTATTTTGAAAAAGGAAGATTGCTACATAGGCTGTTTTATTTTTATTTTAAACATACATAGGGATTAAATTGAAGTTTGGCATAATCAAAGGGAGGTACCTGTGTTACGTGTTGGAAAGCACCTAGATTGTGTTTAGAATGCACTACAGCTATGTTGTTTTTAGAATATCAGTGTTTGAGTAATGCCATTTTAAGACTGTCAACAAGCATTCTACTTTAAATTTTTATATTCTGAACTTGGTATCTTGGCTGTAAAAGTTAGCTCCCAGCTAAAACATGCTATGCGTGACTTATCCCAGAGCAAAGTCTTACAGATGATCCTTCTATTTGCCCCTTTTTCCCTTCAAAGGCTCCTTTTGGTCTGATGCTACAGTGAATATAAAGTTGTGTGTTACTTATAGGTTCTCTCTCTCATATGCACCCACAAAATATTTGCTTTGGTTTTACAGTAGGTTAGCAGACAGGTGCTATTACACCTTGCTAGTGTTTGAAATTATGTGAAATGATTGAGCTGTGAATATCAAGAAATTTGGCCATCTGCAAATAACAGTAGTGTATTGGTTTTGCCTGCAGTACCGCTCTCACAGTCCCCGCAGTGAAGCAACAGTGGGGGAATTAACTTTTAGTATTTCCAGAGAATAGAAAATGAACACATAGCAGAAACGTCAAAATAGTGGCTTTTAACTTGTTGCCATAGGTAAATAGCTTTCTTTTCTTTATCAAAAAGAATATAGCCCTGTCCCGGCCACATGGACTGTGTTTTCTTCCCAGGCTTCTGAGAAACAGCCTATTTTATGCAATAGCCTCCAATTAATTAATTAAACAATCTGTCTCCCTCTCAGAAACGTAACCTTTGGCTTTTGAGGGTGGGAAGGTGTCTTGATAATACTTTTAAGTCATGCTTTAATTGTTCATCTTTTAAACACTATCAGATTTTTCTGTTAACTTTTATTATAATTTTAGCTTTCAGTGCTGCTCTCATGTTATGTAGTTTAAAAAGTAAATCTTTAAGATGAATCTATAAAGTGTGAACCTCTTTTGATACAATTCTTAATGTTTTAATTTCTAGCTTCCCTGAGAATTCACCTGTTGCTCTTGACACTGGAAAGTACATAGCACTGGTAGAAGCCTTAGCAAAGCATGGTAGACTAGAAGGTAATCCATTTGCTTTCATTGTGTGTTTCTGCTATATAATAAAGGTATCTTGCCTCAAGAATAAAAATGTGAGTTGATATTAATGGTATATCATGTCCTGAAAAGTGCTTGAACATTTTGCATACAAATTTGCATGTGAATTCAACCAGAGATGCTTGGACAGTGCAGGCCATTAGTTTTAATGGATTGGCAAGCTTGTCATTTGCATTTGCACAGCTCAGTGCTTTTTGCATTTCTGCAGCTAGTTTTTATTAGCATTGCTGTTTGGATTGAGTTTGAAGATCATGACTTATGGCACAAATTGCGTATGTGCCTAGACTAATGGCTTTGTTTTTGCTTAAGAAGGTCTGAAGGCTGAACATAAAACCTATAAACATAACCTTCTCATGAGAGCCAAGTACTGCAAAAAAATCATTTAACTTTTTATAAAGTATGTATTTTTCTCTTACTCTTCTTTTATGTGTTTGCTATTGAATTTTAGATCCCATCTGTGTAAACTGACTGGAAATTTTGGCTTTTAATGAGTCTTTCGCAAACTGCCTATTTTGTATTTCTAAGTGTTTGCATTAAGTTGTTCGCTCTTTAATTTCTGTAATTTAGTCTAATATAAATCTGTGGCTTCCATAATTTGATTGATCTTTAAAAGAACTCTGAATTATCATCAGCTTTAAAAGATGATTCTGAATATTGAGTTCTATCATTTTGTAGAAGACTTAACAGCATAAAAGTGTGGTCCAAGCATAGACACAAAATGTTACTGTTTTATATAAAACAGTATACAATAAAATAAAAAAGTTCATGTGGTTTTTTTTTTTTCCTTGTCAGATCTTCCTTTGAAATTTGTCTTGGCCTCTTATTAAGCTAACTGTTCGAAGAATAATAAACAAAGCTGATGTTTTCCAAATCATAATAAATCAGATCATGACCACCTCTACATTAAGCAGTTTGAAAAGATGAACTTGCTTTTACGAGCATAAATGTCCCTCAGAACATAATTCATAAGTGTAGCCAAATGTAAAGTGGTCAAAACATTCTGTCTATTCAATAATTAAGAACATTATAAAAATGCACTTATTCCATATACCAAAATGTTTGTTTCTGCCTTACTAATGAAGCTTAATGAACCTAATGTTTTAACATGCAGCCTGTTAGAAAGCTTTCATTGGCTCTCCTTGGCTAATTAGTATCGACACAGCAAACAGGCCCTATCGGTATCAGACCATTAGTCTGGCTGTATATACAGTGTAAACATATCTTTATTATCTGGCCTCGTGACAAGCCATCTGCTGAAGAAACAATGGAGTGATTTAGCAGATGTTAGCATTGAACGATAAAAGCATCCATTTAGTAGAATCTTGCAGCTATAGGGCAGACTGTACGGGGTTATGTGGTGCAGAGTGGGCACACAGTTCGTATCTATAATTTGTAGTCAAAGTTGCAGCAAAATGATAAAACCATGCTATTGTGGATTTATAATTGTAGTCTCGTTTAGAAATGCAAGTAGTAATTAACTTGAAATCGGCATTATACACCAGAATTTACATTCCTGCTGGGTTTGAAATGCTGTTTTAATAGCAGTTTGTTTTCCCTACATGAAATTACCTAAGGGTCTTTTGTGTTGTTTCGTTGTAGATGCTATTAACATTCTAACGGAGATGAAAGAGAAGGGTGTTCCTATCTCAGGCAGAACAGTTGCATCTTTTTCCCGCATTCTTAATGCTGCTGCCATGCGAGGTGAAGTTGAAACAGTGAATCGATTACACGAGACCATTGTGAATCTGGGGTTGGCAGAAAGTGCTGTCCTTCACTCCCCTCTGATCACAGTTCACCTTGAAAAGTAAGCTATGTTTGGGCTTCAGATGAAACAGCTGATGATGTTTATTTGTCTTACGTGACCGCTGTGTGCTGTTCACAGCCTCACACGTGTGTTTGGCAGTGCTCACGTGTGTAAGCGTTGCATGCGCGTGTACACCTTCAACACTGGAGTGGTCTGAGAACAATAGTGAACAAGTGTGTTTTCTTTTTTTAGCTGAGTCTGTTTGCATCAGGTAGACATCACATCTGGAAACAACAGCTGGGTTTTATGGGCACATCAGAGATCAAGTGCCTATATATTGGAATATGCCTATGAATTAGTTTGTTCTAAAGTCTGTTTGACAAGATAGCTATTCAGAGCATGATAGGTGAAGTCTCAGCTCTCGTGGTTAAGTGGTACATGTTTTCCCATCAAAACAGCATTATTTTGCTGTACCTTCCAGTATATCTCAGGTGAGTTGAAGGACAGTTGTTGAACACTGAAACATTTTTAATTCACATAATTCAAACAACTTTATATTATTATCAATAGATTGCTATGTCACTGGATTTAAAATTCAAAGAAAATACTGTTTGGCTTGTCTATTATGTTTGGAGGGGGATTACCTATATATACTTTTGATACCATTTATTAGAGAAAAGGAATTTCCTATAGTCATTCTGGCAGAAGGTATCTGTAATTCCAGGTGTTATGTTCCTTTGCATGAATTTTCATTATGAGATGCAGAATAATTGAGTTAATGTACATATGAACAATATATCAATTTCTTACTAAAATTAAGCCAAGAGCCCCTTTTTGCTTCGTTTACCATATGCACCGTCCTTTTAATATTCTTTTGTGTGTTCCTTCTGTAGTTCCTGGATTTGCAGTAAGAGTTGATTAATCAGTTTCTTGAGATTTGGTTCATGTTCATGAAATATTATTTGCTTAAATATAATGCCTCTGAAATAAGTGAGTTTTTCATAATATCATGTAAGTCAGCCATGTAGAGGTTTGTAGCTCTTGTGAATATTCTGAGTATGCTAAGTCTGCTAAAGATTTTCTGTATTGAAAATTCTTGTCAAAAAGATGTAACTCTCGGTAGATGTATGTGCATTCTCTTCTAAAAATAGTATTTTAGTGTAGTGGTCAACAGTTAAGAACATAGTGTACATCTCAGTCAGCAGCTCTGCCTTGGTTGCATCACAGGACAAGACAGATGTTTATGAAAGTAATTTAACTGCAGTCATATGTAACTAATGTGTCGGTAAAATACCTGATAATATGCTTTGCAGTGTGCAGCAAGAGCAGCTGCATTTTACATAATTGCTTTATGTGCGTTGACATGCAAGTTGTGCCTGGTGCTACTTGGGTTCTTTGCACTTGAGATGTAGTGTATGATGGTATAGCTAAAGATGTGGTCATGTGTGGGTGAAAAGGAGGACAGTAATGAGCAATATTTTAATTTGATTCCACATTCTTTTGGATTATAAATGTTTGATAAAACATTCAGAAAAGTTTTGTGGTTTTTTTTTTAACAAAGGGACTGTTGATGAGACTACATTCATAAAGGAGAAAGTAGTTCCAGACTCTGGAATTGCGTGGCTGCAAGTCATTGGCACTCACCTGTATAACTCCTAATGCATTTCATATATGCAGATACAATACAAAGCAAGCTCATTTCTTGTGGGTTTTTTGCCACCTTATGTGTGGAGAGTCTGCTTCCTCTATTCAGTGGTAGACAGAACTGGGATCTTTTTTCTGCATAATTTGCTTGGGAGGAATAACTGCATTTCACTGGGGTTTTGTTTCTGGTTTTATTTTGTTTCGGAAGTGTTTGTTTGTTTGGTGTTTTCTTTTGTTTGTTTTTAGAAAGTTATAAGTGACTGAAATACATGTTAGTAATTTCTTTCAGCAGTAGTGCTTGCTGTTTGCCATCCTGCAGCTCCGGCATTGTGCTGAAATGCTGTCACTTAGCTGCAGGTCATCAGTGTGCCTCTGAAATTAGCCCTGGGATATTTTTTAGCATTCCACAGCAGTGGTTGTACTAGTGATTCGTGTTATTAATTTATTTCAAACTTTTTAATTGCTTGTAAAGGAATCTATGAGTTGCTTTTGAAGATTTCAACAATCGTAGGTGTAAAATGTTTTCATCCACTCCTTTTCTCCAGCGCTGAATATTCTGAAATTCTTATTAAGTCCCAATGCATGTTAAAAGTGACAATTTGCAGCAGAGCATGGAAAAGAAAAAAATGCTGATGATGGACAGCATAACTTGACAAAAGCTAACAAAATCTAACATTCTACTAGCGTGGACATTTTGCCTTTAATATTTTGAGAAATATTTAACTGAAGTAACTAGGGAGAGAACTCAGACTTAACTTGGGGGTTTTTTGACCCTGAGTAAGGAGAACCACTGCCCTGCTTTAATTTGGCTTGATTTTTATTTATCACCTTCAACAGTTTCTCAAGATGGGAAAAGACATTAAAAATAGAAACAGACCACATGTGTGATCTTGGTCTGTCATTCAAGGTGATAAACCTTCCTTGGACCATATGACAAAAATCCTAGTTTCTGAAATCTGCAAGGATGTCAAGAGCTTGTATTTTTACTTAAAATATGTCTTACTTTTGAACTGTCTCTTCCAGCTACTAATAATTAGAAAAGCTTGTGTTACCTTCACCATGTAAAAGTTGTTAAGATTTTAAGGTTTGTAGTTTTGGCTTATGTTCTCTACCAGCTCTCAGGGAGAACATATTTGAACATGAGCTGTTTTACAAAACTGAAGAGGTTTGTGAAGCTGCTCCTGTCCTACATGATATTGGGTAATGTCTATTTACATGAAGATAAATTGACAGATGAACTACTGTTGGGTATTTTTCTTTCCTCCAAGGAAACTGCACAAGCCAACTTTTTGTACAATCAAAACTAGGAATTGCATGCCTTAAAACCTAGATAAGGACCCTGTTTTTTTCATTAACGTGTTTGTTTCTGTTCTCCTTGAATAATCTCATCTTTGACAAAAGAAACAAAACATTTTCAGGTTTAAAATTTACTAATTCCCTATGTCAGAAGTGCTCTTAAGGAGAGGGAAGAAAATCTGGAGGTAAACTATGAAAACATTGTTACAAACTGTATGAACAAGATATTTTGTAGTTTTAAGTCAGGGAACACAAGCAGTTAATATCTGTATCTTAAATGATCAAACGACTGTAGTTGGATTGTTTTGCTTTAAATTTTTTTAATGTATTTTAATACAATGTTGTCCAGTAAAGTATTGTTGGCTCGTTTGTCATTAATCTTATATAAACCCATTTTGATTAGTTTCTTATGTAGTAGATAGAGCATGAATGCAGCGCCTTGACAGTTTTTCTTCTCTTGTTTTCATGGAATTAAATTCACTTGTGGTTTTGTTTGAGATCATTCTGTGGCACAAGTTATTTGACTTTTAAATGCACTTTAAAAAGTAGGCATCTTTTTAAATTAAGTGATATTTTTAATGGGGGAAAAATATCTCTAGTGGGGAGAGGTTTTTTCCTAATTTTTAGCGGCTTTATTTCAAATATTTGTATTAAAACCCTTTGCGTGTTGCAATGAAATTAGGGATGTTTGGCTCTCTTACTCCATTATTGCAATTAGGAATTTAGCATCATCAGTGCCAAAGGACAAAAGTGTCTCATTTGCCCTATGGGGACAGGACAGTGATAAGATGATTTTTCGTCAAGGATCATTGGGTCGTAATTAAGTTACATTCATGGCTATTGCTTTTTGAAGGATGATTGGTAAATGACAGGCTTCATGTGCTTGCTATGGACAGTGTTCACTAGGGTTTTTTCTCCCTCTGTCAGAAAATCCTGTTGAGTCTGATAATGTAAATGTGGCATTTTATTCTGAACAAAAGAGCAGGGAAATGAGCTATCTTGTCTAATCATTCAGTTGTTTAACACCGACTTCCAGTTTAGACTCAATTGGCTGGAAAGCACTTGACATGTGAAGTTAGTGCTGTTCCGAACGCATGTTTGAGTAAATTTTAAAGTAAGTGACAGCTAAATTGTACCTAGGGAAATTACAAAGCCTTCAACACAGTTAATTTTTTGGGGAGGATTAGTTGTAATTGCAACACCAGTCTCCTTGAAGATTCCTTAGTACAGCAAATGAACAGAAACACATTTAGCTCTTTCAAGAGCCTGTTCTCTTTTAACAGAATAATTTTTGTAAAGCTGATTGCACCTTGCTGAATTGACTTCCCTCTACACTAACATCTGCTTCAGATTTGTAGAGAGGGATTTGTTTGAGCAGGCTACCCTCCACCCCCACCCCAGAGAGTCCCTTTTTTCTTTCTACCTCTCTAGTGATTTCAGGTTTGAGAGCTTTTCAATCAGTAAACCCCTTAGGTAAATTGCCACTTCACTAAAGCTTTATGCATAATGTTGCAGCACTTCATTCCAATTAAAATCAATATTTGGAGTCTTATTTTTATCAGGCAGACTCTCTGGTTGGGAAAGTTGTTTATTGCAAGTAAAAGGGTTAGATTGAGTGCTGCATTCTTGAAGCAAGAGGGGAGTGGCTTGTTGAAATTAAAGGGGGCTGTAATATCCATGCACATTATAGTCAGTCCTGCTACAGCATGTGTTCTGCAAAAAGTCATGACATCCGAGTAATTTTGACTCTTCAGATAGTTTTGTGTGACTAAAATTGCCCACACAAATATTTTAAAAGATTGGACCCATAATATCTTGGGACTTTATAACCATCCTAAGCAGAAACCGAAAGAATCAAAAAACTTGATCTCTTAACCTGAGCAGCAGTTTAGCTGAGAAATAGCCAAAGTAGGACTCTTCTGGGACTGCATAAGGGCCAAGCATAATGCAATGATGCCTGAGGCTCCTTCTGTCATTCAAAAATAATAGTATATCTTCCTTTTTAAAAGAACAAATTTCAATGTGCTGGAAAAATACACCTGATCTTTAAGTGGAACAGGTGTTAGTCCTGAACAGATAGTATTTGTGAGTGACTTAAAGCTGTACAATCTGACCAACTCAAAATGAAGCATGGAACACTTACGTTCACATTTTAAATACTGTCTATTGCAAACTGATACCAGAAATTGGATTTTTCCAAGATGACTATGAGTGTATGGAGTTTGTTACCTTTTTTACTTGATACATATTAATTAAGTAGTAATTTTGGACCAGGCTTTTAATGTAGTCGTGTAGTAAGTATCCGTTGGGAGGATAAAATGGTGTTTGACTTGCATAACCTGTTACAGAAAGACTACCAAATATTTTCAAATGTACAGCTGTTTGATAGCTTAAAATTCTTATGTCTAAATAGCGTTTTAAATGTGGAAAATCTGTTCTGTACAGTTCTATCTTTTAAGTTAGCCATAAAAAGAAACATATTAAAATGTTACCTCTACTTGAAATTTTAAGCCTACAGTGAGGTCCTTATTTTTGTTTTCTAACGGGACTGTAAAAACTGCTTACAAAAATACTTGCTGGTACTTACTTGAAATTAACTGCAGTTTGTGACAATTAAAAAATACTGCAAATTGTTGAACAAATTATATGAGCTCAAGTACCAGCATAAGCTTGGTCCTTTTTTCTTTGCAGTAGTGGTACAAACAATTTCTTTTGTAGAGTCTGAACTTCTTTATCTTTTATTGTTTTATATTTGCTGCCAGCTTTAGCATGTGTCTATATTTTTATAAACCCAACATAAGATGTAGGTGACTGGGTGGTTGATTAGATGCATTGGAACAAATATATCTGATTTTGATAGATTCAAAACAATTGTGTGTAAATCAGTGTGTAAGATACTGACCTCCTTAAATGCAGACTTATTCAGCCCTTTGAGCAGTAGGTACCAGTAACAAGTACAATATTTTCATTTTTATTGTCTCAGGTCTTCCTCACTTTTTTTCTCTGCATGTACAGTATTAATGCCTTCAGAAGTATACATTTAGAGACTGGAAAACTGTTAATGTTACTGTTTGAATGACATTCCAATTATTCATTCATTTATTGATAGCTTTGACCTAAAAACAGTCACTTTAGTCCTTTAGGAATACAGCCGAGACAATACTATGGCTGTTTGAGCATCAGTTTGAAAAGCCAGATTTATCACTGAAAACTTTAATTTGAATGTATAAATGTTGTTGTGCCTCCTTATAAATTGAGTAGTTTTCTGTAAAACTATTTTTTCTTAGATGTTAACTGAACTTGCATCTAAAGCAGGAGAAAAATACTGATTATATAAATCTTTATATCTGACTATGGTAACTACCATAGTATTTCTCTTTTATGACAGTAATCTAGTCTGCAACATCTACTTGCAGTTTTGAAATTAACCTGTAATTTAGTCTTCACCCCAAATGACAAAAATTCAAATGACTCCATGGGGTGCCAGAAGATGCACTGTAAACAGGGCTCGGTAAGGGGGATAAGGTAGAAATCCATCATCTTAGGTTCTTTTTAAGAATGCCAGTATTACTGAACAAAATTAATTCTTCCTTCTGTGTTTTACTCTTTAAAAAAATCGAAAATATCAGCCTGGATTATGATAATAGTACATAGTAGTATAGATAATTCATTCTTTAAAAAAGCAAAGTCTGTGCTGCACAAGAAATGCAGTGTGAGGAGAGGACATCTGAATTGGGCTTGTTTTAACAGTATCTTGTTTTGTTAAGATTCTGTTGATCAATAATAAAGTTGCTTCAGGAATGTTAAATCATTATTTCGAGTCAGTTTTATTATAGCCTTCAGCTGCTTCTGTAAAGTGATTTTTATTTTTTTTTAAATTTTTTTTTCCTTTGGTAAGACCCTTGAAATCTAAAAGGCAGTTTGATAGACTGTTTGGCTACTGACTATGTTGTGTGTGTGTGTGGTCTTGGTTTGTTTCAGGTTAAACCTTCCCGTTCAAAGAATAAGTTCACATACTGTTTCCAGTGGTTGTCCTCTGTTGTTTTAGGGGTTTTTTTGCTTTGTGTTTGATTTGGGTTTTTTTAAGATTGGGTTGTAATCCTTTGAAAAAGGGTCTGCAGCAGATGATTAAGTACTGCTAGTTTCACAATATAGAACATTAATTTATGTTAGTTGTTCAGAGTTCCAGATGTGATTGTTTTTATGACTTTTCAGTTTTGTGTTTTAACTATGTACACTTCTGAAGGTGTTAATGATGTATATGTAGGGAAAAATTCAGCGGAGGATTGAGGTATCAAAAATGGAATTACTGTGCGTGTTACTTGCACTTGCTGCTCAAAGGCTCCCGAGTAAGTGTATTTAAGGAAGTCAGCATCTTATGCACTAATTTATGAGTACATGGATATATACTGTGACCTGGGTAGGCCAGCATAAAATATATTTTGGTACTGTAATACATTGTTGAACTAATTGCAAAAGTACAATTTTTGGCAGAAAATATCCACTGGATTCATACCTTCTTATAGAATGGAAAAATGCTATCCCTTCCATTGTGTTGAAATGATTTATAGCTGGTCTGTTAGGACGTAAGTGTAAAGTGATCTAAAGAGCTGTGGTTATCTTAGTTAGCTCTGGAGATCTATACTGAAACAAAAATGCTGTGGAAAAACTGTAACGAGCTTAAAAATTGAAAATGTCTAAACAGAGATATTTGGAGGTAATATAGTGTGCACAGTATTACTTACAAGCAGAAAAAATAGAACTCTGAAACAAAAAGTAAAATTTTCGTGAAATTTGGGTGTAGTCAAGATAGTACACAGCAGAACTTAAGAATATGCTGCAAAAATGAAGTGTGTCTGTGATGAGGAACATTCACACCTTTGTATCAGTGGTCATGCAATCAAAAATTATCCTGTTGGGGTGGGGGGGAATATACACTTGAATTATAGACTGCTAAATGAATTTTCTATGAATTTTTTAAGATTGAAGTGTCTTCAGCATGTGTTGTTCCTGCTCAGAATGTCTGTTTTTATTCTTGTTTTCTTTCCTTCCACAAGGGATGACATGCCTGCAGCTCTGGAAGCTTTAACCAACTGTTATAAGAAGTATGGTAAAATTCTTCAACTTCATAACATCTACTGTAGACTTGTAGAAAAAGGAGATGCTGATCTTCTGCAAAAGGGTTAGTTGCATGTAGTCAAATGCTCTCTGGTTATATGAAGTGTTTTCTGGAGGCTTTTCCAGGATTTGTGTATAATTTCTTTCAACTGAAATTAAAAAACTGTGTTTATATATGTACCTTTGAAGCACTTAAATGATCTTATATTCTTCAGATTAGGAAATGGATTACCATTTTAAAAGTAGAACAACTTTAGTGTTTGTATAATACAGCATTGAAGCAACACATCTGTTTTTCAAATAGTTGTGCAGTTCAGAAACCCTATATCCTCACTTTCTATGAGTACAGCATGCCAATATATAGTCTTGTCTGTTTTGTTGAATGTAATTCAAAATGTAGTGCAGGTAAACAGAAAAACATTTTAAATATGCTCAACTACAAAGCTTCAACAAATTGTGTCGTATGTTGTAATTATTCTGTATGTGTCAAAATTTATCTCCCTGTGGCTTTTTCTTGGAGTTTTGTGAGACTTAGAAAATATTAGTATTAGGAATGTCTGACATAAATATTAAAGTGCATCAATATGTCTAGTACATTAATGAGGTTTATTCTCTCTTTAGTTTCAGATTTTATAAGCAGAGAATATGGTGACATGATGGCTCTTTATGATCTCTTCTTCGCCTTCTTGCAAACAGGAAAATACAAAGAGGCCAGGAAGGTCATTGAGGTGGGATTTTAACTGTAGTACTCTAATCGTGCAGCTATTTAGACTCTTAATTAGAAACATTTAAAGTTTTTAACCTTTAATTAGACTTGTTCTGATTCATGTTAATAGAATTCAATCCCAATAATAAAAAAACCTTGGCCAACTTTATTTTGTATAATTACAGTTCATAAGAGAGACAGTCGTCTTATATACTGAAATTGTTTCCTCACTCTTTCAAATTTGCTCATATATATCAAAATGATATTTGCATATTAAATATCGGATTGTGGAACAATTAAATTAAACTGGCATTCCTGGGTGTAAAGTTGCTAATCCTCTTTCCGAAGGAATTCTTTGTTCTTAAAAGCACTGGAATTTAATTTGCTGCAGACCATGCTCAGATTTATTTGTAATGCTTGTCTACAAGTTAATCAGCCAGACAAGTGCTGTCTGCTACTGTTTGGCATTTAATTTAGCATTTCTTCTCTCTCTCTCCCTTTTTCAGGATAGTAAGCAGCTTATAGGAAGTGGTAGGTGACAAACTTGGTCTATTTAGGATTAGTATATTTTATCTAGACTTGATTGAAATTGTGCTTACTGAAATTGATAAGTCAAAGGGGCAGCTGCAGAGTCTGCCCAGATTATGATTATTTTTCTTCTTAACACAGTTGTATGTTTTTAAAATGCTGCATAAGTTTTGCAGTTAATGTATGGGAGGAGGCATCTTGCAGAAAAAGTAATACTTTGTCCTCAGCATTTTTGTCCTATGTACATACACTACTGTAACCTAATTTGGGGGGTTTTTTTTTCCCTTCTTAAGACAAAGAATGCTTTTTCTCCTGATTCTCCCTAGAGTATTTGAAATACCAGTTATCCCTACTTGAATTGTCTAACAGAATTCTTGGATTTAAAAATTCTTAACAGAAGACCTACTTGTTTGTCTGTGGTGGAACAATACTGTCCTGCTGTGGGGTGTGTGGAAATTGCTAAGCACAGTTGAAAGCATTGACATTTTTGTTCTGAGACGGTTTTCTGGAGCTCGAAGTCTCATAATACTGAAGAACAGAAATATCAGTATCTGACAGCAGATGACACTGAGGAGTTGAGTTCTTTTTACAGTGATTAAAGCATATAGGAGGTAAAAGGATGAAATCTGAGATTTGGAAGAAAAATATGGGTAAAACTGGTACTTTGTGTGATTTAGCAGCTCTTTCTTTGATACTGGCATTTAATTTCTCAAAATTTATATTGGTGCCTGGAGTTCAGTTATCATGAATAGGATAAGTAAGCAAGTTATCAAATTGTTGGGGCTTTGGAACTTTTGCCTTTTTTTTTTTTTGTAATAGGTACCAAATTATCTCTGCAGATATTCAGTATTTGGTGATTGATCCTAAGTTTTTAGTAACCACAGATGCTTAAGCATAAATCTCAACACCAAATATCTGGAGACAAAATGAAAGTTTTCCTGTTATTTGAAGCAGGTTTTCTTACTTTCACCTAACTTCTACGAAGTATGAATTCCAGCTTTGTATGTGCTGTTGTGGAAAAGCTGTTTTAAATTCCAGAATCTTTTAGTAGTATAGGAATTTAGCTAGAAGCAGTATGAATGTGTTCTACCTGTGGGTAAAGTGGCACAAAATCAATTACTATATGGTGCGTGATACTTGAAGTGTGGTTTTGCTACCTAACAACATGCTAAGTATTTTCAAAGAAATGTTTTTCGCAAGGGGAGGGCAGAAATCTTAATATCATTATTTTGGTGAAAAAGAAAATTGTTTGTATTGTTTTAAACCATAAGCAAGTTCCTGTTTGCTTTTTTGTTCGTTGAGAAGTCAAAGCCTTAATCAGTGTAATGTGGAAAGTGGAGTGCAGGGTGTATGTGTATCCTTTTCTCTGCTCCAGTGGGTTTTGTGACTAAATTACTTCTCCTGATGGTCATCTCAGATATTTTTTCTATTTTCTTTGCTTGTGAAATAATATTCAGTGAAGGAGATAAATTGGTTCCACTTTCTCTTTTAGATGTTTGGACGTTGCATGTTAAACACAGGTTACCTTTCAGCATGTACTTTCATTGAGTATTGCTGATTATGGCTGTCAATTGATTTTAGTGATAGTGTGTTTGTTTTGAAAGTATCCATGGGATTAATAGAGTATCTAGAAGGGTAGAAAGGTAGAAGCTGGAAAAAATTTCCTTATGAGCTAAGGAAATGAAAGCCATAAAGGATATGGTTGCTTAAAGGGCCTGTTACTCATTGGAGACCACTGCCTCTGCTTACTCTTGCTATTTTTAGGAATCTGAGGCATACTAAGTGCTTATGTGAAATTTAGTGACAAGTGCTGCTTTGAAAAGCTTGAAACTCAAAGCCTCAGCAATAAGAGAATAATTCTTACATCTCAGATCTTTGGTAAAATGCAAACAGGTGACAATACTGAGAAAGAAAGAAGGATAAGATTTGAGTGAGATTATAAAAATTAGGTCAGAGTTGTGTATGTTTCATTATCTGGCCACAAATGTATTGTGAATGCATGTATGTAAGTTGGTGTTGTGGGATATAGCAAGAAAGCTGAAAGCTCTGGGACTCATCTGCTTGCTGGAAGAACAGCAAGACTAAGCAGAGAATGATAGTATAAAAGAAGGAAAGGGGAACTGGATGAGGCAGAGAATGGGTCTGACCAATGCCAGAACAAGTGGAAGGAAGCATGTTGTAGTTTAGTAGTAGGAGTCTCTTCTGAAGCAATGGTAACTGGAAGAAAAGCTGTGGTTGAGAAGACTGGGGGGGGAAATGCAGTTTCTGAGGCATCACAGAGTCTGTACAATAAGGTAACAGTTTGCAATGTTGCTGGACTGCCTTGTTAAGCTTTTGAAAGTTAGTTCTCTCAGAGGCAATAGCTTCAGATAAGGTATCCTTGGCTGCTCTGTATTATTCTAGCTGTGCCTGGAGTTTCCTGAGCTCTTGAAGTTAAGTGGGTAGGTGGATGTGCTGGTAGATGCTATTTTGCTTTACACTGAAAACAAGTTCCACCACTGGGTGCTGTAGTACATAAACACTTGATTTAGCCTTCTTCATTGCACCTCTACTGATAAGTTAGCTTTTGTCTTGAGTCCTTCAAAGATCATCATGTCAAAACAAAGTTGGCACATCTCTCTGCTTGCCCCGTTTACCACAAGGTCACGTACTAACTTGCTTTCCCTTGGACTGGCACAGGATGACTTCTATGTCATCAAATCTAGCTCTGGCTACTTAGGACTTTTTCCCTTACTTGGAAAGGCAGTTTAATTGCCTGTTGTCCTTGAATTTTGTTTTTCATTTTAAAAAAAGAAATTTGTGTCAATATGTTTTGCCTTTAACTAAACTACATTAAAAGCAATGTAGGATAAAAGAAAAGGATATAAATATTTAATAAATAGGATTAGGGGGAAAGCACCTGCTAGAAAAATATTTTCTTTATGTGAATGTTGTCTTATTTCAAAAATATTGAATCAAATTTCCACCTGGAGAGAGGTCTTGTGTAATTATTTGTTGCTCCAGGTAGTAGATCAGAGAATCTGGAAGAATTGCTTGGCCTAGTCTTCTTTTAAGTCTGCTGTATAAATAGGAGAATTTTCTAGAGCCGAGTCTCCCAGATCTCTCTAGTCTTTCCTGTTGGTAATACTGGACAATTGAAAATCCCTTGTGTTTACTCAGTTGCTGACTGCCACTTCATTAACTTGACTGAGTTGACAGTTAAGGGCTGTACTAATGTAAAGGTCATCCAGGAGAGAAGGAATGAAGAAGGCAGTGTTACACCACCTTGGAGAAATTAATTCACTCCCCCTGTCACCTGTTGCTTTGTTATATTGTTTTCATGCTGCATGGAGGTTTAAAGATTTCATTACCCAAAGGAGTTAAAATATAGTTGATGTCTGTCATTTTTGTTCCATTTAATTTTTTGGTTATCTCTGAATTTTGCACCAAGATCTTATATTTACAGCTGTATTACATGCATGATGGTTGAATATTTCTAGACCTGACCCTTTTCCTTCATTCATTCATGCTGAATGCAGCTGTTAAAATACTTGCTGAATCTGTGTGTAATGAAGCCCATGTCCACTCTTGGCTCTTTCTGGTAGAGTTGCAAGGTTTATACATCATTCAGTACTGTAACAGTCCTGCATCAGAGGTTCAAACAAGCCTGTCTACAAATCTGCTTAGCGAAAGTCTAAACCATGTTTTCACGAAGTAGAAATGAACACTTCACGCCTGTGACTAGACATGCAAGGTTTAAAACTGGTGTTGAATCCATTTCTGAAATCATTGCACCTTAAATGAAGTTTTATTGTACAGTGAAATACTTCTGCAAATAAACCAAAATAAGCCCCACATTTAGAAAGGTATCAGGTCATTTGCATTTTTAGTTGGGAGCTTATGGACTCCTCCCATAGGAACTGTGAGTTGGTAGCAGCGTTCGAGTGTCTTTGTGTTGTTTGACAGGTAACTTCTTGAAACCTTTCTAGATCAAATCACATCAACTGTTAAATTAACAGCTGTTAATTTGTTACTTCTGTGAAAGAGTAAAAGCTCTCATTTGTGCTCTGGTTTTGGTTTTACTGGAAATGAAGGCTAAGAGGATTACTGTATTTGGAATATAGGGAAAGGTCTCAGAACTGTATGGCAAAATTTTCCAGAAGATCAATCTGTACAGTTTGTTACCACTAGAGGAACCTCCTTTGAAAATGGCTATGGATAGTGCATGGCTTCAGAATTCTTTTAATGAAGTTTTAATTAAGTGTGATACTGTCTCAATCTTCTGCTCTCATACTAAATATGTCATTTATATTTAATAGTTAAATATATCATACCATATCCCACATATCTCAAGATATTTATGTGAAGAATTGAGGGACAAATGTGAAGTAACTTAATGAAATGTGTTCCGATGTGAATAAATGCAAGAAAAGGCACTTGCTGCTACTGAAATCTGAGACCTGACAAAAGGACTGTATTGGGTGAGTCTAGCGTACAGGAAGATATCTATCAACAGATGTCAAGTTAATTTAGGAGGTAAATAGATTTAAGCAAAGAATTGTGACATCCACTGTCAGGAGACCTCAAGATACCAGTTGCCATTGGATTTAATCTACCATAAAAACAATGAGAATATTTCTACTTGATATTGAGAGATTACAACCTTCTTTCATCCAGATTGCTTTTTTTTTTAAGAGTCTACATCATAAAATTGAGTCTTGCTGATTTTATGCTGGAGATAAACTATCAGGAGAAGATACTTTCTTGATTTGTGACAGCAGGATTTAGGGGGGGAGGTGTTCTTGTGTAATTTAATGATGGTTATATCAAGTGTCTGAATTTACCTACGAAGACTTATTTTTGGTCCTGTTGAGAAAAGAGTGGATGTGAGTAAAACAAAATTTAAATGTTTGTGGACAAAATTGTATTAGATAACAGTGATCTGAGATTTAGGAAGAGTTTGTAGGGGGTCCAACAGCTTTTAATAGAGTAACTGTATACAACTGAGAGGGAGGGGAAAGGCTGAAGAACTTTTAGGCATACAAGCCCTATAATTACAAGAAAAGATGAATTTTTTTTCCTTATTATTGAGTCCTAGTATTCCAGTAAAAGCATTTACTTCCCCTTCTGAAACTGGACTCAAATACAGTTAGTCATTATTGAACTTGGATTTTGTGTCCATGCGTGTATGTGAGTTAATTGAAAAAAGGGTGCTTACTAGTTCAGGGCATGTTATTTAGAAGTTCTTAAGTATTACTTTCTTAAAGAAAAGGAGTATGTTTCAAATAATTAAATTTGGTAAAGGTGTTGACTACTGAAGAGATTTCTTCCAGAAAGAGAGAGGGTAATGTGTTCAGAATGTGGGATCATGGCAAGAGCTGTGCATCTTTTTTTAGCTCCAGGGACTTTCTGTTAGAAGGAGGACATTTAAAATGCTTTTTTCAGTCATCATACAACATAAAACCACATTACAAGGCCAAGCACAAATTTTTCCTCTGTTTTGAGTCTAGGATATTCTTAATGATTTTGTTTTGAGTGGGGGTTTTGCTTGTTTTTTATATTACCTTTTCTTCCAGTGTGATGATTGTTGTGATGTTTATTTCTGGGCAAAATTGGTTACAAAGACCAAAAGGAATTATTCATTTGTTGGAGAAATCTGGTTTGCCTTTTTTTTTTTTTTTTTTCAGAAAGGTTAAGGTGGGTGAGGGTATCTTTCCATGCTGTCACCAAAGAAACCATTTTTTAAATCCATGAGAGCTAAACTTCTTTCAAAGTGGAAAATGAACTTGGAGCTAAGTATTGCTTTTGTTGCCAGCCATATACAACTGCAGCTCTAATGTCATACTGGTAATACAATAACTTAAAGTAAAGCTGAGCTAGAAGAGAACTAAAACGTTTTATTAGGCAGCTGATACAATTGCAACAGGAAGGTTGCTTTTTGAAGCACAGATTATTGTTAGATCACTCAATCTCCAAAGCTGGATCTTTGGTAAACATTTGGACTATTGCACAGAATTTGGTATGTTCAGAGCCAATAACCATAATAGTCTTTTTTTTTTTTTTTCCTTAATATCCCACTATGATACTTCACTTACATTTTGCCATAAAGTTTATAATGTGAGAAATACATCAAAGTGGTATACTTTCATGCATATGAACTCAAGAGGTAAGATTATTTAAAAAAAAAAAAAAAAGTTTTAATCTCTAATTTTAAAAACTAATGTAGTGCTATTTGAAAGTGAAAGAGTGTTTATTTAGTAAAAGGAAAAAGCATAATAGAAGTGTAGCATACTTTGAACCATCTTATCTAGCAACTAGACTGAGATGGCTGCATAAGGTACAGAGATTTTGTACCTGTATGTTCTTCTAACTTTTCTGATTGAGAAGTTCATGTACTGCTTGGTAGAAGTGAGGACTTTTGCCAAAAATTGTAGCATAGGGGAAGACTCAAGCAAAACATACAGTGTTTATGTTGTAAAAAACTCTTCAAATAAGCTGCCATGCAAAAATATCCCCTGCATGGAATTTGTGAGATTTTCATAGACATTTTTGTGGAATAAGTGGAAAATCTGTCTTTAAATTAGGAACTTTCCATCAAATGTTCTGCTTTCACTGACAGTTATGTTAGGGCGAGCTGCTAGAAATGACATACATCAGTTCTTATAGCTGTCTGTTCAAGGCTGTCTTCTCGGAGAAGTAACATGTTTGCTTGCAAGACATTGCTTTGGCATATAAATCTCAGTAGCTGGTTCTGGTACTGGTAGCATAAGTCTGTTATGGCTGTTAATGTAACTCTTCATGAAATGTTCTTCTTCCTTTAGCAGTATTAGCTGTCTCTTATTATTACTGACTTTTTCAGCTGCAAAGAGAGGAATGAATGGATCTACCCTTCCAAAGAATACCATTAGAAAGTGCAACATGGAAGATGTTTATAAAATTTGGCTGTTTATTTCCAATATCTTTGTATTGGTGATTATAGTAGAACTGTTTCCCTAGGAAAAGAATGAACTTTGCAAAGAAAATACAAGAATTATGAAGAAAACATAAAGCAGTTAATGAGGTCAGAGTTAAACTCAAATGGTTAGAATTGATGTGTTATTCACAGTGCAGTTGTATCACAAAGGGCCAGACTAAGTTGGCCAGCATATGTAAGAATTATTTTGCCAAACAGTGCACATTCATAGTTTGCAGTGTTGGAATGTTAAAGCAGAAGTCCTCCATCTCTTGTGCCAGATAAAAAGCGCTTCTGCTGGCTTTTAAATAATTATGCAACCTAAGCCAGCTAGAGCAAAAGTGTCACTGTTAGGGTCAGATTCAACTCTTTAGTTTCCTCAAAGACTTATTTTTGAACAAGACAGGATTTCTGATTGTAAGTTGTCTTTTTTCTCTGTAAGTAAGTTTTGTGTTTAAAAAGTTTTGTTTGTGCAAGTAGAGAGAAGTAAATACATATTTCCATGTGTCTTCTGTAAATTACTTAACTTTTTTATTAGAAAAGTGGTTTTGAAAGTAAAAACGTACTGTTGTTCTATTGTAACAGAGAACTGTAATGTAAACAGAATTTGAATATTTCTATCATTATCTAAAAATCTAGAAAAACATCTAATAGATTCCTCTCTGACAGGTCAGTATTTTCCCAGATGGTCTGTTTTCTGTCAGCTGTAGGAGGTAGAAATCAGCTCAAATGAAAATGTTAGTACAGAAACTCTGGTGATTGGACTCCTTCAGTCACCTGTCTGAAGTGACTGGTTCTGGGAAGGAGAACAAATCAAATGCTTCCAGTATGTTAGGATCATTGCATTTACATGATTTTTGAGTGCTGCTTGACAAGCTCTTCCAGAGATGCAGCATGTTTTTTCTGTTTCTGGTTAGTTTTACTTTCTGTATGTGAAGGCACAGGATCAGGGAGTAAATTCGTATAGGTATAAGTGTACTATAACTATTGTAGAAACAGGGAATATGCTGAGCTGGAAGAGACCCATCAGGATCATTGAATCCAACTCTGGACCCTGCACAGGACACCCAAAGAATCACACCACGTTTAAGTTGAACCTTCAGAAAGATAGTAACAAATCTGATCAAAAGTATGCACTGCTTTCTCTAAGGAGATATGATGAAATTTGTGAGTTGTGCTTAGCCTAGAGAAGAAAGAGTGAAACCAGGAATTATTTTATATACTGCTCTTTACATTATTATGAAATGGTGAAGGAAAAATAACTGTGCATCGTCTTCTAATATAAAATCTAGATGTTTTAAAGGAAGCTAGTAGAAGTTAGGCTGAAAAGAAAGAAAAAGTGATGGTATTTTGGTTGGTTTTGGCAGAAGGTAGTGAAGGCAACCCTTTGCCAGAAGGTCTTATGAATGATAAATCTTACAGCATTCCAGGGGCATCCAGGAAAGCTCATGGAAGAGAAGTCACTTATTAGAAAAGCTATGATCCGCTGAACCTCAGGTAGCTGAAGAGTGGAAGAGCACTAAAGGGAAAATATTGCAGTGTTTTGTGACATTTTATATTCTCCTATAGTCACTGTGTTAGGGAGAGGATAGCAAGTTTTGGTTTGGTACATTACAACCATTTTATATTCCTAGAGAATGTAAAAGCCAGAAACCCTCCATGTTTATTTTATATGCTGTATGAATTGCTTGAGACGCTTTAAGAGGAAAAAACAAAAAAAAAAAAACAACAAAACCCCCCAAAACCACTAGGACTTAATAATGTATTTTTTTTTTTCAGTCCATTGAAACAAGCAAGATCAAAATTCTAAGTGGGAATTTGGAAGAGTAATTAGAGTAACAGTTTTTTCTTAATTTTTTTTTTATTACATGCATTTTTTTATTCTGTATTTTAGTCTGCTGTATTGTAGAAAGACCACTTGCTGCTAAATGCAATGTTTAAAATTCCCTAAGATTGTAAGGGATAAGCTACAAATATGGACTATCAGGCAAGCCCTGGAGATTTAGTTAATCTGACCTAGATGTTCTTTTGATGATTGAGACCTGCAGTATGTGAAAATACTTCTCAATTTCAAAATGAAACACAAGGATATCTGTTGTATAACTCAGCTGTCCTTGTAGTGACAGACACATCAATCATTTCTGAACAGGAAAGGATTTACTATAAAAAGTTTGTAGGTTTGGAGCTGTTGAGTTCATTGGCATTCGGATCAGCAATGATATTGGAAGTTGTAAGTGAATTCAGCATTTGAATTTTACCATGTCCTAAAGAGGATTAGCTACAAATGCAGGCAACATACTTCTTTCTTTTTCATTTTCAAGAGCCTGTTGTGTATCAAGAGCCTGTTGTGTAAGATGTTAATTCTTGACTTAGTTTTCAGCATATTTTATGTGAAACTGCTTGTAGCTCTTAAAAAAATCACTGAACAGGTACCTAAGAATATAAATAACTGTGGGGAATTTAAAAATCTGAACAACTAATTGGAAAAAAAGCATGTACCTGGAAAGCAGAACTCCGTGTATATATACCACTTTTGAATCCTTGAGAAGCCACTATTTTTCTGTAATCTCTTGGTTTGAGACTATTTTTATAGTACAGCTAAACACACAGAGATGCTCCATGTTGAGGATCTGTGGGGTTAGTGTCCTATTTTTTACAAAACCCTACAATGGCTGCATAAAATGGCTTGGGGGATTGGTAGGTTTATATGGCCTCACATTTGCTCTGCAGAACACTGTTCCCTATATACTTAGGAAATTTCAGCAGTTTTGATGGAAGTTTTGTATGCTGGTTTTCTGGTGTATGGTGGATTATTTCAGAAAGATGCAATGGTAATAATTCTGCAGTTGGAGAATATGGGAAATTACTTATATTTAAAAGTGTGTTGGTAAACTGACCTTTTCAGTGGTATTGTTTCCACTGTTTTGGAACTGAGACTTAATATTTCTCACAGCTTTTTGTTCAAGCTGCCTCTTCTATGCCAAGTAGCACTCCAGTTTTGGAAGCTGCACTTCACATTAAACAGTACAGATTTCTTACAGTATTAACTGATAAAAGCCTTCAAGAGTCAAAACATATTTCTCTGTAAGGATGAACAGGCATTTCCTTGGAATTACTTCGAGCTATATTAATGTGAACCTGGACACCTGAAATGAAAGCAGAATCCTCTCTGTAAATGATTGTTCTGCTAAACAAAGCTAGTAAAAGCAAGTAAATCCAAGTATTCTGTGGGAAGGAAGGGTAAGATGTAAAGATGATTGATGCTTTGCACACTTTTTCTTTCTGTAACTTTTTTTAGATGCGTTTCCTATGAGTACTGGAGTGCTTGTGTCATGTTTCTTTTAGAATTTTGACTTTTTCTGTCTTTATTTAAGAATTCATTTAAGTGGAGGAACTGCTATTTTGGTTATGGTCTGTGGTGCTGAGAAGGTACGATGTGTAGTCTATACCAGATGGAGTTCAAACAAAAGCTGTGAACTTTTATTATGAATATATATATTATGTTTACTTTTCCTTAGGATGTTCTATGGGAAGTAATGTGTTTCTTCTTGTGGCAACATTTTACAGACTCCTGGCTTGAGAGCTCACTCTGGAAGATTGCAGTGGTTTGCAAAAAGGTGTATAATGAGTAATCAGGTATGTGACTGCTATGATGTGTTCTGTGGAACTGTCATTATATTCCAGGAAAAATTGTTTTGAAATATTTCCTCGCTTGACTTTTATGTTTGTGAAAGGACATGTGACAGGCTGATGAGGTGAACTTAATGCTCAGTGTAAATGCTGGTGTGTACTTATAAACAGGAATGTTATTTTAGCTGAATGCACACAGCATGTATGTGTACATAGATAGAAAAATAATTGTTTGGCTGAGGTGTAACTATGTTCTTCCTTTCTTTTGAAAGATGGAAACTTTGGAACAGTTGGTAGAATTAACTCAAAATCTGTTTGAATGTGATAGAGATGAGATGTACTACTACCTGCTTCAGCTGTGTGGTAAGTGAGCTTAAGATCTCTTTCATGATGTAATCTGTTTTCTTTTGTGGATGGAGATAGGAAATAACCCTGGAGAGAAGTTATATCTCGAAATGCAATTAGCCTGGCTACCATTTCTGAGGCATTTGCAAGGGAGGAGAAGGTCAAGTGTTTATTTTTACCAGCAGACCTGAACACTTACATAGGACTTCTATAGTACAAGTCTTCCAGTCCATGCTATTGTCTTGTGTTGTAATTTGAAAGTTAATTCTGTTTTGGTTTTCAGTATGCTTAAAGAAGAAAACTTGCTTATCTGTTCTCTTCATAAATGATAAAAATCTGGGGTCTCCTGTAATTTGACCTGGTTTGGAAAGGTTCATAATATTTTTTTTAATTTACCAGTTCTTCACCAGCCACAACCTAACTTTTGCATAATTTATAGGAATGGAACAGTTTTTAACACCAAAAGTGCATTTCTGTGTTACAGACTTAGTGTGGGATGTGTCTGTAGTGGTTTTCATTCCTCTTTTCTGTATTTTTCAGTCTGTGCTGTTTTGTTATTCAGTGTTTCATACTGTATTATACATAGTACAAATTTTGGAGCCTTTACTTACTTTAAAGTCTTGAAAAAAATACATTGTTTTAAGATTGGATATGGAGCATGAAATAGTAAATTGGGACATAAAGCATTACAGTGATTGCTATGTTCTTTGGTAATAAATGCGTGTGTGTGTGTATATATATATATATATACACTAATGGGCCATTACAACAATCTGATATATTTGGTGACGGGGAAACTTTCTTTTGAGCTTGAAGTAATTTTAGCCTGTTCCCTGTGTATATTTTGAGTTGACTAGGACTAGTGATTCTTTAATGCTAAAGAAAATACTATTCAAGCCATCTTTTTTTCTTTTTTTATGGTAAGGACAGAGGCCTCTTGCCCACTGCACTTAGCTCAAGCAGGAGAGATGAGTACTTCTACCAAAAAAAAGACCAGAGATCCAGTCCCCTTGAGAATTTTGCTGCCTTTCATTTCCTGAAGCCTTGGAAAGCTTCAAACAAAGCTTTAGTGTTGTCTAATTCTGGCTTTGCACATACTGGTTCACCATCACAAATCAAATAGACCTGAAAATCAATCTTGTCTCAACAGGGAGGGAGCCTTCCTATTTCTCCACTCATCCTGTTCACCTCTGGCAGTGACTGAGTCTGACAGTGTGCCTGCTAGGAATAGAATCTAAGAAGATAAAATTTATCAAATTCTGTCATGCAAAATCCTCAGTCTTCTTTCAGAAGACAGAACCGATTCCATCTATTCAAAGAAGTGGAAAACATTTGTGGGTTTCTGTCACCATAAAAGACAAAACCCATGCACAATCCTGCTTTCAACCATTTGAGATTACCTATCAAAGCTGCCCCATGCACAGCTGTAGTAGAGTTGTCACTGTGTACCTAAGCCACAACTCCAGGTCTATTTTAGGCATATAAAAAAAAGAATCTACCATCTAGTTCAAGCAGTGATCAAAAATGTTGAAAACAAGGCATTTGGTTTTTCAGAATCAAAAGATAATTTATTCTGGAGAGAACCTCAGGAGTTTTAAGCCTAGCTGTTTCCTGGAGCTACGACAGCTCCAAAGTCAAATTCTGTCATGGCCTTGTTTAGGAAAGTTCTGAGTGGCTCCAGTGGTGGAAATCAAACAGCCTCTCTGGACAATCTGTTCCAGGGTTGGATCATTCTCAAATACTGTAACTTTTAACCATCACCTGTCATTCTTTGCTGTGCACTTGCAATCAGAGATTGACCCGCTCTTCTCTGTAGCTGTTAGTTAGGTAATTGAAGGCAGCAATTGCATCCCCTGTTAATCTCCTTTTCTCCAGGCTGCCCAGAACTCACCTTCTTTGACTTCCTCTTCTTTCTGATTTGCTCAGAAACATAAAATATCCTGAGTTGTAAGGGACCCACAAGGGTCATGTGTGTCTCCATGGCTTAACTTGCTCCAGTTGCTAGGATCTCTTACAGTTGTGGAACCCAAATCTATGACAGAAGCAACAGTGAAGAATTTACAAAATTTGCACATATAGCAGGAGAATTAAACCTGATCAAATAAAATGCCAAGGCAGTTTACTGGGAAGGATGTTTCTGCTTTAGAGAGCTTCTTTGACTGGGGTGTAAATCTGTACTATGTGACAGTCATAAATGCTTCACAGCTGGTGACTTGCAAAGCTAGAAAATGTAAAGGCAACAGGAAAACACCTGCTCTAGGTAGTCAAATAGTAGTTAGCTTTTCTTGAAGTCCAGCTTTCTATTTATTTGCAGTTATGTACAGTGATGCATACATAAATTTTAATTAACAATCAAGAATAATAGAACTGATGAGCTAGCAGGATCACTTCTGCAGTACTTTTGAGCTGACTTCTCATTCATCTGAAAACTCATATAATCCTTGGGGTTTTTTCTGTTTACATCTTCTAGTGTTCTCTACATATTAAAATAGTTCAGAACTTTTCAAATTGATGATCATATGAAGCAGAAGTACATGACTAGTTGATAATTTATTTTCCAAGGACAACTTTTTTGAATCACTTTGTATACTCTAAATGTATGTATACTCTAAATGTGCTTTTATGTGAAGATTTTAATCTTGTTTCAGAGAACAATGATGACTGGGGGAAGGCTGAAACTGTTTGGACTAAGATTCAAGAAGAAAATATTGTTCCTCGTGAGAAAACACTAACTTTACTTGCTGATATATTTGAGAAAAATGGCCAGGTTGTTCCATTTGAAGTACCTAAGGTAACTGAAGTTTAACTTCCCTGGCTAACATCACTTTTGAATGTATTTCTTCTCATTAAAAACATTAACAGATAGCATTGCAGTAACTTAAATGTTTCTATGTTTTCAAGGTCAGACATGAAGATAGCAGAAGTTTAAGTGCTGCTGTTGAGGAAGAAAGAAAAATAAACATGCTTTGCAGGAAAAACAAAGCAAAAGGTAGACTGAAATCCACTAGATTTTCGTCCACTTTCACATTAATTTTAAGGTTTCAATTAACTGCAGAGCTCTTCTCTGCAAACTTCCCTGTCTCTGATAAAAACAGAACTAATTTCTGCATTTATGTTTGACTTTGTATATAGAAGAGAGAAGTGTGCTTCAGTTCCTTTGGCTTAGTCTATGTTTAATCACTGGAAATCCATTCTTATCCATCTCATCCCAAAGCAGGGTGACAGAGTCAGAAATAGCTTTACTGGACATTGCAGAACTGGGAGGAAATCACAGAATGGGTTGGAAGGGACCACAGTGGGTCACCTGGTCCAACTTCCCTTCTCAACAGGGTCATCCTAGAGCACATGTCACAGGATTCTTCAGTGTCTCTGGTCGGAAAGATTCCACAGCCTCTCTGGGCAATCTGTTTCAGTACTTGGTCACCCACACAGTAAAGAAGTTCTTCTCATGTTCAGGTGGAACTTCCTGTGCACTAGTTTCTGGCCATTGCCTCTTCTCCTATTGCTCAGCACTACCAAGAAAAACCTGGCTCCAAATCAGTCTGTTTCTGGTATTTGCCAAAGAGCAGAGCATATGAATATTCTGGAAATCCTTATCTTGTTCATGTACACTATAATAACTAGGTACCTCACTTGAAAGTTGTTTAGAAAATAGAATTCAGTAGGTTTAAAAAATTAGTTTTGCTGAATGAGGAAAATTTATAAAAGCAAGACACCTAGTAATTTTCTTCTCTGTGTAATCAGTATGTTTTACCAGTTGGACCCACAGATCTTTAAGCATTGAGTTTTTAAAAGAAGAATGTTGTATCAGTCACATTTAACTTACATGTTGAGTGGAATGACCCCATAGAGTTGTTCAGTCTGTTTAGATGAGGAGTCTGAAGTTGAGTCTGGACATTCTGCAGGTGCAATATCGTGTTGAGAATCAGGAGTGTTATGGCAGATGTGAAGTTAAGGTTTTCAAGAAATTCTTCATGCTGGTAACTTTTGGGAATCATAAGTACATGCAGAAATATTTTCACTGAAAATCAGGCAAAATGAATGGAATGCACTTTGTAACACTATCACCGTAAAAGTGTCCTGTGCCTTTGGTATCAGAAGTGATCAAGTGGAGAGCAGGAGGAAACTAAGTGTACTTTGGACTTTGCAGGGAGATTCGTTTAATAGAGAAATATAAAATATAATTGCTATATAAAATATAGGTCTTGGATGTTGAATTTATCAGTAAACCACTCTTGCCTATATTTTTATTTAAAGGTCCGGTATTTGAGAGGAGGTGATCTAGAGCTAGTGGGAATGAAGGCAGGGGAGGGGGAAGACAACGTTGGAAAACAGCTCCTCTATTCTTGGAAAACAATTCTCTTGGCCTTAAAAACCTGAAAAGACTAAGCTGTTGCTTTTTTTTATATAACAGTATAATGTGATTTTGGTGTGAATGTAATAGAGCAGCTTTTTGATGGGAAAAAGATTAATTCAATCTAGTTATGTAACTATTTCATGAACTTCCCAACTCTGACACATGTTTTGATAATCTATTCTTTGGAGTTCTTGATTTATGCAAAGTCATATATTCATTTTTATCTTGATTCCTCAGTGTGAGAACTTGACTCTAGGGGATCATGTTACACATATCCCAAACAGTCACAATTGCTGAAACAGATTTGACTGTCTTGAGAGCTGAGACTTTCTTGGCAAGTTGTCACTTTTCTAACAAATCTTTCAACTTGAAAGCTAGTATAACACAATATGATTTTAAAACCAAAAAATTTCTCTTTTGAATGCTAATATACTTTAGTAATTTTAGTTCCCATCTGAAGAAGTAATAAGCTGATAATACCTGATCAGGCATATGTCTCCGTTCAAGACTCATCTAGGTATACTTCAAACATGTAAAATAAATTCAAGAAAATAATCTGAATGGTGTAATCATTCTGAGTTTAGGACTGACATACGCAGAAGAACGTCCTATAACAGGAAAACAAAAACCATACAGAGATTTTTAATTCTTCATTGAGCTACTCATTACAAAAAAAATGTTATTTAAATATCTTTCCTTGTGGAAAGAGATCTTACATTTTCTGGGCTGCCATAATTGATGGTAACATATGCTTGACATCATGTCCACTAATGGCAAGGTCCATTTCTGTATCCAACCAATGGAAAGCAGTATTTAAACCCAGAGTGAAATCCTAGTTCAGCCTGAAGACAGCAGAGCTTTTGTAGGAGTCTCTAAACATAAGGTGTTCTTGGCTTTAAAAAGTAGAATTTAAGCAGGCATTTATAAGCAGAAAGAACAAACCTATCACCAGTCAGCTACAGTTTTATAAATCATTATTTGCATTTATACCAGTCAAAGGTTTATTGTTATTGTTGAATGTGATTGCTACTCTACTGGTACCTCAGATTTCAGAACAGTGGAAGGAAAAATGCCTTTCCCTCTGAATTGCAATGTGACCAGCATCTGAACAGGCAAGAGAGTTCAGCACATTGCTGCAGGCCAAGCTTAACTTCAGATCTATAAGTAAAAGTAGTGAAGGATTTAGGACCTTTCCTGTGTGATCCTGTTGTTGTTTCATTGGTCTTTTGGTTAACAGTACAATCACTGTTGTAATGTCAATAGTCTTATAAGTCATACTCTTACATCTCTTCTTGTATACAGGAAACTCTCATACACAGAAGTGAATTTTTAATTTTTACTGTGCTATTCTTATCCTTATCTTTTTAATGTCGTTCCAAGGATCCAAAGTAGATAATGAATGGCCATGTTAATTCTAATTATTGACTTGATGCAACAGTTAGTGTGATGTAAATAAAAAATTTTATGTATAGTCATTTCTGTGCTTATGTTTCAGGAGGGTTTTATGTGTACTCTTTGTTTGAAGTTTAGGGTTCAAACCAAAAGGCATGCCAACAGTTTTGGCTAAAATTCCACGACACACTGTAATAAGTGCAATTAGTGTGATGCTTCTTCTGACATTAGGATTCAAATGAGTTGTCTTCATCTTTGCTTTCAAAATATAAGAAAAAACTTGGTGCATAGCTGTGGAATTTGTAGTGATAGTCCAGCTATTTCTGATAAGTAGTAAAGGTTATTGTGGCTGTGATTTGAATTAGTAAATGGATTATTTTATGAGTCATTAAATGAAACATGCAATCACAGTTTAGATGTAAAAGCTCATTTGTGGTTCTTAACACAGCTTTCTCTAGTGTATGTTACAGCGTGGATGGCAGTTTTAGCTGCATGTTTATAGCTGCATAATCTTGTTTCAGAAAAATAAATGACTGAAAAGTGTACTTATCATTTTTTCCCCCTTTTTGGTAACATCTTTTCATACACTGACAGTTATTGTGAATGCATGAAATAAAACTGTTAATCAGTCAAACAAATGCAGTGTAGTTTACTTGTTAAATATCTGTATATTTGTAAATTGTATGTTTTGTATAAATCTTGTCGTAGCCAAATAATTTGATCTCCCCATATTGGAGTCGCCTCCTATATTATTTGTGAAATGCTGTTGTGATCATGCACCAGATGCTGTAACTGTATACCCCAGAATTAGGTGCTGCTTTAAAAATCCCAAGTCTTCCCCTTCTAACCAGCTATGTTGGTATTGAGGCAACAGCCATATATAAAGAAAGAGCAGTAGCAAACTTTGTCCTCTATGGAAATATGTGTCTGTTGTTGTATGCAAGCAGTTTTGAATAAGCTGTGATCAGCAGCTTTGGGCTCAAAGATGTAAGCAAAAGATAAATAGATTTAAGATGGACCTTTTGCAATGAATAGGTGATTTCTTTCTGTGATCAATATTATCACTATATGACATTTCTTTTTGGCTTTCTTTTGCTTCTTCAGAGGCCTACGATGTTTTCATGAAAATGCAAGAGAAGGATGAGTTTCATTATCGTTCGTATGATGCCCTTATAAAAGCATTGTTAGCACAGAATTGTCTTCAAGAAGCCATGGAAGTGAAACACATGTAAGGCTCTTCTGTGTTTGGGGGGTTTTTACTGGCTTGCAGAGGCAGGTTAAATAATTTTTGGATCATTTTCAGGCAAGTCCTTATCTTCTAATGGGAAAAATGGTCATGACTAGTGATTAGGAGCTGTGTAAGAAGTACACCAGGATGATGTACCATATTTTTAAAAGGTACTAGAGTGACAGTATGTGTTGCTAATAACTCATTTCAGCTAACAATGTGAACAAATGTACTTGGCATCAGAGCTGAAAATCTACCCTTCTGGCAGTCTGCCTTTTCCTCTTTAGAGCAGTATTCAAACAGACAGGATTCCTTCACTTAGCTGCCCGTGAGCCTTCCCCTCAATGCCTGTCTTACCCTGCCCACATTCCCTGGCAGCTGGCTGCCTGCCAAATGCAAAATGGTACATTTGACTGTGATGCCAGTGGCTAGGAGATGACCATAAACCTTAGATCCAACTCTTACACTTCTGAAATAAATCCAACCTGCTGTCATGTGCTATTAGAATCAACAGAATGGAATTAACCTTTAGTGAGTTGTATGGTACACCACTTGCTTTAATTATTGCCTGTAATGTGTGTTCTGGTCAGGTTACAGGCTTCAAATTACTAGTGTTGTGACTGGTCAGTATAGAGTTAAGAACAAAGATGTAAGGATTTTAAGTCTTTCAGTTTCTTCAGCTAAAACAAGGCTAGTTGTTACAAAGTGTGCTCACTGGCTGAATACAGGGAATTTCAAAGTTCCTGTAGGTAACTTATCTGATGCATAGAGCACTAAAAATACCCCTAATAATTTTTAGAGGCAGCTTAGTTTTTGATATCTGGGAACAGTGTAGTGTAGGATGATATTTATTATTTCCATGTTTTCTTTAATAGTGTTTAGACTGGAGAAGTGTCTTTCATGGAAAAAAGTGTTTGAGTTCTGCATTCAGAAGGACAAATAATATTTTTTCAAATAGGTCACAGTAACTGGGCTTTATGATAAGGAATGGTTGTGCTTGCTGGATATATGGCTTATATCAAGGGAAAACTAAAACATCTTATCAAATTAAGCTCCCTGTAATGGAGGTAACTGATAAATCTTTACAAATAGAAGATGGAGAGGAGATGTTTTAGGAGTACAAAGAATGTTGATAAAATTTAGGTAGTATGTTGCACAGAAAATACTCAAGTATCTTAAGATATATTGAGAGGTTCTTCGGGGAAGAAGTTTGAAACATACTACTGAAGATTTGCACATGAATTGACTGCTCCCCTGCTCTACAGCTCACACACTCTGTAAGGAAGATGCACAAAATAGTGTGGGTTACCAGCAGCAATTTGCAGACCGGAAGAGCAGAAAAAAGATAGTTTCTTCTTCATCACATTTCAGTGATTCAGAATCCTCAACTTAGCTAAGTGTTGTAGTACATAAATTCAAAATGCATGGAAGAAAATAATTTGAAAGACTAAAGAAGTTGGAGACATGTTTTAAAAGACTAAGCCTCTGAACCTTGAGATGTTTATGAGCAAAGTAAATATGATTTTGTAAGAGGTTCTATTCTTGGTCACTGGTCAAAGCCAGCCATCATAACCGCTGGTCAGAACTCTCATACTCCATCATGTAGCACAGAAATGCCAAATAATGACATTCTAAGAAGCCTTTAACAGCTCAGTGTTGCATCAAGATAGAAAATGCTTGGTATTGGTGGTGTTCATGGTGTCTCTTTTCTAGTAATAAAATCATACTTATATCAGGTATTTGCAAAAGTCTGTAAGTGTTCAATTATTCACTGAAATAGAGAAGGTGCCTATGTGTTGAGAAGTAACAAATCTGTTTTGCACACATTTCTTCATGCTTCACAATTTTTCCAACCTCATATTACAAAGAGGTTGCTCTTACAAAGCCTAAATGTGTGCAGTGGCCTGAAACCCATGCAGCTCCTAGTATTTTCATAAAATACAGGAAAGCTGCCTTCATTTATATAAGGGAACATACTGCTCTTCTTACTGTTGGAAGCCAAATTTGAAATATGAATAATATTTACAGAGTCTTATTGTGAGCATTAGAATAGGCATTAAAATGCTAATTTTATTGTGTTTTTTTTTTAAATTTAAAAAGGTACAATAATTTTAAAACTTCCCTCCTGTTATCAGAACTGAGAAATTTCTGTGAGCAAGTGATGTGGGAGAAGGAAATAGCATTCCTCCTCTGCATTTGAAAAAAAACCAAATAGTAAACAACTCAGAAGATTGCTGATCTGTTGGTCAACCCAAGTGTAGTTGCTTTCATAGTCTAGAACTGTTTTGAGTAATATTTACTGCATGTAGTCCAAGAAGTTTTAAATAGAAATTTAGGAGTATTGGAATGATGGATTAGTTCTGTAATAGTAGCTAACATCTATTTAATCACACTAAGGATTGGAAGATTGGAGAAAGTAAATCCTTTGTTATATGTAATTTACAGTCTCATGCATGAATTGTTGACTTAAGGGCTTTGACAGATGGGACAAAAGGGAAAAAAAAAGGCGGAACTGAGCAGTGGGTGCTTAGGCAGGGATTAAGGGGATTGGTTGGGAGAGTAAGAAAATCCCGAGTCCAGTGACTGCATTTGTGAGCCTGTGAGGCTGAAAGTGACTGAGAGGATAGTCATATTGTGTGCAATGTGAAGGATTTTCTTGGGATTGAGGAGAACAATTTAGCAATGACCCTGCTTACCTCCCAATCCGCTCAGCCCCTAAGTTCAAGTAGGTAGGCTGCTCAGTTGTTTGCCACAAGATGATCAGTGAGGTTTATGTTGATTGCTGATATGGTAAATGGCAATGCCCTCCTTTGCTCTATAGAGATTTTGTAATCTAGAAATGAACATTTGTAAAGTTATCCTTATATATTAAAAGTGGGTCTTGGCTATATGTCATTTAGTAACAGGAACATTTTGTAGTTTAAGACCAGTGTGATTGCTGGTTAGTCTCTCTGAACTAATTTCCAGTGTTAGAAAAGCTTTAGCAAAGTCATTAAGGATTGTCTCTGTTATTTACATATGTGAAGTTTTGTATTACAGGAGATAAAGAATTGATAAGCGAAATACAATTTTAACGTGGCTAAGGCAGCAAATGTAGTATGTTCACTTTAAAACCTGTATACATCTAGATGACAGAAATTTGAAAATTAATCAACCAAATGATATGGTGTTAGTTCATAATATGCTTTAGTTTATGTTTAAAATATACAGTGCTGAAAATAAATGTTTCATTTTTATTGCTGAAAGAATAGTTTTATATTTTATAATTATGGTGACTATTGAAAAAAGAAGAAAAAGTATCCAGCTTAGGATATAACAGAACAATGCAGGGCATGCAGTTATTTTAGTCATCTAATATGTCAGCATTCAAGAATCTGAACCGATTGTTTAAAAAAAATCTTGTACTTTGTTTCTTTTGTTGCTCACTTCCAACTTTGTCATCTGTCAGAATGCAAAAAAAAATTATCCTTCTATAACCATTGACAGGATAACACAAAAGCTGTCTCCAGGTCGATATTTTGCAGCAATATTTTTAACATACGAACAGTAGTTTTTATAATTTCACCTTGGTGCTCAACCATTTATTATCGTATCAGAAGCATGTCAGTAATTCCTTTCTAAATGTCTGCTTCTTTTAGTGCTGAGACCCACATCAAGGGCTTCACACTGAACAGTGCTGCCAGCAGCCTCCTCATCATATCGCAAGTTAGGCGGGATTATTTGAAAGGTATGTCACAATGCTTGACCTTTACGTCACATTAATGCCTCTGCAGATTTTTCTTGTAACGCCCTTCGAATACTTGGATAAAGGAGTCCATTTAGCAAATTACCTGCTTATCAAGAGCCTTTTGTGGTAGCTGAGAGACGTAAATTACTGTACATGCATTTATAATACAGCTTGAATATGAATGTACTTGTCATTTGACCACTTAGTCCAGTTTCCATTCCATTTAACACAAGATGGGTTTTCTTAAGATGAATCACAGCTCTTCAGACATGCAAAATTTGTGCTCCAGAACGAGAGAAAGTACAGGCTTTCAAGTGCGTTAAAATTCACAGCACAAGTCATTTTGCTTTGGAAATTAACATACTTTAGAGCATCTGAAACAATTCCCAGCAGTTGTTTCTTGCATATTGTGTTGGTTGTGTGAGATACCATATGAGTTAAATTGACTGTTAAATGTTCATGATTGTGCACTAAATGATTATAATATTGATTTTAAAACTTAATCAAATACTTTTTAATAGTTCTCAATACCAACAGTAACAAAATACTCAGTTTGGTTTTCTTTTTAATGTAACAATGATGATAGGAAAAAAGTGGTGGCTGAAGAGTACAGAAGAGTACCCAACAAGATGGTGGATAAAGTTAAGACTTGTTTTGTTTTAGTTCTTGACATTGGTTACTTTGCAGCCTCTAGTTCACCTCCACAGTGTTACATTTTAGTTATTTAATTGTGCTAGAACTCTTGCTAGAGAGGAAAACTCTGCATGCAGATAGTTTTCCATAGAGGGCAATGTCTTTTATCCCCATGCAAGTCTCATTACAGTGTTGATACATAGTTTTGTCAGTACTTTTAAACATTAAAGCAGCTGTGTACGAATGAAATATATTATTGGACTTGGGTTTTACAAGGCATCCCGGAAAATCCAGTGCCATCATGGGATTTTATTTTGTGTAGCTGTAGTAGCCTTTACCCATCAGCTACATTAAAACACTCAAGATGAGCATTTAGATGCATCTTCTCACTTGTACTCTTTCTTTCCTGTAGCTGATAAACTTCTTTCAAATGCCTTCGTCATTCAGTCTGCAGTTGTACGTCATTGCCAGGTGTCATCAGCTGAAGTGTTTGTGGTGAATGCAGTTGCTTCTCTCACTCTTGGCAGATCTTTTTTTCAGCCTTCAAGGCCTTCACCTGACTTTCTTGTCTGATTTTATTCTAATAATTTATCTCCTTTTTCTTCTCCAATATGCCATAAAGTTTTGCCAGTTCTTCCTTACTACTGTACACCAAAATTCTTCCCTTCTTCAGAATGTCACTGATGTTTTTATATTCTGCTAGTTTGTTGCACTAACAGGTTTTTTTAACTAGCATACTAAACACTCCCTGCCACACCAACCCTCCTTCTTGCTGTACTCAAAATCTTTTTGCACAATACAAAGTTTCTCAAGAAGCCTGTGGAATTACATTGCTTTGCAAAATTTTATTTTCCTATGTGCATTGAACAAGCTTTACTCTGATAATTTCATTGAATAGTCAGACTTGATCTTTGTTTCTATTTTAATTTGAAAGATACTACTTCTCTTTTTCTAAGTGAAACCTTTAAAATGCAGCCTACTAAATATTTCAACCATGCTGGTCATTTTCTGAGGCTCATGGATCACCCAAAACATTTTTGGGCACAGTGTTTTTGTCAGCTTCTCATGGTGAACTCCATTTGACCTACATTCTGTGATGGCTTTCACTTGTGCAAAACCTTCTTGCTTTAACTGTTCCTCCTACAGTTCACCACATTATTTGCTGTGTAATGTGGTATAGTTAAAAGTTTTTATGTAGGTACCTAAGTAAGAGCTGTAATACATGAAGAACCTGATAAAAAACAGGTTACTTTTAAGAGTCAGAACCTGAGATTCACAGTAGGAAATTGGCAGAGTCTATAGGAGAAAGCATTTTGAAAGATGAATGGCTGGTTTTCACAAGCATATAGTTAGTTCCAAGCAGAATTACGCAGTATGCTACTAGTACATAATTTCTTGCAGTAGCCCTGCACATATGCAGCTCTAAAACCTTTCTCTGTCCTTGTTCCTTGAGAAGGCTGGTCGTGCTCCATGCTTGAGGGAGGTCCACATTTACAGGCAGGAGACAATTTGAACTTGACATGTTTTGGAGGATTGCTTTTTAAGTGTTGTGAATCTTGCCTTCATGTATTGCTCTTTTTTTTCCCTTAAAAAAAAAAAATAAGGTGGCAGAAAGAAAATTTCCTGTAAAGGAAAGCTAGGCATACAGGATGTTTTTTCTTACTGTCTTGTAAAAGGTAATACTTGGTTTCTGCAGTACTTGCATATTGAATTGGAATGTTAATGCTGTGGAGTTCATGTGGGTGTATATTATGTTAGAAGTGTTATCCCTTGGTATTATAATTATCATCTGTGACTAATCCTGCCTATGCTGGTAAGGAGTAAGAGATTTTTACCAGAGGGGCATGTCTTTGTGTGTTTGCTCATGTCTAACATAAATTGACAAAAAATCTGTTTAGAGAAATAAGGGTGACTTCATCTGCTGTGGGTTTGGAGAATTTGTGGCAGATAAGACAGAAGATTGTGTTTTTAACATAGGTAATTGCTATAATCTTTGGAGTTTTGGGGGGTAATTTTTAAGTTCTGAGTTTTTGTTCTTGTATGGAGGCTTGTGTCCCATGCTTCTACTTAAAAATTAAATTCTGAGAAACAAAAATTTTTGTGCACACTGAAAAAGACAAATCTCAATACTATACCTCAGCAGTTTCAACAATGAACTACATTTTTAAACTATTAAAACTTATTTTAAGATTCTTATTGATGAGATATTGCAGCATTTTAACCTAAGTTATTGTTGAGTTTTTATTTGTATGTGTATGTATTCAAGTTAGAGTTCGCTATAGTGATTTCAAGACTGAAGTTCACAAAAAAAATTGTTTTCTGTACATGTTTTTAAAAGGGTAGGATTAATAATACCGTCAGCATGGTTGCCTTCTGAACTAAAATCTGATCTCTGCTTCCCTTATTTCTTTACTGGTTTTAGATGCCTTGGCTGTTTTAAAAGGAATGCTTGACAGTGGCGTGTTGCCTTCTAGACTAGCAGTTACTGCTCTCATTCAGGCTCTGGCAGAAAAAGGAGATCTAAAGAACCTTCAAGCACTTAAAAATATGCTGGAAGACATCACAACATCAACTGGTCTATCTGCCTCACTATTGGCTAATGCTATTGCATTGGCTCATACAAAAAAGTAAGTATTTCTAGGACTAGTGTAAGTAATTCTTTTCAGCAGAGGGAAATCTCTTGCATTATCCATTTAATTCTGTTTCCATTCTTACAGTGTCCTAGATGTTAAAATTCCAATCAAGTTGAGTGTGCTGTGCAGTTCTGTTCTGGTATTGTTTCCCAAACACATTTGGGGTTGAAAATAATTTAATGAAATACAAGGATAATTATGAAGTATTTGGGAGAGTATAAGGTCTTCTCTGGTGCTGTAATTTAGCTTTGATATCTTTGTTCTGATGTACTTGTAAAGTGCTTCCTTGGTGTTAGATCAAAAGCCCTATGAAATCTGAATATAAAATTGAACTAGTTCATCAATATAAACTTAAAATAATCTTGGAATTTAGCACCCAAAGATTATGCACATAATACTTGATTGGAAACAAAAGCCTACTACTACCTGTTCCAGTAGGTGAAATGACAAAATACTCTTCTGTTTGCCTTCAAAATGTGAAAGGTAGACATATATCAGTGGAGTGGGATTTTTTTTTTTAGGTTGTTGTAAGATTTATAAAAAAATTGGCTCCTATGCTGCTTAAAGCCACAGTTTCAATTATGATGACTATGAGTACCCTGTGACTCAGCTGTTTAATTCAGAATAATACTCTGCCTAGCTTTTCTGGTTTAGTTGATACGTTGGTACTGTACTAGTTTATCCTTTGTGGAAAACTGCAAGGGCGAAGCACCTGTAGGAGAAGGGGCACACTATCAACTTCTCAAATATACTTAGGAAGAGCCAGTCCTCAGGAAACCCACATATTCTGTTGATTTATTTCAAACTAGTTTCATCAGGTAGACCCCCTGAGTCTGACTCTGCAGGAAGGCTGTAGAAGTCTAGTACATGCCTCAGGTGTGCCGGGCCAGAGAGAAAGTCACTGGAGTGTTTGGAACAGCAAGAGGACTTCAGTTGAAGGAGAGCCATGCAGGCCGGTTCCAGTAGTGAGCCTAATATATTGCAACCACTGAAAAAACTATCTGTGTATAAAGGGCTGATTCTGTAAATTTTTAGATCTGAGTGGTCCTTGACACACAGTTCTAGTGCATGGACTTTGAATTAAACACTTCAAATAGGAGAGATACCTCAATATTTGTCTTACAAGCTGCATATTTTCTTGTCATAAAAGTGTTGCAAAGTCAGGTTTTGTTCTTAAGATGTAGATTGGTGACAAGAATAAATAAATAGATTGCTGTATGTGGGCAGAGGTTATTTAAGCAGCATCAACTCTTCCCATACTGAAACTAACTTGGATATATGAAAAGACATAGCAGCATAAATAATACACACCCTATATGTTCTTAAATACCTTGCAGTCTGTACCTTGAGAAGTCTGAAAAACAGGTTCTTCATCTATTGTTAGATTCATGCTTCTGATACAGTTTTCAAACCATGTTTCATAGCTTTCAAATGTCCTGCATTTCTGCTTTGCTTAAAAGCATTCATCGTGTTCAAATTTCTTTTTCAATTAAGTTAGTTTTTAGAGTGGACTGATAAGAGATGTCATTTGAATTTTTTTAGAATGCTGGAAGTAAGAGGTTACATGTTGGTGAATACTTCCTGCATGATTTTATTAGCTTTTACTGTGTTTAAGTCTGAAGATTAAAAGCATTTAGATGAATGTAATGACCAAATGACATTTAGTATTGTCTTCTGCATCCAAAAAAGCAGGCATGGGAAAAATAAATTAAATAATTAATTGAATAGCATTAAAAAATACTTACGTTGCGTTCGTTAATTATTCAGATACCCTCTGTTAATGTTTGGATTTTGCCTTCCAGATTTGCAGGACACATTTTACTAAAGCAGCAAGCCAAACTCTTCCTTCTTAATGAGGAAAAAAGTGTTTCCAAAATACTTAAGCTTTGTACAGGTCAAAGGCCATTAAAATTTTTACATATGGCTTGATTTATTCATTCAGTCATAAATGGTTTAACTTTTACAGTATCTGAAAGAAGTAAATTTTTTTGATTAATATTTTGTTATCAACTGTTCCTGGGACATGTAGAAATGTAGAAAACAAAATTTAGAAATGTAGAAAACAAAAACTTTAATGTAATTGCTTCTTTAGGTTTAGAAATCTTGATTTCAGAAACTGAGCCAGTTCAATCTCTTTTCCTAGCAATGACCTTGATGCTGCTGTGGAATACCTTGAGCCTCTGCTTATCTCTGGTGCACAGAATCCTGATCAAGCTGTCAAAAATATTTCCTATTTGTTAAGAAAAGTGTCTGAGGAAGGATTAGAACCAGCTTTGGAAAAATGTAAGTTAATTGCAATGATATTTAAATATTCTGACTTAGACAGGTGTTATGAAAGAGCTCTTACATGTAAAACCTGCTCAGTCAGCATAAATCATGCCTGTGAAGTTTACAAAAGTGGCTTTTCAATCAAAGATTTTCCTTGTGTACCCATCATTTTGCAGTTGGTGCGATGGCAGAACGACTGGCCAGTCAGTTTGGAATTTACAGACCTGTCACAGATCTTTTCCTTCAGTATGTCAGTGCAGACAGAGTGGATGATGCCAGATCTTTGATACAGGTAATGACATAACAAGAGAGGAACAGAAATGCTTAGAGCTCTTCAGAGGTTAACTGAGAAATTGTCAAAAAGAGGTGTTGTGTGGCATAGGCTAGTACTTGTATGCATTTGAATTACAGTGGGAGTAGCAGTGCATGGTTTAGACTACTCCAAACCATGAGCTACTATCAGTACTCTAGTACTGATGGTGGTAGTGGGTGCCAGAGCCAAAGGGGTTTTTTGTCTTCCAAAAACCTGAAGGAAATAAAGAAGGTATCTGTATATTGCAAATACTCTTCTATAAGTTTTCTGCTACACATCAGTTGTTTCTTGCAAACTGTTTCCTTGCAACTTCTCACCTGATTTTTTAAGTGCTGCAAACATAATATCTTAAAACTGTGCAGTTTGTACAACAGAAGCAGGCATTGTTTGCTTTTCATGGACCTTATTTCACTTCACTGCTATAATGCTGTATATACTGTATTCAAAGTTTGTTAAGGGCTCAGTTTGTTTTCTGTTCATTTGAGTCTCACAGAGGCATTAAAAACCAAATGTTGGTCTTTGGGTCACATGCTCATATGAGTTAAGAATGGAGACAGCCACGCTCACGCCATTTGTGCAGAGCTAAAGACAGAGCCAGGCAGAGGTGGGATGAGCTGAGGGTGCTGGGAGCTGCTGCTGGCAGCGTGCATGGACAGAGCCTGCCAGGGTGGCTCAGCCAGAGGCAGGTAACAGTCCAGCAGTCACACTGATGTGTGTGCAGCCTCCCACCTCAAACCTGAGGCCTCTTACCATCTCCTCATAGTGCATGCTACTCATTTGCCAGTTCCTAAGGATTTTAAACTGTTAAAGAAAAAGCTCTGCTTCGTCCATCAGATACTTTATGATATTCCAACACCATTTTTTGAGCAGAATGCGTACCAACAAATGTGTTATTACTTCTGCTATTGTATTATTGTATTATTTGTATGTTCCCTTACTTTGTTAATTGCTTCGCTTAGCTGGTCCTCTGAGTATTAAATTAAAAGGACAGTCTACAATTTTGATATAAAACCCTCTTGCTATACAGTTGGGAACATCAAAATGCAAAAAAATTCTCAAGTTATTTTACTCTTCCTGATTTTTTGATTGTTCTTCAATTGAAATGAATGAAATTGAATGAGTGATGAAAACTGGTTACAGTTTCTTGCTTTTTTGAAGAAAAGCGGGTTTGCATTTTTAAGTAAAATCTGCATGTTCTTAAAATTTTTCGAAACTTGGAATAATATCCGTTTGTGTATTCCTAAAACTTACTACAACATCCCAGTACTGGAATTAAATTCAGGGCTACAAAATACTTGAAATAACATTGCATATTCTGTATTTTGGGGGAGAATTTCTTCATGTTAAGAATACTTCATGCTTAGTGGATATTCACAGATAAACTCGAGTTGGAACTTCTGTGTATATGAGAAAATTTGAGTTTTACATGGTGCAGGAAAAACTTTGAGCTTTGTGACTGCTATATGGATCAAGTATTCTACTGATAGCTAATTAGAGGATAGGAATAGTCAATCTCCATTCTTATTTTTTTGAAAAGTAAGCCACAATCTAACTGAACTATTTAGCTTGTAATAATTTGAAATATTAGTATATACATGGAGACTCCTGGCTTTCAAACATGCATCTAAGAATACTTAAAGTTCATGAAACAGCAGCAGTGTCTTTTGTACCATCTGGAGAGAAAATGCTTTTGCTGCTGGGAAGTCAAAAGTGGTTTGATATTTCAACATGAAAGGGAAAAAGCATTTCTCCAACTGGACTACCCTCTCAGAGCACCTACTGGCAGCAGATGAGAATGGCTAGAACTGGTAACAAAATGTTGCAAGTTTCTCCCATCAGTATTTTGCCTCTATTTAGCACCATAAAGCCATTTTTTGTCAGAACACTAAGGGTACATTTTTGTTTGTTTGCCTGATGCCATGAGACTTCACAACTTCTCATCTGGACGTTGAAGACTTTGTCGAAGCATATTACACATGCAGAACATTTATAATAATATAACCCAAAAATTCTTGTTTGCATACATCTACAATACTAACTGATTGTGGGTAATTCATGATATGTGTATTTTCATATGCACAATATTCTCTTCTTGGTACTGATATATTGCAGCAGGTTAAAAAAAAAAAGCACTGTGCATTGTAAGTGTTTTAAGACTGACATCTTTGAGGAACATACACTAAATATTGTCTCGTATATTTTATTTTGACCTTGTTTCTGTAGTAAGATAAATTTTTGATTTTTATCTGGTTTGTCTCAAACTTTTCTGAGTTCAACTTCTCTCTCTCTCAAACACTGTCTCTTGCAGTTAAAGCCTTTTATAAAATAAGAGAGATTGAAATCAGTCCTTTGTATGCATAAGTGTAGGTAATTATACTTTAAAGAGAACTTGCTTTGTACATTTTAATTTTTATAAAGAAACGAGCAGTTATCTCCCTGACACCTTATTAAATGTATAATTAACCTTATGATCCCTAGCTCACTTGTGAATGCTTGGCAGTATAATTGGAGAGGAATAGTGTTTCTCTTTTTCATTCTTTTGCAGTCCTAAATCTGATTTTTGTGGTATATTGAAATATTAGTTTAATTCTCTCCCTTATTGTTTTAAACAAACTTTATACCTGCCATTTTAAAAATGTTAGCAAAGAGGTGCATGAAAAGAACTTCATTTATGGTTTGTTTTTTGGTTTTCTTTTTCAAACTAATAGTCAATTATTTACCTTGTAAATAGGTAATGTATTAGATATTGTTGTAAGCATCTGTAATTGGAAATTTTTACCTTAGTCATTTTGTTTATCACTAACCTGCTCATGTCTGCTACATTAATAATTTCTTTTCCTTCAGAGGTGTGATGCAATACTTCAGGACAAGAGAACTTTAGGGAGTTTCATGGCTAGAGCAGCAAGTAAACCTGGACAGGTATATTTTTCTCATGTGTATCATTTTATATGTAGCAGAATATGATTTCATTGACCTTTGTTAACATGTTTTGGATCTTGAACTTCACAGTTGACATCTTTATGGGGCTTCTCAGGGAGTGGGAAGGTTAATTTTGCAGAGCTTGTTACGTTTAAAGGAACAGTTTACATTATGGAACATGATGGAGAGTTTACTTAATATTTTCTGTTGATTCAGTAATTTCTTACATTTTTGCTGTTACATTCTATAACCTACAAACACTGTGCTTTAAATGTTTCACTGCATTATCCAGTTCAGTATCACAACCTGAGAGTACTTATGTTATTGGCTACATTGTATGAATACAAATGCAAGTTAAAACCTCATCCTCTCTCTCTAATGATGAAATGCCTCTATGTTTACATTAAAAGACACATTTCATATCACTTGTTATGGTGCTTTGGACAGGTACCTGGTTTGAACATCTGTTCAGATTCCTGGCCTTGTGCTCATTCTCTGTAATTCGAAATGCGCTCATTTATGTGCTTGCTCTACTCCTATTCCTCCCTCCTCATATGTCCCCCACAAAGTAAACAAAAAAAAACGCAAGCAAAAAAAAAAAAAAAAAAAAAAAAAAAAAAAAAAAACCCCCCAAAAAAAACCCCCAAAAAAACCACAACAACAACAAAAAACTTTAAAAAAAAACCACCCCCGCAAATGCAACACTGAACAAAAATAAAAACAAGCAAGCAAACAAAAAAAACACACAGAAAACCCCCAGTGGAGAACATACATGCATGCAAAAACCACATTGATTTTTCTTTTTATAGATGAGCGGCATCAGGAGGCAGCTAACACACAAACTAGAATAATGAGGGAAATGCACATTTGTGTTTTGTGGAAATTGTTTTTAAATACTCAGAGATTAAAAGTTCTTCTGTTGAAATGATAATGATAAATATGGTTATGATGAATGGTGTCTATTGAAGGAACTAAAAAGCTTGAAATTTTCTAGTTTGTCAAGCTGAAATTTTAGTAACACATTGATGTTAGTAGCATGTGATAAAGATGTTAATAATTTCAATAAACTGTGTTTAATTCAGGACCTGAGAGTTTTTGAAACTGGAGTCAGAGGTTGAGGGAGCGAGTTTGCAAATATAAGCATATTAGTTAGTGATCTGGTGCTTTTTCAGCATTGATCATAGCTCCCATTGACCCTAGGTCAATGAAGGCTGCTGAGTATTTTGCAGTTTTCTTAAATTGGTTGAAATCCTGGCATATTCTCATTAATACATTAATTGCTTAATTGAAAAAAAAAAAAAGAAAGACAGTAATGTTTAGGCTTCTTGAGTATGGATTTTGGTGCCATGTTATATTAGTTCGTGCTTGATTTCTTTTACTGTATCTGCAAACAGAATTTTGGAAAGGAAATTATTGTATCTACTTTCAGTCACACAGTCCATTCCTTGCTATCAGTACATTGTATGAATACAAATGCAAGTTAAAACCTCAGCCTCTCATCATTTCACTTAAAATATGTGAAATCATTGTTCTGACTTCGGTGATCCTATTTTGTTCTTCAAGATTTCTAGTGAATGCTCTTAAATTTCACAGGCAAAGGTGATTGAGAGACTTCTGGAACTGATTCCCGAGCATCTGGATCCAGAAGTGGCATACCGTTACCTCCTGAGATGTTATGGTAATTCACTCTCCTTGGTGTAGTTTTGTAGTAAGAACTCCTGAGACATTCACAAAGGTCTTGGAAACCCTTAGAAAGGGGAATAGGGCCTACAGTGTGTCTCTTGCTTTATGGTTTGAGTCATAAGGAGGTGCTGGGATTCTCTGAGGTCTTTGTTGTTGAAGTCTGTTGGGTCTGGGTGCTGTCCTAGCTATTGGGATGGGAGGGCAACCAGCTGACATGTAGAGGCTTCATGGAATAAAATGGAATCCATCCTAACCCACTGAGAAAAACAGTGTAGAAATGGCTTTTAAAATGAATCTAGCTTTTTTCCCCAAAAAACATGTAGTAAGTATGTTGGTTCCTTTTATGTTTGTGTGTGTGTTCAAAAATCATAAGTGACTAGTTCTATCAGTAGCATGAAAGGATCTTAATGTTATTAGTGTAGATTCTTTATACATGTTGTAATTTAGCCAAAATAAATATTCCAGATGCCTTATTTTGAATTTACATAAATAGTTGAAGTGCTCGTCATGTCTCTTCAGAGTTTAAGTCAGAGATGAGCACCTCTAAAAAATGAAGTTGTTTGTTTAATTTTATTTTCAAGACTCACTCTTGAAAAGCCAGGACATACAGCCCCTATGGCAACACTCATTTGGAAGCTTGCATCTCTGTGCTGTACAGTCCTCTGCCTTGTGTCCTTTGATATCATCCTCCAGTTTTGTTAGAAGGAATCAGTACTTTTCACATGTGTATTACAAGCAAAAAAATACAGTAACAGAAGCCCTTGTGTTCTTATCTATCACAGAGGAGATAAATAGGAATAATTAGGTAAAATTCTTGAATCTTAAATCCAAGGTATGGTGTTAAAGGAATACATACTTAACTGTACTTGAATCAAGTTGTAGAAGTTCCCATGATGTGATATCTAACTTACAAAATTTGCTTGCTTAGAAACATTCCAAACAGCAATCACTACCAGAATTGTTTAGCCCTGTAGCTTTGTTCACAGCAGGGTAAGTTTTCTAACATGTTTTTATAAAACAAAAAATGCCCTTTTGTCACCAGCACTGCACTTGCTGTTTTACACTATCATTAGCCATTTGCTGCTTTTACCTCAGTAAAAGTTCTGTAAGTGAACTAATGAAGTTTTTCAGTGTTCTTCACAACTGTGTTGTAGTACAGCAGTTTCATAAAGAGATTGCAGAGAGTCAATCACTTGCTTTGTTATACCTAGAAGAGTGGTTAGAGTGTATTCAGTGTGTGAAGCCACACTGTATGTGAGCAGATGGTTGCTGTCCTCTCTTTAGGCAGAGATGTAGCTGGCTCATAGCAAGTTCTGGAGGAGACATTCAGTACCAGCATGAAGAGTTTTAAAAGCTGGTCCCAGCTGTACAAACATCTCACCTGTATGACACATTGATCATTTGACTATTAAAGTGATCATCAGAAAAATATTTAGTGCAACTGAAAATCAGAAGGCTGTGCTTACATTGCATTTTAGCCATGATGGGTAGAAATAAAATCTTTTAAATAAAAGATGTTATATTTATTTTGATTTTAAAATTAGTAAGCTTTCAAATATGATATCTTATTTTGGGCCAAGTCTAACCTTGTCTTGTAATTCTCAAGAGAACAAATTATTTTCCTTTCAGGCCATTGTTATTTTTAATTAGTTAGAAAGGAGAATGAAACATAATAGAGCACTATTACCACAGTTGGTTACTGCTGCTAACTATCAAAATAAGTGGACAAATAAAATTGTTTATGTTTAGCAGGGATATAGTAGAGTATAGATCACAGCTGAAAGAAGTCTGATCATGTATCAGACATCTGTGACAGAACAAATAAAAGGATGTTTACTCCTTTCCTTGTCCTGCGATGCTATCCACTGCCAGGGTTAGTGTTCCTTTATGTGGTGAGATGCATAATCCTTTGCTGGGTAACCTTCTAGAAAAAAGAAATATGTAAAAATCACATTTGTGTGGTCCATTAAACACAATCTAAGTGTTAACTCTCTTTGTTGGTGTTTCCCATACAATAAATCTATTTTAAAGAAATAGAAAGTGAACTATTTCTATTACGCTTTCATTAAGCTGTCATTTCCTGCAGTTTTTGCAGTAGCCTCCCACATTGAGAAAGGAGCTCAGCCACTTGCCAGATGTGAGTGGGAAGCTTTTTCTCATGAGAAAGGGACACAAGCTATCCATTTCTGCATAATTACAGCTTTCTTTTTCCTCTTTATGAACCCTTGTTTTTATAGCCCCTGTGGTTGCGAAGATGGTGTTTCCAAATGGGAACAAGTAAAAGCCTGAGACAGCTCCCATACTGCAGGTGTTTGCCTTTTCCCAAGGAACAGAATGAATTCAACTGGACATGATGGCTTTATGGTTGTTCACAAGGTGCTGGGAACAGTTGTACTGTTTCTAGGACCCTGAGGATAGCAGTGAAACTGTCAGGGGTCACTTCAGTTTCATCCTGATGCTTCTCAAGCAAATGTCTGTGCAGCAGAGAAGTCGATGGCTAAGCATGAGTCAATGTGGTAGGAGGAGTTCCCTCTCCCAGTTTAGAGGAAGGAGAAATACACTTCTCTCCAGCTGGAAGTGAATAGTGCTTTAAATGAATGAAGAATGGATTAGTTAGGACCTGTTGTAGGGGATGGTGCCTTTCATGGAATATCCAGAAAAATATTCTTGGTTACCTAAGTATTTCAGGTTTGTAATGAGTTAGTGGGTCAGCAAAACTTTTTTCCTGCTCAATAGGATGAAATTGTTTTTAGTTTGGGTTCTAAAATGATCATACGACCTTTTTGTATGTTCCTTTAGGTTCTAGTTTTGATGTAGCGAGCACCCATAACTGTAATAATATTCTGCCTTTACTTAAGGGAATTAAATTCTGTTCTAGAGCTCTGTCAGGGTGGATTTAGGTGGATTATGTTTTAGCTTTTGTTTTTATTTTTTATCATTTGGGTGTCTTCACTGTGCAACTCTTACTCCTTTGTGGTTCCAGCATGTGCTTGAAGGAATTGATTATCCAGCCTCAGGTGAAAAGAAATGGCTGTATGTTCTGTTGTCTGATGTAAAGTGTCAGTAGGATACGAATAATATCCAAAGTATTTGGAATATTGTATATTAAAATGTTTAGAATGTGTTTTGGCCAGTAGTAGGAACGCATGACATCATGGAAACAGGTGAAAAGAGAAACAAGTAACCACTGGGACTTCTTGGTTTGTTTCTTTTTTCCTCAGAAGTGGATGGGGATGTTGCTTCTGTAAAGGCTGTGTATGAGAAAACCAAAGCGAAGAATATACAGCTGCATGAGCTGTCTCTGAAGTCTTTAGCAGTTTTCCTGAAGAAAGTAGGAGAGCCCGTCCCTTTCACTGAACCCCCTGTGAGTATTTCCTAATTAAGAGAAACAGATCTGCAGAGTTGTGTTTGTTCACTGTTAGTAAAACAAATTGCATGATAATTAAATAGGGGCTAGATCTCTGCAGAGACTCCTCAAAGGAGGTAATGTATGAGGTCGTGAGTGTTGTAGGAGCTGTGGTAATCTTGCATTGGATTTGACTTCAAGAAATAAAACCTCTTGGGGCTTACCATATTTAAACTGCCTCATTCTTATCAGGCACTCATCTAGAGGTGCAGCTTTATCACATTTCCTTGGGGCGTTTATCTAAGCAATTGAACTTGAAAAGACTTGTAGAATGTGTATTTCATTAGCAATTAATGGCTTTTAGTTTTCATTAATTGCCTGTTTTGTGTCTAGTGCAAGTTGCTGCACTAGGAGGGTGGGATTTTAGAACTGTAGGCATTATTTTCCTGTTGCAGCTTTTATTCTAGCTGCCTTGCCAACATATGTATGCAGCTGTGCAAATGTGTGTTACTTGGGGGTGACAAGTGGCATGATGCTAAATGTGTAAAGACTGCAAATAGTTGTCATCATTCCTTTGACTAAAAGTCTATTAGTACTATTTCTGTAAAGCAGATTTTAAAGGCTTACTATATTTTCCCCTCTCTAAGAAAACTTTCGTTATTTTCTCGCCACTTTTTATATTCTAAAATAAATGTTTTCCTATAGTTCTGTAAATACCTGATTATATAATATTTGTCTGTATTGCCTCATGGTAAACGTGATTTTCTTTTCTAATCTTGTAAAGGATTGGAGAAGATTTTGGCATAAAGTATTTGGATTAGCCTTTTAGCAACTGTGGTGTTTTATTCTGCAGCTCTGACATAATTTAGAATATGAATTTTTATTTGGACTGTAAATTTAAAACCTAGAATGTCTTATATGTAGCAAGTGAAAATAAGAGTGTTTTAACCAAGTCAGTGAGATGATTCATTTTCTGATTTCCCTGTTCAATTTTTCTCTGATGCAGCTTGGTCTTTAAAAGCATCTCAATTTTTTTGACACAATTGCAGATTGCAGTTAAGAAGTATTTTCATTTTGAAAATGAAATTGATTATATTATTGCATTTAGTAAGAGAAGCTTCATTATGCATTTTTGGCAAGGTTTTCCTTTTCCTTTTATTCACTCTCTCTGGTATTTCTCTTAATTATACAGACTTCAATACAGATCTAGTTTTGCATGACAGAGAATAATAGATTTTGTCAGGACATAAGACTTTGTTCAGAATTAGTAACTTTTCAATTGAAACAATGTTGAACTTGTTTATTCCCCTCTATTTATAGGAGACATTCAAGGTTTATGTGGAAAAATGGAGGAATAGAAGATTGGAAGTATCATGAACAGGCAGTTTTATGATTTAGTTGTTTATGAAATTGTTTAAATATTACGTTCAATAAAAAAATCAAAAAGCATGTTATGTGTAATTTTTAATTTAAGTCTGTGACTAACATTTTTGCAATTGATAGAAACATAAACATACATTAATAGAAATGCTGTTAAAATCGCTCATGAAGTATCAAGATGCAGCCTCCTAGGATATTTCTGTTTTGGTGTATGATGTGCTATAACTTCTGCTGTCTTTTTGCTGGTGTTGATTCGCCAAATATGTGTATTATCAAGATGGTTGCCAGAGCCTTATGTGACTGTAACTGAAGCAGACTGTCCTACCCTTTGTTGTTCTTTGCCTGGTCAATGTACTTTGGAGTGAAAGTGTAAGGGTAAGGAATGTCATCTTCAGGATTCAGCTGTATCTACATAGAAAATAAACACATTTTTTTAAGTTTTCTCTCAGTTGTACTTTCTTGTGTTAAGTGTCTCGTTAGGGTGTTCAGTATTACATGTTAAGACAAAATATTTCAACCTTCTACACGAGCTTGTGTGTTGTAGTTGTGTGGCATCTTCAATTCATTCTCATAACTGGTGGTCCAGTTAGTTTTATGGATACAGGACCTGTATGTCCATGAACACATGCCCTTTAAACAAAGCAGTGCCCCTTGTTTGCAGGGGTAGCAGTTTTTATTTGCTGGGAGTTTGGTGGGCACGCTTTATTTGTAGGAATGTGAGAGTAAAGTTACTATGGTGTAATCTTTTACAGTCCAGAGTTGTGTGACCATGAAAATAAGACACATATAAATTAGAAAAATGAAAGAATAGATAGAAAATACATCCATTATCTCTGTGAACAATGATGGAAACTCTCATATGTGCACATTGGTATAACAAATGGAACATGTTGCCTATGCAGTACTTCAGACAGGTTTTAATGAAATTAAAGCTTGTTTCTGTGCATTTCATAACTTTATTTATTACTCTTTATATTTTCAACCTTGTCTTAACCTTAACTTTCCTAGGTTTTCCCACATAGGCAAAATTGTGGCAGTTAAAAATTCTTGTGTGCACACAAGGTTTTAGCAAAATTTTGCAAGACTCATACGCTAATCCGAGTGTGTCAAAGTTAAAAAGAAATCGGGACCTAATTTTTAAAGTGAAATTTACAATTTAATTAACTTATATTAAAAAAACACACAGGAAAAAAAAATCCTGCTGTACTTTTAAAAATGAGACTTTGCTAATCAGGAGTGGGGAGACTGGTAAATTTTGTTTTCCAGGCAACCTGGATGAATGCTAGCAGTGCCTGCTCCATCAGTGGTGTGGTTTTTACAGTGCCCTTCATCACTCCACAAGCATAACTCGCTACCACATGGCAGCTCCGTGGCTCTAACTGTCTGGCACCCTTTGTTCCTGGGTTGTCAGGATAAGGCATTAACATTGGAAATTTCATTCACAGCCTAATGGTTGTGTGCCCTATCTGAAAGCAAGCCTAGGCAGGAGACAGTTTATTTCATTTCACAAATGGAGATGGTTCTTTTTTCTAAAGCTGCAGCTACATTACATGTGTTTCAGTGTAATAGCAGCATAATTGAAGACTGTGTCAACTAGGTGGCAACCCTTCCTCTTGTGCCACAGCTCTTGTTTTTAGAGGTCATCTCGTGAATCTCTCCGTTTCACAGCAGTAGCCGTGTTCCTGTAAGTGGAGTCACAGCTGAGCGTAACTGGAGGCAGTGGGCATGTGAGCTGCTGGAGCTGAGCTAGCATGAGGGATGAGGAAGGGAATATTACCTGGAGCAAACAGCAGGTCATCACAGAGGAATTTAACGCCAGGTCTGCGGATCTTGACTCCCTTTTTGACACAGAGGTGGAGTCTCCTGTGGCTGTGCATCAGGCACTGCACCCATCAGTCGTGTGTGCTGGGGTACTGACAGGTCAGGTTGGCTCGCTGCTGCCCTCTGGGGCAGAAAAGCAGCACATCAGGCTGAAGCCAGATGTGTGGCTGTGTATTGCCAGTGCCCATGGTGGGGTCTGACTGTGCAGCGTGGGTGTGAGTTGCCACCTGTGTTTCTCTTCTAGCTGGTTTCACTCGAATTCTACCAGAATCGTGCCCTTTAATTTAATTGTTGAAGTTGTGGAAATAGAAAGTAAATTTGATAGCAAGGAAATTTGGTAACTGTAACTGAAGAATATAGATGAAATTGTTTTTGGCTCCAAAATACTGGGGTTTGAGTGTCCTCATGGAAAATTATGAGCTGAACGTGCCCTCTGCTGAGCTGGTTAAATGTCAGGTGCTGCAGGAGCATGAAACCAAAGAGAATCAGGGTTTCATGGCAGCAATGACAGGGCAATGGGCAAAAGGGCAAGCTGGTCATTTGGGATCACCTTGGAATTAACCGAACCCATGAAGCCCGGTGGCATAGATGGGAAGGCAGAGATTCTTCAAAGGATGGGCTGCTGCTGTGTGATAATACTTCTGATTTCCTGTTTGAGTAAATGTTTCCTGTACAGTTAGGGGATGATTATGCGGAGGAGTGCAGTCCCTCCTGTCTTTAAAATGTGGGCCAGTGAGGGATTCGTGCCACTCTGGGACACGATCATCTCAGTCTGAAAGAAGGTTATACCGGGAAGGTTTTGCAGAATCGGCATTTGTGCCGACTCTTCAAGAATAACGCTTGAAATGATAATACTTCATGTGCATGGGTGTGCTGAGACTCAGCCATTTCAAGCATGAAGAAAAGTGCAGTTTAGAAGGTTGGCATTTCTTCACCAGATAAGTAGGCGGTTTCATTCTTTCTTCATATTCAAAGAGAGAAACCTGTAAGATGACAAAATGCAGAATGGCAGCCTTGTGAACTTGTCATGGTGATTTACTAGTTGGGATACCAAATGTCCTCTGTCACAGTGGCCATCGCATGCACCCCTTTAAAGCAGCACAGAATTGTTTGCCACCGGCTAGTGGATAACTGGGATTGTGCAAGACCCAAGACCAGGTGCAGTGTCTGAGATAGGAGCGTGCCTTTCCAGAGGCCTCTGTGGGAAGCTGAGAGCCTGCTGACATGAAATGACCTGACATGTTACTGTAGAAAGCAAATTGTGGGAGTGTATATGTGTTTGCATAATCATGTGTCTTGATTGGGGTTGAGAGGACTGGAAAAAGCTTGCTGCTTGAATTGAGATGATTTAATCTCACTTCTGTGCCCTGCGCCACATTATGGACTTACCTCTTCCCCCATTCCCCTTGAGGCAGTGGAGGAGGAGGAGACTTCTGGGTTTCAAGATGAACATGGGGAAAGTTTCCCTGTTAATTACAAATATAGTCATTTTGCAGGATGATAATTACATGCTGTGGTTTTATCCATGTCTACTAAAACAGTTCGTTCAACTCATTGTTTCCTGAGACCCTTTTCTGTGTCAAGAATTTTAGCTTGGTAAGTTAAGTAGCTGTCTTTAGACTTTCTTAATATGTACCCATTGTTGAAAATGGAGTAGCTGAAAGGATTGTGTCTCTGGAAGTGAGAGTCCTGGGGTTTCTATAGATTGAATGCCTGAGTCAGCAGGATTCCAGCTGCAGTTTACATGACAAGGGAGGATCATAACTGTGAAGGTAGGATCACGAGTGCACATATTGACAGAGAAGGAGACTGGTAGTGTCTTCACCAGGCTACTGCTGTATTTATTGCTTTTCTTGAATGTGTGATGCTTCCAGACTCCCCAGGAACACAGCAGAGGAGAAAGTGACAGAAGTGATGGATGTGACCAGGAGGTTTTGCTGTTCAATGTGAGCAATTTGTCAGCACCAGTTTGTTGTTGCTGTAAAGGTAAAAAAAGTAAAAATGTAAAAAAAGTTGAGCTTGTCATTGAATTTAGCTTTTTTTTATTTCTTTTTTAGCAAAGATTTCTCTGCATTTCTAAAAATTATTCTCATCATTTCTATGTAAAGTCAACTGCCAAAAGATAATTCCTTTCCAGAATGGCTGCAGCCTCTGGTGGATTGCCGTTACTTCTTTGAATCAATAATCAGAGGAAACCCAATACCCTTTTAAGTTAGTGGCTCCAGCTGAGACTACTTCAATCCAAGGGCATCTTTCTGAGTGTGAGTATGTAGATCCTCAGCTACAGGAGCAAAATGCTGGGTTTCCCATTAGGTATGGAAATCAGAGCAGATATGGAGGTTTGAGTTTTCTCTACTGTTTCCTGTAATTAAGAAAATGAGATAATAGAAACTGTCTTACGCAGTGCTGCTATAGAGGGGGGTTCCACTTTGATCTACTTTTAGATAAAGCTATTAATGCAAGGTTTCTCTCTGATACTCTTAAACCTCTATATTGCAATTGGCTAATGCTTCACAATTTCTCACGTGGTTAGCCTTGAACACCATGATAAAGCAGTGGTGTCTATGGAATTGAGATTGTCTGCAAACCTCTGTGTTCCTCTTAGTTATTTCCCCTCAGCTGTGAGTGCCAGTGAACTTGAGGTTCAGAAAGCAGCAAACCTCAGTGTCCCACAGTGATGTGTCTTGAGAACCAGCAGCAAATTTAATTCTTGGTTTTGCAAGTAGCTTGCATCTGCTGTTCTTCACAAAGTCCATGAGACCAGGGCAGATCTGAAAAGTGATGTTTAGACACTTAGAGATTAGTCTTGAGGGGAGGAGAGGAGGGTGGACTTTCAGACAGAAAACAGTTTGGGCTGGAGGGAAAGCAGGTGGGCAGGGCTGTTGTCCTGGCCAACCTCCTTTGAGGCTGCAGGGCTCTGAAAGGCTTCTTGGGTTCTGGATTTTTATCTATGGGAGATGAGCAGGGAAGAATGGTTGTCAAAATATAGGAGCATTGCAGAGGAGCTCTGGAGGGATGGGAAGTACAGGGGGAAAATGCCAAAGCAGGAAGGATAGGAGTTAGTGCTGTGGGTCTCATTTAGACAAATGCAGCAGCTTCATCGAGGTGCCTTTAGGCCTGCTCGGACTGGGAGTGAATAACTGTGAGGGGAAGGAGGAGTCCTCGGCTTGTTGGCCACCACAGTTGATGACACATCCCCATGGAGCTTTGCCTCTCTTAAAACTCCCTCTGTCTCCTCGTCAACTTCTCCTTGAGCTTTGCTGGAGAAGAAAGCAGTGGCAGCAGCAAGGACTGTAAGGGTGTGTTGGTGCCTAAGCCCAGCTCAGTGAAGGAAGAGGCCATGAAGGACTGATCCGAGCTGCTGAGCCAAACCTGGCGCTCAGGCCTTCCCACCACGGGGAGTGGGGATGGTACTAGTCCTGAAATCACAGCTGGGTGACTGAAGGAACAGGAGCAGCATCATGTGCCAGAAATGCCAAAGCAAGTTTGTTCCAGCAGTGCCCTCTTCAACCTCTCGCTTCTCAGATTCGAATGCAGCTGTTAGGAGTAAGTGCTTTGTTAGTGTAATTTGGGGTGGCTCTAAGGAAGAGTCTGAATACAGGAGAGCATGTGGCATTTCTTTGCGTGTTCCAATACTGAGATTGCAGCCTGAGGTGAGGTTGCAACTGAAGCACCTGTGTGAGGTTGCTGAGCCCACTCCCTGGCCATACCCTGGAAAACCTTCTGCCTAAACCAAAAATAAATCATGCAATTGCACTTGCTGCTTGCAGAGTTCCCTGTGATTTCCCTCCTGTTAGTTTGGTTTTGTAGCTTGAACAGTCTGGGGGGGGAGGGTAAGTTGAATTGTAAAGCTTGATCATCCCTAGCAATTGTCCATTTCTAGGGTCCTTGGAACCCTTTGTAAATAAAATTACACTCTAAAAATTAGAAATATGATAGAAAGCATATGCTTATTGGGTAGTCCGTTAGGAGCCATATATCTGGAGACTGCTTAAACATGGTTTTTGCTTTTTGTGATATTTACACAGCCTGTATTTCAAACATTAATGTTCAGAGAGAGAGCGCTAGTAATGCCACATGCTGCATTTGCTTAACAGTTCAGCATTCCAAGGAGGAGGAAGAAACTCTAATCAAGTGTGATAGCTGGAAATAAGTATGTATATAATGTGAAAATAATTATTTTAAACCCTTTAGTTTTCCATCTTTTTTTTATATTTTTAATGACAGCCATATTTTCCACTGCCTATAGTACATATAAAATACTGTGCTCCAATTGTTTTTATGCCCAGGAATACAATTTTTGTATTTGAGTGTCTTTCTCACTGTCATCAATAACATAAATTTGTCTAAATTCAGCAAGTAAAAACAAGGTTGAAAACTATGTTTTATACCACTAGCTGCAGGGGGCATAAAATTACGGTAATTTGTGGCTTTACTATTGTCAGTCATGTTCAAGGGTTTTTCCAGTGGAAATTTATCACATGCCTGTCACCAAACATACTCCAGATCTGCAAGGCGTTTTTCTCATACAAAGGCACTGAGAAATTCCCTGTGAAGTACATAAAGCTAAAAATGCTCATTCACCTTTCTTTTGCCTTGCTTTTAGAAGGGATGAACCTGGAGCGAGTGTGTCCGGAGCATTTGGCAGTGCTGAGCTCTCCTTGGCAACAACAATGCTTGGCCAAAATGCCTTTTTTACACCAGTATTTGTAGGAGTTGTGAGACAAGCTCGTGATGAGAGCAGCCAGAACCACGTGCACTGGATTACAGCAGGACCGGTGGGACGGTCCTGGCTTCTGGAGTGTTCCCACGGGCCTGAAATGCCCCTGTGGCTCCGCATGGGACAGCAACACATGCTCCTGTTCCTGGGAGTTACAATCCAAGAAGCTGATTAAATGATTCTGTTAAGTGGGTGATAAAAGAGCAAAGACATTGCCTTAGTTGGCTGAGATCAGAGTCTCTTGAGGTGATGGCTACCACAATTTTCACCTCCAGCCTACCCACCTGGAAATCCTTGTGGAGCATAACACCCAGTACCTGGTGGAAGCTGAAAAGGGCAGTGCATGTCTGGTTTGACAAAGTTTCCATTTTGTGTGCCACATTTTGCTGCTGCCTGGTTTGGAATTCCCAGGTTTTGGCTTGATGCCTTTCCACAGTCACTGCCATGAGGTGATTAGCTGTTTCTAACTAAGAGTTTAGAAGATTGGGGTGCTTGTTAGAGATAATACTCAGTTCTTTTAGTGCAGTTTTCTCAGCACTGAGACTTAGAATCATGAGATTACTTGTGTCAGGCAGGAGCTGCTGGTGGAGGGTAGACAGGCTGTTTGGTTTTTTTTTCTTCTGACTTTCTCCTTGGAACATCAAGGGGTTTTTAATTTTTAATAAGAAGTTTCTGTTGTTTTTTAAACTCTTCCCCCAGCTCCCAGTAAATGAAAGTGAGCAAAAGTGCTGTCTTGAAGACTGATATTATTACCTGTCACCTGGTACAGTTGTGTTGTATAGTATTGCAAGGCACTGGGATTTTATTGAAAATTACCTGTTCTGTGCATTTTGGTTTTGACTATTTGTGAATGTTCATAGATTTCCAATTGCTCTGCATTAGCTTGAAAATTCAGGCTAATTTCCATGTGTACAAAATACGAATTATTTTTGAGGCAAATGGCATTGTTTGTTTATTCACTGTGTTGTTCCGGCCAATACATTAACATTTGTGCCTCTAAACCCACTTGTTAGACATGAAAAAATACTGTGTTGGGCAGAAATAGTACCAAGATATGCTGGGAATCTTAACAAAATCTGATGAGATGCTTAAAGAGGAGCAAAAGATACAAACATGTTGTTGATGGGAGATGCTGGTTCGGGAGCTGTGGTGTGAGGACTGAGGGGTTAAAGTTGCAGGGTTTTAGCACTGGGAGCATTGTAAGTATCTAATTGTGACTGTGAAAGCAAAATAATGCCAACAAAATTTGCAATTCAAAATAACCTTTAGGTTTGATTTAATGACAAAATAAATGTCAGCAAACAGTTTTATAATTAATTATATAAATTGGCAGCAGCACTTTTATAAATTATGGATCTGAATTGCTTTATAAAAATAGTCCCTGAAAATTAAAAAAAAAAGCAATCATAGGCATTAGTTGTGTGTGTATATACATATGTATGTAATCCATTCATGCAGATACCTCTACAGCTACGTATTAATATGAACACACACTCATATATGCTTTCTAAAGCTCATCAGTTCTTAAAAGGGTTAAGCGGTTTTAAAATTACCTCAACCCACTGCTTAAACATTGTTGCCTTAATTAATAGCTGCTAACATATGAAGGGCTTGTCTTGGCTCTCCGAGTATTAAAAAAAAAAAAAAAGCCAGCATGTCACAGAGCTCTGTGTACACTGTTTCTTGTCTACTGCCATTAAAATTCATCATTATGGCTAAAACCCGAAAGGTTTGTTGTTTCTGGTGGAGTGGACATACCAACACCTGCCATTTCTTACCCAAAGAATCTCCATGCATACTGTGTTGTCTCTGATTTATTTTTAAAGGAATTTCATGGAGTTTTTATTAAAAGGAATGGCTATTGATACTTATTTAGATTTCTCAATGGATTTTGCAATGAACAAATATGGGGTGAAACTTCCAGCGGCTACTTATAAATTTAGCTTAGCCATATTGAAGGCTAGTCCTTTCCCACAGATGAGTTAAAGGTGTTTTGGAGAACTGCCACTAGCCACGAGCCAAAATGGAGAGCAGTGTTTCAGTAATCCATTTTCCAGTGCTAAAAAAGTTTGTTCCTTTTGCCAGGTGGAGAGACTGCATAAACTTGGAGTGGAAATTGGGGAAGAACTTCCCATCTGTATTAAATACTTCAGTAATAATGACAAATTTGTCTTACCTGTTTCTTTACAGGTCAGATACCACCTCTAGTATGTACTAGTTTGGTACCAATATACAGTTCCGTTGTCTACATGGTACTTTATTGTATTCTTTTAGCCAGCAAATATTTTGTTTGGTTCTAAATTTGGTGAATAGTCCTTCCAAATGTTGTTGTTCCCCAATCTGACATGTCTGCAGGCTGGAGCCCCATAGCCTGTTGCAGTTGGGTTGCACCCTGGGCAGTTCGAACAGTAGCTGGACAAAACAACTTGGAAACCAGTTTAAAAACCAGTTTTTCATTGACTCTGTTGCCTGCAGAAGCAGAGACCGTGACCTGCAGCTGAGCAGATCCTTTCTGAAGCTGGTCAGGGAGGACACAGGGTGAGCAAAGGCAGCAGAGGTGAGTCCTTGGGATGGCACCACTGTCAGGCTGGCAGGCAGTGCTCTGCTTGAGTGGCACCTCTGCCTTTGCCACACTGCTGAAGTCCATGACAAACTAAATGTTGTCATGTGTGGAACAGACAGTACAGTGAGCTTTGGGCAGCATCTTCCTTGTGTTCTTTAGTGTGGGTGTTGAGATTGTTATGGATTACAGCAACTCTGGTTACACTGGTACAGGGAGGGCAGACAGGAGGCCACAGCGAGCTGCTGCTGATACAGGGCAGTCTAAGGAAAAGGACCGACTTCTCTAAAACTTGGAAAGCAAAGCTGTGCTGAAACTGAGTTATGATTTTTAGCCTTGGTGTTTTGGTTTAACCCCAGCCAGCAGCCAAGCACCACGTAGCTCCTTGCTCACTGCCCCACCAGCAGGACAGGGGAGAGAACTGGAAGGACAAAAGGTGAGAAAACTTGTGGGTTGAGATAATGACAGTTTAATAAGGAAAGCAAAGGCCACACAAACAAGCAAAGAAAAAGAATTAATTCACCACTTCCCATGGGCAGGCAGGTGTTCAGCCATCTCCAGGGGAGCAGGGCCCCATCATCTGTAATGGTTGCTTGGGAAGGCAAAACTCCATCGCTCCAAACCTCTCTTCCCTTCTTCTTCCCCCTCAGTTTATATACTGAGCATTGATGTCATATGGTATAGAATACCCCTTTGGTCGGCTGGCAGGGCTGTGTCTCCTTCCCAACCTCCCATGCACTCCCAACTTCCTCACCAGCACGGCAATACCAAAAGCAGAACAGGCCTTGGCTCTGTGTAAGCCCTGCCCAGCAACAGCAAAAGCATCTCTGTATTACCAGCCCTGCGTTCAGCACAACTCCCCAACACAGCCCCTTACCAGCCACTGTGAAGAAAATTGACTCTACCCCAGCTGAAACCAGCACAGCTGATTAGAACTCGTAGGAACATTCCTGTTGCTTCACTAACCATTTGCCTTTGCAGCAGCAGCAGCTCCGCTGTGGAAGTAGAGGCCGAAGCATACAGCATGACCTTCACTGGCTGAGAGGGGCACAATTCCCCTAAACCTGCATTATTTGCAGCTCCCGGTAGTGCGAGTGGGGCAGGTTGTGTGTCATCCACCCACTCTTCCCTGTGCTCTTCTCTGTACACAGCCCCACAGCATGCTATTGTTAGGCATGAACACTAATTGCTGGTATTTCAAGGCTCCTATCTTCTTATTGCTAAAGCCTGTAACAATAATCACAGCCTATATTCCCCATCTCTTGGCATCAAGGAAACAAGATATGATCATAGGCAGTGTGCTAATGTAATTGTAGTATATAGAATATGAGCTTTTCCTATGTAAACAGAGGCCTGGCCACATCCTATGATAGCTCTTCCTCCATTCCACACGCTGGCTGTTCCTCAGCTCACCGCTCAAGTCCCCATTATGTATACATCCACCCTTGTCATAACACCACCTCTGAAACACTCACACCGTTTGGTCCTGCTGCATAATGTTAAGAGGGTGGAATTTTAAATTGAAAAAGGCTGTTTAAGTAATGTCAGCAGCCTGACTAATTTCACAAAAGGAAGGAAATTCAAAGTTAAGGCTATGGTATATTCTTATCTGGATGCCTGAAGATTTCTGTGCATGACAATATGCCCCTAAAATTCAGAGCTGTCCCTTATGTCTTTAATTTCTCCCATTGTGTCTCTCCTTTTTTTATTAAACATCAAAGTGAATTCACAACAGAGAGTCAGCCTAGAATTTAATCCTCTAAATACCTTGAAAATAGAGGTTTAGACTAGAAGTACCAATATATACCCTTAAAACTTCAGTGTAATATAAAAGAGATTCTAATCACAACAGATCATTACAAAGAAGAGTAAACCACTTTAAAAAAAATTAAGTGTCTTAAATGTAATAAAAAGGAATAATTAAGAATCAAACAGGAAGCTGCTATTCTGACAATATAATGATGCTGAATTGGACTGAAAGAATTGGCTTTGCCATTAAAAGGCAATGAAAATCTGATAATTTCAAAATGGCACTAGGATCAGATCAAGCGGGGTTTTTTTGAAATCAAATGCAGCAGAACCAGAAAGATATGGTAGAATTTGCTTTAGAAGAACCTTGGAGTGTTTTGGATTCCTACTCCTGCCTGGGTCTAAAGATCTGACTTCGTCAGACCTGCTTAACATCTTTAGACCAGGGTCTGCCTGGGAATATATTACCTCGTGCAACCTATGGAAAGTAATGTGGGGGTCCTAATTGCCAAATAGAACAATAAAATATGGATGTTCTTTCATTCTTACTACTTAAAAAAAAAAAGCCAAACTAAACCTCGGGATTTACATAACAGTATCTGGGGCATCATAGCCGATTACAGGTGGAGTTTTCCACTGTGTGAAATATGCAAATGAAAGTCAAGTAGACGATCTGCTTTGGGTTTCTGTCTATAGGAACAGAGATAAGCATCTCAACATTTAAAAGCAGACAAACCAATCTTACGAAATACAGCAACTGTGCACCTAATTTGTACATGCACTTGCCATGATTGTGTGTGAATTACGGCCATTTACTTACTGATACTCATTTTCTGAGCATAACTAGATGCACGACTGCAAGCATTTTTAATTCCTCAGGGGCAGGTTGCTATTTTCTACCTGAGAACCTTAGGAAGCAAACTTGGCGAGTTGCTACGACTTGCACTGCCATGGAGAAGGATGGCATTAATAACAATCAGTTAGTATGTATTTACACTTTGAAAATAAATCCAAGAAAGTGAGATAATTTTATTTGTTGCAAGATATACAGTGAGCAAATACTCATTTTGGGCATCATCAGCATCTAACTGGAACACGAAGGCAAAGCTTCAAAACACACAAGCAATTAGAAACAATGCAGAGTAGTTAACAACTGTGTTTTGCATCCTTGAAACACCTGTGAAATCTTCCGTGGCGCTTTCCTCTGCGCCATTCTTATGAGTGCCGAATGTCATACATGCCACAGAAAGTAGTGCTTTGATCCTGTTCTCTCGCAGTCACCCCAAAGCCCCGGCGCAGGCTGGAGCCGCGGTGCCGGGCAGGCTCGGCGGGAGCATCTCCCGCATCCCGGCTCCATCCCGCATCCCGACTGACTGCCGGGGCTCTGCTGCCATCCTGTGGCGCTTCCACCCCCTGCATCCCCACCTGCTGCCCCCGCGGCCGTCACCAGTCCTGGCTCGATTTCTGCTTGATGAAGCGCAGAGATAAGTAGTATAAGAGCAGGAAGCTGCAGATGATGCCGGTGAGGACCAGGTAGCTCACGTAGAGAGGATGGGAGTCCAGGTCCAGAGCCTGCGTGACCTGGAAGGGCCGACAGCACAAAATTGGGAAAAGACACAAACTTTTCACACTGGACCTGCGAAATGTGTGTTACGTGTGAGCTTCCCTGGCTCCTGCCACCTTTCCCCTTGGTCTCCAGCTGGGTGTAGCTTTCAGAGAGGTTTGATAGCTATTTCTCTTGCAGAGGAATGCAGTTCAGCTCCTGAACAATTTGAGCAAGTGAACAGCTGGGACTTGTATAGAAAATAGTGGCCCATTATTTTATTTTTTTTCTTTTTTTTTTTTTTCCCTCTTCCACTAAAAGGAAGGCACAGAAGGAGTGACTGCTGTAGGGACATCTTCAAGGACAAATACACAATATACCAAGTGTAATGTGACTTCACCTATCGATTTGGCGCTTGCCAAATTTGAGGCCTACAACATTCATTTATCTATGACAGGCATATAAATAGCATTCCAACCGGTTATCAGACATTTGTAGCAATTCTTGTTACTGACTTACAAGTTTCCCTGGTACTTGAAAAGTAGTGTTTCCAATAGTCATTTCATATGTGAGGTCAGTGAATTGAATTTGCATCATTCCTTCAAAATTCCATCTGAGAAAAGAGATTTTAGAAACCCAAAAAGGAACTGTGGGGGGGAGGAAAAAAAGAAAGAAAGAAATTGATACACATACACAAAACTTGAGACCTAAAAAACTGCTGTGCTGCTGCCAAATACAGCAGGTTTGTCTCATTTCTTGACAGCCAGACACTGTAAACATGTAGGAGTTTATTATTGGACAAAAGAGCAGATATACTTTATGTTGTTACATGGAGATGGGAAGTGAGGAGTGAGCTAATATCCATATCCATCAAACTCCCACTGTCATCTAAGTCTTCCTGGAGCTCCATCTTCCTCTTTTGAATACAATTCTTTTTACTGAAAAGCTTGGCAACCACATAAGAATCCAGCCTCTCGCTAGAGTGCTTTTTTGACCAAACTTCCTGTTCCCTCACTTTCAGATGGCGAAACTGGTATGAAATGAATGCTCTGACTCCACCATCACCACCCAAGGAGGTAATTGCAAAGGTAGGAATAAAGCTGAGTTTTCCTGCCCAGGATACACTCAGCCTTACAACAACTAGTCCCTAGTGGCAGCCACTGATGTTTCAGTTTGGAGGGATGGCGGGAGCTTTGCCTCACCTGTCCAGAGACTTTCCAGCCTTATGACAAAACCACCACTCAGGTAGAACGATGTGAAGAGGACGTTGCCGAAGAAGGCCGAGAGCTGCAGGGTGGGCAGCAGGGCTGCCACCCAGAGTGCCATGGCACGGGCGCTGTACACAGCCAGCCACACCGAGAGGAAGTTCAGCAGGAAGTGCTCTGGTTCAGGAACCAGGTTTGCCAACCAGTAGATGGGAATCCCATAAATTATAACAAAAGCACAGTGCTCTGGAAGCTCCCCCAAAATCTGTTCAGGAAGAAGAAAAAGAGAGGGGTGGGGGTGGGGGGTCGGGGGAAGCCCCCACCCCACTCGGGGGTGCCGGGGGAGGGGCATCCCCCTCACCCCCGAGGGTGCCCCCCCCCAGGTGTACACGGTGGTGGACGAGATGTTCCTGGCTGGGGAGATCCGGGAGACGAGTCAGACCAAGGTGTTGAAGCAGCTCCTGATGCTGCAGTCGCTGGAATGAGCCCTGAGCCCTCCCCCGATGGGGGTCGGTGTGTCCCCCCCACCCTCACGGGGGGTCCCCCCCCATCCAGGATGTGTCCCTGACCCCCCTCGTGGAGTGTCACCCCCCCCCACACCCCCCCTCCCTTCACGTTCCCACCGTCATGTTGTGAATAAAAGTGGCTGTGATGTGCCAAGGGGCTCTGCTGGGGTTGGTCAGGGTGGCACTGGGGACCGGGGGGGTGGCACAGGGCCCTCCAGGGGGTTTGGGACAGGTGGGGTGGCGGGGAGAGCTCCGGGGTGGATGGGGGACCCCTGGAGTTAATTTGGGCTGTTGGGGACCCCCAGGGTGGCAGCGGGGGGCAAGTGGGGTGGCAGAGGGGCCCCCAGGGTGGATGGGTCCCTCAGCCCTGGCACAGCAGCCCCCCTGTGTGTCCCTGGGGGGTTTATTGTCCCCCTTTCCTCAGCCCTGGCACAGCAGCCCCCCCCGTGCCCCCCCACCCCATGCCCCTCAGCCCTGCCCCATCCTCTTCACGGCAGGGTTGGGGTACTCGGGGTTCTCGATGGCGCCCGGCCCGAACTTGAGCTCGAGGAAGGCGCGGGCGTTGTTGGGCGCCATGGCCGTGAACCCGGCGAAGGGCACGGGCACCAAGGGGCGCAGGAAGCTCTCGGGGAACTCCACGTCCTGCGGGTGGCCCAGCCACGTGTCCTTGGTCATCACCCCGCCGCGGGCGTAGAAGGGCCACAGGTCCACGTGCAGCCGGTTGGCGCGGCTGAAGTGCACGCGGTAGAACTCGCCCTCGGGCGCCTTCTCCCACAGGAAGCCCTGGGCGTCCTCCACGGGCCGCCCCGCCGCCGCCGCCGCCAGCCACGGGCACTTGCCCACGTCCTCGCGGTAGATGCCCATGTCGACGTCGTAGTCCCAGGGGATGATGTCGCCGAGGCGGGCGGCGCCCAGCAGGGACCCCCCCTCCAGCCAGTAGCGCACGCCGGCGGCCTGCAGCTGCCGCGCCACGTGGCGCGCGGTGTCGCGCAGCGCCCGCAGGCAGCACGGCGGCGTCCAGCGGCCGCCCAGCAGGTACTGCGGCGTGCGGGCGTGCACGGTGCCGAAGCAGCGCGGCGTGTCCTTGGCGCAGCCGTACCAGCGCTCCCGCCCGTCCGCCAGCACCTCCAGCTTCACCCCCAGCTGCCCCATCAGCCGCCGGCGCCGCGCCTCCGCCAGCCCCTCCGCCTTCCAGCGCCCGTGGGGGGACGCGGGGGGCCGGCGCGCCAGGGGGAAGGCGTCGGGCAGCAGCCGCAGGCGCCACCCGCGCAGGGCGGCCTGCAGGGCCAGCGCGGCGGGCACGGGGCGCGCCAGCGGGAAGGGCAGCGCGAACAGGTCCCGGGAGCGCAGCAGCAGCACCACGGGGGCTCCCTCCAGCGCCGCGCAGCGCCTCGAGGCGTTGGCCTC
>JAWWEU010000111.1:25664519-25684102 GCA_035583155.1 Acropternis orthonyx | reverse complement strand
CTTTCTAATGGATTATGATGATGTTCATGTTCCACCTGAAGGTGAAGTAACTGGATTTCTGTATTCCAAAATCTCAGCCATTTCCTTTACAATAATAACATACCTCTTTCTGTGTGTATCAGAACTATAGTGGTAACTGCTGTGGCCTGCTTCCTTTACGTATGGTCCACCTATTAAAAACCCACATGAGATGCATCTTAATGTACTTGTGGACTTTTTGTAAAAACTACAGGAAATACTCCCTTAGAATGCAACCTGTTAGGGGTTGTCAGTGACATGCAAAAACAACCCACAGCAGAAATGGAAATCCATGCTAATTTTTTCTCCAGTTGTGACATCACCTATAACTAATTGTTAAAATGGAGAGGACTTTTATTGCAGATTAGATGTCTTGGCAGTTTCTAAGAATTTAAGACACTTTTCCTGAGAACTGGTGTGCTTGATAACAGTAATACTGTTACTGACTCATGGTAACTGTATGTTTTGTCCCAGTTTGGTTGAACCTAGTGTGAGATCAAATCTGAGACAAATTTGGCTCCTGGTCCCTTCCCCACCTTCTCCCAAAGGCAGTCCAGTTAGTAGCTTAATTTGTTGTAAAACAAAATAGGATTTTCTCAAATATCTAAAGAGGTCTATAGAGAGCATTATTTCTTCCTAAAAGGGTTACTACTATCCTGTAATGCTAAGGTTGTAACAAATTACATCGATTTCTCTATGAATAATGTGCAATCTTTGTGACACAATGCAAAGAATATTTTTCTCTGGCAACCACTAATAAGCATTTAAAATCTTGTGCAGAAATGGAAACCTAAATTACAGATGCCATGGCAGGCAGAACTCATCTAACAGTGGCAACATCACAAAGGAGGGATTATTCTAAACCCTTGTGAAAAAGAGAATGTAATTTTTTTAAAAGTTCTAAATTTAATTCCAGGGATTCTGGCTCTTTATGCACTTAATACAGGTTTTTATCTCTGACCAGTGCAGGCCCAAACAACCAACGGAAGCATCACATTTTGTGATTTCTGTTTTCCCTTTGCTTTAGCTTTTTATGCAAATATTTTGTTTTACAGATCAAGACACGTAAGCAAACTTTCCGAGATGCTTCAGTGTGTATGCAGGTATGTAAAATTGCACGGGGCCTCAAAATGGAGTCTGAGATTTCTCAAATTTTGGCCAAACAATCCAGTGAAAGATTCTTCCTTTGGCTTTTTCTGGTGTGGGATCTCAGCCATGACTTATGGCAACAGATCTAAAATAGTGTAAGGGTTAATCTATTAATGCCAAGAAAGCAAGAGTGATAGCCTTAGCTGGCAGACACAAAAGAAATAGTCTGATATGAATGTGATTATTTATACAAGTCTTTGATTTGCTTATGTTTTCTAATGTTCAAGACAGCTGTTTGTATTTCCTGGCAACAAAACAAATTACCTTAGCAAAGAAGTATGGGCTAACAGAGTACATTCCACCTTCCAAGTCATGATAAAGCATTGCTCTTTCTGAATGGCCTGCAGGGTAGGAACAAACAGATTGTTTTCATCCTTGGGTTGTATTAGTAAGTTTAATGTTTTTTCATTAATTTAGGAATTTTCTGATTTTGATTGCTTATAATGTTTACAAGAAAACTGACACTTACACTTGGCAATGACATCCAAAATAATTGTGAATGGGATTAGGGCACCTATCATGTACAGCAGTGCTGTTGTGTCACGAATAGAGAGTCCGTCTTTGTCATGGCCATAGTACAAAAATCCAATTAATAATGACATAAGAAGGGCCTCAAATCCATGGATTAATAACGTTGAAAGATCTCTGAAGTCATTGGAGACCTGACGGCTGGGAAAACAGCAACATTGACATAAGATACAGTACTTAATAATGGCAGTCATATTGAAAGATATTGCCCTGAACACTGTTAAAATCAATTCATGGAACCTGCTGACTTTGACTAGGATGGGAGTTGGGCTGTCTCCTTCTGTAAAGGCTTTGACTTAGTCAAAGCTATGAAGCATCTGTAGCCACTGAGTATTTCAGGTCTGGAATGCTGAAAGGTTCAAGGAAGGCAATGGGTGTGGGGCCTTTTGTGCTTCTTTCTTATGATTCAACACACAAATGGGCACGATGCATAACTGTGTATGCTGAGGATAAGTTTACCTTAATAATACAGTGAACTGCTTTAAGGGTCCTGGTAACTGATCACTTGAATGGTGAGGCATGTTGATAGCCTCTTCTGAATTTAAATGGGACCTGCACAAAAGAAAAAGAGAAGGAAAAAAACCCCCTGAAATTAGCACAGGCTGTAGCTGTTACTGCAGATCTTCTGTATGACACGCTTTTCTTTACCTCTGCTTGCTGACTGTGATCGCAACATTGTCTCCTTCAGTAACTCTCCATAAGAAATCATCAAAATGTTTGATTTTTTCTAGGAACAAGTTGGCAAGAGTATTTGCTCTTTTTCGGCTTTCCATCTCCTTTTCTGCAGTTTGTTTATCGATACTGGTCAAATCAACTGCAAGACATTACTCAATGTAAGTTCATATGCTGTAGAAGTGATAACTTTATGTGTTTAGAATCAAGGATTTCATTGTGAACAGATAGTACAACCTGTGTACATGCATTAACCTAAAATAATTAAAACTTTATCAGTTATTTTAGGTAGTTAGAGATGATAAGACTGTTAATGTGTATGTTTCTTACCTAGTCATTCAATGAATCACAGAGGGATTACGTTAATTGTTTATTATAATATTATAAACTACTATTTCAGATTTTTCTAAATTTTTTAGTGCCTTACAAGGGGTGCTGAGAAAAAAGCATTTTGACTTTCCTTGCTGGCATGTACACATTAACAATATTTTATGTGAATTTGATTTAATTGTAATGGTTTCTTCTTCACCTGAAAAATGCCACTTATCATCTTATCTGAATTTTAGGGAGGTGCCATAACCTTTACCAGGTACTGAGACAGTCCAAAAGGAATATTACCAAAGGACAACATAGTCACAGAGACAGTAGTTGACTTAGCATAATTTTTTTACTTAAGTAAAATTACTGAAGTGATTTTTAAAAAAATCTAAACTTATAATAGTATTTTCCCATGTTGACCTTCAGTGTAGAGTGACAATACCTGATGTTTTGCAGATGCTTTCTGAGCAAACTATCTCTGCACACTCCCTAATTCCTTGCTTTGGGCTGATCATCTCTGTTAAGCCACTCCTTAGCAGGAGTCCATCAGAAGCGAGTTGCAATCTGCCCTGTGTCTTCCCTTCTGCCGTTGTCTCTTGTTTTTCTTTCAGACGCAAAGCCAGAATTTGTGGTTGCCTTCACATGCTCCTTCTTGCTGTGGATCCTCTGCCTTCCTGGCCTGTTTCCACCTTCCTACTGCCCATATTTCTTTTGTCTTCCTATGAGTACTGACTCTCCATATTGCTAAAAGTTTTTCCACCTCCCTCTCTCATCCCTCCCTATGTCCATGTAGTAGGGGGTTGGAACCACAGGCAGCAGCTATGAGTTTCTCCAGGACTGCCTCTCCATTCCCCTACAGTGGTGCTCAATCCTTCCCGGAGGCTGCACTTAGCTGAGGACTGCTCTGAACCCTCATGGTGACAAAGGTCTTTCTAAAGGGGTTGACTCAGTGGAGTTTAATTTCTGTTTATCTCTGCGCAGCTGATATTGTCTGCCACATATGCACGGCTGAAGAGGTTACTCCAGAGCACTGAGGTTCTCTGGACTGCAGTGCTGAAGAGGTTACTCCAGAGCACTGGTGTCTGTGCAAGGCTTTTTGGCCAACTTGAGAGCAAAGACCTAAGGGCTGCAGCTGAACCAGCCTCTGTTAAGAGACTCCTGCCATTAGATTAACAGGGCCAGATTCCCTTTCCACGTTGCAAAAAACAGAGAAAGAAAGGATTTGAAACCACGTAAACTTTCTTTGAGAAGTAAAAAGATTGCTGGTTTGGATTAGCTTTTCCTCCCTTCCAGTATGCTCTGTTGGGCAGCACTTTCCCATTTGCTGTTCCAGGTGTGTATTTCTCCTCACTCTGGGAAACTAGCTTCTACGTTTCTTGAATGAGAAGTCAGAAGACTGCCTACAGAAAGCAATTCATGAGTTTATCTGTTTCTTTCCCAGTCAGAGTAAAAGTTTCAACCAGCTAAAACAGGGAGACAAGCGTGCTAAACATGTGGAGGAGTTGCTACACCTGACAGGGTTGGAAGGAGGATTTTTTAAAAATCGATTTTGTCCGTACCGCTTGTTTTTCTTACATTTCCTGTACTGACAAATAGGGTTCTTATTAAAAACTGGACTTGCTGCAATGTTGATTTGAGTCAGTTACAAGGCATTTCTAAGACAGTTATTGTCTACAAAAATCAATGTTAGCTAGACAGTTATGAAAGCAAGTAATTTCCAAGTAACCCCTTTTTTTATGGCAGTGCTTGATACTGACCATAGAAGTCTGCAGGATTGCTGTACCTTGGGCATGGATAGCCTAGTTCTGTGAAATACTGGACCATGTCTCTAGCTGTTCCACAGTAGGCAGTGAGTCCAGAAGTCATCAGAAGAACTAAATCGAACAGTTGGAAGATATCTGACCGAGGCTGATGAAGTGAAAGAAGAACCAGTCTGTTTCCTCTGGCCAGTCTGGATAATGTTATCACAAGGTTATGTGCAGTAAAACTGTCCAGTCCAGATGTGGGTTCATCAAGTATGAGTATTCCTGCCAAAGACAATAAGTTTAGATGTGGAAAGCAGCATGTCTGATATGGAAAATATGTTCTAAGAGAAATGGTGCTAGTGCATGAAATCTCACTGATGAAATTTAAAGAAAAAACCGGTATTTTTTTACTTCAGTACCAGCACATTTATTCTTGAGCATAACTTCTTACAAAAGAAAAAGACTTCTGCTTTTCCCATAATTACAAAAATAAAACCTTATACAAGCAAAAAATGTTCAAATCCATTTCCCAGTGCAAGAGCTGATGTCAAGTCTTGCTTGACAAGAGGCTCAGTCAAGGTTAGTAGTGCTATATCTATGTATAAGATATATATATAGATATATATATATAGATATAGATATATAGATAGATATAGGTAGATATATATAAGATCAGATAGGGGATTCAATCCTGCAAAATCAGCTGTGGATTTAGCCTTATGTTTTTCTTCTACTGAAGACAATGGAAGCTTCTAGTTCACCTGCTGCATGAGCCAGCCATGCCAGTGAGTTGCACAAGACTGCAATGAGTGACTATACAGCCAAGAAAATTACCTTCCCTGCTAATACTGCACATGTAACTGGGGGCTCGGTCAGAGGAAAGGAAAACAATTTCCATGTTGCAATAGGCCAGCAGCCTTCCAAAGTAACTTGTGGCATGTGGTCAGCTAAAAACCAAACATCATACTGACATGCACAGAGCAGAGCACTGCTGAGGTAACTTCAGGCAACTTTCAGTAGTTCTTGTGGTGGTAGGTGAGGATGGTGGGTGACGGCTCCCAGGAGGGGTCTGCCTCTGCTTTTCCATTGGCAAAGGTGACAGAAACAAGAGTGGGTCAGCTGCTGAAACGCTCTGTTTACAGAATTATTACTGTAATAATCACAGGATTGTCAGTGATCAGCACTGATTTCAACTGAAGCAAATGGACCCAGTCACTGTATCTAGCTATGCTGTGGAGACGTAACTTCTGGCAGAGGGTGGTGACAGGTTAAGTGTCCTGACTGTGAACTCCTCAAGCTGCCCCAGGGGCACCTGTGTGTCTGACTCTTCCCTGAAAGCTTCTCTCTTGGTTTACTGCCCCATTGTCCCCCAGTGGTCTGTGGCAGGCACAAGGAAGGTGTCAGGGGTTGGCTCACCTGGGTTCCAGAGCAGCTGCACGCCGATGCTCACTCTCCTCCTCTCGCCCCCTGAAACGCCACGGAGGTACTCATTCCCTACCCTGGTGTTGGCACACTGGCACAGTCGCAGCTCTGCTATAACGTCATCTACCTGGGGGATCCCAGAGGGAAAGCAGGTGTTCATTGGGACACTGGTGCACAGATAAAATACAATTCATGTGGTCAAAATTCGACCGGATATTTCGGTGCTATCTGATCAAGAGACGCCTGCAAGCAGATCTTGATTTTAGAGATGACATTAAAAAAGACTCAGCGATCATAAATGTAGTTCGTCTTTCAGCCTCTCTAATGCTTTCTCTAGATTGTCATTTTTTTATGAGCTATGCAACAATTGCTGGTTTCTGTCTTGAAAGAAGAAAGTTTTATAATTCATAATCTATATAAAAAAATGCCAGATTAGCTGTTCTGACTCCAAACACACAGGATCTCTTGGATAATTCCTGTCAGACACATTCTTGACAACTTTACTTTTTTTCCAACAGCTTAATTACCCTTTTTTTCCTTTGTGAGTCTGAAAAAAACTTCGGAAGGCGCAGTTTGGCAACAAACAATAGTGTTTCTCTGACAGTCAGGTGGGGGAGCAGCCGGTCATCCTGCCGCACATGTGCTATGCATTTCCTAACGAGCTGGGGAGTGCTGGGTTTGTTGTTGATCAGGATTTGACCAGACTTGATTTTGCCTCCATGATCCCGGCAGGTTATCACATCAAGCAAGGATGTCTTTCCACCAGCTAGAAAAAATCAAAATTGAACATTGAATTAATTTCCAAGGGATCATTTTCAGAAGCGATCTTGTCACAAACAGAGGATAGAAATTTTTGTTCCTTAACGTCTCTTACACAACACTTCCTGCAGTTTTTCCAAAGCCACAGAGACAGAATGGCCTTAAAAGAGAATACTGGCTATAAGCTCATGCCCAGAAAACCTCTCCCCTCTGGAATGGAGTATGTGGCTTTAACCCATGTCATTTCTCAGCAGAACTGGGAGGTTGGGCATTGAGGATAGGCCCATGAACACAGAAGAAAGATCTCTTTGGTTACCTCTCTTTCACTTTTGAAACATAGTGAAAAGTGGTATCATGCCCTGCCTGCAATGCTCACACCCAAACACTAAGCAAGAGCTTTCTTTGTGGAGGGATTTGTGAATTCAGAAACAGCAGCTGAATGACTAAGACATTGAATGATTATACAAACAATAAGAACCTTAATCATGATTGAAATAAAAATTATTATGACTTAAATAAGACAAAAAGACATTTAAATAATTAAGAAAAGCTGGCTCATACCCAGAGGTAAGAAGAGTAAAACAATGAAAACAAAACCTGATTTGGAGTTAAATAGCAAATGAATTTTTCCTTTTTGCTGTATGATACTGTATGTAAACACAGAGAGCTCTCTTATTATGATTAGATGTCATTTATTTCTAGTCTTCCTGTTGAAAGATTAGCTCCACACTTGTTTCTTAATACATACATTTTAAAAAAGAAACCCATCCATCTGTAAACCACGTATTGCTCTATTTAAGAGTGACATATTGATTGCCATTGACAATGTGAAACCCATCAGCAGTTTAATCCATTTTACTAAGGCATTTGATAAAATAGATGATAAACAGCTTTTGAAAATAGTTTGACTAGTTTGCTGAAAGGGGTTTGTGCTCAGTGCATGTTACCTTACAAGGGTACTCTATCTATAACTCAATATGTCATTTCATCACAAGCTTTTCCTTTTATTTTTGGGAGAATCTCTAAGGTACAGCTTCAATTATATTAAGGATATGTACTAAGAAAAAATTCCCATGGCAATAGGGAAGAAAAATCCCTTTTGGTAGAAATAAAGTTAAAACTTCTTTGGCAGTTATGCCTTGCCTTTGAGGGCTGAGCTAACCTGATGTAAGAGTCTGGTGGAGACACAGCCTGGAGGTTTTTACCTCCAAAGTATGGTACTTTTTCCTTCAGTTTAACATGTCACGTGTCTACCTCTTCTCTCCCTAGATGAGCTTAGACTCAATGGAACACATGGGGAAAAAACCACCTCTCCATTAGCCTCACCTTGGAGAAGATTGGACCATTCCCACCAGAAAATGAAAGAAAAAAAGAAGATGTTGTAAAGCCATGACCCCAAACAGAAGAGGATCTGTCTTTTCTTCTCTGTAAGTTTCTCTTAATTAACCCAACTGCAATATTTTGTCCTGTTAGAACTGTTTCACTCCAAAGGGAATTCCTGTTTGTGGCTGTGCAAGTTGGCACTGGTCTTTCTTATGAGATCCAGCCTCATTTGCCTGCTGTGTTTCTGTGTAAGGTCTGCAATTGGCCTGTTTTGAATCAGAGCCATGAAGCTATTCATGTCCAGCAGATCTGGGGCTTCAAGGCCACAGTTATATCAATACCCCACTACACCTCTGGAAACAAATAACAAATGTATACAAAGTGTAACAAAACCAGGTTTGAAAATAAATTTTATCCCCCCCCCGCTTCCTCCCCCCTGAGTATCATTCTTTATTTCCTCACAGATCATGTCACTTAAAGAATGTATTTAAGTGACATATTTCCAATAGTTTTTTTTGTCAACTAGATGTTGACGTTAAAAAAACCTGCAGTGTTGCTGTTGGCTGTGTACATTTTACCTGAGGGTTGGTCATATCCTGAAATTTGGTTGCTCTTACCAGTGCTTCCTATAATAGCTAGCATCTGACCACTTCGAACTTTTAAATTCAGATTCTGGATTATTGACACATGAGAACAGGGATCCGATTTCCAGGCCCAGGGCATTTTCATCTGTGCAAGGTTTTCATACCAGGGAATCTGGGATGCTGTGTTAACCTAACAAAGCAAGAAACAAGTCCCTTCAAGCAACAAACTATTTAAAAACAATTACCTTCACGGTTATGGTGTTATAAGCAAAGAATATTATTGTTAATCTTGAGAAATACATGGAAGGAATTTCTTTTGCAGCCACCTATGGTTTTCATGCTTTGTTTCTCATTCTGTTAATCACTAAAGCTATCTCTGTCCTCTGTTATTTTGGAAATTTACTGCTATTGCAAATTTCAAATGTTTAAAAATTTTACTATAATTTGAAATTCCATTAAACTACAAATTGTGAAATCTACTTCAGATGCCGTGGTGGCAAAAAGGAGATGAAAAATGTCAGTGTTTCCTTAAGGTCCTTTTTGTTAGTCATCCTTTCTTTGTCTCCTTCCTCATGCTCATTTTTGCCAGCAAGGGCTCCCAACATCTCTAGCTGGACAGAAATTCCCTTGGCCCCAACCCTCAGAGATAAAAAAGCAGAGCTTTAGAAACAGAGCTCTCTTCCTGTCTTACCCCTTAGCTTTAGTAGATATATTTACAATGGAGGGGCTAGTCTGCTCTCAATATTGCACGCAGGAGTGTGATTCTGCTCGAAAAGCTGTGTATTTGGCTGTGCAACAGTTGGGTGAACGTTTTCAGCTGTTTGGCTTTTAAAACGGCTTGTGTATACAAATAAACATTGCTGGATATGCTTCCTGATGAAGGGATGTATTTAAATGACAATTCTTACCTGGTAGTGGAGTTCTTTGACCTCAAGAACATTTGATTTTCCACTGTATGTGAAATACAGACTGTTATCTTCTTCAGAGTAAAAAATAGTATCCTTGGTCTTGATCTGGGAAAGTTGTTAGGTGAATTACAACAGTTAATTACAATAACTAAAGTGCTGTTAAAATCTGAGTTCAGAAAATAAGCACAAAGATAAATACATTTATGGGATATAATAATATTATTGATGAGATACTGTAGTGCAAAAGTCTGAGAGGTTGAAATGAGTTAACTGCTATGTGTTAATCAGTGTGAAACGTACTTTGTTCTAGTGACATGTATGAGGGCCAAACATGTTGTGCTGTGCTTTTCTAGTTGCTGTCAGTTTAAAAGGGATCACTTCCAAAATGGAGATAAATGTCATGCCATTATGAAGAGATTGGACTTTTTTTTTTTTTTTAGGAAAAAAGATGTACTGCTTCGGCACTGTTAGTCTACTTGATCGAAATGGTGCATACTGTAGTTCATAAGTTATGGCAGCTAAAAATTAAGGTTCACTGGCAGTATGTTGGTTATTGAGTTCCACACAGACTCATAAACTTGCAGGCTTTATGAGCAACCACAAGTAGAGTCTTTTTCTCCTCTTTTGTGTTTTAAATTCACAGTTTGTCAGCTGTGGAACGTAGTGTTCTGAGGTATCAGTTAAAATAACAAGCGTCTCTACTTGGCTTGGTTAACCTTTTGCGTACAGCTGCAATTCTGAAGTCTTTGCTGAGGCAGCTTTGGGTTTAACTCTGTGTGCATGCCTGCAGTTTCTACTCCAGACAGCCATATCTCTCCCCCAGCCCTGTGCTGTTCCTATGAGTCAGACTCATATCCTAGCCAAGGCAAATGTACCTGTTCCCTGTGTAGCAGACCCTATCTATGCCTGTGGTATCTTTGGCAGCTGATGCCACCATCTTTTGTGTGCACGCCCTACCCTCACAGCAAATGAGACTGATTAATCTTTTCAGTCTAGGTACACAGCAGAAAGCAACATCACACCAAGGAGCCTGAAAAGCCACATGAAAGCCCTCCAAACTCCCCCTACTGCCAAAGCACACTGTGCTCTGGCTTATATTGAACCAAATTTTAAAAAACAGGTGCTTCCCAGCAAACGTGGGTATCAATCTGAAGGCATATCCCCGGAAAGCCAGCCCAGGCCATGCTCAGGGGCTTTCTCCTCCATCCACATACTCGGATGAGCCTCTCTCAGCTCCACCACTGTGGCATCTGAGCACCGCTCGGATGGCACTGTCCTCGTCCCCAGTGTGCTGTGGTGGGGCTGTGGACACTTTCTGTGCCCCAGAGTTGCTGATGGCTCCCCAACTGTGGGAGCCCCGTGGGCAGGCTGGCCTCTCCCAGCTCCCAGCAAGGGCTGTAGCTGCAGAACAGCTGAGCCATCGGGTCCCTCCCCAGGTCTCACTCACTGGCAAGCCCTCGCTTGTCACCTGGCTCCAGCCGGCTTCGTCCAGGGAGACATTTTCAGTGGTTTCCTTCATCCTGGTCGTGGAAGGTCTCCCTCCCTGCAGTGGCTTGTCTATGGTCTCTCTGAAAGCTGTGGCAATCCTTCTCCTCTTGGGTTGGAACTCAGTCCTTTGCAGGCACCCTCACCGCAGCACCATATCTCCTGGCGCGCTGCGTCTCTGCAGCTGGCGTGACCCCGTGGGCAGGGAAATATTCCCCTCCTCTGGGACACTAACAGCTCGGGCTAAAGGTACATCAGATAGCGGCTTCAGCTAATCACTGATCAGTTGTTCTCAGGGAAAAGAAAGAACCGGGAGCCCCTCTATTTCCTCTGAGGTGGCAAGCGGCGGGGGCAGCGACCCGCTCTGACCCCGGGACAGCGGGGAGCTGCCCCTCCTGCTGCCGCGGGTGCCACAGCATGGTGCTGGCGGTGCCGGGCACCGGCACAGAGGCTTGAGCAGGGCAGGCTGTGGAGCCTCAGCACCTGAGGATGTCGGGCAGAGAGTCTCCCGCCCCGGAGAAGAGCGGCAGCATCGGGCGGAGCGGCGGGGCGAGGGCTGGGGCGCAGCCCCCCGACAGCATCAGTGTCCGGGGTGTCTCCTACACCATCAGGTAGGGGCGGCACGGAGGGGCTCAGCGAACATCGCCGAGCTGCGGGTTTGGCTTCAGCCCAGCCCGGGAGGAGGGATGTTTCCTGGCTGCCCACCTCATGGCACTGGGCTCTCTGCCACAGGGGCACAGCCAGCCCGTCCTCCGAAGGGCTCACCCTTCACATGCCTCTGAAGGACACACGCTGGAGATTTGCCCTTTCCCACTGCCCTTCTTGCTGCTGCCACAAGGGTAACTGAGGCCCTAAGAAGAGGACCAGGAGGATTAGTGGCTGGCAGGCACCATCAACAAATGAAATCGCAGTTAAAGTTTGCCCCTCTGGTTGTAAGTCTGAAAACCTCGTAGCAATCATTCTGAAAAATGTGTCCAGACCTCACTTTGTCTTCCAGAGAATGCTGAAATTGAAAAGTTAGAGCCCGGGGAAGAGAAGGGGGAAAATGTTTTTATTTTTTCACATTTTAAAATCCTTGCAGTCTCCCATCCCACATGCAAGTAGCTATAAACCATTCGCTTGCTTTATGCTAAGATTTTACATGTTCTCTATTTAACTTTTATTGATGTTTGTTTTCCAAGAGAGCGTGTTGGCCCGTGGTGGAACTTTTCGTTATACTGTAAAAAATGGACCCGGCAAATACTTAAGGATGTTTCATTTCACATAGAGAGTGGCCAGATCATGGGGATTTTAGGAAATTCTGGTGAGTTGTTCCAGATCTTTGAAAGCAATAAGACTGGAGTTAATACAGGTTACTTCAACAGTGATATGAATGTGACTGAGATCTGTGTTTTAAATAATGAAATTGTGGCTGATTTTAACTTCTGCTTTGTAAAACTGTGGTGCTTGGTTTTCAGAGTTCAATCTTCTGTCATCTAACTAACAATTATAACTTCAGTAACAGATAAGGTTACTTCCGAACTCAAAGGTTCCACAGCAAAGTATGAATTTGTATGAATTAAATGCTAACTTACAATCTAGGTTTCCCATTTTTTCCCCTTTACTACCTGCATTTTTGGGACCTATTATTTTAATGTTATTGAGAAAAAAACCCCTTGCTTCTTTTCATATGTCTGCGTTCAAATCAGGCTACCACTCTTGGAATCATAACATTCATCTCATCACAAGATTAATTTCTTTTGTTTGAAAGGATCTGGGAAAACAACACTTTTGGATGCAATATCAGGAAGACTGACACATAAAGACAACTTCTTTGGTGAAGTGTATGTGAATGGACATCAGCTGAAGAAGGAACAGTTTAGAGATTGCTTCTCTTATGTGCCACAGGTTGATTTCTACATTTATTTTTTCTGTACTGTGCTTCCTTTCATGTAAAGAAGGTTGCTAGTGTAATGGAGTAATGTAATCTGACTGTGATTTTACTAGTAAATTTGGGACAAATCAGTTAATAAACTGTATGAATTAATTAAGCTTGCATGAGCAGAACAAGATATTAAATTCCTACAGGACTAACTGCTTCTTTTGCATCACTTTTTTTTTCAGAGTGACACTCTGTTAAGCTATCTCACCGTACAAGAGTCTTTGACGTACACAGCTTTACTAACTCTTAAGAAACGCTCCGATAGTTTCATCAGAAAGAAGGTCTGTATTTTATCGTCTTCCACCAGAAAAGTAGACATGATGTCATGTAATGGCTTTCACCAGCAGCACTTTCCATCCATGGCTGTGTTTTATGTTTATGAAGGTTATTAATCCTCATTCTGCAAATGGGGAGAAATCCTCCTGCTGAGGACACGAGCCCTCTGGTGCTCCCACCTCTGCATGGGGCTTGTGCTGACACCCCGAGGGATCACCACTGTGCTGGGACAAAACCCTCCGCCCCAATCTGCAGCAATTACTGCTGCAGGAGATGCTACTGTTGGTATTGAGGTCAATTCCCCTTCGCCAGCTGGTAAACCCAGTTCTCTGGGGTGTTTAGGGCCATGTGTTCTGGCAAGTCTCATGGACAGCAGAAGTGATTTTAACACTACTCTGGCTCCTGTAGGATGCCTCTCACCAACCAGAACAGCTCCAAAAAGTACTGGTCTAATAAGCCCTCTACAAGCTACTTTCTTGATAAAATAGGTGTGTTTCAGATTTATTTAAAGGACTCTTTTTGGAGTCTGTGCAAAGTAAAGACTGGATATTCCTGACCAAAGGCTCTTGTTCTTCCACTGATCTTCCACTCAGTATTTTATAGTTACCCAGAATGGATGTGCCTTCCTACTCCCCAGTTTTGAAAGCCAGACCAGCACATTATGCTTCATACCTTAACTTCTAGTCCCACCTCTGAACTCTTCATCGGTCAGTGTCAGCTGAATCTAAAATTTACTTATATCAGAACACATGAAAATAAAATCTAAAAAAAAAAATAATTTAAATAGTATATTACAAATGATCACACAGAAATGAGGCCATTTTAAAATTAAGTCTTTCCCCCCCACACTTTTTACCATTGCGTACAGGTATCTGAGTTGGATTGTGTTTATTCTTTTGAAATTGTAATTATTTTTCAGGTAGATGCAGTCATGACTGAGCTGAGTCTCAGCCACATGGCTGACAAAATAATTGGAAGCCGTAATTTTGTAGGAATTTCTGGGGGTGAGAGGCGTCGGGTATCAGTTGCAGCCCAGCTATTACAAGATCCCAGTAAGTACCACTGTGTGGATTTTCAAAATAAAGCTGTGTCACTTTGTGCTCCTACCATAGGCTTCCATAAACCACTTTAAAATATAAAAGAATTTACATTTTGTAATTCAGCAAAAGCCACTCTAGTAATAACAGGAAAAGGCTAAAGCAGTAACCAAGGTCTGCCATTGTTCTGTTAGCTGATCTTGGAAAGCATACAATTTAAAAATCTTAGGGATTGAATGTAGGTTTAGACTTGCATTTATCCATTTTAAGTCTTTCTGGGTTCACTCTTCCCAAACACTGGTTGTGACCCATTAATTTATAGTTTTTGAGCACATTAGAGCCTTATATATGCAAGTCCTGAGCCTTGCAGCAGAGTCCGTGCCATTGAGCGACGTATGCATGACTGGCACATATGTTCCAGAGCCAACAAAATTCCACTGAGTGAAAATCAAAGCAGAATAACTGTAGAAGGATTATCTGTGGGAGAAATCACTGGAAATGTTGTCAGATTTGAGAGAGTTTCTTGAAGGTGCCGGAGTCTTCTGGAGTAAACGTACAGCACGCATTTGTTGGATGCTGGAGTCAGTGTAGTGATGCAGATAGGCTAGAACTGCGTATCAGGCAGGAAGGAGCACTTAAATAGCAAAGTGAGGTGTATCACTGCTACATGTGTCTCTTGGAGAGCTCATTGAGTGTAGTAATTGCTCAGTAACTAACTAAACTCTATAGTAAACACTATAGTAATTCTGTGTACATAAACCCATAGTGAAAGTTTTCCTCTCCTGTTACCCTGACCAAGGTTGGACTGCCCTCTTCTGTGCTATGTCTCATCTACATAAAAATAATGGATTTGACTACAAGTTTCCCCCTTCCATGTGCAATAAAATAATGAAGAAAAATGCAGTAAAGCCCCCCACTCCTATCTAGGGAATTATATATGCTATTTATGCTGTATTTTAACAACTGTTGGTTTGTTCATGATAAATTCTGCATGTATCTATAGATTTAATTCAGATTATAACTTTTAGCTAATTTTGTAAGTTATATTTATATTTACATATGTGCTGAAATTTATCATTATTGTCCTTAGAAGCATATGTAAACATCAAATCAGTTTCGGTAATTTTCAGATTTCACCTGAATTTACCAAAAAAGGATTATTCTTTGATCCTGCAGTAGTTTTTTATGTCCTTATTCCTAGTAATTGTAGCTGAACTACTGAAACTAAAACTGAAAGAGTGCTTCATGGCAATATCTACGCATACTCTGCTTTACATGTGGAACTTCACATGTAAAGTAATTTCTATATTATTTTTCTTCTTTAAAGGCAGAAGCTATAACATTTGCTCCCCATTTACCTGAATTTTAAAGCTGTTCCTTGTTTTTTGACAGAGGTCATGCTACTTGATGAACCAACAACAGGGCTGGACTGCCTGACTGCAAACCAGCTTGTCTTGCTTCTCTCAGAGCTTGCACACAGAGGCAGGATTGTGATTCTCACAATTCATCAGCCTCGCTCCGAACTCTTCAGGGTAAGTTATGTCTATTGGCTTTTTTTGCCAGGCTTTTTAGTACCTAGGTTCTTTTCAGTTCAGAAGTATAAGATCCAGTATAGTTGCCTTCAAAGGATCTCTTCCTTCCCCTTGCATAAATACAGGCTTGTCTTGAACTTTACCACTCTGGCCTTCTGCCAGTCACAGGGCACATGGGTACACATATTGCCCTGTGAAAACAGTATGCACACTGACTGTGTGCCTAACCTTGATATTGTGCAACTACCCAAATCAAAACCACTGGGAGAAGCCATGCCAAGGGATGTGGGTACACCTTGGTCATGTGGCAGGGCTTTCAGTAGGGAGAGCATTTCTCCCTTCCCATCACTGTTGCTTGCTTTGCTCTCCTGACACATCCACCACCTGCCACGTGAACACAAGAAACCTCTTCCCTGGCTGACGGAATGGAAGTGGTCGTGGAGTCAGAGGGGAGCAACAGTGCTTTTCTGGACTGACAGCAGCCCTGGTGCCTTGATCATAGCTGGTGGGAACCTTGCCCTGGCAGTGTTTACCCAAAGAGCAGTGCTGTTAGAGTCCTTAAGCACTTCAGGGTAATCTTGCCAACAATTTGGGGATTTTACAGGCTGGGGCTATTAAGTGCCAAAGGAGGTCACTCAGTAAGTGAAGGTGCATTAGAAGTGAAGTCACCTCTGTATGCTGCTGTTGCTGACAGTTTTGAGAAGCACTAGTTTTAAGAGCTTAAAATGTGTCATTTTGCATAACCACTGAAAGGAGTGAAAGAAAGGACAAACTTCCTTTGAGAGAAATATACTAAGAAGTTTGAAGGTGTCAAAATTATTTTTCCTGTCAAAGCATTTCTATTACCAAGACAGTAGCTGTATTCAAGAACTAGTGCACTTCTCAGTACATACTGCTAATATATTAATTTTCCCCCAACAGTTATTTGACAAAATAGCCATCATGAGCTTTGGAGAAATGGTTTTCTGTGGGAACCCTATGGAAATGATCACATTTTTCAGTGATTGTGGCTATTCTTGTCCTGACCAATCAAATCCTTTTGACCTCTATGGTAAGTTTGTCTAAGTTGTTTTGGTAAAACAATTTATTTTCTTCACCAAATTAAAGTTTTTCCAGAGATAGAAATGTGTCTGTATTCTTCCCCAACTCTGTAATTATGGTCAGCTCAGAGAGAGGGCTGGGTCCATGTCACTCCCTCTCACTCCATAAAATGGCCAAATTGGTAGTAGGCATCAGACACAGCAGAAAGGAGTAAACCACCAATAAAAAAGGAATCTCAGCATCATGAAACCTGTGGATTCCTGATGGCATTTCTCTGTGGCTGAGCACTGGGTGGTGGAAAATGAATGTGATCCCAAAACTGTGGACAGTCCCGTGCTCTTATGGACTCTGTGATGCCAAGCAACTGAAAACACTTGCTGCCTGGAGGGAAGGGTGTAGAATAAATATGGGATGACTTGAGGCATCGATTCCCAGGGATTCTGAGTTTGAGGTTTCTGAAAGTTTGGGGAGTTGCTAATACCAGGGTGAACTACTGGAGCAGAGCATACAGACACTTCAGGAGATGATTATAGCAAGCTGCTGGCATAACCTGAAGAGTACTGTTTTACCAGTTCAGGATGAAAAAGCACAAGACTTTGGGAATGAGGCTTGGTTTTGCTGCAGAACATCCATGTACCTGCTCCAAAAAGGTACACATTTGAAGAGAATGTGTGTTTGTATGTGTGCATATATGTGGACACATACACATACATGTATGTGAGTCTCTTGTTAAATCTAATATGTAGGCTAATTTCTGGCAATGCCAGCTGAGCAGTAACCAGGGAATTTGACCAATCCAAAAATCTGCATTCAGAGAAAACAGTGTTTTCCTATTGTCTAGATGGCATCTTAAACTCAGTGAGAAGAGAGGATGGTTGTTGACATAAAGCTAAATGGGATGAAGCTGAAAATACTGGTATGACAGTGAGGATAATTTTGCCTTCATGAATTTGAATAGTCTTGAAAAGCGTAGATGATTTGAGATTTAGACCCACTTTTAAAAAAGCTTGGTGAAGAGAGTACTGCATTCTTCAAATGTCAACCTTTGAATGTGACAAGAAAGGGAAAAAATACAGTTTAGAGCAAAGAATCAGAATATTTAGTCTTTGGAAAATTGGTAGTTTATATTTTTTGTGCGATTTGATGTGAAGGAAGGGACAGATTCTGATACAATTTACACCAGCAGAGGAAAACAGATCCTATGAGTTGAGTGTGGATTATATTATTGAAATGTCACATGTTGTGTTCATATAAAAAATACTAAAGCATGGTAGGCATTAGCTATTTGGTCTAGTTAGTTGCTGGTGTCAAAATTCTTTTAAAACACACCTGGTTGCCATTTCTTTCCTATGTGACTGCCAGCAAGTCACACTGGCCGAGTTTGAAAAAGTGTTTCTGTGTTTTGGATGTTCATATTTGCAAAAGTGAAGGCTTCATTTTGGATATGTTTGCCATTAAAGACAAATCTGCTGAATTTCTGCTTTCAGAACACGAAGGAAGTATTACTAAACTTAGTTCAGATTTTGAGGAAAAATTAAGAACCTTGGACAAATCCTCCTTTTCTTGTGTTGAATTTGTATTTTGAACAAACATTGCAACACTGAAATCTAAGGATGAGAGAAACCTTAGGAATAAACAAATGATGAAGACATCTTACCAGATGTAGAAGAGTAATATAAAATTCTGTAGGAACAAATATTCCTGAAACAACAGTCCAGTTTTTGAAACCTTAGCTAATTCATTGCTATTAGGGAAAAAGGAACTTTCTAATGCATTTTAGCACAATTGCTGAATCTGTATAACTTGTGAATATAGAACACACAAAGTTCCCATCTGCCAATGAAAGAATTGCTGGTGTCAGGAGTATATTTAGGTGGACTTATTAGCAAGGAACTCTCTGAAGTATCTACCTTTCCTAAGTTCCATGACAGTCAGTAATATTTTCCTTCAGCTTGGGCTGAGCCTGCTTGGGGAATTTGGCCTGCTGAACATCCTCTAACTTCACATTAAAAGATAAGTATGTCTGCACAGGAGATAGGTGAAGCCCAGCAATGCTGTATAACAGCTCAAGTAGAGAAGTGTCTGTGCAGTGTGAGTTCAGACCAAACAAAAAATAAATCTCCATGGAGGAGCAGGCAGAGGACAAGGGGGAACCATGGAACCATGTCTGAGCATTTGCCTGAAAACATGAGACATACGTGACCAGAAAATCAATTTATCTTCATCAGTGTTCATTCTCTGGTGCTCTGGTCTTGCTCTTTGCAGCTCTGTGCTGTGCAGGGAGAAGGCTAAAGGTCTGACCAACACACCACTCAGGCTTTGCATTTCCAGTTCAACTCAAACTGCTGGGTCCTACAGAGGCCACAAAACACAGATCTGCCATGGCTGCACAGTTATTCATTCATGCTGCATCTGAGAGAAGGCAGGAGAAAAGAGACCTTGAATATTTTACACGGATCTTTTCTTCATTGCAGATTTTAGGATGGAGACAAAGAGCAGTTAGTTGAAGTGGGGAGAGATATGAGGGGAAAGTAATGTGTATATATAGTAAAAGCTCTGTAATTTTACAGTGGATCTGGCATCTGTGGACACCCGAAGCAAAGAACGTGAACTCGAAACCTACAGTAGGGTTCAAGAAATTGTATCAGCCTACAAAAACTCAGAGATCTTTAGCAAAGTACTGGCAGCCATTGAAAAAACTAAGTGTATGAAAGACCTGCCACCAATACCACTCAAAAACAAAGACTCACCCAATGCCTTTTACAAAATGTGGATTCTTTTACGGTAAGACTTGGGGGGGGGGGGGGGGGGGGGGGGGGGGGGGGGGGGGGGGGGGGGGGGGGGGGGGGGGGGGGGGGGGGGGGG
>JAWWEU010000111.1:25538713-25664419 GCA_035583155.1 Acropternis orthonyx | reverse complement strand
TAAGACTTCCCCCCCCCCCCCCCTTTTTTTTTTTATTTCTTTTTTTTTTAAGAAATTTTTTTCTTTTCCACTAATCTTTAAGTTTCTCCCTACCCCCCTATATATTAATTCACTTTCTTGATTATTTTGATCCCCAACTGTAATTGTCCCTGTCTTTTTTTTAATATATTAGCTTTTTGTGGACACTGCATAGTATCTGTTGAAAGCTAAATACCCTACCAACTTGTCAGTCATAGCTGACAAGTATATTGTTGTTGTTTTGTTTCATTACCAGGAGGACAACAAGAAACTTCTCCAGAGATAAGATTGGCATCATCATGCGTCTCCTCCAGAATCTGTTATTTGGCCTGTTCGTAGCCTTTTTCCTCCTTAGACTAAGCAATGACCTAGTAAAAGGAGCCGTGCAGGACCGCGTGGGGCTTGTCTACCAGTGCGTGAGTGCCCCCCCCTACACAGGGATGCTCAATGCTGTTGCCCTTTGTGAGTTTCTGTGCTGTGTTATGTGCAGCAGCAGGTATTGCTGCCACTGCTGCGCTAATAGGAAAATGTACTTTTTTCAAGATAGTAATTTAAAGGATCTTCACAGTTTTAGGTAATGTCAGGGTTGATACAGAAGTATGAAATTCAATGGAATTCAAAGGAATGTGCCTTGATCCCTGCCTCTCCCTTTTGCAGCTGGCCTGTGTATGGAGGCTTTATTCTAAATTGTGCAAAAGACTTTAATTTGCCTGTGTGTAGCATTAGAAAGGCCGGACAAAGTCTAGGTCTACCGGGCATCCTAAGTGAGATCAAAACCAAACACATGGAAAGAAGAGAAGTACAAAACAGCTTTGATAACAATTAACCATAATTGGATTTATGAATATTCTGAGATGATTGCATTTTACTTACAGCTCTTACAGCTGCCGTGCTGTGAGCAACAGTAGTTTCTATTTACAGCCCTAAAAATTGTTCTGCTCATGTAGGGAACTGCTGTCATCACCTTGAAATCAGAGTACCTCGATAAATTATCCAGTGACAGCAGTTTGTTTCATGTCTTTAATTTGTATGTGCAAAAAAGAGGAGGCTGTCCTGCATGCTGCTGAGTTAGGACTCTTTTGTTAAGCTTACCAATGTTTGCAATCTGAAGGAAGCATATTTGGCATTTATAGTGGGGGAAAAAGTGATCAGAGTGGTATAGGCAGAATGTTTCTGATATATTCTCAAGATTGTACTTCAGGTAATTTTTGCTACAAATAAGTCTTGCTCTCTCTGTTTAATGGTAATGTAATTTATTTCTTACATATTTAATCCAGTCTCACCTTTACGTGCTATCAGCGACCAAGAAAGTAAAGACGGCTTGTATAAGAAGTGGCAAATGCTTTTAGCTTATATAGTACATTTCCTGCCCTTCAGTGTCATCAGCGTGGCAATTTTCAGCGTCTTTATATACTGGTAAGCACCTGTACCATCTATGGGATTGTCATTTTCTTTTTGTTACCAGTTTCAACTATCATGTCAGCAACAGGCCTTCTGGCATGGCTTCCTGCTATTGTCTCTCAGAATGATTACAGAGAAAGCTTAAGGAAAGATGACGCAAATTTAGCACTACTCTTTCAGACAGAGTTAAAAACACTTTCAGAGTAAGTTACCATTTCTCTAGGTAACTTGGAAAGTTTTAATGGACCTGGGACAGTTATCATTCTTGTGTCATACTGAAAGCAGGAAGTGTCATTTTAGAAAGATATTTAGAAAGATAGGAAATAAAAAAAAAAAAAGAAGTGAGGAAGTCAACCATAGGTATTTGACAGTAACAAAACTTCTATTTCCTGGGACTTTTGGGTTTAGCTACAGCATGTGGAAGTGATGAAATCTGGATTCCTCCCTTACACCCTCTAGAGAAAGGCACCCAAGCGTTTCTGATAAGTGGGAGCAAGTGTTTGATTATAAAGCTTTCCCTCTTTCCCCAATAATTTCATTGCTTCATTGTGAAGCAGTACCTCAGAATGGGTGATGAAATAGTTTGTCTGTCTGTTGTCTTATTGATCATACAGGCCTGCTCTTCTTCACTTCTGTTCCATTGATTTCTCACCTATAACCAAATAGCAAATTAATAAGGACCAGTTTCTGTCTTTCAGTCTTTTTCTTTTCTAATTATGAGAAATGTCTAGTGCACTGAAGTTAATTTTTGTTTTCCTGGGACAGTTGCAATCAGATGGCAAAACATGTACAAATGATGAGCAGGCTTTGTTTGAGAACATGTTCTCTGGTTAGCTGTTGGAAAATGGTAAGTGGAGAGACCCCTAGAGCTGAAGTGCAGGAGCTATTCTGCTGTAGCTGTGCATGTTAGTGCTCTTACTCTGTGGCAAGATACCTTTAGGCAGTTTGCAAATGGATGAATTAGAACTGTACTAAATTGCTTGGACTACAGAATCAGAACTGCACAGGGAGCCAGAACATTCTGCCATGGGAATTTTGCAATAGTCTTCCCCCCCCATGTATTAAAACTCAGAAAAAAAATAAATGATAATTCTCTTCTTCCTTCTGGTCTGTAGTAGGTAATGAGGGAAAGTGCTTGCTCAGCATTGACCTAACTCTTTTCATTTGGGACCTCAATAACTGTCAGCTCCTAGATGGAAAGACAAAAGCCCTGAGAGGAAGATTTGTGCTCCTCCAGATGTGAGGACTTGCATGTATGGGTAGGGGTTTTTCATATTTTGGTATTAATATTAAAAGCAGCTGCCTTTCTTTTTGTCCCCTTAGCTGCCTGGGCTTTTATTTCTGCAAGCTGTCAATGCTTCCAGCTTCAGGCAGAGCACCCTGAGAGGTTTTTTTTTTTTCCACAGACAAGCAGAAATTACTCTTCCTCCCACTAAGCACTGTGCTAGTGAGTTTGTGACTAGTGAGCTGTGCTAGCTCTGTTTTTGACTGCTGGTGAGGTGGTGGCTGAGAAAGCAGCCATTTGGAAAACACCTTTTCAGGCTCAATGACACGCTCAGTGCTTCACGAACAAGAAATTCGTATGGGCAGAGACTTTGCCCTTGGGCTTTGGTAGCCTCAAACACAATCAACAGTAAATAGCACAGTTCCGGTTAATGGATAATATTTACAGATATTGGCCTCCTATATCTTTCCTATATTGTGGTTATTTGGAAGCCATTGGCGATGTGTCAAAGTGATTTCACAGTGCTCTTATACCTCTTTGGGCAAGCAGCTTCTCTGTGAAATTTTGACAGTTGTACCTGTGCAGGACTAAACTTTCCTGGATGGATTAACATTTCGAGAGGCTATGACAGTCTCTGGCATGTGTTCCTACAAGCCATTTGTCACAGAGTTTGTGTTTGTAGGGTCAGGCAGTTGGGTCAGGCAGACCCAAACTCTTACCTGATCAGACACAAGGCAGGTCTGGCCAAGATCAAATAGAGCCTCTTTTGCAATCAAGTGAATGTCCTGTGTGTATGCAGATTTTCCTAGCTAAAAGATACTTCTGGCAAATGTTCTGACAGTTCACCTCATGTTACTCTTCTATTGCTGCAATATTGTATCTCTGAGCCAGTTTTTTTCTTCTCTTTTTGGCTTTCCTCTGTTCTATTTGTACCCCAGATTTACTAGTCTGTATCTACATAGCTCTGTCTAAACTATTAGAGTGGCTCAGAGGAGGTGATACTTTTACACTAGGACTTGGAAATCTGTTTATTCTGCACCAATCTGTGCTTAAAGTTGTTAAACACCTCCTTGCTAGCTTGTTGAGTGTTTAGTACTTGAAGAGTCAATGTTCATCAATCTATTTATAAATTATTCTGGTGTTATGAAAAATGCTACAGGAAAGCCTGGGAGAAAACTAATATTTCCATTTTCAGACTGTATTCAAATATGGTGGATTAAAAAAAGGTTACAGGGCCTTGCACTGAGCAACAGAAAAAAAAAATTAAATGTGGAACTGCTGCTTGTTAGCTAAGCAAAGCATGCACTCTGCACCTAGTGTGAGGCAATTTTGGTATGAGGTATTTCGGAAAAAGAGTAATGTCACAATGTAATAAAACGTTTTGTCAGCTGTCGTATACGCTATAAGGCTGAACTAAGTTTACCAAGCAATTACTGGCCTTTAAAAAGTTTTTAGTCTTTACTACAGATTGAGAGGACTCTTTCCCTTTGCTTAGCTAGGGAAAAACTAGAAACAGCATGTTATATTAAAGAGCACAGGAGTATGGAGGAAATTGCATTTAGATGAATTACATGGGTGACAAATTAATTAGCCATCCTTTTAATTGAGTATATCCATATTTACATTTGCATGCACAATATCAAGTGCAAAGTCTCATCTGTTAATTATCTGCATGAAGATGCTCTTTAAATATGTGACTTACATGAATAACTCTCACTGCAAGGACTCTAAAAGGAGAAGGATGTTAATTTAAGGAACTGTAAAAGCCATGGTGGTTGTCTTTAAACAACATGGATTTCTACAACAATTACATCTTTGCATAACCCTCTTTAATCTAGTTGGAGTAAACCTAATACAGCTGCACTTACATCGTGCTACTAAGTGCACGTCCTTTATGTTAAGATTCCAAACAACACACTAAGAGTTAAGGCATAAACTGCTTACTTAATGAGCTGTAGCTGCAAAAAAACCAAATAGAAACAAAAATAAAAGCTAATTTCCAAGTTTAGTACCCAAACATTGTTTTTAAATGCTCTTCTGCTCATTTTTGTCCAGGACTACTGGGTTGTATCCTGATGCTTCCAGATTCGGAATTTTCTTTGCTGCTGTTCTGGCATCTCATGTAATTGGTGAACTGCTAACACTAGTTATACTTGGCATGGTTCAAGACCCAAATATAGTCCAAAGTGGAGTGGTGCTACTTAATTCAGCTGGTGTGATAGTGGGAACTGGACTAGTAAGGTAAGAAAAACACTCTCATTGCATTATAGTGTTACTGTTAAAATGATCTACCTAAAGAAGGGTTTTCTGAGTATTCTGTATTGCAGAAGTCCAATAATGCACAGGCAGGAATGGAAAGCAAGTGCAGCTGTGCTCCTTCAGGGGTAGAACTACCTAATCTTGTTAGACCTTGTACTAAACACACAAACCAGACACTTAATATCTTTAGATATCAACAAGGATATTAAAGATTTTCCCCACTTTTTGCAAGTAAATTGAAGATAAAACTGAACAATTAATATCTCTCAGCTCACCTGAATTCTTTTACTGATACTGACATTATGATGTGAAATGCTGTCCTCATGAAGGAGCCTACAAAAACCCCTATTCCTACAGCTTTTAGTAACTGCTGAACTTATCAGACATTAAATACTGGTAACGATGGTTTTAAAAAGCAGTTGTTCTCAACTATCTTACTATTGTTATTCCCCAGTTTAGCCAGTAAACTTTTCAGTCAGTTTTTCTACCTGTGCAGACTGAACTATATAAAAATAATAGTGTAGTGAATATGTGGAAAATTTGTGACCCACTCATTCTATTCCTGTGCAAAGAAATGGTTTTGCATTGTAATTGCATGAAGTTTGAACAGTTTTCCCATTATATTTGTTATTAGTGAAATTACTGGGGTTTTTCTGAGCAACACACCAGAGTAAATGTGTAATTGTCAAAAGAAGTTTTCTTGAGATGTGAGCAAGTAGGAGATGCTCACCTGAGACCCTTCCAGTGAAAATGAAGTCAAGTTATCCTCAAGAAGTCAAAGTCAAAGATAATGTCAAGTTGCCCTCAAGAAAACCATATGAGTCTTCACAAAGTTGATGATGCTTTGTCTCCTCAAGTAGATGCCAGCTAATACTTATCAAATAAAGCTAGGTTAATGTCTAATTCTTTGCTCCCTGCCTAATTTCAGGAAGACGTATGCTTATAGTAACAAGACAGTTATTCCCACTACCATAGTCTAATGCCTTTATGATTACTTTTAAAAGCATTAGAGTGGTTTCTAACCTTATTTTACAGTAGAGACAATGCTAATTAATATTTTTGATTAATCTTTATAGGCAATGAAGTATGTTAGAAATAGCATTGAGACTCAGGTTGCTGTGGGTTTTTTGTGTTAATTTTTTTTTTTTAATTATAAAGTCTCAAAGTATTTTAGGTGCTGAAATCGCCCAGTCTTGCTAAATGGTTCTTCTCATTGTTTTTACTTCATTTTTGTTTTGTTATTATTGCTCCAGTGAACTGCTTTTCAGACTTTTTTGGGTTTGAAGATGGAGAGAGGGGGTGATGGTTTCTTACTTTGGAAGCAATACATTCTGGCAACCAAGGTTTACCCTGGGTCTTGTCATTTTCAGTCTATCACTGCAGTGTGAACAGCAAACAACCATAGAATTATTTGTGACTGTCCATAAACATGTCAGGGCTCAGTGTTACACCACTGTACCAAAGCCAGAGACAGCCTTCACAGTTGTCTTCTCATTTAGCCCTAAAAATGGCTTTATGTTTGAAAAACCTACAGGTACAGACAAAAACTGTTTCTGTCACAGGCTACAACCAGTGATGAGAACTTGTTTTAATTTGGGGGCTCCTGGAATGTAGCAAAAGCCAGTTTAACTTCTCTGTTTCTTTAAGGACCATTGAAGAAATGCCAACACCTTTTAAACTACTCAGTTTTCTTACCTTTCAAAAATACAGCAGCGAAATTCTTATAGTCAATGAATTTCATGGCTTAAACTTCACATGTGGTAAGTGTTCAAAAAAAAGTCCATGGTAAGTAATTTTAATGAGATGTTGATGTTTATTTTCCTTCCACATACGTGCATCCTGATAAAATAACTTTTGTGTTGTTAAAAGAAGCTTATTAATTAGTAAAGGCTATAATGCCACATCAGCAAGCTAGATCAGAGCTTAATTATTTTGTTCCAGCCATTTCTCATTATTTCATTTAGAAAGATCTCTTCTTTACTTCTTCACTTATCCTCCCTTTGGGGGCATTTTGGAAGCTAAGTTTTTAACAGTGTTACACAAACAGAAGCAGTGTTACATAAATAGAAGATCAATAGAATTGCACAATATAAGATCAAACGTCAGTACTGACAGGTAACACCTGACCACGTTTCCTTTAACACTAGTGAGGCTTCAGTTCAAGCACGTTACCATGGTATATATTGAGCAGCTTGGATCTGTCAGGCTGTGCTTGGCTGTGAGTAAGATAACCAGCAAAACAAAAGAATCAATCAGATTGGCAGGGTTAGTAGCTAACATCCATTAGTGGGGCTAAAACTTAAAGCTTTGGACCTATCCTAAGATATTTGCAGCTTTGTAGCCAGGTGTCTGTGCTCCTCTCCAAGGCTATATACTCTCTTGCCCCTCTTTATTACAAGAGCACAGATAGCAACTGTTGGAAAACAAAACCATTACTTCGTTAGTAATAACAAACAGCTGGTTTTTAATGTGCTCTTCAGACAGTCACCGTTTCTTGAATTTTGGAGCCACTCAACACACGTGAACACTAAGTCTACCACCCAGGGCAACTTGTTTCTGAAGGCCTTCCAGATAATGTGTCTGGAAAGCCCTAAATCTTTGTTTGGCATGAGCAAAGGACAGGGCTCCTAGTGACCCTTTGTTCTTCCCTTCAAAAAGTATGGCAGAGATTAACTGCAGAAACATACGGCTTGTCTGCTCTTATTCCAAAGGGGTAAGAAATACTTCTGTGGGCATAGTTCATCATTGAAATTACATCAGGGCTGGGTATATTAAATGCATGAGATAGATAATGAGGTCTGAGTTTTAATTTTACTGATTAACCTACTAAAGAAATTATTTGTTTGTTTTGACAGGCGGAGCCAACAGTTCCACTGCAAATAATGGTGCATGTAGTTTCTCTCAAGGCATTCAGTTCATTGACAAAAACTTCCCTGGTGCAATGTCCCGGTTCACAATTGATTTCCTAATACTCTATGCTTTCCTACCAGTACTTGCCATTTTAGCAATTTTAAGCTTCAAAATAAGAGAGAGAATTATTGACAAGCAATAAAAAGTAGCATTTCTAACAATGTCTAATGCTACCCTTGTAACTTTATTATGGTCAAAGGCTTAAATTGTTGGATTTTACATAGTATTTAAGTGATTACACATATAGAAACACATTCATCTCATGTTTGTTTCCATCTTGAAAAACAATGTTCTCTTAAGAGTGTGAATGACTTTCAGATAGCAGCATTCCCACTCCTCTCCCAGATCAGCCACAATCAACAGTATTTCATGTTTTAAAAGACTTTTTGAATTTAATTTTGCCAGCTGTTGCTGACAACTTTTAACAATGTAGCAATGATGCTCTAATTTCTTTCCTCATTACTCTGGTTTTTAACTATTACCAATAAGCAGAGGGGTATAACTACTAGTACATCTTATTTCTAGAATGGTATTTTAAGTCCTATGCTTTGTTTTGATACCATTTTAGGGATTTGTAGAAAGGAAACAAACCAAATAGGTGTAAAGATAGAATCAAGAAGTCACTCCACTTCAATCTTACACACACTGTGCAATCTTGAAGCAGTATCAAAGTTACCCAACGTGTTTTTGCCTTGTAAATGATGGTGAATCAGTGAAGACAATTATGTTATTTATATCTATTCCTTCTTTCATTGTCAAGTTCTAAATCTTGTTTCGGAAGTTTGTGAATTACTAGGAAAACTATTCATTTGTTTAATAATGTTTTGAGTTTGTTTAATTAAATGTCAGTTTAACTAGGGAAGAAGTATAAGAGTTGTTTGTCAGTTCTTGGAAGCAATGTCATTTTTATCTTTGGAAATTATTCTTGTGGGCCTCTCAAAACTGAAAGCATGACACAGAATTCCTAAATTTTGTAACTTATTTTCACATTCAGTGATGAAATTATTTTTTGCAGAGTGATAGCTAGAGATCTCTTCAAGTACATTTGTATCTTAAAATTCCATACTTCCATAATTAGTTTTATATGATAATTTTGAGATGAGGCATTTTGTAATGAAGAATTTTAAATCAAATCCTCAAGTTTATGCAATATTTCCACTTAAGTGTGAGCCCAAGGTTTTTTCTAGTATCTTTATGTATAATATTCAGAGACACAAAAGTTTTATCAGAAAACTATTTAGTGAACAAATACATTAAAAATAACAACTAAGTTTAAAGAGCTGGAAAAATACCTCTTTAGTTTGTCTCTCCCATTTTTATGTGCACATAGGGTTGATCTGGTCTGCCAAGTGACTATCCAGACATTTACTCTCTGTCAAGTCTTAGCTGCCAAGAGACCCCTCTGGCATTATTCTACCTTGTCTTCTGTATTCTGAAAGCACTAAGTCCATCTCATACTAGTGAGGGTGTCCACAGACAAAACCCGTACCTAGTTTACACTAGGATTTCCCAAACTTAGGCTGACTGTGAATCAGTAATACTTCCAGCCCTTGCCAAATATCTATCAGATTAATTAGACTGACTTCCCAGCATTTGAATATATGACAGAACTGTCCATCTTCTAAACTCTGTGTTAAGTTATTATGACATTATTCATTGCAAGAAATAATTCCTCTATGATTCTGAAACAGAGATAAAGCAAACTTCTGAATCCAGGTCAAAGATGATTTTAACTCCACTTTATTCTGCAAGGTTTTTACTTATTTAGTTTTTTTATTTATTCAAACATATCAAACAATGAAGCAAGTATTTCTTAAGCTTTGCTTTTGACTTATATATGCAAAGAACTAGAAAAAGATGCCTATCACACTCTACTATACAGTTTCATGTTCTGAGTGTGAAAACTTGTTTATATTTAAATATGTGTTTAGGACAGAAGTATTTAAAAATAAACAACATAATGTGTTATAAAATAGGTAGACTGACTAATGCCAGTCTTCATGTTCAAACCCATCAGTGAGCAATCTAGAATTCCTGTCTCCCCACTTTTTAAAGCTCTGTGCCCGGCTCAAGATACACAAATTTGGACTGAATGAACAGCTCTTTTTATGAAAAATAAAAATTTTGTAGTTTGATATTAACATTTTCAACTGCATCAGATGAGATTGCTAGTGTAATATTAAAATAATTTTGTAAATGTTATTAAACTGAAGACACCTATAGCAGTTCATCAATCGGAGTCAAAATCCATTTCTTTCCAGGATTTAGAGGCATTTCTTTTGTACTGTTCAAGTTCCTAAAACAGAAACATAAATACATATTAAACTAATCTTCTCATTACTAAAAATTATAAGAAATTTAAAATATTTAATTGGCTAATGTATGTATGTATAAAAACTTGTCAATGTAGAAAAAATGTACTATATTTATATTTAACAAAACTATACTAAAAGTGCTATAAATTTTGCCACATTTGCTCTCACACAGGGGGAAAGATTTTATTTTTTATGCCTAGATACTTTACAGGAAAGAGAAATTTTTGTCTTTCTTAGACATTCAGATTGAGAAACCAGGCTCCCTATGAACACACAAAAATGCAACACTACACAGGTTTTAAGAAGCGAATCCAGAATTACCCATCAGAAACTGCTGTTTCACACACATTATTTCAGGTGCTGCTGATTAGCAGATTGCAATGTAGCATCTGCATGTAAAAATGCAAACCCAGTGTGGTAATTAAAATTATCCATCTTTTAGATAGATTATTAAAAGCAATCAGAAACTTAAATTGTGGAGGTATAAAGCAAGCAAATTAGGTATGAAAGATGAGGCAGCCCATAGTTTGCTACACTTAAGGTCAGGGGAGTACTAGCAAGGCAGACAAATGACCTCATGTCAGTCAAACGTGCTACTGGGAACTTTAAGACCTGCAATAAAAGGTTCTAGCAACATTACTAAACCACAGTTTCCTCTGCTGAATTTAATGTAGTTGTGTGTAATGACAGGAATTTTTCAGCAAAACAATTAATTTAGGAAGCCCTATGATTGATTGCTTTTCGTTCATTTAAGAATAAGGCTCCCAGTGTATTTACAGGAAGATGATACTCTAATAAGGTACTGCTTTCAAGACCAAAAAAGTCACCATGTTTTACTTAGATCAGGAAAGAGGTGGACATAAACCAGTGATCGGTATAAATGTCATGCAGACCCTCAAAACTGGACATTTCACAACTGTTACTTTGATTTTAATAGAATGGACTGTATTTATGTACAGAATTCTATATTTAATAGAGTATTTTAATATAACAGAAAGGGAGGTTTTGCTGTAGGTATGCAGGTACCAGAACTGATAAAAATAACGACATTCACACTTGGTGAATTTAATAGAAGTATTAACTCTCAGTCCAGAGCACAGAGAAGAAGAAGAAAATAAAGGTCAGGCAACAAAGCAATCAACCATCTTAAGATTGTAGGGAAATAATAAATGGAATTTTCTCTCAGGAAGTAACTTCAGCAGCTTTTTCAGCAACACAAAGTTTTCAGAAAACACCACAGATGTATGAGCAGTGAGAAGACTTTTAGTCAGTGCACATTATTCCTGATGCTTGCAGCACTTTAATTTTACCATTTTTTAACTCAATAGTTCCTTTAGAACATACTGTGTCTAGTCTAAATCTAGTAAGTTGCATTATTAAATACAGCTCCAGTACTACCAAACTGTTCTATCTCTAATCCGGTCTTTACTCAGTGTTTTCACTCCCTCATTATTAATATAAAGCAATTTTCATCTTGGAACATGCAGATCTGTTGGAAACTTGCCAACAGTTAGGAATAGAAAGAAGACTGATATTTTAAGGAGCACATGTAACCTGCTTTATGCTAAGTAAGTAATTTCAATTCTAACAACTTTCTGAAAGGCTTCGGAAAGTGGTAAAATTAGACTGAAGTTTTACATATAGCAGCAACAACGCTGTCTGGGGGTCATGTCTACAGCTGTTGGCTAAATAATTAACCTTACAGACTTACCATCTCACTAAACTATTTCAAGAAAGAAGCAGGTAATTTAGCAGACTTGATTTTGCTGTCATTTTAGCTAACCTAGAAGGCAATTCAAGGTAAAGGCAATTCAAAACAATACCAAAATGCAAATTGGAAACCACAATAAAAACTGTATAGCTATTCCACTACATACAGAAGTACAAAAAATTATAAAATTTGGTTTGGACATACATCGAGGTAAGGCTAACATTTAAATGATGAGAAATGAAAGAAAAAGAAAACTGGATTAAATAGGAAGATATTTACAAAAAAAAAAATCTTTAACAGATTTCAGTGATTCAGGAGGAAACATGCTGTCAGGAAGGTACCCTTCCTTAGTTTATGTGCAAAATACATCCCTATAAGTCAGAAATGTAATGGAAAAATCTTTCAAATACTGTTTAAAGATCACTCCAGAGACTCTCTTGAAAAAGGGCACCTTCCTGCTCATAAAGTTTTCTACTACAAACATAAGCAGAATTCTAGAATGTACTGCAGTGATTCAATAATCTAAGAGATCTTTCCAAAATGTAGGAAGATCCTACAGAAGAATATATCTCAAAGTACTCCAAAATCTTCATGGTGGCATTATGCTATGTTTGTTTTATGGGTAGCAAGTGTAGGGGGCAGAGATCAGATTTACAAAGACAACAATTGCAATTTAAATATGCTTTCAATGTGCTCTGAGTGTTTTAAATTTATCGCAGATGTCTCAACACTGGCATAAAGTGGATTTAAAAAATTTTTTAAACCTTAATGCTTCTGTACTTCTGTGTTTCTGTAAATTCTTCATCTGTCAAATGGGGAAGATCACACCTAATCTCATAAAGGGATTGAGAAGAAAGACTTACTGATGTTTGTGAGGCACTCAGATAAGATAACATTACCACACACTCACAGAGGAAAAAAATTAATACTTTTGTGTTCATTGAAGTGTCTGAATGGCAGGTTGAGAAATAAGGTACATAAAGAAGAAGGATGATGAAAAGAAATACTGAACAATTGAATTGAGACATCAGCAAAATAGTATATGATCATATAATTAAAGACAATACCAAAATGCCTACAAACAAGAAGGAACAATTAAGATTGTGGGAAAAGCCTTAATTGTTGCATTTCCGCAGTTCTGAGTGACTGATATGACTTTAACTTTCCTTTTCATGCAGCTTCTTACTGGTAGTGCCCTCAATCTGGAACACGGTGAAAACAATCAAGTACTGAAATGGTGATTAAAAATCTACAGCACCTAGTGCTCTAAGATGGTTTAAAAATGAAATATTTTTTTGCCTATTTGGACATGCTTTCATGTGAAAACAAGAAATCTTGTTCTTGGCAGCTGAGTAAACATCCTAAATTACTTTTTCTCCACATTATGAAGCACCTCTCCTCTGGAGAAAATAAAAGGTGGTACTGCTTTGTCACCCAGGTTAAAGTAGATGCCTGTCATACTTCTCTGCCCAGTAGCACTGGTCAGACCAAGGAGGTTCATGGCACATCTTCTGTTTCACTGAGTAAGACTGAAATTGTCTGCTGACATTCAGCAGTATGTTCACAAAAGCAGAGTATGCTGAAAAAACAGGGCTCTCCTTCTGTTGGCCAGTCCAGTCCCATCTCACATGGATTGCTGCAGATCTGACACAGAGTTGATGTTTAGTTGCAAGTGACATGGTTAATTAGATCGCCCCAATTTTACAGGAAATAAGACTATTCTTCCTTGTGAGATGTTGTAGAACCTTCTTGTGTTTATGACTATTAAAGTCTTAACAGCTACAGCCCTGTTCTTTAAGATCTGCTTCCCTTACTTGTTACCTGACACCAAATGGCACCAGGCATCTACATTTTTTTTGGATATACTTCACAGCATGAGGCTTCAGCTAAAACTGGCACCAATCCACAAGTAAAAAGGACCAGTCAGTGTGAACTTTGGCACTGCATGACCTAAGTACCTGGGCTTTCCAGTTCTTGGAGCTCAAGGTTAGCTTTATCAGTTCATCAATGAATGAAGCTGCAGTCAAATGTCCACATCAAAAAGGCACAGCTAAGAAAAGAAATCTCAAGAGGCACAGGTGAGAAAGAGAGATATGGTCCATCCTGAAGAAAGGCCTCAGAGAGCTTTCCAGAGGAAAAACATTTAGAAAGAGAGTGATACATCTCATGGTTTATCTGAAAATATTAAGGAGGCAAAATGATCTGGTCTAAAAGGAAACACTGTTATGGCTGAATTCTGCTGAGCTGGACTCTAAACTTCTACAGCCAAAAAGCATCTCAGAAAAATACTAGCTGACAGCTAGCACCTGGGAGTCAGCTGGGTACTTTCTTGATTCTGTACTTCTCTTTAAAAGAACTGTTTTCTAATTTTTTACTTGAGAATTCAACATTTTACTCTGCTGGAATGCAGACAAACCCTTCAAGCAAGGTTACAGAGTTGGAAATTATTTATTTAAGCTTTGTATTGCCACAGTTATCTATAAATCTATTACAGTATTATTGAGCAATCCTGACCAAGACTGAGTCAGTCAGCTCTCCTGGTTCTTCTATCAGACACAGTGACAGGAGCTGTATTTTGTTTCCTTTGCTGGTTTTGTGTTTATTTTTCTTTTAAAGCTTATCTTTGAGATAAACAAGCAAACTGGTTATCACCTAGAGTCCAAAGTAACATATTAATTAATTGAAAGTAACCAAGAAAAATGATAACATGAAAACATTCACTGTCATCACGTGAAACTTTAATTTTGCATTATGTCCCATGATTTCATTAGCAACATGTTGCATATTAAACATCTTAATATACTGTTCCTCCTACAACAGATACCATGAGAATCTCTAAAGAATGTCAGACTTATGATGCATTTAAAGTGTTGCTTTAAAAATAGGATTTTTGTGCCACTTTTAATTTCTCTGGGAAATACAAGGACACTTCAAAAGACACTGCAACTAGAGAGTTCTTTTCTTTAAGATGTATATTTCTATCGTGCTGCATTTCAAATTCATGGAGTATAAAACATTTTAATAATGTGCAAATAATCTTGTAAAAATTGAACTTCATGATAGAGAAACTTAGAAAATAGCTGCAGATAACAAAAGTAATTTTCTCTTTAATGCTCAAATTACTTGTCGTAGTCCAACTAAAAGAAGTTATGCTGGTTTGCAATGCCCTTGAACAGATTAAGATTCTAAAAGCCTCTTTTGTTTAAAACCAGAAAATTAATAATTTCCTGTATGATTTAATCAATGCATACCAATATCTTCTTTTGCAACACATTATTATCTAAAAATAACAAACCTACTACACCATATATTTTCAGATATGTAGATATACCAAGTATGAGACTGTATTATAAATTCCAAAAGCAGCATGCCTTACAAATTTTAATGATTTCTAAGACTGCACTTAATGTAACAGAAATTCAGAACTGATGCCAACATTAACAGGTAATGTGCAAGTTCAAAGGCTGCAGAGGATTCTTGAAATTGCTTTATTCTTTGGATAAATCATGGATTGATTTTAACAGGCCTATGCCTATGACATCGATGAAGATTTATTACATACAGTACTGCTACTCAGGTGATGTTATATACTGACGACTATAAGACCATGTTTTAACCTTCATCTAGTTTGCCACAGAATTTTTCTATAAAACTAATTGCAGAAACACTTAAAAATTAATAAGAAAAAATAAAAGACCCTTTCTCCACTAAAGGTCTTCCCTGGAATTCAGGGGTTAAGACACATATCACTATGTGGAATAACTGTTCACTTTGTTTAAGAAAAAATGTACATAGACTGCAAACTCAAGTTAGAAATGTTATCATCTCAGTATCTTTCCAGTTTAAATTAAAAGTTTTGAAAATGAAGAACAGAGACAAAAAAAAGTAGACAGTTTCCACCCCAGACCCTGAAACTGCTTCCTAGACTTTCTGTTAGTCAATACCCAAATGAGAGTACAGGGTGCAGAAATGAAGAAATGACTGCCAAGAAAGCCTCAAAGTTTTGCTTCAATATTATTTTAGTGAAGTAATTCTGGAAAACAGAGGGAAAACTTGCATTATTAATTTCTAAAGAAACTCAAAGCCAAAACTTTGAGATCTAACAATAAAGCTCCACTGGCTTTATATCTACCAATGGGAAACCACCCCCACACAACCAACTACTAAGCTGGATTCTAAAGCTGAAGTTATTTAAAGGTAAAAAGGGGAGTATGAATATATTCTACAGTTAGTTCAGCAATGCTGGTGGTTCTGGAATACCTGACTGTGAACAGCAATTAGAGAATTACCACATACCTGGTTTTTCTGAGCTCTCATGACATCAACTTCATACTCGGCATATTGTGTATCCTGTGCAGGGTCCTTGGTATCTTGTAAATCACTGGAACTCTAAAAGAAGAAGAGACAAAACCCCAAATGATAGAGTTTATCTTCTGTTCTTTTAATAAGAAAATGCCACACTGTAGATCCAATGGAAGTATTTGCTTTTAATACAAATGTGTTAAAAGCTTGCATTTATGGTAAAATTTGGTGCTATAGGAAACAGATTAGTAAAAAAAAAAAACTATTAGTAAAATTATGAGAAAGTAATAGTACAGCTAGATCTTAAAGGAAAGAAAATATACTTATTTGGTAGTTGTATATTATTCTAGAACCTCAAAATGAAAATATCTTTTCTGACCCATGACATTTGGGCATAGTTGAGGTTGTTCTTGCTAAAGTATTTAATATTCATGACTAGAACTTAGTTCTTGTTATCAGAAGCATTACTTCAATAGCTGAGAAACTGATTACTATCTTTTTGCCAAATATCTGACTTTTCATTTACTAACATTGAGGGAACCTATAACTTTAATTCCACAGAAGCAAATAGACTAAGAGAATGAAACACTATCAAATAAAGAGAGGTTTTTTTGAAATGTTGTTCTGCACATTTCTCCTTATTTGTAACAAATGGAAAAAGGCAAGAAGACAATCATACCAATGATGGAATAAAATAAAGCAGAATTGTACTTCTTAGATGAGGCAATGGAAAAAGAAATTTAAGATGCATAAAAAAGTCTTTAAAGTTTAAAGCATACTTTGGAACCAAAACAGAAGACTGGGAATCTATTTGGCAAATGTTTAAGTCTTTAGTTAGATTGATACACCAATGAACACTGATGGAGCTTGCAGGATTAGAAGCGTATTTATTTCTCCAACTGTTTCAGGTGGAGTTTAGGAAGTATTGTGGAGGAGGAAATGTTTGTTGATTGTGTTTTTAAAGGCTATGAGGAAAAAAACCATGAAAAATAAGAGTTCTGTACAGTTTCTGAAAAGTAAAGTCTAGTCTTTATTTTGTTGGGGCACATTATACTGAGAATGGCATCTTTTATAACTGATAAATGTAGGGAGGTGACTGAAGATGTAGAAGCTCATAATCAAAGCATCACTACATACAAATCTGTACCTTTTAAAAATGTATTAATTAAAGAGAACTGCTAAGTGAGACTGAAATCCCAGCCACTGGACTCAAAAGACAAAAAAATCAGTAGGGATATTATTACTACTATTCTGTGAGAAAAGTGGCTGTGCATCTGGCATGTAACGAACACCTACCTTGGGAGGAAACGTTCGCTCAAACACTTTTCTCCACAATTCCAAAGGTGTGTTTGCACGCATCTTTCCAATATCACTCTCAGAGGCAGGTGGTGGTCCTAAGGATTACAGCACAACATGAGACAAGGATGTTGTCATAACAACATAAAATATAAAACTATTTTGCATAATGATCCATCTAATTTAGTATTTTTGCTTCTACACTGACGAGCTGCAACAAGTTTGAAAAGAACATTGATCTCCTACCATGAAATGGGCTGAGAGGTACTGTATATTCTATTTTTTTTCAGATCTAAGCTTACTGGTACTTTAGTATTTGCCATAGTCCTGATACTTTTATTAAACTACCTAGCAAAACTACACTAATTATGCCTAATAATATACTGAATCATGATTTTAAAATCTATAAGCCATTTCTTTCAATAACTGATACTGACGTGCTATAAGTAGCTTATTTGCTTAAAATACTTTTGTCATTTTCAAAACAATTAAGCAACAATTAAACACAACGAAGAGGGAACATTCTAACCTATTTGGCTCAGTGAATCCAGGCCTGCTGGTATAAAGAGAGGTTTGCTGGGATCCACTGATACAGACTTGCTAAACAGAAAAAAAAGAAAGTGTATCCAGTGAGTACTTAGGAATCAAGGAAAAGTGACATTATTCTAGCCACGACTAGTCTTACTCGGCTGTGCATACAAATACATATAAATAAAAAAGTACTCAATTCCAGAGGTAATGATGTTTTTAAGTCATTGGTTGGGGATCAAAAACAAAGGAGCAATCACTGTCCTGTGCAGAGACAGGCAACTGAGTTACAGGACTCAAGTCCATGAACAAGAATCTTACAGAGATCATATTTACATGATATGATAAAAATAAAAATATTTTAATCATAAAACCTTTTTTTTAAGTAATTTTAGACTCTGAGCAAGACACTTAATAGTGGAACAATAACATTACCTTTTATCATAACCAAATGCCAAGTGATTAATAAGAACACGGGCTTTCAGCAGGAGAGCCTCAGATTTACTGGTAAACTAAATGAATCAGAAAACGAAATACACATATGAGCTTCCATCATAGAAATATTACATTATGCCATCTACAAAAAGGATAGAGGCTTGCTAATTCCTGATCTCAGTAATATGCTCACTGAATTTACTGGAATAAAAATCCCACCCTTTCTTTCCAAAATATGAATGTATTTATTACTGAATATATGGATCAAGAAGATTAAATGAGAAATAGCATAAAAATTAAAGAATTAATTTTAAAATACTGACTCAAAATCTTTTGCCCAAGACTAATGAGTTCTTAAGATTTTAAATTAGATTAAAAATTATCCAGAATTCCATAAACATTTAGAAATGTAATGAATAAACATATGATAGCTCTCACATCACAAAAGGGACAGAATGGCACAGAGATATCAGAAAGTAATTCTCAGAATATATTCTCAAACAACATGCTTATTCCTGTTTAAGGGCTCTTGTATCCTAACAGATTCGTGTCTTTGACAAAGAAGTCAGATCCCTACTGCGGGAAATTAATTTTCTCCCACTCACTTCAATGAGAATCAGCATTTAGCAGCCAAAAAGCTTTGGCTTCTAGTTTTTAATTTTTAATTACAATAATGCTTAAATACTTTAAAAAAAAATCAAGATAGTTGTATTCTCAGTTAACAAAAGATGAATTCACATGAATTTACACCGAAGTAAAAAAGCTATACCGGTTTGCATGGATGCAAAAGGACATGCTGTGATTATATTAATTTAAAGCAAACATAAGTTGTTCTGTTCTGCTAATCACTAAGCTGCTACTAAATCTTAGTTATTTCCTAAATGATGGTTGATACAATTAGACCCCTCTCTGATGCAGAGTGGGCCCAAGAGGCAGCATTTTTGGACTGTGAATCTCAGCATGCATGTTTCTGCCTTAACAGTTCCTTTTGCCCATCCTCCTTTCTTGTACCAAAAAAAAAAATTTGCCAAATGCACAGGCACTAAGCTGGCTAACACATAATTATTTTTATTTAGATTTTGTTGATACTGGGAATTGTGTAATTTGCTTTTTCACAAAGCATGTCCATCCATCCCCTGCCAATACCTGAACCTCACTCGGCCTTATGAAGAAAGCTACTGTAAAACTGTTAAATCCCATTTTCTCTAGGAGTTTTAAATGTCTATTTTTTTAAATACAGTTTTGTAACAGAAATATTGGTCATCTCCTCTATCCTTAAATAGAAAGGGAATATACACACCACTAATGATGCTCCATAATAATGTGAAACAAATCGAAGTGTCTTGCTTATTATTTTCCTCATTTCAGAGTCGAACTCCTGAAAAAGTTGATATTGGAATAAATACATAAGAAACAAACCCCAAAATATTAGTTAGAACTTTTATTTTTTTTTTTTGTATAAACTGCAATGCACTTAGTCTACAATATATGAGGCTTTCAGCTGTCAGCATAATTATATCTTGAGACAGAATCAGTAACAGCCTACTCTGAAAAGAAATGTCACAATTTCCCTTTGTTTCTTTTTAGCAGAGGAAGCCAAATTCAGGCAATATGTTAGTCCAGAAAAAGTTTCTTAACTGGGGATGTGTATTCAATTTGCAATTACTTTGTTTGATTTTGCTTTAAATTTTTAGAAGTAGAAATGCTGTCTACTGTAAGAGTAAGGATTTTTTTTGGTGAAAATACTCAAGTAAATCTTTGAGTATATGCTCTCTAAAGTCCTACACCTGCAAGATTTAAAAGGTGCATAAAAATATCTTTTCAGCAATGTTTCTTTAATATAAGATCATATAAGATGGCCTTCCCTGGATAAAGTGGGTGAAAACATAGTCCAAATGAGGCCTGCAGGAATTTGTCCATTCCCAAGGGAATTAGGTTGTTATGTTGTGCTTATTACATGAGAGTCACCAACTTTTAAAGAGGTCACAGCTCAGCATAAAGCTTCAGTATGAGAACAGGCAAGCACCTTATTAATAAATAAGTATCTCCAGGAGTCAGCCAGCTATCAATACACTATGCAGTCATCCAGAGACACACGGGCTGCCAGCATGACCCCTAAAAATGCAACATACTGTCCTAGTTTCTCACGATCAAGTGCTGTGAGTATGAATTTGTTTGCATTTTTTACATCCTGGGAGAGAATCCAGCAGTACTATGACATTTCTTTCCTTTCTCCCATAAAAATTGGAGTTACTTATTTGTCTCTAATTAAAAAGTACTTTAAAAGAAGTTCAGGCTGAAATGATAATTTACTGCTTGTGCTGCCACAATGACCGAAACATCTGACCAGCTGACTTGAGAGACATCCTCTTTCACTGCCAAAAGGGACACACGGAGCTGCATTTCTCTCATTATAAAACTAAATCATCAATGTGGTGTTTTCTTGCTTCCCTCTTTGGTCTGCAGCAACTTTTGTCTCAACATTTTCCAAGTACATCTCAAAAATCAGCAGTTTGGGGTGTTTTGTGAAGGAAAAACAGTATGCCTTCCTTAAAGCTGTTGGATGGAAAGATTTTTTTTTTTGTGGTAGAATGCTGACTGACCATAATTTTATTCAAAAGATTACTACTATATTAGGGAAATATTAGTATATGGAATATTTACCAGGATTTATATAAGTATTTAAAATGTATTTAAGTACTACTTACATGAAAAATATCATATTTGCTTCCAATTATCACCAAGGGTATTGGAAAAGGGTCAACTAGCTCATAATCCTATTAAAAAGATATAGGACAGTTAAGCACTGTAAAGAAACTTAAGAATATTGCAAATGTTAAAACAACTGAAAGGGGTTAAAATTAATTCACAGAAGACAAGGGTTTCACCATGTTCTACCATTTTCCCATTTTCTTCATAAATGACCAGAAAATCATCCCTGTGAGCAGTCAGAACACTTAACGGCATAAAAGGGCTCTTACACTATATACTGTAGCTCCAACATGGGAAGAGAAGAGAGGAAAAACCTCATGTGTTCCCAGAACAACTGCCAGACTGGATTACTAGAAAAGCCTTTTTGACACATTCACTCTCCCTGCATAATATCTAAAGGAATACAGACAAACGCTCAAGAAAAATAAGTGGAATGATTTGCCTGTGTCACATATTTGCCCTCCTCGTATCATGTTTTCCAAACTTAAAAAAATATTTAATGTTTTTCTGTAGTCCATATGAAATGACATTATCCCCTCATGTGTTCATGCAATTATATATTCAAGCTGCTTTAGTTGCAGCAGAGTGGAAGAGAGATGTGTTGTAGCAGAGCTTGGCCTAACTGTTCCCTTCTAAAACCAGCTATTTCACATCCAGGTTTAAATGACAGTCAGGATGTTAACAAGAAGCTGAACATACTGAAAATCCTCTACTTGGGTAGGAAAAATAATGGCTTCACTCATACACTGTGAAGGCAAGAGCTTTGAGCAAATTACTGTAACTTAAAATTGAGTATATTAGAATACCGAGTTGAAAAAACCCTAGTTTTAGAGAAATCATGATAGTGTCAGAAACATTCAAACAATCACACTGAACACTATTCATCTTTAGACTGTTTTTTAAACAAAGTCTGTAACTGATATGCTTTATCATCATAACCAATAATTCTTTAGCCAAACCAATGGAATATATCTAATCCTTACAAATATAATCTAAGAATTTCAGTGATTCCTGTTTATCATAAAAATGTTTAGCTATTAAAAGGAAAAAAAAAGTCTGCATGAACTGTCATTTAATTTGACTATAAAACTCAGTATTTTCTCCCAGAAAATTGACACACTTTCTCCTTGAACAAGGATGAAAGTAAAAAGAGAACCAAGGAGTAATATAACATTTTATTTCCATTATTTATGTCTTTGATAATGAAAGTTAAATAGAAATTCTAGTTTAGAAGGTATAATTGTGTTCCCTACAGGGCAAGAATAATAATTCTTCTCTTCTTAACAGTCAATAGCATTATTATTTTTACTTTATTTAATAAGCTTGCAGTTTTCTGATATGTAAGCCCCTACGTGTAAATTTGATACTGTGGTCATGATTTATTGCCAAATATACTTTTAGGCATTTTGTTTTCCTGTATTACCTTCTCTAAAACTGAAAACCAAAATCATAACCCATATCTGAAACCCTATACTGTGAATCTACTTATGTTGCATATGTTTCTTTCTCATACATTTTGAGTTACTTTTAAATTTCTGGGCTATATAAGCATTTGCTGTATTGAAGCATTTTACAGAAGTTACAGTAACTAGATTTACATGCCAGGTCTTTGAATTGTTGAATACTTATTTATGCATTATATACACACAACATTTGCAGAGGTTTAACGCACAATGACATTTCTATTGCGCATAATCCAGTTTAGCTTTTCGAGAGATTTAGTTAGCAATTATGTTTAAAGAACTGATGTTAACATTTCTGAAACTTTATAATTTAATTAGTTGTCAGATTATCAAAAGGCATTGAGTTTGTGATAGACATTTAAATAAATGCAAAGTATATAGTCATGTTGATGGCTGTTATAACTATATTCTTTGCTTCAATTTGTACCTTCAGCTAGTCTCTTGCTAGATGACTTTTGTACATTCTAGTTTTCATCTTCATTTTAAAAAGATGAGGGGGGGGAAAAAAAGCAAACTGCTACTCTAAAACTATTTCTTTTGATTGGTGTAACATGCCATAACAATCACATTAGATATCTAACAAAAAGATATAAGAAACCTTCTTTCCTTGTTTCTGCTCTTATTGAATTTTTATTAAATTGCTATAATTTTCCAGTGAACAGGTTCATCTACATCAAATGGATTTTCAGTCATGCATAAAAATCTAAAAGAGTTGTTTATGATTTTCAAAAGCATTATCTTTAACTGTATAAAGGCCCATGACATCTGGAGAAAATATTAGAAGTAACTTACTGGGTGATCCCTCTGCCGATTGTTCCGCATCCTCTGTTTAAGTTCAGCAGCTACTTCAGGATTTGTCTTTTCTAGTTTGGTTAAAATTTTGTTCACATGGCTCCTGGTGACCTTCAGAAGGTTCTCCATAGTAGCCCAGAGTTCATTAGGTTTGGACAGATCCAATACAAGAACTACACCAAAGGACCTATTAAAAAGGCATTATTTGGTCACATATTTAGTGCATGAGGCAATCACCATTTTCATATAAAACTGTACGTGTAGTGCAAATGTGAACATACAAATGCTGAGAGAGAATTAAATGTGACAGCAAAGGAAGATGGCTTTGAAGGATACTCTGCACTCTGAAGAAACCCTTCCCATGTCTCTTGTTCAGGACTGTTTTGACAACTTTCCATCAGAGACTGTGGGGGGATCATGTATATCAAACATTGTTTCTGGGGACTTTCTTTCAAAGCAGTAAAATACGCAAAGATTCTCAGTCCATTTAGCTCCTTCCTGCGTGACTGGGCATTTATACCATCATGCATCCCTGCCATCTCCTAACTTTACAATCCCAGATGAAGCAATGTTAGGAAATGGTTAGGATCTTTCCTGACTGTTAATATACTGGAAATTTCTCTATTTTGATTATTCTTTTGTAATATGAAATGGAAATGAGAAACGTTTTACACCTAAATTCCTTTCCTTCCAAAACCCTGCCTCCCCAAAACATTAACTGTATAAAAGTACAACTATAAAGAATGTAACAAATGCAGTCATTTGAGTGGATGCAATCACTCTTATCACATTGCAGCCTGACTTGAAGAGGGGGATTCCAGACCAGAGTGACTACAAAGCAAAGTGAATGTCCAATTTCACTTTAAAATGCTGTGGGCAGAAAAAAAATCTGGTGAAAAGTCTCTTGATGAAACTACATATACTTCATGGAACTTTGAAATAAGCAAATTGCTTGAATACAGACAGACGAGAAAGCCAGTGGAAAGCACTTATACTTAAGATGAAATGGTAGAATTTTTTACCAGCATGTTAAAATATTGCCTTATGAACAGAGGTTTATTGTTCTTACAGAATGTTGCTATCCCACCAAAGAATCTTAAGGTTATCCACATAAGAAAATTCCTTATCAGTAAAAAGGGAATAAAAGACCAATGGAGGTGGAGCTCACTTAATTTAATTTACACAAGGGCTGAAAAATTACATCTAATTTTTTTCTCTCCCAGGCTCTTCTAGAAACAAAGAGCTTCACAGGCTGTGTTTTACTTTTATTCTTTCTGCCTTAGTCTCTCAGCAAATAATGATACTATTTCAATAGCCACAACAGTAGTAAATGTACCTGATAAAAATAATACCCCTCCTTTTCTTCCCCCCCACAGAAGTTAAAGCTCACTACGAATGAAATAAAGGAATGCATCATAATACAAAACTTATCTTTTGATCCTTTTCTCCCCTTCCACTTTCAACTCCATCTTCCCTGACCAAAACCCCCATAAAATGCACCCCCTAAGAGCCTCTCATTTCTTCATGAAACGTTTCATGCATTTCTTTTTCTGGTGCTATTCCATTTCTCTAATGAATTTTTCTCATTACATTCTCTTAATTTGCTCTAAATTTCTGTTTCCTTTAGTTTTCAAATAATTTCAATAGCTCTAGTCACTATTGGAAATATCACCTCTCTGGTACTTGATCTTAGACGCTCATTTCTCAAAAATCCAGCCATTTTTTTTGTCACAATTTTTGGTCTTGTTTTTCACCCTAAAATACTGTCCCTCACAGAAAGAGCATCTATGTTTGTATACAGATGTAGGAAGCAAGACTCTATTTTTCATATGCCCCCAAGCTGCTTTTTCTGCTCTTTCACTGAGCATAAAGATATTATGTCTCCTCTTTTTCTGTGTTTCTTGTTCTATCTACTTAAGGTCAACCTACTTCCTCCATGTTACCACTTTTTTTTTTGCTGAGATTACTGCAAACTTGGTTTATGACGAGAGATCAAAGCAAAGTATCAGTGGTATTACAATGATTTTTAGAAAAAAATCATAAATGTTTTATCTTATATTTTGAAAGCGTTTTTCACAATAAAAGGTCTAGAGATTTACTTATGTTTGAAGGAAAGATGAAATTAAGTCTGGAATTGTAATGTTTACACTCACCTTATGTTGTGGCTAGTGATTGGTATTCGAATGAGTTCCAGTAATGAGGTTCCACCACCTAGTTCCCAAAAATGAGCTATATCTTTAGGCTGTAAGAGAGTCCCTTTGTGTTAGAAACATGTGCTTCCATGCAATACCATGGAAAAATCTTCATCTGGTAAACAGGCTTTTCATGCAAGTGACTCAGAGTAAGAACACATTTCTGTAGCATTTTCTAAACCCAAAACCAAATACAAAACTCCCCATGTTCAAGTAATCCCATACAACACTTAGAAAACTGCTGATGTGCCTATGACTGTCTTGATAAATGACTACTGTAAAGTCAAAAAATAAGGAAGCAGCATGATTAATGATAGACATAAAAACCAAAAAATCAGATTCTCTTCACTTTTTGTTTACTGCAGCTCAAGACTAATGCTGTTTGAGAAGTTTGCAACTTTTCAAATAATGAATCTGTACCTCTGGATTCAGCTTCTGGGAAAAGCTTTTAAGTGTGTTTCATCTTTCAGAGTCAGGTGTTCCACTATCCGCTTCAGTAACTGACACAGCAATTCCCTGCAGCAACAGTTACTGCTGCTGAGCAGTGTTGTGCTGTGATGGGAATGGGTTCACTATTTGCATTAACATAATCTGCAGTGCAAAGTTTAGCAATATGGAGATTAACCCAAAGACTTAGTTATGATTTAACATCCTCTAAGATGACTCTCACATCATTGGTTTGTACTCATTTTGCATGTTAAAGACAAAGTTAAAGGCATGCATGCCATGTTACAATGGGAAAATAAAAGCACTCAAACACAACTCAAGTTTTTACAGATGAATCTGATTGATTTGTGTCATAATTTGCTCTCTGATCTACTGTGTTTTAGAGAAAGGAGAAAAAACATATTATAGATTAAAATGCAAAATTAAGCTAGCTAAATAAAATGGCACCAGACCCCCTTTTTGTTTCACAAACAATAACCTAAACCCCCTAAGATTCTCATATATAAAAATAAAATATATTTTTATGTGTATGTATCTATATAAAGATATGGTAAATTATACTTTCTGGATACTCACTGCATTGTGTCTCCTTGCCCTTCTTCCAAAGGTGTATTCCAAGGCTAATGTTGGCTTTGGAGCCTCTTCCCTATGAAAGGAAAAATAATTCAACATCCTTTAAATAAAGGAAGGTAATTTACAAGTACTAAATTATATTTATCAGTCAGTTCAGAATTTGGCTTAGAGACAGCAGTGCAGCAAGGACACTTTAAGACAGGCAGTCTCAGGTACTGAAGACAGACAAAGCAGCAGCACCAATCTGAAGAGATAGGCCATTTCAGCCTTCTAATCTGGAGAAGAAGGACTGAAATGGTCAGGTGACAGGTAGTAATGAAGGGAAATAAGCTCATCCATAAGTGATCAACCAGCCACAGAACACATCTGTACACATACATCATGAATTATCACACAATCTAACTGCTATGTAAAATTCTAATCTATAGCTGAAAACTGCTTTTAAATATTTAACACATACCTCTCAAGACATCTCAGTATAATAGTGGTCTTTCCCTGGAAATTAAAAACAAAGAAGAACCCTACTGTGCTATCATTAAAGCATCAAAGTTGTATAACTCAATCACATTCCAATAATAAAGTACCAGAAAACTGCAATGCATGCAATTGTTTGTAGCCTTACAGTGGAAACTTAACTCCAACTTTCAGTCAGAATTAAGTTATACTATCAGTATTATAAACTACTAGAGATGACAAATACAGTAGTAGGAACAGTGTACTTAAAATTAGACATTAATGATCAATTTGACCAACTCTCTTAAACTGTTTAACTTTTTAATTATTAATAACACATTTATGTAATGTATGGTTTCCACTGGAATTAATGATTACTGATGAGATGGAAACAAAAAGACTTCTTACAATACAAATAAACAACAGAAAAATATGTCTTTACTTTGTTGAAATTCAGACACGGAGTAGCACACCACACTGAAGGGGCTAGCACTTCTACACTTAAATCCTCTGTCATTTCCTATCTCAGAAATCAATGAATTTCAGGTAAATACAAAAAGTCATTGTATTTTCTCTGAAAAAGGTATTTTAAAAATTGCTGATTAAGAGGTTGCACATCTTCTAAAATAAAAATTGTATTCTTAAAAAATCATGACTCACTGTCAAAAAGGCAGATACTTCCTTACTAACTTTACAAATAAATGCTAACAGAAGAAAAATATGAAACTACCAGTGCCCAACTGATGGGACACTTTCAGGAGTTAAAACAACCTCAGGCACGTGGACTCAGGAGTTTGCAATCAGTGATATGGCACGTTCAGGGCCACATGCCAAGGCCTCTATCTACAACAAATCTGGTATCAATGCACATAAACAGGATTGTTACCAGTTAAACCTTTACAAGGGGAAACAATTAAAGAGAGTAGCATTATTTCTGGCAGGTTTTTTTAAAAATAAGGAAGCCAAACCTCAAGGCATTACCACATCATTGATAACACTAACCACAAACTTGAATTCACACTCTGTGGAATGCCTGCTCTCTGCGGAATGAGACCATGATATAGTGTGTGTTTAAAATTAAGTGAACCTTAACACCTGAAAATATCAGCTATCTTGCCTGACACAAACTATGTTTGAAAAGTGTAGAACTGTACGGCATTTAGCATTACCCCATTTTTGTTTCCCATAAATAATATTGATTTTTCCCAAACTTCCCCCTGCTTGACACCATCATCAGGGTTTTCTCTCTTCTCCACTTCAGCTATAGCAAGATCCCATAAAGTGTCGCTAGGTGGAAAAAACGAAATAAGAGAATGATTATAGAAAAATCATGGACCATAATTCCTGAAAATATCTAAATGAAGGTTATCGTAATTTATATTATCATTATTGCGATTATTTCAGATCACATGCGCTCTGCTCACCAAAGCACTTGCCTCCTGGACAAGGGCCAGGTTTGCCCACACCCGCTCTGGGGGCAGAGACCGGCACGGCTCGTTTCAAGCCCTCCTTTCTCCTCCTTCCTTCCTACCTCCCTCCCTCCGTCCTTCCCTGTCCCAGGCCGTGCTCCCCGGCCGGCTCCCCACTCCCACGGCAGCGGGACCCGCCGCCAGCGAGCTCGGGCTGGGCTCCCGGTACCTGGGCCTGGGCATCGCCGCTCGGGCCGTAGGCCCCGCCGCCGTCTCCATGGCGACGGCGCGGGGCACGCCGGGAGCGGTAGTCCCGTCTCCATGGCGACGGCGCGGGGCACGCCGGGAGCTGTAGTCCCGGGGCCATGAGGCGGGGAGGGGGAGCCGCGGCCCCCTCGCCTCAGGATACCCCCCCGCCCGCAGCCTTTCTTGGGAAGAGGGGAGATACTCCAGCTGCAGAGAAAGGCAGGGATGAGTAAACAAGTTATAAATGGCGCGAGGCTTGCCTGACCTCAGCCTGAAGCCCTGGCTCCTGATAAACCCTTCAAGTTTTGTTAGCAGTGAAACGAGACCTGAGTAGTGCCCACTCCCTAATAAGCCGAACTGCTGTATAAGAAAGAGTAAGTGTAATTATGTTAGAATAATTATTGTGTAATTATTGTACTGTCCGGCGGAGAGCAGGGAGGATGACGGGGGGACTGCAGCACCTCAGGAGGAAAGGCTGAGGGGGCTGGGCCTGTTCAGCCTCGAGAGGAGATGACTGATGGGGGACCCCATCAATGTCTCTAAATGCCTGAAGTAGGACAGCTAAAGGGTGGAGCCAGAGCCTTCTGATGAGCAATAGGACATGAGGCAGGGGGTAGAAGCTGATGGACAGGAGTGTGAGGAAGATCCACCTCAATAAGAGGAAGAATTTCTTTACTGTGCAGGTGACTGAGCACTGGAACAGATTGCCCAGATTGCCCATTGTGGAGTCTCCCATGCTGGGGATACTCAGGAACTGTCTGGATGCAATCCTGTGCCATGTGCTCAAGGGTGACCCTGCTAAAGGAGCGTGATCCACTGTGGTCCCTTCCAACCTTAGCCATTCTGGGATTGTGTAGTTACTGCATCATACAAGGTATGATGCCATAACAAACAGGGGCTAGATTATTTCAAATAAGATCCATCAAAAATCATGCACAAAAGTCACGTTAGGGTTGGATTAGAAAGTAGGATTTACAGGGTGCAGTGAAACAGCAGGATGACCCTGAATATGAAAGGGTATAGGATGTATGTGAACCTGACCAGTCTGAAATGTCCTGCATCAGGGAAGTGACACAACATCCAGGACAGCAATTACAGCTACCTTCTGTAGCTGCTTTGTGTCTTGAGAGAGTGGAGATACAAAAACCTAAGTGAAATAGTTCAGTTATCTGTTTGATAAGGCCAGGAAAGTGGACTCATTCATAATGATTAACTCAGATTTAACTGTTCCTTCTTCCTTGCCCAAAGAAGGCCAATGTAGCCTTCCACTGACCCCAAGAATGCCTGTTCTTTACATAAGATTTTTTTTCTAAATTTAGCTTGCATAATCACCCAGTTTCAGTTACAGATGAATGCATGTGGCTAGTTTTGTCTGTTTTTATTTACTTCCAGCTTTTTACCAGCATCTTCTAAAGAATTTGCTAACTTCCTATGGAAACCATGGTCTTTCTTCCTAACTAAAATCCAGAAAGAAAGTTTAGTGTTGTACAGTGCAGGTCATTCTGGTGCCTTTCTGTGTGCATATCTTTCATCAATTTCAGTTCAACAGAACATTTCTGGTGTCTTGGTATATATATGAAGCCAGTGTTGATCTATAATCAACAGCTAGATGTAGTAAAAACCCTGGACAGGGCTGCTGTTGCTTTGCCAAAGACAGCAAAACTACAGTGGGAATTGCTTCTGGCACTATGACCTATGCAGGTATTACTGCAATAGCAAAAGTGTAAGATTAAAAAGCAAAGTATTTTTGCAATGATTTGCTCACTGGCTGAGGTGGCAAATCTGGAAGATGCTGCAGAGTACAGATCTGAGCTGGGAGGGAAGCAGTGTAAGGGTGTACAATTATTAGGTGTACTGAAGCCCAAATTAAATTGGAGTTTTCAGTATTTTATGTTTGAACTTTCTCAATTTCATTTCTTTTGCCCTAAGAAACTATAAAAAAACCCAAAACAAAACAAAAAACCCAAAACTTTTTTCTTCCTAATTAATTTTTACTGAGTTACTAATCACCTTAGTTAAAATTAACTCAAACTAATGGATTACACTAAACTGTATGGACTATTAAAGCTCTACCTAAAGCTTTAAGTGGTGCATTCCTTCATGCAAGAATGACTTCTTTCCTTCAGGAAAAATTAAAACCTATAAAAACTGTGGTAGTCTGACAGGAACCTCCAAAAGCAACACAAGCCTTCGGTTATAGGAAAATATATTCTTCTGTTTTCAACAAAACTAAAAATTTAAAGTAAGAAAAACCATTAATTTTGTGGGTTGTATTAAAAACTCAAAGCTTTATCATTTGCTTGCTGTACTACAGGAGTAAGTAGGTCTTGCTTATTTAGAAATGAGCAGTTCTCTTACTAATACTGCTGCTCAAAAATTGACAAGGCAAAGTGAGGTTCAGGTAATATATTAATTGCATTCTAAATATTATTTTCAAATCAATGTGATTATTTATAGAGTTCCCAGTGATCTTTCAGTTACTGTCAAGCTCAGATTCGTTGACCATTTACACTGATTGTTGATTCTGACCACTAGTTCAAAGCAAACACAAAGGTTTTATGAAGTTCATGATAGAAGGTGAAGTCTCCTTGCATGTGGTAACATATTAATCTGATCCTGACAATAATTTTACAACCTAGGTTCTGCAGGCCTTGAGCATGGGAAGTTCTTCAGCATCAGTCCCAGAATTCCCTGCTCATTTGACAGCTCCCATAGTATCATCACTGCTAAAGATGAGGAGGTAAGAAAGGCCTAGTTCCTAACGTGGGCTTTAGTCATGGATTAGGTAGCACAATATGAACTGTTTTGGTGGATGAATCAAAGTTAAGACAGATGTGGATTACTCATGAGGGAGGGGCTGGGTGGGGAATGCAGATTATCTGCCTGGGCCCTGAAGTTTTCAGCCTTTCTGTCTCGCGTTCTGTGGTATCCTCTAAGTAGCTCTGGAGGTGGATTAACATGGAGCATAGCTGTGTTTGGAAACGTGCTTGCATGTAAGAGACTACTTGCTGACTCTGGTATCTTGAAGGGAAGTGTCTACTTGAGGTTACTATCACTACAGAAACCTCACTCTTGCTAATCAAAATCCTGGAAGAAGCTCCATTGTTTAATGTAGTGTTGTCACAGTAACTGTGATTCTGAGTGCATTTATTTCATAAAAATTAACACAGCATTTCTGGTAATGTGACTGTATGGGATTAATGGTGACCTATAATGAGCCATTCCTAGTAGTAGATCTGGAAAGTGCTGCTGAAAAAAGGGAAGCTAATGCTTGGATTGCTTCTGGCACTATAAGATGTAGGAATATACTGCAGGAGCAAGAACTGACCACTAAAAAGTAAAGCAGTGTCTAGAGTTATTTACCCAAAGGCAGACATCAGCTGTTCGTATTGTGTATCATGTCTCAAAATTTAACAAAGGTTTTCAAAACTACATAAACAAGCTCACTGGTAAAATGCTTCACTTTTCTTGCCTTCTAATAACAGAACCTGCTACATTCATTTGAAACTGAACAATTAGGAAAGAATTACTAATTGATTCTAGATTATCATAATTTCACAATTACATAAAGACTTCTGTGTTTGTAAACTGAAGTTTCTAGTCATCTTATTTGAGAAGCTTTAAACTATGACCTGAGTGTAAGTGATGCAGTAGCATCTCTTTGAATTTGTAAACACCCTGCCCACCTCAAATCTGAAATGCAACTATTCTTCTGCTTGCTGAGTGTGAAGGGGTGTTCATTCCCAAATAAATTTACCCATTGTATCTGTATCACTTCACTTGGGGTGTGACACAAAAAGATGCTGCTGTTGGTCCCGAGGTCTCTTGTAGCTCCCAATATGCTTCCCTTGAGGATGGCATGAGACTGGCTGCCTACAAGGAAGTAAACCTCTTGCTGCTGGCTCTACCTCCTTCAAAGACAAGGGTCTAGTGCCACAACCACCACCAAAGAGTGGAAGTTACCAGGAAGTTCTTTCCACCTTGCAAATGTGAAAGCATCTAGGTAAGTGTGTGTGTTATTTGGTTGTAATTTTCAAGACAGAGCGTTGCCCCATGGTGCCATTCCTAAAGTGGTGCTTGAGTCCTGTGGACTCAGGTAGCTGTGGCAGCACTTTGAGAGCTTTCTCAAGAAATGTATTTATCAAGTCAGCTTGCCTGTTTGCCTTTCCACTTAAGACCATGTTCTTTTCATGGCCTGTATCTCCTTTCCAATCTATTTTAATTCTTTGGGAGCACATTCCTTACCTTTCATACAGGGCAAACAGCTGAAAATTCCTTTTCTCTCTCTATAAGTATGTATATATCTGAAATGTTTAAATATCATAGAGCAGAGATTTTCAATTGTGAAATGACTTCAGTTTTAAGTATTAATAAAAAAACAACAAACAAACCCAATGAGGGCTGGCAGTAGGAGATTAATGATCCATGATTATTAGCATGAGCCGAAGTGGAAACTGTAAAATCTATAATCAGTGATTTATGTTGAGTACCTGCTTTATGGCTGAACCCAAATTACCTATTAGAGTGTGTTACTGATCCATTTCAAAGCCTGCAGAAGTGGTTTATTTGCATGGAAATGAAAATGAGATGACTGGAAGAAAAAGAATGGATGTAATTTCTATACATTTGACCCTATGTAGTACTGAGGCTTGCAGCTGAAAAAGGCAACTTTAAAGTGCTCCCAGGTCCAACAATATTATAATATGAAATGCATAAATACAAATAAAAAACAAGAAGTATGACTTTTACAAATATTATTATGAATCAATGTACATACATTAAACATACTATACATGGATTTTGTATGTCTCCAAGTTTACTCACAACAGTTCAAGCTATGGTTTCTGTGTTATTCTTGTGTTTTGAATTGTGAGTCATTCTTGCTATCTGTGTTATATTATTATTCTGGATTGAAGAAATTAGCTACAGGATCTTGTTTAACAAAACTATACTAAACACAGTGCCAATCTAGATTTTTTTCAAAAGGCTGGAGCAGAGAGGGTTTATTTAGAAATCTACCAGACCAAAGCTAAAGATACGCCAAATTAAATAGTTGTATAATGTATAGTGTATCATGAGAATACTCTTTAAAATTGTAATAGTCACATGATGTGCATATGTTTGTTGGTTTTTTTTAAAGGAGAAGGAATTATACACAATTCCTTCTTTTTAGTCCCATGATGCTTGTATTGCAGATAAAAATGGTGCTGGAAGTGGAAATTGTTTTCTATTTGACTGATCTTTTTAAACAAAAATACCTTTTCAAAATGAAGGTTATACAACTGTTATAATTTTGAAAAACTGAGATGAAGAGTTGAAGAGAGTTTGTTCCCTGAGTACATATCTGGAAAAACCTATTAAAATCTAGACAATTGTTCCCAATGCCACCTTTCCTCATCACTATCAACAGATATATTTATTTCTGAGCTGTAGACACAAGAGAACACCAGTAAAGCATAATCCTTAAAGTGGCTCATCATCATTCCAGTTCAGGCCAGGACTTCAATTAAAGGGCTACTCCTGTTATATGGCACTGAAATGAACGTAAACCTGTCCACCTTTCTTTTGTTTATGGACCTGCTTATGCTCTACATTGTATAGAACAGAAGGTTTTCAATCAGTGTAGAACCCCTGTAACAAAGAGATATTATCATGATACATAACCCTTTCATAACAAAGTGGGACATTTAGTTGGTCTGTTGATTGTGAGCAGTGGCTGACTCCCCATTTCCTTGAGTTTCTGTACACTTTGAGGTGCCAGTAATGCTGGAGCAGAGAGGTGATGAGCAGCTCCTTTCAGCTGATGGAAGTTGTTAATGTAGCTGGCAATCAGTAGAGTGATCTCAAGAATCTATAACAGGAACATACAAAACTCTTTGAAAAATACAGTGATGTGTTTTGACTGCTGAAAAAATAGCTAACTTTTTAGCAAGTGACAATCACCATCAACTGGAAAAGTACTTGTACTTTATCAAATTAATGATGGGAAGAGAGGAGATACCTAATAAAGCTTTTTTCTATTGCTCCTTGCAAATAATCTAATATTATTCCCTTCAGTATATATCAAAGATACTTTGTCTCTCACAGTCTTAAATGATTCAGTGAGATGGCTTCTTTCACTCTGGGAGAGATTTTGTAGTCCAAAAGAGGGCACTCTGAGAAAAAGCTTTCACGATGTGGTCCCTCAGTTCTGCCAGAAAGTCTCCAGTGCCCAGAGAAGTCAAGATGCAGGGTAGATAAAGGGAATGAAGACTTCCCAGAGCTTTTTATCATCTTTTCTCTTTGTGATCCATATAAAGTTTGCCAAGACACTGAGCAAGTTGCCCAGAGAAGCTGTGGATGCCCCATCTCTGGAAGTATTCAAGGCCAACTTGGATGTGGCTGTGAGCAACCTGGGCTATTGGAAGGTGTTCCTGCCCTCAGTAGGGAGGGGCAGGACTAGGTGATCTTTAAGGTTCCTTTCAACCCAAACCATTCTGTGATTCTGTGACAGCACAATGTGAGGGAAACTTGAGCAGATGTATTTTACTATGCTTGTTTGTATGAAGAGTCATATTTTGACCCCAATTTATATGTGAAATCTTGTATTCTGTTTCATAAATTGTTCTAACAGCAAAATCTTTGTTTTTTAAAAAAAATATAGTCAATCTTACCACTGAAGGAGAGAATCTAGATTTTAAAAGCATGAAAATTTCTTTCTACCAAAGGTAAAAATATCCTATGATTTTTCATAAGTGACTGATCTTTCAGACTATGTGTTCTAAAATTTCACTGCATAACACAAATGTGCTTTTAAAAAAATTATCTCTGGTGCTGAGCAAGCAAACAGACTAGGTTTTAGGTACTGCTTGTAATTTCTGTCCTTAATATCCTTCTTTGTCCTTCTGTGAAAAATCTGCAATGTTTAGACAGGGACATGAAAAGAAATGCATCAGTATTGTCACAGTTAGTTCTTACATTACTAATTGTTTTGCTCTCTAAAGTCATCTGGCAAAAGTCAGTAATCTGGGAATGCTAGGATTAAAGGAGGTGCTTCATCATTCACATCTGTTAAGGATTACCCACTAGAGATAGCACAAAAGCAGACAGTGGGAAACTGTTTCAGGTAATACACCAACCTTTGGTTTTGTCATGGCAAAAAGGTGTTTTTCAGTTGATTTATCCTTTGTCTGAGCATTGTTAACAACCAACATAAAATCATCTTGATAGCCTCCAAAAGTCATCAGGCTCTTGTATGTGTACGTAACTGTTAAGCGCTTAAAAAACAAAACCCCCAAGAACAAAACACAAAGCTGTTAAGCAGGACAATGCAAGAAAAACAGATTATGACAAATTATTCTTTTAAAAATATAATTACACATATATTTTTCAATGGTTTTAGCCTCTTATGAATCTTGAAATTAACTGTGAATTTTGGGATAGCTTCATTCAGACCCTCATGATGATAAATTTTCCTTGCAGATGATAACTTCTTGTAATTCTGACTTCTGTTTCTATTCCAAATTAATTAGAGCAAAGGTATAAGCAGGTTTCAACTCAGGTGCTTAATTCCATTTACACAAGTCTTGACTGATTTAGAGAGAAATTAATCTTAGCAATTCCATTTGAAATTGAAGCAGTGTCTAAATAAAATAAATGGCAAAGTAGTTTAAAACAATTTAACTCCAGGATTTCTTTTTGTGCAGTGATGTAGTTTGCATACACACAAATGAATTTCTGTTCTCTTTTTTCGACATCTCTGATGAAACATAAATGCTCTTCAAGGGTCTTGGGCTTTCCATGCCTTGGTTCTTACTGTTCAATGTTTAACACCACACTAGTGGCCTTCAAGTTAAGATTAGCATCATTACAACTCATATTTATTTGCTGCAGATGTTCACATTTAAAATTCATTGTCAGACAATATTTGTACAAAAACTGACTTAATGTTCTTTGGTTAATACACCCCTTTTCCCCTGATTTTGAAATAGTATTTTCTCTACCCCTTGCAACATAATTTCTGATAGTCCTGATCCTTCCTACAGAAAATCAGACTAATCCCTGGAAACTGAGGGATTCTTGAATGTCAAGTAAAGCCTGCTGATACTGTAAACTGGCAGTGCTCTACAGAAATGCCGTAGCTCTAGGAGTAAACAGTGTAGAGCTTTCTGCGGTCTAATGAAAGCTCATTTTGCTTATTCTCTAAAGAGAGCTGCTGTTTGCTCTCCTTATGTTCTTTGTTTCATTATTTCTTTAACTGCAAAGAAATGTAATGAAAAGGGCTGTATCAGTACAATTACAAAGCTGAGATTTTAATTTTCTGATATTCAGTATTAGCACTTGCTAATAGCACCATGCCATTCTGTTTCTTTGCAGGATATAAATGAAAGCAGGGATCTTCTTAGGCACTGCTTTTTCCCACTGATTACCATGAGTCGTTTTCTGTGTAAACTTGTATTTCAAATCAAAGAAAAATCAGAAAACTCGGAGCTTAAAATGACATAATTAAATAACACTGGGTTATATTACCTACTATTAAATAAAAATAACACAATGAAAACAACAGTCTTTTAAAGTAACTGCTCTTTGCAGAGTCTGTGTATTATGAATAATATTGGAAAATGAAGTCTCCAGGAAAAGAAAATTAATGTTATTGTAAGAACTGTAACTATGGATCTCCTGACATCTGAATGATTAAAACATTAACATTTCATTAAATGATACAAAAACAGTACCTGATAAACAAAAATAAATTCTGTGCAAATAATGAATTACTTATTTCTATTGTTAGTGCCTACTATAATGATGATAACATTTAAGTGTTTTGAAGGGAAGGAATTTTTACCTTAAGAAAAAAACTAGATAACTCAGCATGGAAGGCTAATGCCATCTTTTATGTAGTATGGTGCTGAATCTCCCCCTCCTCAGTGTTAAAATCTACTTTGACCAAAATTAAAAGAGAAATTTCATTTACCATAGAACTGTAATCTAGGATGCTTATGCCGTCTTCATGTACAGCAAACCAGATGAAGGACTTCTCAACTGAGGATGTTGCTAGAGGCTAGGAAGAGAAATTTTCCTTATTACTATTTCAAAATGAGGCAATATGTATATAATTATTAACTCTCAGCTATTATAGACCTCTCTCCATCCACAGATCTTACATCAGTTTCTCCTCAGTGTAAATTTCAGCAAAGCAATTGAAACAAATGCCCAAAGCCATGAAGGCAGCCAATGGCAGAACAGTGGAACTCAACCTATTACTGTTGAAACCTCCCCTGGTGCTCAGTCCAATAAAATGTATAAACTCTTTATTAAAGTAAAAACCAGGTGTTAAAGTTTTTTCATTAGCTCATAAGTATACATAAACAGAGTGCTGATAAGCAATTTTATATATATGTGTGTGTATATATATATATTATAGATGCAATGGGATTACCTAATAAAACATAAGGCATGAGGGGACAGTTCTGTTTAACACAGATGTTATTTGAATCAAGAGAATTAAGATACTCCTGAGGTTTAAGAAAAACTGAGAGAAGTCAGGATAGAATGGAGAGCTCTAAATACCCTTAACAACATTTAGTGCTTCTGCAAGGTTCAGCTTCCATAGCCAGTTAATGATGACTTTTCAATTTTCTACTAGCTATCAGGTAAAGACCAAATAAAATAAACTACCTCAAGCTAAGATATAAAGAAGTGGAAAGATACTACCTAGATTAATAATGTAAAACAAGCAATAAGTGTATTGGAAAGTTACTATGATGGTATGCTTAGTACTATGGCTATTATATTTCACCAGTGTATAACTTAAATCAGTAATTTGAGAACAGATTCAATCAGCTCACGTATAGCACAGTTATTTTCAACAAAAAGGTATTACTAGTTGCGAATTATATTTGTATTTAAAAGCTCCTCCACTCAAACTCAGTAAAGTTTCTTACTTTTGCTTCAAACAATTTAGCACCAAAGAAAGACCATTTTCTGGCTACAGTGAGATAAATGCGCACACAGTCTGCAGCACTGTGCCCCCGGAGAGCCATCCATCTTGTAGACAATCGCTGACAAAGCTGTCTGTTGAAAATGAAGTATGTAATTTAGTTATTGAAAGGAATTTAAATGCTTATCCACAGTGAGTTTAATGAGCAAAAAAAGAATCCATTTGTTAAAATGATAATTTAAGTTAATACAACAACTATCACTTATACAGTATTAAATAAATCCTGAATGTCATTTAATATTTTAATGCACATGAACATTATGACGTATTTTATAATTTCTGTAATATTATGATTAAATATTGATGTAGGAGTTGCAGCATAAAGGGAAAAAGTCTGGGACAGCTTTTAATGTGTCTCTACAGAGAATCAGTCTACCTTTATCAGTTCTCAACAGCTATGTCAGTTGTCACTCCAAAAATCCATCCAGCTTAGCACACATCTTTACCTGTGGCTGGCAGTAAATGTGGAAGATACGGCTTAACACTACTCTTTTTTAGTGCTTGTTTTTTTTTTTTTTAGTGCACTGCTACCAAAGAGGGTGCTTCTGATCATTAACACCACACCCTGAGCAAAAGAATACAAGCAACAGGGCCGATGTAGAGCGATTCTTTCCCTGCCACAGACTTTCAACTCTGCCAACTGGTAGTTTAGGGACTACTTGAACAGTTCAACAGATATTTGATTTATCCTCCGTGAATTAGTCTAATCTAGGACCTCTTATAATTTGTTCTTTGGAATTAATTGCATAAGTTTCTCTTTGTTGTGCATATATTTTTAATGTCCCTGTTGTCTTCCAAGTAGATAATAATGTTGCTATGTGCATATGATAACAGATTTCAGTTTTCTCAACTCTGTACTGAACGACAAGGAAAATATTTCTATGATGTTTGTTGGACTTCAAAACTGCTGCATCCTTGACTTTGGATGAGTAATGACACTGTTCCACTCGCTTTCATGTTAGTAGGTGTTGATTCAATGACTTGCAGGTTATTAATTTTAAATTAAGTGATACCTTACTAGCAAGTCCACTAAGTTAACATATTGCCAAGCTGACTGGCTGCCAGAGATTGCACATTAGAATAGCAAACAGATCAGATCCTCATCTCCTTTACTTTCAGTAACTCTCTAGTCTGTGCACAGACTTAATATAGATTTGCTGAAAAGAAAAACAAGAATTTCAAAATTGCTGGGTTTTGTAACACTGTGTAGTAACTGGTACAGCTTTTGCTGGAAATGCATGTTTAATGATGGCCCTTTGTTTAGTTTAGAAATGTGCAGAGGAAATGGATTCTTCAGTTTAGCAAGGAAATGAGTTTAGGCAAATATAGCACAACAGAAAGTTGTACCAAATGACAATTTAAAACTTTATTATTTCACTCCTATATTTTTAGAGAATATGAATCACAAAATACATCTCACCTTAACTGTTCCTCTGAACAACCTTGCCTGTATCTCTTGGGGTAGAATCTCTCCAAAACTTGTTTCAGTGTTTGGTTGGACTTGGACTGGGAAGTAACTTGTCCTGCTGGAGTTGAGAAAGGCCGTTCAAAATCTCCAATCTCTACCTACGGGGAATTCCATGAAGAAAATTTTTTGTTACTCCAGAGTAATTTTCCAGATGGATATTATGAACTGTCTTCTAGTCTGTCTTACCAAGTATAAAATGAAAACCAGTTTGTCAATTAATTTTTCACTGATATAAAAGCCACGCAAGTAATTTTCTTATTTTCTATTTACCACGGAAAAAAGTTAAATATAAAGTATAAATTGTACAAATGTAATACTAGTTCTGCTCTGTGATTGATAGATCTCCAGCTGACACAAACCAGTTTACATTTATTGAATTACAATATCAAGTAGCTTTCTCAATAGCCTTCCTTTGAACCTTTTTAAAAAATAAAACAGATCTTATCAGGAATATGTCTAGTAAAGAAGTCAGACTTCCATTAACAGCTGTTACTCTGGACTATTAACTTGCAGAAATCACGTAAGGAATAGTGAATGAAGAAATGATACATGATTACATGATATTTAATCCAAGAGGGCCTGACTGTGTAGGAGGTAAAGCACGTTTTATCCATGCTGATGTCCAGCAGCCTGTGCTGTAAAGCATTTCCACTGAAGTCCAGAATTGCCTTACCCAAAGATTCCAGCCCAGTTTGTTTCCTGCACTATCATATGTAAAAGGTGGAGGTCACTTGACTGTCAAGGAGTCCTGGACCCGTTTGTTTATTTAAGTTTTTCACATGTAAAACTGCTGTGAGTCATTGGTGCATAAAGATTACCTGAGCTAAAAGAGCTGTCAATTCCATCGCTAATTCTTTGTTTACAGGGAAAAGTCCATTGACTATTTGATCATTTGTCTGATATACTAGCAGCAGCTTCTCTCTGTCTGTCTCCCCATGAACTTGAACTGAAAAATAAAGCCTACAGAAAAGACAGAAAGTTATTAAAGAAGGAAGATAGGGAAATGCATTAGCCCGGAGGATTACCAGTATCTGCTCTGGTTGTGGCATGTTTATGTCAGTGTCAAAACACATTAGCAGAGCAACACTTGTAGTTGAACCAGTAGGAAAATGCTCAATTTCAGTCCTTAGACTTCAGTGTTGCCTTTTTTTTTTTTTTTTTTTTGCAGTTCTGCTCTTCTTTTAAGAACTAGAAAAAATTAACCACATTTAAAAAGAAATTGTCCAGTTACACCCATTTACTATTCTTGATGCAAGCTTTGAGTCAGTCAGTATTTTTCAGATTAAGAAACTGCAGAAACTAAAAGCAAATCTTGGGACAGGGCAGAGATATTTTACTTGCTAAACAAACCTATTTTTGTAAGTAAGGCGGACAGTCCTTGTGCCTTCACATTTCCCAGGATGTTGTTCTTTGGAGGCTTGCTCCCATTTTGAAATAATGTCACAAATCTGGAAGGAAAGCAGTACAAAACAGACTTTGCCATATCTTCCTATTTGAAAATACTTCTGAATAGAATTTGTCAACTTATTTTAATATCCTCTACCTATTACAGATCAGAAACATACGCAGCTTGCATTTTTAAGCTTACTGTATTATAACTTCACTTGCATTTCTTAGTTGGAGCATTTAATAATTAACATCTTTGCTGTTTGTTTATCCTGCAACACTCACAGTAGGTTGGAAATGAGCCCTAGCATGCTTATTTGGAAAGCCCAGGTACTTGATTTAGCAGCAGCCAGTAAATGTGTAATTATACAGAGTGAGCTGTTACGTAATTAATCAAACTGCCTTCTCTTTCTGCTGCATGCCCAAGTTTTTCAGGTCCTTTCTAGTAACTGTAGGTGGGTAGGTGGGCACCTGGGGAGGAGGTGGAACCTCCTGAGGTCCCAGGAGCCCTGCTGCACTTCATGTCACTGTTCCTTCATAAAAGAGACTTCCTGGAAGCAGTAATATGAGTAGCTTCTAAAGTTTCAGTTACCTAGAAAATAAGTACATCTTTTATGAATTTTCCTTTCCATATGGTAATTTTTCTGGTACAGGGAGAAAGCTGATCGTGATGACAAATTGTTTGTCACTAAGGCCAGGTTGTATTGCACCTTATTACTCAGAAGTGCAAGCTGTGAACATTGCAAACATTGTGAATATTGGCCAAAGGGTGCAAAAGACTACTTTAGTAAAAGTGCAAAAAATTCATTATTCATTAGTTGCTAAAAGGCTTGAAAAATATCCAATATTTTACTAAAGCACAGATTATATTGCACTTTGTCACTCTTTACTGCAAAGAATTTCATTCTAGTAATAGAGGAAACTACAATTCAGAACAATGACAAGCCAAACATTAGAAATTTCTTAAACTGAACCCTAAAATTATTTTGTATTTAGGTAAAGAACCCTTTCATTTTTTCCTTCCCCAGGATCTCCACCCCTGTATCACTGAGTTCTTGGACCTCACATGGTCATCTTCTGGAGCTAAATCAGAAATATTAATTGAAATCTCCAAATCCATGTCAGACTCCAAATGCTTTTTAGTTTTAAAGAACTGTGATTAGTAGTAGCTTACTTCTTCTTTTTTAACCCTGCTGTTACTTCTCTGAATAATACCAATCTCCTATTAGCTTTTAAATACAGTTCAGTGAAAGAATTTCAGCAATTGAAACAGTGTGGGTTTTTTTAACCATTCCTTTCACGTTAAGAAAAACGAGACAGTTTTCGGCCTGAAAAATGTTTTTCTTTACACTGTCTGAAGAGAGCTCTGTCAAATGAAGATATTTTGGTTTTTTCCATGTGGAGCTCATTAAAGGCTTTTGTTTACCTTGATGTTTCCTTGAAGACAGTGCTCTATATCCTTGCCAGAGGGATCATCAGAAAACAGTGCAAATCCTGACTGAGCTGGTTTCCTCATCCCTGTATCTTGGTTCAGGGTGTTCAGAAATTCCTCCACCGTGGTAGAAGCATCAAACCCAACAACCTAAAATAGCAGCCAAAATGTATTTTGCTTTCAAACTTACACAGCCCCCCTTCCTGAAATCGGAGATTTTGAAACATAATACTTTTGCAGTAACAGAGGGACTGACCCATTCCATCCTCTGTGAATAACTTATTGCCATTAGAAATTGAAACTTTCTAGAAAGGGTCAGGAAAAGATTTCCACATGGGAGGTCAATTTAGTGGAATTTTTCTCTATTCAAAAATTATTAACTTCCCAGCAGATTGTACCTTATTTTGTTTAATCAAATCAAATTCACTATTAAAATACTTCCAAATGTAATTATTTTTGGGTTTACTTTGTTTATAGTGGTTTTCTTGCACTTGCTACACTTGAATTTCTGTTACAAAATTTATGTAACAAATAGCAGTCTGAGCTTTTTGAGACAAATATCACTTGAAAAATTAAGAAGACTGTGATTTCTTCCACTTTTCAATGTAGTGGTGAAAAAAATAAGATCAATTAATCATTTTTCATCATGTGCAACTTCAGAAGGGATATTAGACAGCAGATACACATTGGCAGGTTCAAAATGTTTTACCAATGTTGCTTTGTCGATAATACGTAGGTTAGTGACATACACAGCCTTCTAAGTTTTACTTCCCCAAATCTGAGTTTTTGTCTGTTGTTACTAGTATTGAAGCATTTTAACAAGAGATGGCAAATATTTTTTATACAGATGGCAAATATTTTTTATACAGATACCAGCTGCTGAGGTTCACTTAAATCTGTATTGAGGGTGCTTTCCTGTACTTGAATTGTTGAAAACTCTTGGTAAAAAATGTCTTGAAAATGGATCTTGGACTTCTGTTTTGTACTTCTCAGTGGCTGGCATTAAAATAAAAATCTGCTGAATCTAGTTGCAGAGAGGAATGGCGGAATTTTCTGTATCACTACAATTACTTAATGCCAATTCCAAAAATTTTTGTATTTAATTACAATTTTCTTACCCCTTGGAACTCTACAATTTTGAGCAGTAAATAAATAATGAGCAGTTACTCCTTTTCTTCTCTAAACTTCTATTTTGAAACCTTTTAGGATGATTTAAGTACATATTGGTGTTTTTCTGTTTTACTGGGCAAGAAGTAAGCAATTAAGAAACTTAGAGGTGAAAAAAAGCAGAGTTCTTCTGTGACCTGAAATGAAAAGTTTTTTCATATAGCTTTGATTTCATATGAAAACTTGCTTTCTGTCTAGGAATACTATGATTTCTTAAAAAGCTCTTTTCAGCCATCTCTTACATTTGGAAATACAAACCAGGCTGTGAAGCAGTATGCATGGAAGTGGAAAGTTTCCTACAGGCTTTGACTGATGAAGTCCCAAAAGAGTTAAGAATGAAACCATGTTTGTTCTGTAACAAATATGGTTATCCTTCATGACTGATAATGGGAGTTACAGCTGTGCTTCCAGACCTTCACTGATTTACCTTCCAAGATGTCCCATGAAAGGAAGTGGAATTTAATACCTTTCCCTTTCCCTCAGTCTAATTCATTCATCTAGTGGTCAGGTTAAATAAGAAACAGAACTTTGGTATTTTTCATTCCTAAGAGGTTTTACTTTTTTTCCTTTCTCTTACAGATTTTCTCCCAAACCTTTACCTTTGTTGATCAAATCAGATCACAAATACCTTGTGCCTGCCATTGCTAGCACTGGCACAGGATGAAACTTGCACCATTTTTACCCTAACAATTACAATTTTCTTCCTGATATAATACTCCATGTATATGCTAACAGCCAGGGGTTGGGAGAGCTCAGATTTTGTGGTCAACATAACATTACCTGATATATGCCATTCATGAAATGAACTGGAATACTAAAAGGCAGGGAATGGTGGTAGGGATTTCTTAGAAGAGTGGAAAGTATTTCCATTCTGGAAGGTCTGGCTTCTCGGTCTCCATTCTGCTTGGTACGTTCTACACATCGCTGACAATATATTGCATATTTCCCAAACTCTGTCCTGTGACAAAAAAAGAAATAAGGCAATTCTTGGGGACTGATTGAAAGGATAGTAAACTGTGAGTGAATCTCTCTGGGGATGCCAGATGGGAGGAGCACTCAGATTTCATGCTGTGAGATTTCCAACACATTTTGTGCACATGGAATTAGAAGGAGAATCAATCTACCAAGACCAGCAGAATTGTGTCAAAGATGAACATGGCTCAGAGTGTGTTGTGTAATAACTGCTGTATTTTGGTTTTCATGGTTTTGCAACATACAAGTTCCACTGCAGAGTATTTTTTTGGGAAAAGTGACAACTTTCCCAAGTGATGCATAGAAATAACATGTACTACATTTTAGTAGCAATTCTATTCAAATCCAATTTAAAAAATAGTAGAAAAGATCTGATATACTACAGGAAAGACTGCATATAAGGTACTTCAGAAAGACTAGTTGACTAGCTTGGTAATAATATTCAGGCACACCTGGAATCTGCATTCTTCTTTAAATGAAGTTTAAGAAGCCAAAGGAATGGGTGCTGGGGCAGAAAGAGTCCAACGCAGAGAGCCAAGAGCTGCAATCCCTGAACAAAAGGAATACATTCACTGTTTTAAACATCTTACAATGTAAAACTTCCTGCTGTGGCTGCTGGCCAGCACTGCAGCTTACTGTGCCAAGCCAAGACTGCTGAAATAGGAATGAAAAAAAAAAAAAAAGAAACAAAACAGAGAAAAAGCTGAGTAAATAAGCATGTCACCTCATTGAAAGGACAAGACGCTCTCTTTCTATTTACTTGTGTACCACAAGATTCTTTTGGGGCTGGAAATGGGAAAGCAGCTCAGTTTGTACAAAAGGCAGTTAATACAGAGGAAAAAAATACTAAGGCTGCAAGGCCAAGCACTATAAAATGAGGAGAAGCCTGTAAAATTTGAATTGAGCTCTCCTGCTACATATATGATGAAGCAACATGTACGACATTTTCCTCCGAACAAGTAGACAGTAACTATTGAAAAAAACAATTATTCAGTATTTTGGTACATTGTATGTATCCACTGGCTTCACTTAATACAGACTGTTCTCATGTATCCTGGATATACACTTACGAACATTGCAACTACTTTTCTCACAATCTATGTATCAATGCTTCCTACTGAAACTTAAAAAATGATGTTTCTCCATCTTGATTTATCTGACTTGTCTGATATTAAATAGAAATTTGACAACACAGGCACAGATATTCCCTTTCATCAAATATCTGTACTTGGAGGATAGCATCAACTTCATTGAAGATATATGCTGCAGTACAAGCAAGGGTAGGAGGCCACAGAATGAATTTAGGACTTAAAAAACTTATTGTAAGGCTGGAAACATTTTACTGAATGAGTTAGCTCTTAAAAATCATTCCAGTAGGTTACGATAGCAACAATATATTTATCTGCATCAGAGGGAAGGCCTTGACAGTGGTAAGAAAAGTACCAAAGAAGAATTCTAGTAAGTTCAAATTCCATCAGCCATACGTAACTTCATTGTGTGCTAACTGATATTAATATGCTATTTCTACTATAAAAGCTTTGTGAATGTTTTATTGATGCACAAATTGAATCATAGAATGGCTTGGGTTGGAAGGGACCTTAATGATCATATTGTTCCAACCACCCTGCCATGGGCGGGAACACCTTCCACTAGAGCAGCCTGCTCCAAGCTCAATTCAACCTGGCCTTGAACACTTCCAGGGATGGGGCATCCACAGCTTCTCTGGGCAATCTGTTCCAGTGTCTCACCACATATCAGCCCCATCCCAGATTACGGGCCTTTTCTAGATAACAGGTATGTCTGCTGGTCATGTTCTACTTTCTGTGGCAAGAGAAAAATGTCTATTACAGAAGCCGTAATATGGTAACATTTTCTGATCCATCTCCTAGTTCTGTAGGTATTGTACCATCATAAGCACAACTGTTCCAGTTTTGTTAATTCTATGCCAATTCGTAAGTTTTGGTTTTCCTCTCAATTTCAGTTCATTTCATTGTTACCTATTTGGGTATCAGGGAATAGCTGGCAGGGGAAGGTCAAGTATGTATTTATAACCTAGCATGCAGGGTGCATGCAGAACAGCATGGCACCAAGAGACAACATCTATCAGAAGCCCTGAGCGTATCTGAAATTCCACAGCATGGCACTACAGCTTTTCTTCACACTCATGCTGTTAAGTCGTCTGCCATGTGGTTTAGCCCTGGAGCTTCTTGATGCAGCACCTCTCTCAGGAAAGAAGTAGAGAATTAGGGTTTTTACATGATGTCCTACTTAACACTTGAAGACAGCCCATTGCATATCCACCCTTTAAAAACAGCACAGGCAGAGATATATTCTACCACCAGATATATGTACTTTGTTGGAGGATAGCATCAGCTTTGTTTCAGGAAGACACAGCAATAATAAGACGTTAGCTCAGCTGTTTATCCAATTTTAAGTGAGCAGATACTAGACAAGAGCAGAGCTTCTTTACCATTCTAAGCAGTCTGTGTAGTTCCTTCACTGCTACTGAAATCGATACCATTAAAATAAACACTGGGTTACCTGTATTGGTCCTGCCTGGTTTTGTGGATGTCGACGTCTAGTCTGTTTAATAAGCTGGCAACAGATCTCATTTTGAAGTTCAGGATGTGTGAGGCAGATCTGCAAAGCACTTTGGGCCAAAGATACATGGTAATCAATGGCAGGAGAGTCAACTGCAGCATTTATAAACAACTGGCAGGTCTAGATATAAAATAATAAGCAAGTGAGTTTACATACAAAAAGCTCCAACAAATCTTTAAGATGTTCACTGTAACAAAAGTGTGCCTGAAATCACTGTCAGTAAGTTTACCAGTAGACTAAGGAAACCCTGCTGGTTCTGCAAAAAGGGGTAAAAAGCTATGCAGTGAGACGAAAGACAAAAACACCTCCTAAAAACCACACTTTGCATTCTGCATGTAATGGACTGAACTCTTAACAGGAGTTGCAACAGTTGTGGTGGTAGGCAAGTTTAAGGACATGCCAAACAAAGCTGACCCCTCTAGAGTACTTGGAAATGCAAAGCCTACAGCTCTCAGTGGCAGACAATGTAAAATGCTCGTGTAAGGAGTGAGCACAGCATGGCAGAATATACACAGAAAAGAAAACCATAACTCAGAGCCATTGATTTCCATCCTGGCTTTCCCTGATATTTTTACTGTGGGTAAGTATGACCTGTCCCATCCCCAGTACTGCCTCAGGAAAGCCAGGTGATAAGCATTTGTTGTGTTGCATTAGAAGAAAGCATGTGTATCACTCATTGCATTTCCTCTATATAACAGTTGATGGAATTTTCAAGGGATATAAGCAAAAATACAAGAAATGGATGGAAGCCCAATCTGTTTCTAGTCTATGTGAAAATACATGGATTTTCACATAGACTAATTTTTATTGGCAGTTGAATAACTGAAACATGACTTGATTTGTTTCTAAATAAATTCCCTACATGACTATTAAAGTGATTTATATGAAATTTGAATAAAGGTAATACAAGTAATCCGTTATTTATTTTAGGCAAGTGTCTGTGGTTCAAACTAGGTCTAAAAAGTGATTTCCAAACATGTACATTTGTTTTTATCAAAGAAGTATATTTCCCTTTAAATTTTCATGCTGCTGGATTGCAGAAAGTAAGATGGATGTACCTCTTCAAAATGTTTCAAATATTTCAAAGAAACCATCTGGAAAGTTTGCCTACAAGTGGCCGTGACTAAGCACACAATGCTGGTCTTGAATTCCTTTCTAGATCTGAACCATTACATCAAAATTCCCCAGATATTTGATGCTTGAGGGAATTTGCTCTTTAGTCTTGTTCAAGTTTTGTGGAGAAAGTTCATCTATCCAAGTGCCATGCCTCCCAACTTGTAACTTATTTCACAATGTACAGAAAAAGGAACAGCAAAATTTTGTCTCTGAAATAGACTTTATAGCCTGAAAGAAGGTTAATGGCATTGCAGCATAATACTCTCACCTACCTGGCCTTTAACTGGGAAAGACGTAAGGTCTTGCTGGCAGAGAAAATTTCTCAAGAAACTAGCTGTGGCTCAGCAGTTAGGATCTGTTATGTGTCTCCATAAAGTCTTTACCATGTTACTGGTATATATACCATGTATGTTTTTAAAAGTGTATAAAAATCTTTAAAAGTGAATTCAAAAAACTGTTGAGAAATACTTTTAATAATTTTGCTCTGGAATATTTTCTCTATTTATATTGCTGAATATCTAATCTGTCTTCTAAGAATAGCTACTTCATATGAAAATATTTTCTTTTTATCAAAAAAAGCAGTACAATCTCTCTATCTCAATTTGAAATAGTCTATGACTTGCTGAAACTTAAACTTTGTTTTTTCTTCTGATTTTTAAAATGTCTCCCAGATGATTTAAATGTATCCATGACAAAACTTTCACCGCCTTTTTTTTTTCTTCCAGAATTTAATTAAAACAATAGTATTTCAGCTACAGTTTTCTGAATGCAGAGATCTGTTCATTCTGTTACATTCTTTGGAGCTATGGACTTCAAGACAAAATTTTATCATTCATGATGGCTGTGAATTTTTCTACTAATTTGCACTTATTGATAACTTATCAAATAAGTAGGAAGGCCAAAAGTTGAAGCCTAAACTGCTCCCTCACAACTAAAAGTGCTCTCTTTACATTGGAAGTGATAGTCGCTGGTGAGATAATATAGCCATTCTGCTGCTGTCCATTAGTTACCTCTCCTAAAGACAAAAGTAAACTTCTTTTTTCTTTTTTCTCATCTGTTGAACAATTCTAGTAAGCCAATAATAGCCATTCTTTAGCTAGGAGTTAAAAACAAAGAAGTTAATAAGAAAAGGGATCTGCCATGGTTTTACCTTAAATAATTTGATTGCTTCAGTTTGCAAGGCTTCTGATGGCAGTGTTGTAAGAGGGGAAGTAATTCCTTCTTTGCTATGGCAAAGGGTAGGATGTCTCCAAATTTGAGAAGCTATACAGATAAAATAAATAGGTTTTGTAATTAATTCACTTTGGAAGTACATTCAGTAAATATGCATTGGAAGATTAGTATGTTGAAACAAACTTACTGGCATCGCCTTCCACATTTAATAATTTGCAAAGAAGTTGTTCAAACTCAGATCCAACATTTACACTGGTACTTCCAGCTGCAACTGTCAGATGATAAAGCCACGTGTCCTAAAGTAGAAAAACACAGCAGCTTGCTCATTCCATGTTGGAAGGAGCTGCTTCATCAGGATTTTGCTCTGAACTTCAAACACTACCCTGTGCTCCTTTTGAAGCCCAAAGGAGTTTGCCTTTGGTTGAATACACATGTATTCACGGTCTCTATGTTACAAATATTAAAAGGAAGACTGGACAGGACTCTCTTCATAAGTTTTTACCCTCAGAAATCATGGCTAATTATCAGGGCATTCTTTCTTTCCTCTTCCAAAAGTTTATATAAGTGTCTTTTTATCACTGCAGATCCTGCTAACCTGGGAATAAGGCCAGAAAACAAAACAAGGTCTCCAAGATTACTTGAGAAAAATGAAGCAATGATAATAAAAATGGTTTTAACCATATCTCTCATCGCTCATTCACTTCAGTAGGGCAGTCTTTGCTACTGTTAATCTTGTCAGTGAAAATGGATACCAGTACCCCAAACCTCTCAGGAAGCTCAGTTACAGATCTTTCTACAAGTTAGAGTATGGGAGCAAAATTCTCCAGTTACAGAATATTTGATATTCTGTACCATCTACTTATGTAGGCAAACCTGCTTATTTTTGTCTATTTTAACAAGGATTACCTACAACAGCATTGATTTGTAGACAAACTCTGACTGATGTTAATAAAGCAGAACCTTTTCCTTGCTTATTATATCAAACTACAAGCCACATGACTTGTAGGTCCCTCTCCTCCTCCTCAAGAAATATTCCTATCACAGCACCATACTCATAATCTGTTACTGAAACTCAATAAAAATGTCCATTTACTACCTTCTCATGTTTGGATCCTATAAGAAGATAAGTGGGTCCTTGGTCTTTGGGATGGATAACAACAGTGTAATGGGTTGATAATAAACTGCGACCACTAGCTTCATAATCTTCATCAGAATCACAAGATCTATCAACTTCTTCAACCTTTGCCTCAAAAAGCTTGATTTGACCAAGAGGAAACTACAAGTAAATAGTAGAAGTGGTGAGAGAGTTAATACTTGCTTCAGTGTACACTGATTTCATATTATATACTATTATATTTATTATTATACACAATTTTTTCTTATTCTGCAGATAGAAAGAGAAACATGAACTACCATCAATACTCATTTGTATTTATTCATTTTCAGTTCTGCCAAGGAACATCAGATAAGCCATCTGTTGCAGAGAGCAAAATGAGAAGGACATGTGCCAAAGTTTGAAAGTGAGATTTTCAAAAATTCTTTTCCAGGTCTCCCTGTGTACATAGGTAATGCAATAAATGTCTATCAGGGTGAGAGAAGTCATTCTTCAGAATTTCTAGATCTGGTTCCAAGCAAAAATTCCCTGCATCAAGCCTAGAACTTTAATTATGGTCTTGTTATTTCAGAAGACAGTAATGTATTGTTGGTGTATCTTTTTTTGTTCATGCTATAAATTCAAAAAGTAAATTTTTGTGTGGTGGACCTTCTAGTTGGTTTCATTCTCCAATCTGATAGATCACAGTACTTTGGTGTTGTTGATGTAGTTACCATTTATCAGGAAATGTTTTACATAAAAAAGCCACTGAAGAGGAAATTCTCACTGAAATAATTATGTCATAGCCATTAACAACAGGAAGCCACAATGAACAAAAATACAAGCATGAAATCTTCACAACTGGGTGACAGGACTGACATGAGACCGACAGTCCTTAATGGCCGCTTTATGCAAAGCTCCCTCCCTTTCCACAGCTCCATTGTTCCTTCTCTGGCCATTCAGACATGAGGATGTTCAAAAGAATGTTATTTAACCATGCAGTGAAGAAGCTCTGGCTACTGTTTCTGTGTCGTTCCTGATGTCTACCAGTGCTTAGTGATTGTGCAGAAAGAGAGGGATATTTGTTTTCCTTTGGAAAATGGATAGTTGGGCACTACAGTAACTAGCATCTTAGTTGTGCCACATTCAAGTGTAAGACTGAAGTAAATTGTCTTGATCACACCACCAATGAAAAGTAGATGAGGTTTCTCAACAATACTCTTTAAAAACTGAAATTACCACACTGGAGAGTAGCTGGCAAGTTTGAGTTAATCTAGGGTGGGATTCTTGAACAGTGATTTGAAACAGCAAACGTGGTGGATCTTTACTCCAGTGCCTTCACTAGTGAGATGAGAATAGTAAGATGCCATTTCACATGTAAGTAGTCAAGAATGATTTATTCACCAAGTTTAACTAAAACACAGCTGGCTCATTTTTTAGTTTTAATTCCATTTTGAAAGGAGGCCTCTTAAATGGACTCCATTTCTGTGTTAACCACTGCAGACTGTGTAATTTATTTCTGCACACACACATTCAGCTACAGAAAACATGTTTTTAATTAGCATATTTTTGAACATTAGAAATGAACTCGCTTTGGAAATTTTTCATACATTGCTTACAAAAGCTAAATCCTTATTTTATTACAAGTTAGCAAATTAGTTTCAATTTTACTTTAAAAGGACAGCATACTTCTACCAAATATGAGGGAAATTGACAAGAATCCAGCAAAATTCTTAAGTGCTTCTAAATGGCATGCTATAATCCCCAAATCTTGAATTGTAAAAATGTGTAAATTCAGGTATTTTAAACACAGAAATTTATCTGTAGGAGAAATTGCAAGTTAATTTTAATGTCTCTGTAGAATGAGCTAGAGATTAATGCTCTAGTCAGTTGATTCCTGAACCCTGTATTAGATTGTTTTAAAGAGTAATTAAAATAAAATGTTTTGATGGATGGTTACTGCTATCCTTTTTGTATAGTTCTAGAAATAAGATTTAGTTGAATGTTTAAAAATGGCTAAAAATGGAAAGGACAACAAAGGGAATAACTAGCTTTACATCAAAACTATGAATTACTGGCTCTACTGTGATTATTTGCTTAAAACAGAAGTAAAATAATGAGAATGTCTGGGTTTTTAAAAACTTAGTTACAATGGCTCAGCAGACTGCTTCAAAGTCTTCTTTCTGAGCCAACTCCATTAAAAAGATGCTTCTCAATGACCAAATACAATGCCTTGGGAGCAGAGGGACAGGTGAAAATTATGACAAGCAAGTGTCCTAGCTCTTGCAGCACTGTGGAGGTACAGCGACATACCAAAGAACAGGATTTGGAATAAAAAGAACAACTGAGGGATAAAAAGAACATTTAAAATCTTGAAACTTGCAGTCACTGCACCCTGCAAACGTATATCAGAAAGGGTCTGCTTCCAGAAGTACACGACAGCTAGGACTTTTCTAGCGAGCCTCACGCCTGTCAGAAAGGGACACCAGAACTGTCAGCAAATCAGTGTCCCCCTTCAGCCAGGGATAACATGCAGTATATCTATCATGTCCCATAGAAGGAGATAGATGGGCGTGCCTTGGATTACTGGCAATTAGACAGGAATCTTCCAAGCTGTCAATCTGTGTATAATGCCTAGGCCAACTGTACCTTAATAAAGTTGTAAGTTACTGTTTAAAGTCTACATTCATCGAAGAAACGACCTACCTTGTCTTCTTGATTACGGAAATAATAAAGAATTTTTCCAACTAGAGTACACCAAACTCTTTTGGAATATCCATGTTTCACCTGTAATTACAGAACATTAGAGACAAGCACAGCCAGAGAAAGACAGACTGCTTTTCACCATCTCGGAACTTCGGTGATATTGGAATAATGCCTTGGCTCAAATTTCTTTTGCCATTAGTAGACAAAAAATTAACTTTTATGCCCTTAAGAGAGGGCGTAAGAATCAAAGCAGTAATGAGATGCTCATCTAAAGCCTAGAAAGGCCAGTGTTTTTAATTGACTTTGACTCAGGCCTAAATTAATGGAAGCTACGGAAATGGAAGAATTGAAAGAAAGAACTTTACTTTCATTCAATATTCTTAACTTGAAATAATCTGTTGCAGTGAGTAACACATTAAAAGAGAGCACTCCACTGAAATAAGGTCAGTCAATTAGCTACAGGAACATATGCCTGAATATGAACTAGAATACCACTAAAGTGCAAATGGAGAACTCAACACAGGAACTAATAAATTAAAAAGACAAAAAGAAAAACCAGATCAGATCAAATAACCAGAATAAAAATATTGCCCAAAGTAGGTGAGTCGGTAGTCCTTCTGGATCATTCATGCTGTGAAGTACTGGGAAATCAAATACATGTCTCTTTAACTTTTATTTATTTTATTGTAGGGCCCTTCTCATCTGGCTATTTTTCTTATGAAAGATGGAATAAAGCAGGTTGAGGGAAGGAGAGTTTTCCTACCTTTGTAAGTAATCCTTTCATGGTTGGCTTGATTTCAGACTGTATGAAGAGTGGGCTGGCAGCCTGTATTTTAAGAACATTTTGTAGTACTTTGATCCATTCTTCTAAGATGTTGGGAGAATCTGCAGTCAGGTAGTATGTTCGTTTTTCTGTGGTCAGCTGTGTAGTAACAGAAAAGTCTTGAGCTTCAAGAAGTTTATACATTTGACCCCAGCGTGTGGGGGTTGTAACATATAATACCCAATGTAGTTTCACAAGTTTGGAGGGTTTATTTTCCCCAAACTACTTTTCATTAATGAAACATTCCATGGCCAGGCAGAGCAGACAGACCCTTCTAAGTCTTTATCTGAAAAGTTTCAGGACAGTAAGCTGAGAAAACTCAATGTAAGCTGAGAAAACTCAATTTATCTTCTTTCAGATAAACAACCTCTCAACCTCAATGGCTGGTCCCAAGACTACTCTCTTTATTTCTGTCTCATATGTGATGATTGACCTTTGCAGCAATACAAACAAGACTCCATGTATCCCTTTTTGTATGTTCTGTAACCAGAATGATTCTTTGGTTTCAAAAGAAGGGCACTTAGTATTTAATTCCAAGTCCACACGTGGACTTCCAGTGCAACAGGGACTGGAACAAAGGGTTGGTGCTGGGAATGGAGGGAACACTGAAAACAGGGGAAAAGAAGGCACCTGAATTGTTTGTTTTCCATCACCCCTTTCAATATGGCTAGATGCATTTAGCTCAATTTGACCTTGAGGTTTTCGAATGACATCACTCTGTATGGAAAGAATGAAAAAAGAGTATTTTAAACCTACCAACAAATAGCAATAAATCATTATACAACTCCTTTAAACATTAATCTTGATAAATATTTCCTAGTTAGGCATTGAGTACCTTGTACACCTCTTGAGGAAATGAGTCCCAAATGACTCTCTAGCAGCTCAGATACCAGAATTGCATTTCTTTTCCTTCTAGCAGGCTGATATTCTCAGTAAAACAATCTAATATCAAACAGCATAGAAGTTACAGGTACTTACTGGAGATTTGTAATATAGCAATTCACCTCCTTTAAGCACAAACCACCGTCGTTTCCAGGTCTTTACTTTACCACCCATTTTTAACAGATATCCAGATTTTTCCAAAGGTTCCTGATTGTTTAGAAGTTAGATAGAAAGTAGTTAGATACATATATGTGCCTATACCTCTCAGAAATATGTAAAATACAAACAGAGATATATTAATGACTTAAAATAATGTTAAATAATAATTACAGTATATGATGAGACTTTTAGTCCAATGACAAAGTTTTTACAAGCATCAATTAACAAAAATCTCGTGCACATGGGATAACTAATTCGTATCCCTATTTACAGAGCAATATTGGGAATAAATGCCTTAATTAAACTTCCTTTCCCCATTAGTACATGAAGGTAAGTGACTTGCCCTTAACTATACAAAAGAATGAAGAATATGATGATTTCTGATTTTACTTTCTCATTATTTATATTAAAAAAAGAACAAAATTAATATAACATAAATATGTTATTCCCAACTTCAGGGCCTAACCTACAGACCAGATAAAGAGCACTGTAGTTCAGAGCTCCTCATGGACAAACTTTCAGTGTGTATACCTGTAGAACAGAGTTCACAATTTTTGCTCTGTGAAGAAAGCTTAAATACTTTTCATCACCAGACAGGCAATCCACTTCCATGTCAAGACACTCACTACTAACAGAAGCCATTAAAAAACTCCTGGGGACTGACCAATACCCCATAATGGTTTGGTTTCTTTGACCTATCCTCACATATTATGCAACTTATGATTTCTTTGATGCGTAATGTTTTCCCTGTTTGAGGAAAATATAGAAACATATTACTGCATGTAGATTTCTACTGATGACTTCACCTCCTTCTTGGAATGCCCTTCTATTTCCTTGAATATTCAAATAATAATTTTAATCTTTTAGTTTTTCATATACAGTCTGATACCAGACCTGGTTCTGAGACAGTAAGTCCTAAATACTTTGAGTCGTTTTTCGGCAATTGTCGACCTCTTTTCCTTCGTTATATAGAAAGCTCAGAATTATCTTCCATTTTCCTTCAACAATTACAGTCTTATATGTTTAACTTTTTGTTGGTATATTCTGCTATTTGTACTCATAAGGCAGTCTGAGTCAGCAAGACTGAATATAAAGATTTGATAGCAGTCTTTATATAAATATACATACAGCACCACAGGTGGACTTCTTCACAAAACTTCAATACTCACATTTTTTCCATTATCGCTAGATGATGACAAGGTCTTAGGAAGTTTCTGCTCTGGCTCTGAATAGTCTGTATCTACTGAATATGCATCTGGAGGAATAGCATAGTCACTTTCCGAGGTCACAGAAGACAGAGACGCACCTGTGGTAAAAGAACAAAGATAATTTTTAATGTATTTTTTTATTCCATTAGAAACAACTGAGATCAGAGTACTCATGCAGAAAGAATATCTGAGTAGAATCTGCAAGCAAACACAAGTATCAACATAAATCCATCAAGAACCAAAGACTTTTTGAAACAGCAGCACACTCAATAACACAGTGCTAATATCTGATTCTCATTCATAATTAAACAGTTCAAGTCCCTTGTGAATGAAATAACAAATAAATCTCTTCTATATATTATCATCTTCTCTAATATTAACACTGCTTTTTTAAGGAGGAGTTAGTGCCATGCATCATACTCATTCTCTAGAAAATGAAATCAGGATCTTTAATTATAACAGCTTTCCCCCTTCATGTTCTATCATTGGCTCTAGTACCTGGATTTCTCATGCAACTGGTTGCATGCTAAAAAGCCATGCTCAGGATCTGGTATGTGTTGAAGCTGTATGTGACTGTATTTTGAAATGAGTATGAATTTTTATCCTGAGGTTTTCTAAAAATTTGAATTCCAGATTCCAGGTGTTTTTTATCGTCACTTTTTAAAGTTGTTACCTTTAATCCTGAAAAAAAAAAAGCACCCTCTTTTCAATTCTAGTGAACCAGCAATAAAAGTTCAAACTTCTCCCTCACTCATCATAGAAATATTTTCATACATATGAACACATCCTTTTGTAAGGACTAGTGTTCCACTTTGCATGGTGGCCAAAGTGAAATGAAGAGGCCTTGTTTCCTTTGTTTCATTAATTTCCAAACTCATTTGCCAATGTTAGTTGAAAAAAAAAAGCTTTTCTCATTCATTGCTTTGTAAGCACCTGGGCATTCAGAGTGGGTTCTTCTCTTCTCATGTAGGATCTTTAATAACAAAAATGCAGCAAGCTAATTATGCTTCTTGTGAAATGTGTGACTGCTTAGATTTTTAAACAATGTGATCTCAAAAAAGATACGTACGTATATGTTTTGTGGTTAAGAAAGTCTTCCCCACCTGAAACAATGAAAGGATTATTTGATGGGAAGAAAGCACAAACAAAAGGAATGGTTCCACTTTACAGGCATGGATATAAATAGTAGGTGAAACCAGCTTTAAAATTACCCAATCTGGCTTTCGTGTTCTGTAAGCATGTAACATGAGATACGTCTGCAGCCATGGCACTGGTTTTTGCTTAGCAAGAAGGAGCTGTTGGGAAGCAGGAACTATGGGTCCTTTTCACATTCATGTAGCAAAACTTTAACTACATCACTGGAAACAGGAGTGGACTCCACATGTGGCTGGCATTAGAAAACTCTGAGTGGACCAGTCGCTCTGTCAATGTGCTCCAGGCTGACTGGATAGAGCTCCTGCTAACTGGGATTTTTACATGTATAGAATAGAGACTAATGAGTCATGTTATTTTGCATTTCTATAGCAATATACAATGAAGGATCTTAACACTTGGCCTCACTGGGATCCTAGTCTCCCTTGGTTCACCCACTGAATAAATACAGGGATTTAACACTGATAATTGTCACCCCATTTTTCAATGTTATGAAGCATCTTATTTCCATTCTGCAGATGGAAAACACACAGTTACCTAGAACTGTGAGATCTGTCTTCCACAAAACACAGGACATTACTAGATTCGAGTATTTTAACTAAATCTTTGCAGGGGACCTTGAGACAATCACTGTAAAAATGAAAGAAGTCTCTTAATGCATGAGGTGACAGAACCAAGTAATTGGATGAGGGAACTTTTTCACCGTCTTTCTGATCAAGTGAAAATTGTTTTATAAACCTGAATATATGTGGGGGGTTTTTCCTGATAGCAATTCAGTTTTTTTTCTACATAATTTTCACTTCTCTACAGTTAAAGGTCACAGGAAGCCCTTGGCATGACAGAGTATAGATAGAATGGTGTTTCTTGCTTTAAATGTACAAGTCACTTTTCTCCCATGACAACTGCCAGCTATTACATTAATGCCTTAAAAAGACATCTATAATAACAGCAATAAAAAGCAAGCCATGTATAACAGTCCTTTCTCCTCCTTGAGTAATAGATCTAGGCTTTGAGAACTGATGTCCACACTGTTAGGGAAGAAATCAGTTTCCAAGAAGATGATGTAAATTGCCTGGTTTTCCAAACTTCCCAGAAGTTACTTGTTCTTATGGTTTTGCCCACCTCGTTTCATAGCCCGAGGACTACCTGGACCACTTCTGCTTCGAGAATCAGACTCAGAAGTCCTTGAGCTGGACCGGGAGCTGTCTTCTTCCTCTGATCCTGACGACTCATCTATAAATGGGCTGCTGCTTATTTGAGTTGCTTTCTGCAGAAATGAACACAACATTCTTTGATACCTTGCATAAAGGGTATCAGTCATTTCCTTCATACTGTGGCAGAGCTGGCGGCTTCATAATATTCAAAGCTGTTCTTGCTTGTCTTGTGAGTTTTGGCACACAAATATTAACATGAAACTGAATTCCCTCTGCCCTCTGTATACTCAGCCACACCCATAGTTTAAAACAGAAACCTGAGGTAGCTCAAAGCATGGGTCTTTCCAAATCACAAAAGGCTGCCAGAAATAAACAGTGCTGTGATTAGTTACTGCTGGTTATGTGACTAGAAACAGCTCTGGCACTGACACAAACAATTTCTACGCACACACACCCGCTTTTAATTATGACATTGAATACCATGTGGTTCTCTTTAATAATTAACAAGCCTTTGGAAAAAATCAGCAAGGAACCTAAGAAGAACTGACCAAGGCTAGTAACATTTCATAAGCAGTAATTTTTTTCCCCAGCTATTTGACATTTCTATTACTTCTGAGGTTCTGTGATCTCTAAACATCAACTTACAACATTATTTGGCATGGTAGTATCAAATGTAAAACAGCAAGTTCCTGGATCTGAAGCCCAATGGTATTTAAAAATTTCCTTTAAACAGTAATACAGTTACCCCTTTCAAAGTGGTATAGACAGGAGTGGTCATGTTCTTATAAATCAGAGATGTGTATAATCCGGATATGGAGCATGAAGTTAGTGAAACAGCACCTAAAAAAGCAACATACTCTATAAATTACCTTCTTAATTTGCCCCTCAATTAACCAAATTCAAATGTAATTTTTTGTGTTGTATCAACTGCTATAAAAAGCAAGCTAACTGCTGAACTATTTTGGATGGGAGTTTTAGAACTTTTTGAAATTTGCAATGATTTTAAGAAGCATAAATAAAATTGCAGTCATGAACACTAATCCTTTTTAAATTGGAAGTATAAGCTCTTACCTTGGTACCTGGTATAGAATCATCAAAATGAATTGCAAAGTAAACTGAAGTGAATGAAGTTCAAATTCAGCACAAAGTCAAGAGGTAAGGTAACAGTGGACTATGGAAAGATAAAAAATAATCTAGATTTTTAAATAGCTGATAACTAAATCTTCATAAAATTATTTTAGAGGTCCTTTTTACACATCACAGTTGGAAGAGAGTTTCTATTGATGAGACCACGAACAACTAAACCACTTACTTTTATTAAGAGATTCCAGGGTGAAAGCTTCAGACATCCTCAAACCAGATTTGGCTACAGCATAAATTCTGCTTTCCTATACAAGTAGAATGGATTTGATGGTAGATAATTAAAACATAACAATTACTTTTCTTCTGTTTAGCCATCTAGTCTGTGTGCTAGTGCAACCATATGATAAAATGGTTCACAAATGACATTGTCGATAGCAGCTGAAAAATGCATCTTTCTTTTTTATGCCATATCCATCATATCCACAGTCTGTTTCAACATTTTTCATAAAATGCTTGCCCTGTAGGTAACTTATTTTTAAAAGTACTATTATCAGATGCCAAAGAAACTATAATGAGAATGCTTTTTAATGGAAGTTTGTGTATTAAGGTCAGAGAAATTCCATTAGAAGACCATTTTTCCACCATTTTTGTTAGAAGACTACAATAAGAAACTCTATAATGAAAAAAATGCACTAAAATACATACCTAGAGAAGCTGTTACATTAATGCATTATTCATCTCTGAATCATTAATAAATCTCTGACACTGGAACTGCAAAATCAGTGAGTCTTGACACAGTTAATTTTGGATTTTGTGTAAGACATATTAATATCCATTTTAATATCTATTTTAATATCCTGACTGATGGCTTTAAAATTCTACTTGGAAACATGATCAATAACATCTGCAATCTGTAGTTGCCTTCTGCTGACTTAATTGTCTAGACTGTGAGCAGTACAGTGGTCAGAGCAAGGGCATTGACACCAGCATTCTTGGGCTGTGTTGGTGTTCAGATAAATAAATAAATGCAGTCACAACCATTATGTCCTTAGATACACTCAAAAGGACATATACAACTTAGATGTGACATGAAAAGAATTGGTCTTAGCTACAAAATAGCAGCTGTGTTTTTCAATGGCAGAAATACTGTGCTTAAAATAAAATATGCTTCTGATTTTGTAGTCTTAATTCTGATTAAGGTGATGCCCTGTCTTGTCATTAAACAGAGAATAAGAAAAATAAGAGGCAGCAAAAATCATACAAGAGAAGCATGAAAATAAGTTAATTTCACTAGTAGGAAAACTATCTATAATCACACTTACCCAGGAAGGAAATCGATGCAATGGAGGGGTTGGAGGTTTGTTGCTAGCACCCTTTTTTGTCGTATCACAAGGTTCCTGGACTTCAACATTTTGTGCTTCAGTGCAGTCATAAGTAAACACTCCTTCATCACAGCCAATCTCCATTTTCTCTAAAATATCGGTATCTTCTCCATCCACCAAATCTATGTCTGTCTCCTGAGGCCTCCAGGGACGTATCATGCTTATGGCATTTCTATTTCTACCAAACATTCTGTCAGAACTCAGCTGGGGCTGGCTTAGGTGTTTCTTTGCTAATGCTGAATTCAGACTAAAAACATTAGGAGTCCGAAACTTTGGAGGTGGCAAATTTGAAGGAGAATCTGATAGAGTTGTGCATTGACTACCTGCAGAAGATGCTAGAATTGGGTGTTTGGGTGTCAGAGGGGTTAAAATTGGACTTGGCGTGTTTGCTTCACTGGATGAGGATGAATAATCTAGCCTCTGAGACTGAAATTTCTTATTCAGTTCATCTGAAGAACTGTCTTGGTCTTTCTTTTTACTTGTGAAGTCAGAGTTGCACTTTCCACCCAGATTGTTCTGGCCTTTTCTTTGGGACCCTTGCTGCCAGGAGTATAGTTTCTTTTGCTGAGTCCTCTTAACACCAAAACGCTCTTCTTCAAATAGAGAACTGCTGTCATCTGATGCTGTCAAATACATTTCACTTTCCACTCTACTGTACCTTGCATTCTCTTCAGATGTGTGGCTTGAAAGAGTTGATGCACACCTGGATTTCAGTCCTTTATTGTCTCCTCCATCCTCATCTGAGCTCCAGTCACTCCCAGTAGTGCAGGAGTTCTTTGACATGTCGCTATCTACATCTTTGGATGAACAGCTTGTTCTTACATTTTTGTTCTGCTCTGAACCAGAGGAACGTTGTTGTAATGACTTCTGACCTTTATTTGTTTCATGTGCAGGACTAGCAAAGGTAGTTTCCAGGATATCCTTCTCTAGAGGAGAAATATAATGAACATGAGCAAATTACTTTAGCAAACTTGACTGATAAAGGGTTTTGTCATTATGTCTGCAAATAGTAAGTAGGTAATAATTTCAAATGCATAAGCAAATTTAAGATTTTTAATATTGTAAATAATAAACATTAAGAACATTTTTAATTTTTTTTAATGTGACTGATGTTGCAATTATATTTGCCAAGAAAACATAACAAACATTACTCAAAGTTCCAGCTGAACTAAAAATGGCAATAAATGTAAAGATAAGCAGACTGGAGACATATTTTAAAGTAAATCAAGTATGTATGAAAACAAACGAACCAATCCACCAAAAAGCCAAAGCCAAATTTAGCTACTTTAGTAAATCTAAGGAAAATCAGAATTTAATAAAAGCTTGTCAGAAAAGATTTTCATTAACAAATCAAGTATTCTGAGTATTTCTACAGCGTTGATCCACAGAAATTTCTTATGCAAACGATTCTTGTACTCCCAGTGGTGAATGCTTAGTTTATACAAGAGAGGCTCATGGAAAATGCTTAAGGAAATACGCTGTACTAAAAATAGCTTTGTTGCTGCTTTTCACTTTTACCTGGTTTTGCAAGACGGAGTTATAGCTTCCAACATGCTAGTGAGGCCTGCATACTCCCTAGTTAAAATAGATGCAAGAACTAGAGGTTTTCTACACAGACACTTGGGAAAGTTAATATTGAGTAGCTATATGAAGTTGAAGTGGATAGGATAAGGTGAAGATCTTAACTGACTCCACTTTAAAGTAATGAAGTCCCAAAAGTTGATATGTTTTCATTTAGGTAAGCCTAAGGTTCTGTTTCTTATCCTTTTGCTTGAAAAAATTGCTTCAATTCCCTAATCTATAAAAATGGAAATACATGTCCACTTTTATAATGAACTTGGTGTAATATAAATAAACAAAATATTCATAGGATCTCTTTCAGTTTCTGATTTTCTCCAGACCTCACCTTGCCATTTTAGATACCATGAGTAACTGGAAAAAATACTGAGGTCATAAATAGTGATTCAAGCAAAGGACCAGAGCAACAGTCTCCTTCCTGAGCTTTTCTCTTTGCATGTGGGAAATAGTGAACTGCAATGGGCTTGCTTATGCCTGCAGCAGCATGACAGCATGCCAATGGCAGTACCTTAGGTCAGGGATTATCGGGGAAATTGTGTGAACTGATCTCCTTCTTCGGACAGGAAATCCTGCTGCAGAGACATGCCTGTGCCTGAGACTCTCTTCAGTTTCTTCTGACCTTCATCATACTGCTGTAAAATTACTGAGTTGATCTTGTTGAGTTAGGGCATAAAACTAACACCGTGACAATGGTGATAGCGTAGAAAAAACATACAGAAACTGGACTTAGGTGAGACTCTGCCCTACCCAGGCATAAACACGGACTGGCAGCCTTGAACCCCTTATGCTACAATGGAGCAAACCTGGGCCACAACAAAGTCTCTCCTTCACAACCAAAGCACCCATCAGCCACCTTGTGCTGCCAAATAATGTATCAGAGGTATTACAAAGGCCGTAGTTATCAACAGGGTTTCTTCCTAGTAATAGAAGAGTCACACTGAAGAAAAAGAGAGTACTGTTATGTACTTTGAAAACGGTTGGTTTGGATACACTGACATAGTTGTTGACTCCAGTTTTCCACTTTTTTCAGAATAAAATGGCAGGATTGGTGACAAGGTACCTAGCATGTTTTTGCCTTCACTGTAGTCAGACTCTTTAGATGAAGACTTGCTTATTTCTTCAAACTTAGGAGATTGTTGAGGACTTCTTGCTCTGTTTGAAAAGCATCCAAAAGTCAAACTGCTTAGTCGCTGGCACTCTCCAGGTTTTTGTGTTGAAGCAACAGATTTCTTGCCAGTGGCTTCTGAAGAATAATAATTCAGAAATCTTGTGTTAAAGGGATAAAACAAGCTATGCTACTTCTCTCTTTACTCTGCAGTGTAGAGTTGGTTTTATTAAGGTAACTAAAATTTAGAAAAAAAGGTAATGCCTTAACAGTGCTAAGACCACCTATGCTATAAGGGAGTGAAAGCAAAGGTCTGTCATTAATCCAGTAAAGTCTTACTACTTGCAGAACCTCTTAAATTACAAAGATACCTGTTCACCCAACAAAAACCAGTTGTGGCTTGTCTGTGTGTCTTTTCAGTAAGAAAATAAATTATTCCTTCCTAACACCTTCATGTAGTCACTCTGCTGTTAATTCATAGTATTTGAAATCTTTGTGTTTTCACAGCGTATTTTCAGTCATGGAGATGCACAGATTAATAGGGAATAGAAAGAAGTATGCCAGACAGAGAGAAGTTTTTAAAAGATTTGTACATTTACCTTGCAGTTTAGACTGTACTGTTTTCATCTCTTTTGTTTGCTTTTGGTTGATCAAGCGCAGGTTCTGATTTTCCACCTCTAACTAAAAGCATACAAATGTAATCTCATCCATCAGTGAAACAATTTTTAAGTCATTATATTGTTTAGATTTTCTCTGAATTTCTGCCTGTCTCAGGATAGAACTAGTTCAAATAGTAACCTCTTAATGCCAGTCTGGGCATTTGTTTATTCTGAACAATGAAATTCTCTGCAATGATTATTTGGTCAACTTCTGTTAAAATTATTCCCACAGCCAAACAAACCCAGTCCTGCTTTAAAAATCCTTAATAAATAAGAAAAAAATCTGCACTGGCATTTTTAATAAAAGCAGAGGGCTAGAATTATAAACTTCTGTGCAACTTGGCAAACCCAAGAGCAAGCAGAGGAATTAGAGGGAATGATGGTTCTAATGTCTCCAACCATCCCACAGCAAAAATTAAAAAAAAAAAAAAAAAAAAAAATCCCCAGTGGGTGACAACAAAAGTCTTTCTACTTTTCTTCTAAGGAAGAAAAAAACCAACAACCCAGTGCTGAAGGCCACTGCTGGGAGGTAGAAGATGTTGATTCAAACTCCTCCTCCAGATTAGGCAGAGACTTGAATCTGAGTATCCCCTATGAGACAGAGGGGAACCATCAATTCAGTTTCCCGCTGAGTGACACTTAGTCACATATGTGAAACTAGCTTGAGATTCTCCATGTTTCAAACTAAGTAAACAGTTTGAGTCATACTTGATTTTGTCCAAACTTTTCTGAGGTAATTTTAGTTAATTTAATGGTATTTTTATTCAATTATTTAAAAAACTCTCCTCACAGGCTAAAAGTAAATGTTACATCTAGTTTCTTACTTTAAAAATAATAATTTAATTGTTTTTGAACCGGAGTGACTAACTTCTAGTTAACTACAAGAGTAGGATTTTAACTTTTATGGCGAATTTCAGATTCTACACACAGGGAAGAGAAAGCACAAGTGCACATCAAAACTGGCAGCCTTAGGCAGGGCAAAGACATGGTTATCTTACCACAGCAGAGAAAAAAGGTATACAACAGGTCTCTTGAGTCTAGAGCCAGTGCCTCTGAAACTATGACTAAGAGTACTGTGGGCATTGTGAAATAAAAAGTGATCTAGTCCTTTTTTCTGCCAGGCCCCAGCAGAGTTGGTCTGCTTTCTGGGGATTATTCACACTTCAGGCATCTGCTTGAGCAAGCTCAGTTTGCCAGCTAAGCTCTCTCAAGTAGTGGAGCAGTTTACCTTCCAGAGAGCAGTTCTGGGCCCTTTCTCCATAAAGAGGACTCAGACACACTCTCTGTGCTGTTGTTTTAGTTTTCCCTCTTTCAAGCAAATAACTGCACGGGTCAATGAAACTGGGAAGCTTTTTATTTTTTATTTTACTGTGACACAAAGGTCTTTAACAGACTAAGGGATATCCAGTCACACCATTATATTTGCTGTGTAAGTATTGTAGCAAGAGTTATACCTCATGAAGCTTGACTGTCACCCATTCTTTTATTTTAGCTGCTTTTTCTTCTATGATTTTTGCTTCTTGCAGTCTTATTTCCTTCTGGAAAAAATCGACACAAGTATAATTTTCACTAAGTAATATAATCTGCCTGAGTAGTATCTTCAGATACAAATCCTAGGACTGCTCAAAGTAATTCAGGATCCTGGACAATATAGCAAAATCGCAATGGCCATTTAAAAAAAATAAGGAATATGGCCTTCACAGAGGCTACTGTTCCCCTTTCCTCTGGGAGAAATGAAAGCTCTGCAGGGGAGACAGTGCAGAGGAAGAACATCTTTCGCCCCCTTAAAGTTAGATGTTCTTTCAAAGGAAGCCATAGCATAATTTGCAAGTGAATAAACATTATTCAAATTATATACTTCTCATGGGAACCTCTTCAATCAAACAACAGAAATAATGCTAAACTTTTCTGTTCTCTGTTGATCTTAATTTTTATTTTCCTTTTGTATAATTAAGAATGGAATTATGATCCTCTTTAGTAACACCATTATTTCTAACCTGTTCTTCAAGCTGTTTCTCCAATTTTTGTATTATGTCATTTTTATCTTGTATCAGGATCTCCAGATCTTGACATCTCTTATAGAGCCTGGTTTCTGATTCACTTGTTTGAACATTTGCTGCTTTTAATTTTTCTTCCATGACCTGCACCTGTTTGGAAAGTCGAATACAAAAGTTTAAGAAACTTAATACTTCAAGTCAAAGGTAATAATCTAATAACACAACAGACAGTTAAAATTGCTTCCACACTTAAGATTCAAGATAACCCTTCAAAGTTTCGAAGCCTATTTGACAAGAAATCCCACAATTCACTATGTCTCCCCAACAGGACTGACAGAAGACAGAAAGACCTTATACAGATTTGTTACTATCTATAAGAGGCTTCTGGTTTTGCAACACATGCTTTTAGAAATGCCAATATGGGAAGAGTGCAATTTATCTACAGGGAGCTGTAGTTTGGCTTGATAAACAATGTCTTAATAAATAAACAATTGGCACGCTGTAAAAAACCCCAGGAAGTTATCAGCAGCATTCTAAAAAGTGGCTTAAAAGTACTTGGCTTGTATTCAGGAATGTTTTCTAACTCCAAATTAGTGCATAAACATTTTTACTCTTACAATTTTCAGTTTCTATCTGTAACAGTAAAATAAGAAGAATGTTTTGGTAATACCAGAGATATGTTCATGAAATATCTACAGTACCTATATCTGCCATTTGGAATTGGAAAGCAACTTTGGTTAAATATTTAGCCATGATCTCATTCTTCAGATGATGTAATTTCTACAAGAGGAACAAACCACACAGAATAGTCCTATTTCGAGAACGTATTAGAGAGCCTCATTTTCATACAGATTTCTAAAAGAGGACACTGTTTCCACTCCCTTTTGTTTCCATGTGCATCACGTATCAAAGAATCGTGATGCATCAATGAAGAAGCTCAGTACCTGTATCTATGTTTTATTTGTGATGTCAGCTTTGACTGTATTGACCTGAACTGGATAGTGAACAAAGAAAGGTGTCAGAACATCTCTGGTAAGGCAAATCAACAGATGTAAAAGGAACTGTCTTCTCCCTTTGGAGAAGCACTTAAGAAAAATAGCAGTTCTCCGGATTTCACTTCATGCACACAGTACCACACACATAGCTAGTGGAGATACTTTGCAATCCATATACCTGCTGAAAAGCTCTCTCTGCTTGACGGTCAGCATCTATAACTTGTTTCTCAAGCTGCTGCATCTGTAGATATATAAAAACACACAGTAAAAAGGCCATGCCTCCTGCCCGTTACCAAAAAAAGGCATTTTCATGGTCTGTTTTGGAAAGGGGAAGTACAGGTTGTGGGCAGGAGCATAAAAATAGGATAAACAGTGTATTGAACCAGAAAAAGAATTCATCATCGTGGCTGTATTAAAACTTGTAAAGACTTTTCTACAGAAAAAAAAAAAATAATCAAATTTTCTCCATAGTATAATTTTGTGGCTGCTATATGACATACTGCCTTTTTTAACCCTGCTACCAAGAGTAGAAATTCCTTTGTCAATAGCCTGAAACATTCCTCATTCAGGGCCAGAGTCTTAGAAAGTAGTAAGCTCCTTCATGTCCTTCCAAAACTGGCATGAGAAAAAAGGTACTTGGCACATTATACCATTTGGATACTAATTCTTCTGAAGTTGATTAATTCAGCTTTTTGGACAAATATGCTACAAGGCAAATAGGCTACAATGCCACACTTCTCCACCCTCTGCATGAAAGAAGGTAGGGTGTGGCAGAAGGGTCACTGTGGACTCAGGTGCTCCACAGCAGGAATGGATGAAGAGGGAGACCGCTGGGACAGAGAGTACTTCAGGTCACCCCTGAACGGTGGGAGACCCTGCTCTGTTACTTTATAACCATGTCTAATGACTCACAGGCTCAACCTTTGCCCAAGGCCTTGGAAAAACCCTGCATTTTACATTATTTATTTTGAAGGCTTTCCCAATAATATGGAACAGAAGAGGCCAGAAAGATATACTTTGTTCACATTTTGTTGTTTTGTTAAGACCTCTCTAATCTGATTTTGGTGACTTTTAAAAAAGTAAACTGTGGTTTGAAGTAACACTTTAAACTACATAAGGTATTCCACGACTTAAGGATTTACTGGTTCTCAGCAGAGACTTAGCTAACACCTCAGTTCATCTGAAGAGGATGAAACATCCAATAATTAACATTGGGATACTCAGTATTCAGCTTGAAAATTCTTCATAGCAAAGCATACAATACAAAAAATGCAAATGAAAACCATTTATTTCGTCTACAGTTTACTACATGGTTTTAAAATAAGTTTCATCCTGCCCTGGTTTTACTCAATTTCTGGCATCTTCCAGTTTCTTTTTCACTCTCCATCTCTTTTTTTCTCTTGCCAGTTATGTTGTCAATCATATGAAACTTTTAGCACCGCATCCAGACAAGGACACAGAGTCATCACTTTCTATCAATCAGTAACTGAATATGGAGAAAATGGGTTTTCCCTGACATTAAAAAAAATCTGTGACTGACCTTCTAGTACTTTCTCATACAATACAAAAAACTAAAGTCTACATCATAATGCCACAACACACCACCGATACAAGAGCAACAAACATTTCACAATCCACATGGTTATGGTCAGTCCCCAGTGAGTTGTTTTGCAAGAACACTTCTAAGGATATGATCTTCCCAGTCATTCATGTGCTAACAGTCTGGGCAGATGGACAGGGAGATAAGCCTTCTTTGTTCCTCTCTGGCCACATGTATTTAATTTCATATTTATATGACCTCATGTTGAGATTTTGAGTTTAGTTTTTGGAATTTTGAATTCTAAGGTTGTTCTTCATCTGTTTTTTTCTGGTTTCACATTCAAATAGAAGTGTGGTTTCCAAGATTCACTTTAATATAAATTTTCAGACATTTTTTAGTGAGTTGAGGATACAGAAATCAAGGTTATTTCTGAATATACAGTCAGCTAACATTCTAAAATGTAGTAAAAGCACTATGCTAACCCAAGTAGAAGTGCAGCTATTATATCAATAGTGAACTAATATTCTATAATATTATGACTCCTAATACTCTCGAATATTATGACAGAAAACTCCTCCTGATACTTATAACGTGAAGTTCATTACTGATGAGCAGCAAGTTGTTCATCAACCTTTACAGGCAAACAACTTGTAAACCTAATTGGCAATTCATTTTTGTCCCAAAAGTGGGAGTAATTGCAGCTGTAAGGTAGAATCAGAAACCTGAGAAATTTAATAAATTGAATAAAAACCTGAAAATGTTGCTTTCCAAGGTCACCCTGCTGCCGCTGCAGCTCAACTAACTCCAACTTGGCTGAAACCTGAAAACAAGTAGTTTCTCTAGCAGTATCTAATAATAATGAGCCATTGTACAAGCAGTAAGCAGTAGTGCTGCCCTTCTACACAACAGTTTGAGTTCTGGATAATGCAGTACACTAATGACCTAAGTTCTTTCCATGTTTGTGCACAAACTGCACAATGCATCTGTTGCACAGGACCAGGACCATAATACAGTGTTCATGTGGACTACTGGGACAAAGAATTCAATTTGAATAAAGCTGTTACTAAGATGAATGTAAAGGTAGGAGCCAAAGGAGTTGAGAGAATTACTAAGAAAAAGATAATTCAGAGAATAAAAATGGAAGAACAAGGTTCTTCTTTAACAGTTAACGATTTCAAGAAGGTATGCTAAGAAGCTTTGCATGGTCTCACCATACAGATACATCAATCAGCTTCCTGGCAACAACTAAACATGAGATTTTGTTTGCAAAATTTCTAAACAGTCTTCAATTTATTTTAGAAAACTGCTAAAAGAAAGCAATCTATATTATTCAGCAAGAGTCGAATACCATAGTTACCAAACATGGACACTTTTACTAAAATTAAACTGGCCAGCATTTCAATAATTTGATGCTACCTGATATTTACTGAGTCCTGATTTTTCCCTTTATTTAGAGTTTATATAGATTTGTTTTGTAGAGTCTACAGTAACGTAAAAATATATTTTCCCCATTTGCATAAATAATCTCTAAACAATGCCCCAAATGGTTTTGCCTGAAAAATTAAATTTACATCTGTACTCTGACTGCTGTGCTTCTTTGCAGGTCTGTGAAGTTAAGCAGACAAAATGATTGCTTTAGGATATTCTGAAGGCTATCAAACTTATTGGGCAAAAGATTGGAACTGGTTCCAAAGGAAGGATTTCTCTTTGCAAACAAAACCTAACCTGAAACCTTCTTAAATTAGTGATGAGTTTAATAACAATGATCACAGCATTACTGAGAGAGAGATAGGAGAAGGTGAATATATGTGACTGGGCCAATAGCCAACTGTTTAAATCAAGTCATGCTTTGAACTCTTCAAGAATAAAATGCAGCGGTAAATCCTCTTTACCCAGTGACCATGAAGACAATTTCAGACCATGGACTGACAGCTTGAGATCCTCAAATTAAAAAAACCAACTTGAACTCACAACAGAAGTGGCAGGTAACAGCTCCATACCCACATTCACAGGCAAAGGTCAGGGTGTTCTGTGGATGCAGAACTCTTACCTATGGCTACATCTTGAATGTTGATGACCAACTCTGCCTTCACAGAGAAAATGATTTGAAAAAACAGAAAAGCCTGTTGAATTATACCTCTGTGCCACCACCTTCTTCCTAGATACATCTGTGCAAATTACCAGCATCACTGGATCAAAATGTTATATATCTGCTGATAGGTTAGACATTGTTTGAACTACAGTCTGTAACGGATCAACAGACATAAAATTGGCTTCCCAGGAGAAACATGGAGGGCCACCATGCCATTTATTACATTTGGCAAGTGAAGTATATTTAAGCTTAATTTTCTATCATGTCCCGAATGAGGTAACTTTAAATAATGACTCAGTTCAACAAACTTTTTGTAAGGAATATTCTTGTCACCCACATCAGATTGGTGAAGGTTCTTTCCAAAACTCATTAAGAATTCAGAGATGTACTGTCATACTCTATACTGGTTTTGATTTTGCAGTCCTAAATATAAAGAAAAAATGCTTTAGGCCCATGAACAAAAAATATATGCATGTTGACTAAAGAAAAATACCAAGACAGAAGAACAGACTGCTACTTTAACCTGCACTTTCTCCTTCTCTCTTCAGGTGAAAAATCCTCTTAGAATTTTCAGAAAATGCGTTAGTGCATGCTGCATCAATTATCTAAATTATAGAAACCCGTATCTATTGTTAGAAACAGATTTGTTTTTAAACTTACTATGGAAATAACCACTCTACATCTGACACTCATCAAATTGAGCTATTTTTGTTCAAACAATGAACAGAGAAATGCCACATGTGAATAAATACTGAATCCTTTGAAGGAACATGGCAGCAATAAAACCCAAGAGGTGTACTGCCTTGGAGGTCTGGGCATTGAAGCACAACACAGTCACTGGGAATTTTGTACAATACAAATGCAAATCAGACAGTGATTCTTTTTCAAAGGTCACCTGGAAGGTTCTTCGCTGTATTCAGAAATATTTAACATGTGAATTTTTGTGCCAGTAAAGAAATTTTCACTTGATTAAAGCATGCATTGCATGAAATCACTAAAGGATATAAACTTAAAAATCATCACTGCTAGGTTTCTCAAATACTCCTTTTGTATGCATATATGTGTATATATACTTTCATCTATATACATATATAGAGAGATCACTGTCCCTGTAGTGTTTATTAGAGAGAAATTACAGCACTAAAAAAATAATTTTCCTTATTATTTGAAATACTCAATCTTTTTAAAGGAAATATTTTATTGTAAAAATAAAAATTGTTGCAATTTGTTCCTTTCTGAAATCTGAAAGATGTATGTTACGTATAAGAACAAACCCCTAATTTTTTATCCAACTCAACTTCCAACATAACATTTTGTCCCATTCACATTTCAAATTTACATAATAATCGGTGCATAATACAATGTCTCCTTAGTTTTTATTATTATAAACAACACAGTTGTATCACATAGACTTTTTGGAAATCTTTTTGAAATAAATATAGGAAAAAATATTACCATTAACAAACAAAAAGAAAAGCATCACTTCTCTGTACACTTTTCAAAGCATGCTGACAATAAGTCAAAGTTTTCAAAAATGAAAAGTTAGTTGAAACCTAATGTTTCTGAAGCAGAAATACAGTCTGAACTTCCACTGATTTGAGAGTGGTATGTTTAGAGTCTATGTTTTTCACTGAATTTCAAATTTTCAATTCTTCTCATCCAAAAAAAACCCCCAAACCATCTGTGGTTGAAAATTAATGGTACACATAAAAAAAAACAGTACTAAATATGCCCATTTTTAGATTCAGTGAACTACCAGTCCTCACACCACATAGGATTTACCAAAACCAAAGAAACATGGGTATATGGTTGCTTCTATAAATAAAAAAATAGGAGAAGCAATTGAGGGATAAAAGCACTTACAATCTTTCAAAGGTGCAAGCAGAAATAAACAGGTGATGAATGAACATAAGCTGGCAATTAGAAGACCCTCATTTTTCACATTGAGTAAGAAAGATTTTAGAACTGCCTTCTAATAGAAGCTGTAAAGGCAAAAGACCTGGGGGGTGTTTATGGGATGACTGGTAAGTTTATAAATGATTAAAAGAATATGCCTGTCAGCTATTCCAGGGTACTGCATGTGACCCAGATTTCCCCTTTTGATTCTATATTCCTATATTTATTCCTATATTAGACTCAAGTATTTCAACAAATCTTTGCATTTCCATAAGAAAAGTCAGTACTCCTTAAAAGCAAGGAATCTGACAACTGACAACTACTAGTTTTTGTGGTTTAAAATATGTTATGCCCAATCTATACATGTATAAAGCCTTGCATACATTTGTTACTTAAAAGCAATGGTAAAACTGTTTTAGAACCATGACTTTTTACAAAAAGATCCTTCTTCTGGTGGTTTAGTTTAGGAAAATACAGTAATATTCCTCCTACTTCTGTAACTCATTTATTAAAAAGCTGACTGGGTATGTTCCATCCATATTTTCAAACATTATTCTTCTGCCTTGACCTTTCTCTTCTATGTATTATGTATTTTCCATAAAGGCAGTGGTAAACCTTTATAAACTACAACAAACTTCAAAATATGACCTTACTAATTAGGACATATAGATGAAAAAACAGAAATGTAAAATAAATATACTAATATTTAACAGAAAAAATAAACAAGAAGATAATTTGTAAAGGAGGAATGAGCACATGCCTTAAGGAAGAAATACTTTGTTCTTTACTGGTTGATTGCTTTTTATGCCAAAGGAAATACAGTAATTAGAAACACTTATCTTTAACAGAACAGCTTTACATTTTAACTAATTAATAGAGATCTATTTTGTCACATAAATCTAGGAAATGATACTTCACACCCTCAGATATTTATAAAATTAAATATGCCTTCAGTGAAAACTGAAATCGAATGTTTTAGCACAATAGCTTTTCCCTAGAAAAAGACGAAACTTATAAAGGTATTACTCAGTTTTTTAGTCATCAAAATGAAGAATTGCTTTCTGAACCTAATGTCCGTTTTGTCCTAGATCTCCCCAAAAGGGGTAATGCTGAAGGCCAGGTCTCCAAGGGTCTCAAATGTCCCTTAGGCTGCTCACAGATCAAGAATGGTGAATTTTCTTGACTACTTTACTGGTTTGTAGTATATGAAATTTTACTCTTTTTCCTACATGAAAAAAAAATCTTTATATGAAAGACTTAGTTTTCTGGCTTAAATCCCAAACGCTACAGCCTTTTTTTTCCCTTCAAATCCCACCTGAGTGCCCACCTAGGTTATGACTACTGCAACACACAGCTTAGCGCTCACTACCTGGCAGTTTGCAAGCTGCCACTTTTCAGTGCACTCCCATGTTTCTCATTCTCCCATCTTCTCCATTTTTAATACCAATTAAAAGGGAAAAGGCAACAATTCTTCTCATGAACAAAGCAATGTCAAGTATTCATTTGCAAATTTGCCATCTAGCCAACTCCATTTTATCTTTCACTTTGACATTGATACATGGAATGTCAGAACAATTTGGTTCTTTGGTGATTTATTTATATGTATGTATGTGTGTGTGTGTACACACACGCACATATATAAATATATATACTCCTCCTGCTTGTTCTGCAGATGGCTAGCAGCTCTACAATTTTCATGTGCAGAATCACAATCCTGTTCACTTCTAACTCCAGCAACTTCTGGCACTGCTCTTTCAGTTAGTCAAAAGACACTTCTTAACTGCAAGTCTCTCCTAACTCTCTTTTAGCAATTCAGCTCATTCAAATGAACTGTGCTTAGCACAAAAGCCCTTCCTTGGAACAAAACAAAACCTCCAAAAATTATCAGTCTCCATTTGCTCAGTTTCCAAAATGATCAGGCTCAAAATGTCTATCATGGAGGTGAGGAGACCAGTTTTACCACTGAGTTATATTGTACTTCTTTCAAGTTCTTTTCAATATTTAAACATGATTTTAAGAATTGTTTAGCTCAAAAGGTCTTCTTAGTGGTCATTAAATGAGTGAAAAGGACATATGAAAAAACCCAATCTTTCCCATCTCAGTTGAGTTTGTTGTAGTAAAATGAATGATTTCTTCTGGAAACTACATAAATTAAAAATATAGAACAAAAGCTCAGACTTGGTAGTCTAGGACAGCTGCCAGTTAGAGATACAGACTTAAAAAAGTTAAATTCAGCAGTGGGATTTGAGGAGGCAGTGCAGTGAAGGAGAATTGAGCAGCATATAATATTGGCTGAATAACTGTGTTTTTCCCAGTGTCAGTCACAGAACTTTCCTAAACCTGGTAAAACACTAGGAATGTTCACTCTTTGTGGCTATCATCTTTTCCAACTCAGATCTTGTCCTGATAGTTCTATTGCAGAGACATAGTCAAATACAAATTAGGTAGACTGCCAGTCTAGCACAAACAGATGTTACCCTAACATTCAAAATCTTGAAAGAAGTGAAGAAAGTTTAGCAAGAGAAAAGAAGCACTTTGGCAGGCAAAGAAAAAAGTCCCACATAGTGCTTAAAATGAAAAAGAGAAACGTATCAAGCACTGCTTGTTGATCTGCTTGGTTTTGCATTGACCACTGTACTGCAATTATGGAAATGCTATCCCTCTGTCTCACTGAATTGTGTGAATTGTCATTACAACCACAACATGAATGCCCATCTGAAACAGGGGGCCTTTTTTCATGCCTCTGCCTGAGAGGTGATAGCTTAAGAATCAAAGATACCACTCACTGATGACATTTTACAAATTGAAAACTTGACAGAAACTGAATTTATTCATGAAATTAAAAGGTATAGGACACTTAGGAAACAGATGATAAAGGAGCAAGAGATTCCAGAAATATATGTAAGGCAATTTAATGTATGTATTTATGTATTGCAATTTAAAGACAAGACAACAGATATTTAAAGCCTGAAAAGACTCGCCAAGGCAATAAAGACTGTGGTGTAATTTCTAAGAGCAAAAAGAGTTCTCACCATGAAAAATAGAGAAAAAATATCTTGTAGCTCCTAAAAATGAAATGCTAAACAAGTATTAGATTGGCTAAGGATCTGCCCACTACCACAGCTTCCCTAACTTCACAAACTTCCCCGTCTCAGGTGGGCTGGAACAGAACTGATGCCTGTGCCACCCAAGGGAAGATATTAATCCTCTGGCCTCACAGCAAGGGCTGTGCTCTCCATGCCATTACCCAGCCAGGCCCCTACAAGAACAGCTAATTTATTGCTTCCTGAGTTCTCTTTTTTTTTTTTCGTCTTCAATCTCCTTAGGAAGAATGTAGTTTTAAGACACAGAAAAACAGCAAAACAAAAAATTTCCGCTGTTACAAAAAGCATTGTATAAACTTAGTAATAGAAAAGGGATAAAAATGAAACTATAAGAAAAATGTGTACGTATTAAAAAAGTGTAAACGTACCCAAGCCTCTACCCATATAATTTTTAATTTTTTTAACTTTCCTTGCTTTCTCCTGTATCTTCTTAATTGCATCTGATTATATTTTCCATGATGAGAAGTCTTTTAAGAGCAATGAAATAGTGAAAAACAACCTTATTTGAATAATTTTGGTTCAATGGTACATTGCTCTCTTTTAGTTTACCCTTCATAATCCTTTTAATGGAAATACTCAGTGTGCTTTTTTTACAATTTTCATATTGGCAATCACTGTGTAAGTCAAATATGCTATGTTTCCTCTGGAAATATTAAACATGAAATTGTCATGCCAGAGATAACAAAACATACTGCATCTGCTTCATTTTCAAATGCCAAGTGACATACCATAAATAGGACTGTGAAATGAATAAAAATACAGTGGGACCTGGATTTAGCTATTGGTTTGTAAGATGAAGTCTGAAATGTGTTATGCTTTGGAATACCTAGGAAATAATATTCAGCCTAAAAGTTGGTTATCCTTCTGTTTTCATAAACTATATAGAAAGTATAAATATTATTGCATTTGTCATGTACTTACTCTGTTGTCAGCTGAGCATGTGTAAGGACAATATCCAAATGGAAGCAAAACAAATACAATATACAAAAGCAAACAAATCAATATACATATGAAAATAATTCTCTCTCATAATCATTTATATTTGTTGAAAATCACTTAAAGCTTAACATAAAGACCCTCAGCACTGAAGGAAACAAACTTGGGAGATGGTCATGTGAATGTTGAGTACTAGACAACCCATAATGTAACATTTGGGTTAGTGCCATATTCAGTCCTTACAGGGTCTCATGAAAAAGAAATTCAGTGGAGGCTACTCAAGTGGGAATTTAACACAGCTATGTAGTTTTCCTACTAAAAGAATTTTTTAGCAGTAGGAAGAACATTAACTTTACACCTGATGTTGCACAGGTATTTTAGGTGAAAAATGCACTTACTATGAAAAGAATGAAGGTCAACAACTTTTTGTATGACTTGAAATGCCAGCTGGAAGCTTAACTTTCAGCAGAGCACTGTCATCTTTTATTCAGCAAAGTGTTTTTTTTTTTTAGTAAACTCTTCATATACGTAAGACTCAAGCTGCATTAAAATAAAGGCATCTGCTTAAAACTCAGTTCCACAGGCATCCTAAATTTGGTGTACTAGGATACTTTCTACATCATTCCTTAAATTCCTGTAAAGACCTCTCCCACTTACAGCAGCAGCATCTGCTTAAAACTCCAACAAGGTCTCTTTCTTTGCATGTTACATTTATAAATATACTCTTTACGTGGCAAAATGAAAAAAAAATATTAAAAACTCAAACAAATAACCAATAGTGAATTGATTAAGTTTTCTGAAAACACTGTACATTCCCTTGCTTCTCTCTCTTCTCCCCAAGCTCACTAAAAAATTTAAGCTCTGATAGACTGCTGAAACACATTTACAATGCAAATTTCTCAAACTCCTCAACCACCAAGGTTCAAGGATGAGTACTTGCTAAACTTACAAAACACACAAAATAGTTTGTTTCTCTAACATCTATTAGAATAATATACTCAAGATTTTTCATACTGATTGTTCATTTATTTGCTGGGGCAATATTAAATAAGATAACTTTGCAAAGGTATTTGGTTTCTAGTGTATAAGAAAAGTACTTCAATTAATACACAGTCTGAATACATTTACAGAAGTACCCAGGTTACAGACAAAGATATTGGAAATGGATAGAGTCAAGCAATCCCTTACTTAAATCTGTTTTTAGCCTAAGTTACAGAACAAATATAAGGAGAAAAACCTGATGGCAGTTTCTGACAAGTCACACAAATACTGTAATAGGATGTAAACTCCTTTTCCTGATTCACTGTCTTGGAGAGACACCCCTCACACACACACAGAGGAGAAAGGCTACAGAATTACCACCATTCATTACCTTCCTGTAAAGACTACCTGTTTTGGTCACAATATTGTTCTCAAGTCTTTTCTACAACAACTACATAGTATAATACCCACAGGAGTTTATGTCTGTCAAGCCACAGTACTGTGATTTCTGTTACTATTCTGAAGTGGAACACTGTCTGGTGCTATTGTTCAATGTTTTAGTACACATTTCATAGCATAGAGATTGTAAACAGAACCACAAATAAAGGCTTGTGCTAATCAAAATAAGAGTGAGAATTATTTGTGTGCTTTGCCAGTTTGTCTCATTCTGTAACAGGTAACAAATAGGTACTAGAAAGTACCTATAAAGGCTGACATCAGCTGTATTATTCTTCATCATTAGTATCAGGATGATCATCAAGTACTGGCCAATTGGGTCTTCATTACTCACTTTGCTATTTCCCAAATATATTTGTAAGTAACAATCCCATGCACTTTAATTTCAAACTACTGTAAGTCTATCTTTCCTTTAACAAATACTGAGAGTTGTTTGTATAATTTCAAACATAAAAATATGTGGAAAAAGTAACCACTGTATTATTGCCACACAAAACCAACACACAAATACATACAGACACTTTAGTGCCCTTTTCGAACATTAAATTCTTCAAGATTGGTATATTTGCAGATGAATATAATTCAATTTTTTTGAGCTCTGAGCAGTCTTTGATGCATATCCCAGTGGAATTCCAGCTGATGAGTGAAAGATTCATATTAAAAAGTCAAAGTGACAAAGCAAGGAGAAGGATCATTTTTCAGGAAGTCTGCTAATGCTCTGCTCTGGAGAGTAATATGTCAAATTATCCCAACTGAATACTTGTTGGACCTGTGATATTCAGCAGAAAATGTTTCTCCTATTTGTAATACCTGCAAACACTTCACTTTTTCTAAAATTTCTGAGAAAGATAAGGTAAAGTAAAACAAGAAGGCAGTAACATGACAAGTGCTTCAGATTTGTTAAACTATTTTGGAGTCATGTTTATCACATATGTGAAAGAATAATTTGTTTTGAGTGCTTTGTTTCAGGCACAGTGCTGAAGATTTGTGATTTTATTCCCCTTTTTCTGTTTGGGGTTTTTTAATGCCAGTATTTGAAATTATATGATTATGCATATCTCTCTGGTAATTTTATGGGATATTTCTAGCAGTTAACAGCCTGTAAATGCAAACTGTAAAGGAACAAGGTGAAAAGTCAAATAGAAAGCATTCAAACGTCTAAATTTTTTTTCTTTAAACTCAGTTTATGAATCTTAACTCTTTGGTTACCAAAACTATAAGCAGCAGCAGCCACACAAAACACAGTAGTTACAGATGCTGGGAGGTTCCCTGAAAAGTCACAACCTCTGTTTAGCCACTTGACTTCCATCCTGAATCCCAAAATGCACTGATCCAAATGGGGTAAAGAGACAGAACTGGTATGTATGATCTAACAGCTCTGATTTGTGTAAGCATCCAATGATCTGGCTGAGTGTTACAGCAGCCAGTATTGTACTCTGATGGGTGTTCTCCACCAAAAGACTGATGATAGTAACTTATTAACTTATCTGTGAGCCTTGCTAACTGAAATGAAAGACACAAGTAGCCTTCCTTTTAATTTTTTTTTTTATTTCTTAGAAGAAATTTCAAAGGATGGCTTTTGAACAGCTCGTTGTTCTTTCAAAACCTAATATTCTGCAATACCTTTTCAATGAGAGTTTGCCATACAGAAAAACTGCAAGATTGGTTAAACTATTTAGAGTTTCCAACTACACTGCTTTCTAATAGCAATATTTTTAGTCAAGCTAAAGCAGAATTATTTGGAGTACTAACTGTAAAAATACAATTTCAGTGGAATTTGATATGATTAAACATTTTTATTAAAAATTATTTTATAGTGATGTACATTGTCATGCTGACTTAATGAAAAGAAGTCTAATCCAGAAAGTACCAAATTTCTTTATTCCATTTTTTTTCCATGTCAAGTTGAGGTTTTGTGCCTCCACAGAATAGACAGCCATGAATAGACAGCCACTGACTGTTGGGATGCACATACTTGAATATGCCAAGTGAAATCATTCTCTATTGGAAAATAAAGTATATATTTAAAAAATATTCTTCAAATTAAATGATACAATACTTTTCAATTTACTGGGTCCCCAGACTCAGGGGATGAGCATAGTTGGAGATGCCTCATTACAGGAAAATAAAATCTGGTAAATTATATGATTCGGTAAAGAATACTGGGAAAAATAATACTTCCGGATTTTCTCCATGATAATTTCTGTGCCTTAATTCACACATTGTAGAAGTGATTACTGGATACATATTCTTCTCTGCAGGAGAGTTGCTAGTGTGCTCTTATTTGAAAATGAACATTTCTTGCAAGCAATTCTGATGTGTGAAATTTTTTCACAGCATTAAAACGTACTTATTTTCCTTATATTTTTTGTTTTAAAATGCTGTTCTTCCTCTTCTGAAAAAATCTCAGTACTTGTAATCTCAAAACATGACATGTGATCAGCCCCCTTCACAAAGTAAAATACTTTATATAGCATTAAAATTCATACCACGAGACGTACCTTTTCTGCTAACAATTCTCTGATCTTGCTTGCTTGGAGACGAAATTTTATTAACTGTGACTCCAAAGTTAAACATCTTTCTTTCCAGTTTACAGTACCTTCTGGCTCTGAAAGTTCAGCCATATTTGTGCTAGAAAAAGAAATGGTAAAAATCCCCATATCAAATTGAGTATGTATTTAATGTCTGACTTTTTTTAGTATACACTAACCTATTTTAGATAAATCTCAAGAATGCGTCCAAATTTTATACATGTACAGTTTCATAAAACTTACTAAAAAAAACTAGTTTACAAAGGCCTTAATCATAACCATCAAATGCTGAAATCTGTGGTGCTTTAGTTTTATCATATTTTAATTCTCCAGTTATTTTGGGGCTGCAATTAGTTTTCCTTGATAAGCAGAGTCACAGCACAGATTTTAATCTTGAGTTACTGTATATATTCCTTTGTTACTCAGGAGAGGCTTATAGAGAACTGAGCTTGTGCTCATGCCTTACATAGGTGTAACTGCCTGTGTGTTAGTAGAACATTTGGTTTAATGCAAGTTTAATGTTTGGCAGATGACTCTTTTAAAAGTCTTTTAAAATTCTTATGCTTAATCAAATTGCCTTTAAAATTTAATATCCTTAATGAAATGCAAAGGGGAGTTTCTGGTTCCAAATGTAAAGGCAGGTGAGCAAATGGTCCCTAATGGACCCCCACACCATGAAAAACAATCCATCTACATTAGATTTTGCAGATCTCAGGACATCCTGGTTCATACATGTTTCCGTTTCAAATCTGTGCTTTTATCCCCATTTAACTACTCATGCCTTCTGGAAATTAATCTCAGTGCCCTTCTGGACAAGCAGTACTGGAAAAATTATTCAGGAGGAGAGCTGGCTCATCATGGTTTGAGTCTGAGAAGCCAAGAAAATCATCTGTGTGCAAGCACAAGCACTAGGCTCTGTTGTATTCCAAGTATTTGTAGACAGTTTAATAAAGGCTCAATGTAACCATTCAGCCCAAGAAGTTCCTTTGCTAAGTTAAAGGCCCTGGCCTTTGCAAGGCTTCGAACACTTAGGTTTGGCTTCAAAAATGAAGCCTAAATAGCTCCTAAGTATCCAATTTATCTCAGAAATAACAAAACAGATATAAAAACACCATTCAGCGGAAGGCAGCTGGAAGCTAACAACAAAGAAAAAATTCCAAGTCATAAGGTTATACTGCATGTTTGTCACCTCCGCCATGAACACTGAGGCACTGACAAGGAAAGGCAAGTAGCCACTATTTTCAGTGTGATAAAAAAGGCTGACACAGAAAAATCATGCATAATACAGCTCTCCATACCACAAGTCCTGACACAGCATGGATTAATAAGAAAAACCTTGGAGAGTCCCCCTCCCCATGACTACTCCAGTCCTCCAGAAGTCTAGGTTCAAGCAATTCCATTCCTCCCAGGGCTGGAGGAGGCAGCTCCAGCTGAAATCCCTCAGCTGGAGTTGGACCTATGCATTTATCTTTTTCACTGCTTCTGACAACAGGAAGAAAAAAAGGAAAAGACGAAGCATCACAAGACAGATCAAAGTCATGAGCAGGATTCCAAAAAGTCCTTCACTTTGCTGCAGTAATACTTTCTAATTCTCTTCTAAATTTCCCATGTCTCACATTACTCTGAAGTTCATCATAGCTCAGGAGGTGAAAAACTGGCTCAAACCCTTCTTTCCTTTTACATACTCTAATTTTCTTGTTTTTTCATTATATAAGTTAAAAAGTAAAATTAGGAAAGAAAAACTGAATAAAGTCTGTCAGGTTTTTACCACAATCACTTGTCTGAAGATAACTGCTCCATTCTTGGCTCTGTCTTCCTCTTGGTCCTGCAGACTATGATTCAGGCTGTCAAGCCAGAGCTTGCAACCATCCCTACTCAGGAATCTCCCACTCAGGAATCCCCACAGAATCAGTACCACTTAAGAACATTATTAAAATAGTTTCCTGAGCCCATCCTACAACACCTGAATTCTAAACTGTAAGTACACAAGCATTTCAACTTCGAGGTGACCAAGACACCAAAGTTGTCTTTTACCATTTCCCCACCACCTTTTAAGCTTGGCAGAAAATTCCCTGGACTGTCAGGGAAGCAAGTTGCTCACCGTGGTCCTGTCCCTAATCTGTGCTCTTCTCTCCTTATGCAGAGTCCTCCTGATCAAGGGGGGAAGGTGGCACTTCCAAGGGGCAGCTTCTCCTACTTTGCAGAGGGAACAGGAAGGTTCAGCTGCAGGTTGATCTGGACAGACAGCCCGGATTCTGCTATCCCAGGTAATGAGGAGTGGCAATTTACTATTAGACTGTCGACTGTCGATGTAGCTACGTAAGACAGAAATAGACACAGCCAACATCTGGTTAACAGTGGGGTATTTCAGTGTTTGTCATAGTGAAAATCCAAACAGATCAAGTCATGAAAGAATTTTTGCTCTTTGGTAGGGCACAATATTACAGGGTGGAGTTAAAAATGTTTGTCTTTCAACAGACAAAACATTTGAGTAGATGGATTTCTGGCAGTGAACACTGTGTCCAGCCAAGTAGTTTCTCAATGTCCAAGCTAATATATTCCACTCTATAAACATTACAGATAAAAAGATTGAAAATAACCCTTTTTATTGTGGGTTATTTGTAGAGATTGTAATAATTTACTTCGTATTTTCCAACAAGCCAATGGGTTCTGGAAATATTTACAGGCACATAATACACTGTTTACAATTGCAGAGTGAATGATCTTACTTAGAATCAATGACTTCCTGTTTCTTGTCTGATTCCCCAAGGGAGGGAAAAAAATGAGTTCATCTCTCTTGGCTTAATAGAGTACTCTGAATCAGCACTTGAACCTACAGAGAGTCCGCCCCTTCTTCCTGCTCCAGTTCCCACCGCAAAGCCTTCTGTTTCCCCTGAGTCTTTAAAAATTAAATCTTTAGAAAAGTAAACTAAGAGAGTGCACATTAAAGCCTTAAGTTCTAATTATGTCATCAAAAATTAATTGAGACAAGTTTGACAAGTCTGGAAAGATTAAGTGCGTCTTTTTCATTTTTTAAGTTTATAAACCTCTTTCTAGGCTTCAAGAAGTCAGAATGTCACATTCTCCCCAAAGGGATTGATATAATTTCCTTTTCTTTGTCGCCTGCTTGGAAATTATCAAAATACATTTCAGGGGGAAGGAGGGAACAGTGTTCTTGCTTTTTAAAGCATGTTAAAAAATTTACATATTCCTTATTGCACTGTCAAGTGTTTTCCTCTGTATTCAACAAAACAGTGTTTAGTTAACTAAATGCTTCATATTCTGTCCATTTGTTCTGGATGTCCTTTCTCTGCTGGAGAAAGCTTGGTAAGTTCTTCTGTTTCAATAGGAGTCGGTTTACAGAGCATATAGTGGGGTGCCCTTCACTATTCTAACATGCTCACCAGCCCAAATGCATTTGGACTATATCTCTCGAAATTCAGGTCCCTTTCTTCTACCTTGTCATCGGCACTTACAAATTTTCCTGGAGCCATAAAGGCTGGAGAAGGGAAATGATGAGACACAAAGTGGACTTGTTTAGGAATCAAGGCAGTCATTCTCAAGTTTGTTGCTGGCCAGGGCCCTTACTCACCTTCAAACACTGGTAACTTTATTTTCCATTTGACTCATTTTGCATAATTCTGTGTTCAGACAAAACTGTAGCCTAAGCTGTTTAAAACTTCCTTCAAAACTTGATTTTTTCCTGCTGCTTCCTAGGTATTGGTAAGTTTATTCCCGTCAACCGACACAGCCAGGCAGGGCTCCCCCACTGCCGCTCCAGGCGCAGACCCCCGCATGACCCCTGATTTCAGGGGCCAGGCTGTCCGCTCCCCGGGGAATGCTCGGCTCCCCAGGGAAATGACACAGCAGAGGGCTCATCTGCAGACCAGTCTCAGACGCGTGCAGCAAACATTAAAGCACGGAAGGTAATTTTATGTCCTTTGCCTGACAGCAATTTTTAAGGTCGCAGCGTGACCTCACACTATGTACCAATGTTCAAGTGACATTCCGAAAGCTGGTGGTGCAGGTATTCCACAAGCACTTTAACTTTGCACATTTGTTTGGTAGTTGTCGTCTTCTATTTTTGGGAGCAGGGATGCGGCAGCGGCACTGCCAGCCGGGCGAGAGGAGCCTGCAACTCACGGGACCCGCACCGGCCCCAAACCCGCCGGAGTCCCGCTAGGTGGGGACATCGCCCGCCGCGCCCCGACACACCGCGGTGCGCTGGCACCGCATCCCCGGCACACCGCGGTGCGCTGGCACCGCATCCCCAGCCGCCACCGGGGCGCAGCCGGGCTCGCGAAGGGAGGGAGGGAAGGAGGGAGGGAAAAGGGGTCAGCGAAAGGCAGCTCAAACCTGGCCGGCCGTGGCTCGCCGCGCCGGGCGCCGTCCGGGCTGTAGGCGCTACCCGCGCCCCTCGGCGCCCGCCCCACCATCCATCCAGCCATCCATCCCCGCGGCGAGCGTCGCTGCCCCCGCCTGAGCGACGGCCGCGGCGGCCACTGAGGAGCGGGGCCGCCCCCGGAGGGGCGCCCGGGCGGGGCTTGAGGGGCTCGGCGGCCCCGGGGCCGGCGGGACGCGGTGGTGCGGCCGCGGTGTGCTGCTGTGGGGGTGGGCTGAGGGACCGCTGCCTCCCTCCGTGCCCCGGTACCGACCGCTATGGCACGGGAGGCCCAGGGAGGAACGGCCCGCATATGGCCCCTTCCCCATACCAGCTTTCAGAGTGCCTTTGTGAATTAGAGATTTTTCCTCTTAATTTCCGAGGCGATGTTAGGGAAGAAGCATCCGCTTGCCCTGCCGTTCTTTGGCTCCGAGGTTGGCGCTTACTGCAGTTTAAATTCCACGTCTTGTGGAAGGTCATTCGCCAAGTGCAAAGGGGAAGGTTGGAACCGTGCCGCCCCCGGGGGACACCTCGGGCTGAGCGGGTCTCGCAGAGCTGTCCTGTCCCGTAGGTAACCACACACCGTGTGTTTAGTGCCAGCCGGTATAAAGCAGCAGGTGTATGTGCTGGTGGGTCGTGCTGTCAGCAGGCTCTTGGTCCCCTCCGGCTGAAAAAGGGCTGAGAGCACATCTCAGGTAACCAGCCGTCTCTGTGTCTTGTAAGACTGCCTAAAGTACTGAAAGGCATTTGGAGAAAGTAGTATGTTGCTTATCCAGCACGTACAGAAATCTTCCTCATATACATGTTGATTTGGATTGAGATTTAGGGATTGTATTTTGTTTGGATTATTATTTATGGAGGCAGAATGTTTTACAGACTCTTCTGGTGCATAAACAAACCACACCTCACCATTCCTCTGGTACGTTTCTAATGTAGGTGTGCAGACTAAACTGCTTTCTCGCATTCATCTGTGAGTCACTGGAAGTGCAATTTTTCAGTTTGGGGAAAAAAAAAAAAAAAAAAAGCTAGAGAAAGGTCTTAAAAGCTCAAATATTCCCCATCTGGTTATACACAGAATTTCATTTTTTCCTATTCAGTTCAGTACAGCCTCCAATTTTCCACTCCGTTGCAGTGACCTTAAAGAATCCCAACAACTTAACTGAAACTGCATTTGCTGGTACTTTCCTAAGTGCCTTGTGTGTTTCTTTTAACAGTGGTAGCTGAAAAATGTATTACAAACATGATTGGGAGTATAGGAAGAGTGCATTGTTTTCTACCCAATACCTCCTATCTAGAGTGTTCAAGCTACGTAAAAAACAAATAAATTGAAAAAAGAATTTTTAAATTACAAGATTTAGCTAAAAGAATCAACATCAACATTTGGTTCCTAAGAAATGCTGTATCAAATGCCTTAGCTCTGGCGTTTAATGAAAACCTTGGCTACATGGTAACTTTAATAGTGACACGCTGTCTCTGGATACACCCAAGTGTGCAGAAAATTTGAATCCGGAGTGCACAGAATGAGCGGGCACTGTGGGAATGACGCGCTTGGACCGCAAGAGGGAGAGCAAAGCCTGCTCACTCAATGAGTGTTTCTTTCAGTTTGTTCTGTGCATTGATTTCTTCTCTGCCCTCAAGTAATAAAAATGCTCTGCAGTCATGCAGATCTCGATACCGATACAAAAAGAGGCATGAAAAAACATTCTGGAGGGGGGAATAGGGGTATTCAGGACTTTCTCTCAACTGCCCTAAGCTGTGAAGTATGTAGAGGTGCCTAGAAACTCTGTTCAGTTACTAAAGAAAATAAAATTACCAGTAGAACAACTGGGACGCATAGAACAAAACATAACTTTGTTTAGTAATTAGAAAGCAAGAGGGAAAGCCACAAATCTTCCAGGCAAAGGCACAGAAAAGTACTATACACGTAAGCGCAGTCTCAGGAAGAGCGTTCTTTCTCCTTACTGTTCTTGCTGATGGAAGTTACATACAAGCAATGATAAATCTGCACAAATTCTTGCAAATATGTGCAGAAAATGCAAACCCCCTGATATACAGTGCATTGTAGAGGCAAACTGCAAGACCAGGTATTTGCACTTTGGAATGATCATGTTAGCTGACTCACTACAGAAGTTAACCAAAGTCAAAACATTACGAAATATTTCCCTCTCTAATGTGGACTCTTAAGTATTAGCCTCCATATGGACTGAAGATGTGTGTTGTGGGCTTTTCTACTGTTTGTAATTGACTTAATGCAAGAAAGAAAGTTCTAAATTCCAGCTTATCTTACTAAACAATAACCTCATTTGTTTTAAAGTGTTATTAACATTGTGTTGCAAAACATCTACTTTAGAGGGTGGAAGCTAATCCAAAAAATGCCGCTAGCTTCATTCCAGAGATGATCAAGTTGTCATCAAACTTGCAACTGGAATGTAAAATTTTGGGTTTATGAGACTTTCCTGCATACGTAGAACATGATTCTGATATGCTGGATCAGAACTTTACCCCATCATGACAAAATGAGCTTTTTCTGGTCCTTTGTAACATAGATAAACATTGCAAACAATTAAGTTTAGGTATTTCAGATTAGTATGTGTGTTTACAATTGGAAATATATGCCAGGAAACATCTTGTGATTCCAAAATCCTAAATCATGCAGTGTTTTCTATAAGTTCATTATTGTATAGATTCTTTGAAAAGATGATGTATATATTTGAGACTTGCAATAGAGAAAAAAGTTCCTATTATACTTTTTATACTAGTTGCAATTACAAAGTGATATAAATAAATAGATAGCAATGTTCAAAAATAATTTAAAAGTATCTTGATCTTTCCTAACAAAAAACTTGAAAGGTAATATTTAAGTGGAGGAGGGGAAGAGAGAAAGATCATTCCTGCTCAGTTATTGTTATTAGGAGATGACTTAAAAATTTGCTGTTTTAAGGCTACAAATTGTCTTTCTGTGACAGAAAAATGGTATTTCATCTAAACGGCCTCTGGTATTTGTGCTTTGGTACCACTGAATGGAAGAATCTGGGGTTACTTCAGTTACTAATAAAGGCTTTTTCTGCTTAAGAGAACTACAGTTTATGAGAAAGTCCATGGCTTCCCTTTAAAAGCACAACCTCTTTTTAATTGTTTGGCGCCACATAGTGGAAAAATTCTATATTGCTCTAAATAATCAATTTCTGAGAGTTTTCAAATTATGAGATCATCATCTCCCTCTGAAAGAAACATAAAATATAAAATATTCTACTTACTGATGTAGGCATAGCTCAGGAAGACTGGAATTTACAGCTTGAACTTCAAAGTTTCCAACAGCATGAGTTAGAGTATTTCCTTTGAGAAGAATTTTTCCCAGGTGGATGGATGTTGATTTGTCAGAATTGTAAAGGCTGTGAGCATAAATCCAGTGCTCAGAAAAAGACCTTCTGATGAATAGCAGAAATATGTTGAGACAGTGCAATAAAAGTGGGATGAGCAGGAGGTCAGAGCAGGAGGTCAGTCAGCCTGGTATGCAGTTGCTTGGCTGTTGTCCTCAGACAGGGCCCAAGGAAGTGTCATTACCCCAGAATACTGTCGCAGTCTCCAATGGTTCAGGGACATTGTGAGGCAGAAAATTTGTGTTTTGAAACTTTTGCTGGTTTTGTTGTTGTTGTTGTTTGTTTTTTCTCCCATGATATAGTCCAGCTGCTTTTGAACAAATGTAATCTTCAAGATCCAGAATGTCCTAGGATGATCTTTGTGGTTTAAATAATTCATTTTGTTTTGGACATGCCACCTGCTTGTTCCATTTGATGGCCCTAAATTTTTGCAAAGACAATGAAAAATGTTCTCAGAAATTTCTGTCCTTTTTCATTTTCTCTTTGAGAGTGAAGTTACCAATTCACTTTAATGGTTTCACAGAGAGATGCCCCTCTCTACCTATGGCCATTCTTCCTACCCCACCCCACACCTCTGGCAATCCTGCTACATTCTTTTTAAGTTGGCATGAACAGTGCACAGTGTTCAAGGTGTAGGTTTATTTATGCAGCGACATAGTGATTCTTTCTTGGTTGGTTTTTATTCTCTCCCCAACAATTTCTAATGCTACCATGCTTTTTTGGTCTCTGGCAGGATCTCTGGCCCACAGCAGAGCATAGCAGAGCCACAGCACCAGTAATTCAAGGGTCTGTTCCTCCTTACCAGCAGATCAGAAATTATGAAAACAGAGTGACTTACCTTTTCAACATAGTCAAGCCTCAAAACCCCTGCCCAGTGAGCTGCTCAGTGGTGGTATGTGAGCTAGTTCTAAGTTATTTTGAATACTGGAAACTTGTTGCTCTTATAGACTAGAGCAATTGAAGTGTGTGGGTGTTGCATGTATCATTTGTTTCTTGAGATGCCTCTTTGCTTTCATTGAACTACAAAGTGTGGATTATTCAGGTGTTACCTCACAGCTCCCTGGCACTGATGCTTCCCCTAACTGGAAGAACTTGGGTAGAGTTTTTCACTTGCTCTTTTGGAAAGCAGAAAGTTATTGGAAACAGTGTTACAGAAAATGAGCTGGAACCTTGAAAAGGTTTTCTGAAATTGGGGAACCTGTAGAAAGGATCACACTGAATATATATACAGGTATTGCTGAAGAGACTTTGCTAACACTAAATGAGGATGCACTGTCCGATTTTTCTGGAACATTAAGTCACTTATGAGTATTCAGTCTCTATCTTTGAGATGAAGATAATCCAGCATTTGGCGTATGTCACTGTGACAGGTAGAGCCAAATAACTCTCAGTTTCCTAGAACTGGCTGAACGTGAAAGAGAGGGAAAATTCAGCAAACCAACCAACAGATAAAAACTCAAGTTATTTTCCTTGTCTTTGTACGTGCTTAAACATTTTCTCAATTCCTTTGGTCATTACCATGTCAAAAGTCAGAAGGTACTGTGAACCTTCAGTGTTACAGCGGGTTCCAGAAGTTTGTTGGAAGTCCTGAGTCTCATGGCCTCTAGCTGCTTTAGATTGCTAAGGAAATCACTATTGGGTGAAAGTCAAGTGGCAAGGAATGCATTTTGTTGTATTTTCTCCCTTTTCCCTACCAAAATGTTGTTTCTCTTAAATCTTCATGGAAGCATGACTGCTATGTTGAGCTGGCATTTTACAGTAGCCACTTTTGCAATCACCATTTTCACAATGAGTGCAAGATTCCCCTTTTGTTAGATACAACTCACAGCCTAAGGAAAGACCGTCCCCATTTGATAGTTTATCACTTGTCAATTACGTATTTTTTCCATACATTATATTCATATGGGGCCTGGGAGGATTGTGAAAGGCACAGCACATAGATGTTGAAAACTTAAAAAAAAATCTGCTCTGGCTACAAATGGAACCATAGAATCATAGAATGGTTTGGGTTGGAAAGGAGCTTAAAGATCATTTAGTTCCAATCCTCCTGCCATGGGCTGGGACACCTTTAACTAGGTTGGGTTGCTCAGAACTCCATCCAGCCTGTCCTTGAACATTTTCAGGGATAAGGCAACCACAGCTTCTTTGGGCAAGCTGTTCCAGTGCCTCACCACCCTCACAGCAAAAGACTTCCTCCTAATATCTAATTCAAGCCTACTTTCAGTTTGTATCCATTCCTTCTTGTCCTGTCACTATATACTCTTGTAAAAGCTTTCTTGTAGGCTCTCTTCAGGTACTGGAGAATGTATAAATGTATAAATGCTTATATATAAAAAATAGCTAGATTTGATTCATAATTTTACAATTTTAGAAAATATGGACATGCTGACAAAATAAGGACTGCTGTAAAGGATCAAGAGGTATGGTTAAGAGGAAGCAAACAAATGGAGGGTGCTTTTCAAATTTGGTTTATTGGATTTTTCTGCAGTATTTAGTCAAGCCTTTTTCTGCTCCTTGGGAAAAGGATTTGTGACTCGATGAGCTTTATTTGCCTTGGATGCTTTACCGGGGTTTGCTTCCTCTGGCTCTGAGATGTAGTTGTCTCTGAAGTGGCTCTGACCAGCTGCTGTGTGCAGCAAGGGCATGTGACAAATAAGGCTTTGAAAGACTCAACATCCATTTAAAACCTTTTGAAGACACTCAGGAACAGAGAAGGGAGAATAACTACTCAGAGAGAAACACAAGATAATGTCATCATGAGATACATCAAAGTTACCACTAATTTTTCCCGAAGGTAAGAGTACGTTTAATAAAGAAAGCTAATTGTCCCTTACAAACGCCAGTGACTCTGGAATGAGTCCAGAGAAGAGAAATGAAGGTGGTGAAGGGTCTGGAGTGCATATCAGCTATGCATATATGCATATCAGCTGCTGAGGAGCAGCTGAGAGGGCTGGGGTTGTCTAGCCTGGAGAAAAGCAGGTTTGGTGGTGACCTTATCACTCCCTAAAACTACCTGAGAGGAGCTTGCAGTGAGGTGGGGTCGGTCTCTTCTCCGAGGCAACCAGCGACGGGATGACAGGACAAGAAGACACAGTCTTAAGCTGTGCCAGGAAAGGTTTAGGTTGGGCATCAGGAAGAATTTATTCACAGGAAAGGTGATTAGACATTGGAACGGACCGACCAGGGAGGTGGTGGAGCCACCGTCCCTGGAGATGTTTAAGAAAAGAGTGGATGTGGCACTCAGTGCCGTGGTCGAGCTGATGTGATGCTGCTTGGACATAGGCTGGATTCGATGATCTCAGAGGTCTTTTCCAGCCTAGTTGATTCTGCAATTCCGAGTCTTTGGTGTGAAGGTGGTAGGAGGTCCTACTTGTGATCCCACTTGCACACTTGTAATTCAGTGATCTCTGAAGTACTATGCCTTAACATGTGGGCTGATACTGAATTTCCAAGAATCACAGAATGATTGAGGTTGGTAGGGCTCTCTGGAAGTCACATTGTGAGTGTGTTTTTCCCCGTCCTTGTGTTTTCTGTAGTTAATTTAAATATACTGTTTGTATGTATGTTTTTGGTTTGTTTGTTTGTTTCTTTCTTTCTTTCTTTGATGAGATAAGCTTCCAGTGATGTTTACTTAAAAAAAACCAAAAAACAACCAAACCAAAATGAAGTAATACAAGATCAGTGTACTGAAGTTACTATGAGGTACTAGTGGTGAGGCCACACCTGGAGTGCTGCATCCAGTTCTTGGTTCCCCAGTACAAGAGTGATATGGACATACTGGGAAGAGTGCAGCCAAGGGCTACTAAGATGAGGAAGGGCCCGGAGCAACCTGAGAGAGCTGTGAATCTTGAGCCTGGTGAAGGGAAGGCTCGCGGGGCTGTGACCAATGTGTAAAAAACGCCCGCAGAGAGGGCAGGAGGAGGCAGAGCCGGGGTTTGGCTGTGCCGGGGCGGGGCCGTGCCGGGTTGGCGGCGGGCGGCACGTGGGGCGAGCGAGCCGCGGGCAGCGGGCGGGGACGGGGACGGGGACAGGGACGGGGACACGGCCGGACAGGGTCGCTCCGGGTAAGGCGCGGGCGGGAGGGATTGAGGGATAGATTGTCCTGGCGCTTCCCTTCCCCGGTGCCGTATCCGCTTCCCGAGGCGGGCCCGGGCTCGCTCGGGGGGCGGGGCGCGGGCGGCGGGGCCGCCCCTGAGGGCTCGGGGCTTCTCATGGCCGCCCGGGGGTCGCGGTGGTGGGTCTTCCGAGTGGGACTAGGAATAGATCAGGGGTTCTTACTGATGTATAGGAATACGTGGGGCGGGGGTGCAGACAAGATGTGGCTCTACTCAGGGGCGGGCAGTGGCAGGGCAGGAGGCCGCGGGCACAGGGTGAAACACGGGAGGGTCTCTGAGACCACCGGGGAGCACCAGGTGTGGCGTGGGGGTGTCCGAGCACTGGCACAGCTGGCCCGGAGGGGCTGTGGAGTCTCCATCCTTGGAAACATCCAAAAGATACTGCACGTGGGCCCGGGTGACTGGCTCCAGAGGGCCCAGCTTGAGCAAGGGGCAGGTCCGGGTCACCCCCGAAGGTCCCTTCTGACCTCAGCTGTTGTGTTGATAATGAGCTTTTAAGTCACTGAAACTGTAAGCACATTAAATTGCCACTGCCTAAAACAAGAATAATAACTTGCTATTTGTAACACGCACAATAGCAAAGCAGCTTTGTTTGCTACACTGTTCTAACTTTACATCAGTGCAAGTTGGATGCATTTTGAGCAGTAAACCAGAGCAACAGATGTTTTATGCCATTACTACCATTCTTCTGCAGGATGGTTCCAAGTAGTGATACGGGGTTGTGCCACAGACTATGTAACAAGTGCAGTAAAAACCGCAGTGAGACAGTTTGTCATTTGTATAACAATTCCTATTTGCTGTGAGTTCCCTTTTGTGTCATGAAGTTTGGGTGAATTTTGGATGAAATGCTTGAAATAATTGAAGTTGATTAAAAAAATTGCACAGGTAATGCAATAAACGTTATTTCAGGACAGTAGGACAGTGAAAAGGAAGTCTTACCATAGGAAGTGTTTGTAATTACGCTTTTAAAACAATGTGACCGGTTAGTTTGATTTTTTTTTTTGTGTATTGTTTTTTAAGGAGATATTTATCTAATCAGCTAAAATGGTTTTAAAGAAGAAGAAGGAAATTCAGGTGGATGCATTCTTTCTTGATTGTCATCAGCTTGCAAAACTTCAGAGTAAGTAGACTATTTTTCTGAACTAGTGTGTGATTTCTCTTGCCTTTGAGTAGCTACTGAAATTGACTTGTTTTTTTCTTGTTATGTTTTATTTCTAGTGGTTTTGCTTTGGGGGTGTGAGGTGTGTTTGCTCTTCTGTGGTTTGTTTTTATTTTCTAATTACAATGATTTACTGACAGTTTAAAAAATCGTGGTTTTGGTTTGAAAACTTCATTTTGTTTTATCTTTGGTGTGAAAGTGGTAGGAGGTCCTACTTGTGATCACACTTGCACACCTGTAATTCAGTGATATCTGAAGTACTATGCCTTAATATGTGGGCTGATACTCAATTTCCAAGAATCACAGAATGATTGAGGTTGGAAAGGCTCTCTGGAGGTCATGTTGAGTACGTTTTTCCCAGTCTTCGTGTTTTCTGTAGTTAATTTAAATATACTGTTCATATGGTCTTTTATTTTGGTTTTTGTTTGTTTGTTTGTTTGATGAGGTAAACTTCCAGTGATATTTACTTTAAAAGAACCCAAAATGAAGTAATACAAGATCAGTGTACTGAAGTTACTATGAGGTACTAGTGGTGAGGCCACACCTGGAGTGCTGCATCCAGTTCTTGGCTCCCCAATACAAGAGTGACACGGACATACTGGAAAGAGTGCAGCCAAGGGCTACTAAGATGATGAAGGGCCTGGAGCACCCTTCCTATGAGGAAAGGGTGAGAGAGCTGTGATGCTTGAGCCTGGTGAAGGGAAGGCTCAGAGGGATCTTAGCAATGTGTAAAAAATACCTGAAGGGAGGCAGAGCCACGCTTTTTTCCATGCTGAACAGTGATGGGACAGGAAGCCACAGGCACAAACTGAAACACAAGAGATTCTCTCTAAACATCAGGAAACACTGTGTTAATGTGAGGATGACTGAGCACTGGCACAGCTTTCACAGGAAGTTGGCGAGTCTTCAGCCTTGGAGGTACTCAGAAGCTGTATGGCCATGGTGTGGGGCAGCCAGCTCTAGATGACCCTCCTTGAGCAGTGGGATTGGACTGGATGATCTCCAGAGGTCACTTCAGTTCAACCATGCTGTGATTTTGTTTATGGTAATTCCTTTCTAAAAAGGGACTTTTCTTCCACATGTAGAGTTTTCAAAGGCTGAAGAGCAAAACCTGGCTTCTCTGCTTCTGGACTGTGCACAGCTGAGAAATGGCATCCAGCAGATCCAGCGTATTAAACAAGTAAGGCTTTGCTGTTGTTATTGTGGTTTTTGGTAACTGTGTCATGTGCACTATGAATGGGAATTATGGTTTAAAATAAACTTTGTAGTGTTTTATGCATTCCTGGAAACAGGCAAAAATCAGTTGTTATGGCTGCATGTACACCAGCTAGAAATGTACTTCTAGGACTTAAATTAGCAAGGGTTGCAGTTACTGAAAACGGTGAATTATTGAAACCAAGTTTCCTATTTGTACGTATGTATTTTTGGTATAAGAGGGATTCTTGGAACACTGTTTAACACTTAAAACTCAAAGGAAGATGGTGAAGAGAGGACAGTTTTGCACCATATACTTGGATGAGAGGGAAATCTGCCACTGTTAATGATGGTATATCCAGAACTTTCTGTTCATCCTGTGTTCTTTTGGTTATAGATTATGCCATTGGTGAAGAAGATGGATCAAAACTCTGCATGTGATCCCATGGTTAAAGCTTGTTTGGATGTTTTGGGAGAGGCATATTTTTCACTGGGTATGAAGAATCCTTTGAAAAAAGTATTAGCAAGGTAAAAAATTGAATAGTAAGCGCTTATTTTGTTTAAATGCTCTCCTTACCTAGAAGTCAGTAATTTGTCATTCACAACAAATTGCTGTAGTTTAATTACTGAAAATTTGTAGTACTAATATGTGAACATTAGTACTGATTTTGGCTTATTAAAATCTTAATTATAAGTAACTTAATCATTGGATAAATAACTTCACAATTAAGTATTATTTTGATCTGTTTCATTATTGGGAAGACAACATACTGTGTAATTAGTACTTTGAATTCTAAAATCCAGTGTTAGAGTAGAAATTTAAAATACTTCAGTTAAAAAAAATCTCAGCTTTGTCAAGAGAAAGTGTCTCATGGGAATCATAACTAAACTGGTTTCTTGTGCTTATGTTTATTGCAATTAAATTTTTCTGTTGCAAAATTCCTGCTGTATTTCTATAGCAACTTTATTACAGCCTTAATCTTTTAAGATCCAGTGCTTAGCTGTCTTCCTTTCTTTGTCTGAAGATTCATTGTCCCGCTGAGAGATGCAGGGCTTCCATCCTGTATTTGATTGCAGGCCAGAGAGCTTTACGCACCTTTGACACATTTTCTAGCTGCAAGATTAGAACCTGCATGTTTGTTTTAAAACAGACTATGTTTTGATGCAGGAAGCAACATCTCTTTATTGGAGGTTTAGCTGACATTGACATTAGTTGGGTGGATGTTCAACACCTCAGTGTAAGCAAACTGATTATGCTGTTTCTTACCTTTGCAGTTCACTGAACAGTCTTCATGAAGAGTTGATGATGTTAGCTGTGCAAAGCTTTACATGCTGCCTTAGGGAAGAGCTGAAAACCACAGATGTGTATTTGTACAGAAAAGTATTGGACAACCTTGCTTCCTGCATGGAGGACTTCAGCTTAGGTACAGTGGCATCAAATATATTGTCTTCTGATTTAATTTGTTCAACGCTCATTTGCACTTTGGTGCCACACCTGATAGCAGTTGTTATGTAAAATAGGTAATGCTGGCTAGTATTCAGTACTTAAAATACATTTTCTTTCCTCTAGGTAGAGCAACTATTAAGAACCTGTTTGAAGAAGGTAAACTTACAGTAAAATAAGCTTCACTGCAGATTGTTGGGGGAGGGGTGTGTGTGAGGAAGTTACATGAAGCAGACATGAAGATCTATAAGATCTGATTTCCTCCTGGTTAATTTTCAATAACTAGTACCCTCACATGGTACTTTTTTTGTCAAAGACAAGACTTTGATTTGTACCTTTAATTTCCAGGAGTCAATTTTGCTTTATTGAGCAACCCTAGACACAAATCTGTAAGCATACCAGTAAGTGATTCTCAAAGTGCTGGGGTACATGATGCTGCTTTGTATGATGTATTCTCTTGTGCTTCATGATAAGGTTGGATGTGGGAACACTGAGCTGTTAACAGTCAACTACAGCAAACCCAGGCTTGCTGGGCAAGAATTTGTTTAATGATAATTTGGCGGAAATCGAATCTTCTAGTAATATGGGATAACTTGACATAGTGTGCCCTCAGCATGCAAGTGTGTTCAGCTTCCTGTGGCCCTTTCCTGTGGCTGCTCTGTCTTTCTTGGTAATTTCAGCTTTTCACTGTAGAACCAGAACTCTCAATGCCTCGCAGGATTGGGTCAAGTGGGTTGAAGACTCTGGTTTTGTACCAGGTTGTTGCAAAAGAGCTTGAGATTTTGTTTTGGCATTCCTTGTTTTGGTCTGCACTGAAACGTCAGTTTAATTTGTTGATGTAGTGAAAGAAACACCACTACATGGATAACTGTTCATTGTAGCTGGGTATGATGTGTACGTGTGATTACTTTGCTGGAATTTTTCTATTCTGTTTATCTTTTAAATAAATTCATACCATTATTATTTTCACTAGTTCTTCAGTTTCTGCAGAAGTCACTACTTGACATACAGGAAGAAAACAGGCAAGTGAATTCAATAGAAGCTCTATTTTATCTGTTTTTATTTCACTCTTGCAAGATAATGTGGTTTGGTTTGAAGTATCACTTTGATAACCATACAGTGCTGAAAAATGGGAATTTCATTTTACAGTGATGCATATTTTAAATAAAATAAAAGCTGCTGATTAGTTTCTTTTCTTTTGTGGCAATATGATGATAGGAAATAACAGAAGTAAGGCAGTGATATTGTGTTAGAGCTACTACTTCTAAGGAAAACTGTTGAGTTGCAATTTTGCTCTCTGAATTGCAACTAAACAGTTTAATCAATGGATAAAAAATTCAGGTAGAGTAATACTGCTTCACTTTTCATGAGTGTTTAATTCAATATTGATAATCTGTTTAGTTTGTCACAGCAATCATCATTTAATACCTTGACATTTTCCAGCGTTGCATAAAGTGAGGCCTCTTTGCTGTGATCTCTCATCGTGTACCCAGAGAAGAAGGGTGCTTAATGTAGTGTTTTGTACACTAAAAGTTAAATATTTTCTATCTTCATGTTAGAAGAAATTTAAATTACAGAAATATGCTTTGCACATGGGGGAGCTACTTGAAAAATGAGAAAGGAGCAGCACTGCATTCTGTTGATCTTTTTGAAAAGTTTCTGGAAAAGTTCAGCTCTGCTCAGGCAGAATCAAATGAGTGAAAGTTTTTCATAAGAACCCGCAGAAAGTGTAGCAGAATTTGTGATTTTGTTTGTTAACTTCATTTTAACGGACTCTACTCTTTCTGTAGTTGAATATCTGGTCATATGTAGTTTTCTGGGGATGATGAAGAATGACTTTATTAGCCTTCTTGTGTGCATGTTTGTCTTTTTTTTCCCGCAGAAAGAATCATGGAAATCATATTGTTCAGACTCAGCTGATGCATGATTTACTAATAGCCGTTAAAGTTTCAATGATGCTTATACAGAAATTTCAAGAAAATATCCAAGGAAATCTTTGGAAACACAATGACTCCTTTGTCTGGCAATGTATGTGTAGTTTACTGAAAAGCTCCACAAACTTCCTAATGGATGGTAAGTTTAGTATCATTCAAGCTCAAATATTTTTATTAACTCAGTCTTGTTGGTTTTGTAGTAAACACAATCTGTATGTCTAAAAGCTGTTTAGCTTGAATGCAAATTGAACTACTGAGGTTAATGGAAGTCGGAGCAGTAGTTGGTCTCTTGGCGAGCTATGGGTTATAGATTACTGTTTTGGAGTCTACAGTTTAACTTGTCCTATCACAAAAAACCAAGGTAAATGCTATTATTAATAATTCAGAAACAAACAGAAATGGGATTCACTGAATGTCTGTGCCTACCAGAAATTTACACATCTCTGAATTATGGTGTCAAAACTATTTATGGGTGCACTACAACTAATTGTGTTTTTGTCTTATACAGCTGTTTTTGTACAGTAGAACTTAATGTGTCCATAGGTTCTGCCCCAGCCCTCCTTGTCTTACTGGGCAGTTCTATATTTTCTGTCTGTTAAAAGGTATTAACAGTTTCCTATTAAACTAGGATTCATTATATTCATTAATACTTGCTATCCAGGTGGACACTACATATTTGTGATTATACGACTGCAAGTAGTCTAGGAAAATGCAACACCATCTTTATACTTTTGATACATGTTTCTAGAACACAATGTTTCCTGCACTCTGATGTAAAATACCTTTCTCTGCCATATAGCAACACTCCTGCAAACTGTTCAGACTACCTCAGGACTGGCTGTTATTCTCTTTACTAGAACTATGTATGAACCAGTTGAGGAATTACCTTTCTTGGTAAGTGTATTTCTTCACTAAGACCATGCAGTGGCATAGTGTTGTTAATCTGTGCTATCAGAATTGTTCAGAGGCTTTGCTGATACAGAGGCTTGCCAATGTCTGCATCAGTCTTCAGCTGGAGTGTAAACTTTATTTTCTCCTTGCCATTTGAAATAATACGACCAGGGTTTTGAATTTGAGAAAACCAAGGTACAAGAAAACTTTTCAGATCTTCTAAGTTATGCACAAAATATCTTTTCTCCTGTGCTGAGCTACTGTAATGGATGTTACTCTGCTGTTACAGGTCAGTGACTTGCTTCTCAGGACAATGAAACATGCAGGTGTGCCAGCATGGTTTGTGAGCAATTGTGGGGCTCTGTGCATGGCAGAACTCCCTGACTCAGTCCTTCTCTTTCTTTGCCATGGAGCACTGGCTATGTTGGATTGGAAGAATGGCACCATGGGTGAAAATGGAGAGAAACTATTATTAGATATTGCATCAGTCTTGCTGTCTTTGAGTTCAGAGTAAGCTTGTGATTTGATTTGTGTTCTTTCATGTTTGGGAGGAGGGGTTTGTCTTTTTACTTCTCTTTCCACATGACTCTTACAGTCCCAGTGGAATAGCTCTTCGATGTTTTCAGTGTAATGATACTAGATTTTGCCACAGATCATGTAATCTTTTTAATATAGTGAGAATAACTCTGTAAATTTGAAAAATATAATGATATTGCATAGATAATTGTAAGTTTCAATTTTTTCTTCCATGCTAAGATAAAATTTTGTTTTCTAACATGAGTGGGATTAATTTATGAACTCCTTTATGGTAATGTGTGTCAGAATCAGTTCTTATGTAGCCAGATAAACTTTAGTTTCAGGACATCACGTTTTATCTTTCTAAAAATTAAGAAGAAAGCAAAGTGTGCCAGTGAAAGGAATACCTGAAGTAAGATGAATTTTAGCGTTTTTTCTGGCTGCAAGCATTGACTGCTTGCATTTAATGGCCTACCAGCATTACTGGATTGGAGATTAAAACGTATTCAGTTCAACCTTTGTTCCTGCCATGGAGGTCAGTTTTGTGATTGTTTTTGCACATACAGTACTCAGTTCTTGATGGTTTTGTGTGGCAATGAAAAGTTTTCCGTATATTTTCAAGAAGCATGCAATAATATAGTGCTGCCCAAATATTAACAGGTGCACAGTAATTTTTATTTTTGCTTTTTAAAAGCAAATGTAGCTTGTCAGGTTTCTTCATATTTAGAGGTTTTAGCTGTGGCCACTTAATAGCATGTCAGGTAACTAAGCATGCACTTTGCAACATCCATTTCATCACTTCTCTATTCATTCCTTTTCCTTAAGGAAGGGCTATTATCTCCTTACCTGTTTTCGTGTAAGTTAAACAAATGTGATGAATAATTATTTTGAAACACAAATTAATTTTTTTAAAAAGTGATAAAGAAAATAATAAACTTTATTTTTGTTTGTTCTTTTTAAAAGGTTAAAAGAAGCCAGTCTGGCAACATGCTTGTCTAGAGTCCTTGCTATTTGGACTAATTCAGCACTGGCTGCCCTCTTTTCAGGCTCTCCAAATTTGAAAATCAAGCTTAACGGGAACTCAGACATAACTGGGCAGCTGCTGGAATACACTTATACACACTGGGACCACCCTCTGGATGCCATTAGGCACCAAACCAAATTGATATTCAAGAATCTTCTTCAGATACACCAAACCACTGTTAGTGGATCCCATGAAAAATCAGACCCATTCTTTGCAAGGCTGATAAAGCGTTTACTAAGCTTGGATTGGCATGTGAAAGGGAAATACTCTTCTCTTGCCTGTCTTGTGGAGTGTGTGGGCACTGAAAATATACTACAGTTGGACAGAACAATTCCAGTACAAATCCTGGATGCGATGAATGATCAGTCTCTTGCACCTTATGCAAGTGATCTTCTGGAAACCATGTTTACAAATCACAAGGCCCATTTTACTCTGAGTTTTCAGGAAAGCATCTGGATTGACCAGTGGCACAACATCTGGGTTTCTCCTCTTCTAGTGATACTATGTGAAGGGAACCATGACCAAACTACTTATATAATAGATTACTATTTACCAAAATTGCTCAAATGTAACCCAGACAGTCTGAGCTACATGATTAGAATTCTTCAGGCCTCTGGAGATGCTAATCTGGGTAAGAAAATAAATTTTGTATTTGTAATCATGATTGGGTTTTTTAAAAAAAATCGCAGATGTGAGAGTTCTGATCTATTATTCTCTTAGAGTTAACTTCAGAGTAAAATTCCAGATGACTATTATTGCTGTTAGTATTTCACAGTGAAAGTCATAATAATCATAAGTGTGTCTTTATGCCATGAGCAAGATAATTAGTATTCCTTCCCACCTAGTGGGTGCCTTACTGTTCTGTTTACATGCTAGGGTTTGTTACATATCTGTATTTTCTTCTACTGTTTTTCTGTTCTGTGGTTATTTCTTAAACAGGTGTGTCCAATAACAGATTGCTTTTTCTTGCAAATATGTGGATATGAGATTTATGATTCTCTTGTAGTTTTTGACATGATTTAGTGTAATTCTAAAATAATGGCTTGTGAGACCTCACAAGGTCTTTTTTTTCGTGTGACATGTTCAAGATGAAGCATCTCAGGAACCAGGCAATTTAGAGCTAGTTTAATCTGTAAGAGCACTGTCTTTTGGGATTTACAGTGTAGAAGTAAAAGGGGGTGGAGGTTGGTCATATTGCAGGTGTTGGGAGTTTCTGACAAGCATTGCAAATAGTATGTTGTTTGTATAATTATTACTGGTTTTCATTTTTTTTTAGGGTCTTGCAGTACTAGAGGAGCTCTTGGAGCATTAATGGCATGCCTGAGAACAGCCAGGGCTCACGGACACCTGGAACTTTCAAATATCATGAGCAATGGTCTTGTGTCCACTGAATGTATAAAACAGGGTCTAGTTCATCAGCACAGTCAGGTAAAGGGACAACATTTTATGTGTACCTTTAACTTAGAACAACTACTTTGATCCTGACCACTGTGTTAGCATTGTTTTAAAACAAAGGTATTATCATAGGTGCCAGTAACTCTTTTGTGTTTAAGTTAACTTCCAAATATCTTTCAGGTTTGCATTGATGCTTTAGGTTTACTTTGTGAAACCCATCGTACCACAGAAATTGTGTCTATGGAAGAAATGCAACTAATTCAATTTTTTATGATGTACAACTTGAACAGTCAGTCTCCTTCAGTAAGACAACAGATTGTTTCTTTACTGAGAAAGGTAATTTGAAACTATAAGCAATGTCTGGAGTGCCTATTATGTTAGGTATAATAACATTAAAAGAAAATAAATTCCTGAGTATGTTACGGAGTTTCTCACCTAAAGGAGTAGAAGTTCTAAGACTAGGACTATGCTCTGTGTATTACCCACCTGAATGGTGTTAAGTCATTGCAGGCAAGGATGGCTTAAACAAAAAATTAAGTGGTAGAGGCACAGTAACTTGGTCATGAATGGTAGCAGGTGTTGCTTAAGCTGTCAGTGCATGCACTCTTTGCCAATAGTTAAAAAGCAATGTGCTGTAGGGTAAGCAATGAACCACAGCCTTTGCTGTGGGCTGAGGTGGTGGTTACATAGACTTGTCACACCTCAGGCAAATCCACAGTCACTCAATCACCCTCAGAAACCTGACCTGGAAGACAAGATAGAAGAATATTAATGGAACAGCCTGACAAATGTGGCTGTGCCATTACAGTCTACAGGGACTGAGTCTGTCAATGTTGTGGAAATTGTCAAGGTCACATGTAGTTCATGGTGGAAGCATGTGGATAAAATCAGGAAACCATGTATGCACAAAGAATGTTCTGGAAGATGTTAATGGGAAAAGAAAGCAGTGTGGAAGGAGAAAATAACTAATTTGAGATGGGTGATAAACAAGAGAATAGGTTTGGCAGAAACAAAAGAGAAATTCAGCTCTTTCCATTCCTGCCTGGTGCAGACTGAGGAACATGAGATGGAAAAATTATGTTAGAGGGAGTGTAATAAGCAAGGAAATATTACCAGGGACTAATAAAATAGGTGGAGGAAGCATTCGTTAGGTGCTAAGAGACATTGAGGCTGTAAAAATTTTATGCATTAATTGAGCTTTTTTAATGGAGGAATATATATGTCCCACAGAAAATGAGGAGGTGGGAGGAGAAGACTAGACATGAATTTAAGGAGGAAGATGGAAGAAGGTGTTGGAGGTGCAGAGGGAGGGGGAAAAAGTCTGGTCACAAGAGAAATGGGAAGCAAAACCTTGATTTTGGAGTGGAGAGAGAGAAGGATCTGTTCTGTGTTAAAATGTATGCAAACTTCCTAAAAATTACAAGCAGTATGATCTGGAAATTCAACTGAAAGTCTGCCTTTCTATTATTTAACTGTCAGTGATTCCTGCCTTACCTATGTTTGCTTTTGTTTTAAAAGTTATTTTGTAGGATACAAGAAAGTTCCCAGGTGCTTTATAAATTGGAGCAAAATAAAACCAAGCAAGAGTTACTTGAAAACTCAACTACAGTGCATCCTTTGGGGATTTTGCAGCAATATAAAGTAAGTTAGACTGTTAGAGATACAGATATAAGAGCTGGGATGGCATTTCTGAAAGTTCATTGTTCTTGAACAGTTATGGGTAAAGTTAGGATGTGTGTGTGTTGGGAAATAGTACAATGTAGAAGGAAAAACCTATAAAGCCAAAGAGTGCTGAGAAGCTTGTCCACTCTGATGCACTGACTCAGATTAATTTTGACTAAATATACTGTTGCTGATGAACTGAGTGCCCATTAGTATTTGAAGCATGTCTTCAAAATAATTTTTTTTCAAAAGTAATAAAGGATATTTTCTGAGGGGCTACTCCCTGATGTGAATTGAAACAGCAGAAAGTGAGGAATGGCTGGAGTAAATTGGGTACATGTCCTATCAACTGTTGGCCATTTAGCAGTGAGTTTTAACTGATGTGTGTTGGACTTGAAATAGAGATCAGTTGAGCTTCAACCTTTTTCTAGCTCTCCAGAGTGATCAGTGAGTGAGACAATGACTTAGAGAGCTTCAGCATGAAGACTTCTTTTGCATTTGTCCTTTTTTACTTATTTAAAGGCTCATATCATCAGTTTATTTGTGTCAAACTGTTTCTTGTCTTGAGTTCTACTTTTCTGGGTCAGTTAATAAGGTTTAATACAATGGCCATCTTTTTGTGGGAAAGGGTAAGGGAAACTCTTGTGTTAAAAAAACTTGAAGGATTGAGTGTCCAGTCTTCACTGTAACAAGACATTTTGTCAGTACTACAAAGGTAGGCCTTCCCTTCTTCCAAAATTAACTGCAAGGTTGTAATTTTCTGGGTAACATGTAAAGTGGAATGTCTTGAATTCAGTTCCTTAGACTTTTGCTTGTAGTGCAGGAAGTAGACTGTCTTAAATTTTTTCTTGTGATTTTCAGGATTTCATGTCATCTGTATGTGACAGACTTTTTGAGGTATTGTTTCCTGGTTCATCACACCCAACCAGATTTTCTGCACTAAGTATTTTGGAATCAATAGCAGAAGTATTTTCTGTTCCAAAAGGTGAGAAGCCTAATTTATAGACTGTAGGAATAGGAGGTACTGAAAAAGATTCTTTTATGCCATCTAGTCTTCTGTCAGCCTAAAATAGTGTTTTTAGTCCTTAATTTCTATGGCATTTCCTGGGTTGCTTTTGTTTTACCCGAAGGAAGGATAGTAAGTTTTATTGGGAAAAAGAATAGTGAAGTAAAAGCAAATATTTATGGCTTGTTGAATATCTTTCGTAAATGGGGATTCTCTTGCATATCCTGTTTTTTAGCAAGGTTTTTCAATGAATTTTTCTTATTATGAAGAAAACTTCTGGACTTTTAATATATTTGATAACTTACTCCTTTATTATGTTCAAACATCTTGATAATTTAAAATACTGAGTTCATAAAAGCTCTTAATTTAAAAAGCTTGCATATCCTCATGATACTATACTAAGTAAGAAACCATTTTATTGACCAGCTAATGATGTGCTGCTGTTTTAAATTTTCTTCATGATGTTATGAAACTCCAGGAAGTTTCAGTTAGCGCCTTGGAGCATTGTCTTGCTAAGTCTTGTCTCTGGATCATATGTCCAGTGTAAAAGTATCTTTTCAGGCTTGAACTGTAACTCTTTTTTTTTTCTTTGAAAGAAATGAGTTGTGTAAGATTAAATTTGATTTTGAGAGGAAAGAAAAAATGCTGTCATACTGAATCTTTTCTCAAAACACCTTGATAAATGATGAACATATTAATTTTGTTATTATGAGTATGTAGTATATTACTGCTTTTTTTAATAAAAAGTTGTATTGAGAGTCTTTTATAAAATAAGCTTAGAATTTCAGAAATCTGAAGTCACTTTTATAAAGGAGATTTAGCTGCTGTTGTGTTCTCTGCTGGATGGTAGCACACATGTTTACGTCTTAGAATTTCTGGCTTCTCTATAGCATTATATCACTCACCAGAAGTCACAACTCCTTTACATATAAATTGAAAGCAAAAAATTGTGATGGCTTACATTTTAGGGGATTAATTCTGTGACAAAAGAACCCAGAAGACCAAACACCAAAATACTGAATTTTTAAAGCTTTTTTTGAAAGGAATTATTTTCTAATATTATGTACTTTCAGGAAAATAATTTTCAAACAAAACTAAAATAAAGGTAATTTCCAGTGCTGAATTTAAAGGGACTAAATGGGATTCTGTTTTTGGCAATAAATTACTTTCAGTATTACTGAGAGTAATTTTTTTGATAAGGTAAGTTTTTTGATTTCCTCCAACAATCAACATGGTATTTTAAGATCTGCTAAGAGTAGTAAGTTAAAGTTTTGGCTAAAGCATTATTTTAATCCTACTGTAATGTTTCTTTTAGCGTAGTGAAGCAGAATGTGAATACAGTGCTTACTCTGGAAAGCGTTAGAGCAAAATTGTCTAAGCCATTAATTTCTTTGAACAGGGCAGACACAAGTTTTTCAGTTGGATCAGGTGATTGATTCTACTCGTGTCCAAATTTTGATCCAGTGTTTTGCCAGTACTTTTGAGGAAGTAAAAGTTCTGGCATTTGGGCTTTTGATGAAACTACGTGATGTTGCATTTAATTTCCAGGTATGGAATTTTTTTAAAAGAGTTTAAAGGGAGTAATTTTGTGAAACATGAATGTTCTGTATTATACCAGTTACTTGGGTTAGGTACAAAGCATAATTCCCCTGAAACTTAGAAGTGGATCCAGGTTACCTGCAGTAGTGTTCTTGTTAACACCATCTATATATTTTTATGCAGTTTCTGCCCTTACCTAAGGAGACTTGTTTCACTAATGGACGAAGGAGTTGGGGAGGTTCATTTGATGTGACTATGGCCTACCAGAGAAATAATTAATGTGAACTCCTTGCTTAGCTGTGACTTCTCTTTGGAAAAGATTCATGCATTTTGACTTGGTGACTCTTGTATGTTAAGAAATTCAGCTCTGTGTTTCTTTTCCTTTCTGATTGGCTCAGACTTCATTATCAGATGATCTTTTTTAATTTCTCACAAATTTTGCCCTTTGACTCAATACTGATTGTTCTGCTTATTACTTCATAAAAAGTTGCTTTTAAATTAATAAGTACTGATGAACAAATACTGTTTTCTAGTAAACTGTGCTTCCCTATGATGTCCCTTAGTGGATAAAACACAGTATTTAAAAAAAAAAAAAACAAACAAACCAAAAAATTCATCTTCCTGTGGAGTGCAGTGTGATTGAATACTGTTTTATAAATGACTCTCCCCATCCTCAGTGTGTATGTAATTGTATCCTTACATGTTTTGAGTGGAAGGTGATCAGTGCACAAAATAACTGTGTATGTTATATGTACCAGCAAACCTAATGAAAAGCAAGTTCTAGGATTCCAGGGTGGTAAGTAGCTTAATTAAATCAATATGGAAGCTCAAAAAAAGAGCAATATTGTTGGATTTTTTCCAGGATTCTGGAAATCTAGATCTTCTATTCAAAGCAGCAATGGATCTCAGCACAAGTACCAAGCCATACGATTGTGTCACTGCTTCATATTTATTGAACTTTTTAGTGCATCATAAAGGAATGCAGCATATTTGTTTAGGAAAATGGCTTGAGCATAACCCCCAGATGGATGAAAACATGTCAGTGAGTACAGTGGAGAAGAACACTTTGGCAGGTAGGATTTTGGGGGGAAAGTTTTTTATATTTATTTGAAACTGTACCGCTTTTCCTTAAGGTTTTTTGTTAGGATGCTTATTTCTAACAGGATTTTAAGTATACTTTATTTTGCTGCTAGGAAGCTAGGTGCCTTAAGATCTTAATCTAGTCCTGTTTGTGTTGAAGTTACTGAATATTCTAGAAGATGGCTTTTGTTATTATTTTGACAAGTGGGACTGAGACCCAGGTAGTGGGCCTAGTGAAGCTGGGCACATGAAATGCAGGGAAGGAACCTCGGCTTCCTCTAAGAGCTCACTCACCCAGAGGGATAGCAGCAGTAGCTGGTCTGTGTATGTTACAATACTTGATATTTGCAACACTGCCCCTTGGAGTTCTCACTTGGAACCCTTTTTCTGAGTGATTTGCAGTCCTTCACATAGACATCCACAGTAATCAGGCTTTGTTCACATCTGGAATATTTTTCTTAGCTTCAGTGCCCGTGGATGAAAGATGACAGGGCTCTAGATCTGGCAGATTTGGCAAATTCGTTAATCAGGCTTCATCCACCTTTGTAATTTTCAAAAAACCTGACCTATTTAAATTCATTATTTGTAATAAAACATTTTATGTAGTTTTGTGGATTTTAAGTAAACTCAGTGTTTTGTGCTTTTTTGTGCCATTTTTGGCTTCTCTACAGATGCCTATTAATACTTTCTTCATATGCCGCGAAATAGTGATTTTGAGACGTGGTTATGGTTGCCCTAAATGGAGGAAATGTGTGGGTAATCTCCTGTCTAATTGCTACAGAGTATCTCCTGTTGTTAGTTCCATGTTCAGGTCTGTAATTAATTCTGATTCTGACACTGAGATGTTGGAAGTACAAATATAATTAAAATAGGAACATATATCCTTGAAAAACTGGTCAGGTGGAAAACAAAGGGTTCAAATAGTTAACCATGAACTTTCAATCTTTAATATTCTGCTGAACTGATTATTGTATTAATGTGGCTCAAAGGATGAAGACTGGCTTGTAGCATGTGGTAGGTAACTTCTTGTCACTTCAGCATGAGCTGTGGGATTGTCGCCAAGCACAGGATCAGGGTTGAGCTTTTCACAGCTGCTGTTTGATTCAGATAGACAGATTAAGTTGACTGTAACAAATATAGCTGGAGTTTAGATTACTGAAAACCAACAATAACTTCCATTAAAGTGACAAAAGAAGGAAAAATATAAACAAGGAAATTGCTGTGAATTTTCCATTGAATTGTTGTGTAAACAACTTATTTCATAAAGCAAATTTGTTTATTAGAAAGTACAATACATGTATGTATAATGCAGATCTGTACTTTTAAAAATTTTAGTTATCAAGCTTTTGTTGGTGAATGTTGAAGAAGAAATATTCCAGGCCAAGAGGTCTCTGCTTCAAGCAGCAGCATCATTTCCAATGTATGGAAGAGTGCATTGTATAACTGGGGCTTTGCAACAATTACCTTTTAAGTAAGTATAACATACTAAGTAGTAAGTTGTAGATCCAAGTTTTTGTGCAATGGAAGAGCTGTTCAGGAGAACATAAAAGCATACAGCATTATTTATAACAAAATCCAGTACCTATGGCTTTCACAACTCTTTCTGGCTGCTTCAGTGTTTAGCTAGCCCTTTGATACTTCCTCTGTGTGTGTTAAACACAGCCTTAGGGCTTTTCAATCTGTACCCTATTTATGGTTTTCATAAATACTGTTGTGGAAGTGCTTGTGATTTCATTTTTTCTTTTATAATATAAAATTATTTTTAATCCACATTGTGATGTTTCTTACTTGTGATTTTGGTTTTGATTTTTTTTTTTAAAGCAACTTGACACTGGTATCTGAATGGAAGGAAATGGTGAATAGGCTCATTCTGATGTCATACAAACTCTCTTCTGTAGTATCACCAGTAGTACAGAGCTCATCACCAGAGGGTCTTATTCCAATGGATAGTGATCCAGGTAAAGAAACAAACAAATGGAACTCCAAAAGAATTCTGTTAAAATCTCATACTCCTGAAGTTCTGTTTGTTTTGAATTGATTTAGGACTAGAGTGAGCACCGCTCCCTTTCAGTTTCCCATTGTAGATCATAGTCTTTCAACTTCTGATAAAGGTTGTCTTGATTTGTGCACTAAAAAGCCCCAACAATTCACAGATTGTGTTGTCTGTTTCAACAGATGCAACAGGGGGACTGTAAATTCTGGTTTTCTTCCTTAGTCCTTTTAATTAACAAAATTTTACTTTTTTTTTTTAATGCTAATACCTTACTTTTGCACTTAGACACACAAAATTAATTATATCAGTGTAAAGAAATTGAAGTAAAAAACCCAAGCTATCTGAAATATCCCTCTTGTTTAATGGGCAGAAAGTGCAGGTCGTCTGCAGATGATTCTGAATGAGATACAACCACAGGACACGAATGATTATTTTATGCAAGCAAAAATTTTGAAAGAACGCTGTGAAGAAGAATCTGAAAAACTGACTGACCAGAGGCCAATGAAAAATACTTGCACAGAAATGAGAGGTAAATCCGATGCTGTATTATTAATTAATTATTCTTTATAGAGCAGGCATTTTATGAGGGTGATTAAAATTAGAAATTACTTGCTCTGTATACTGTTTCAGTTCTTACCTTTCAGAAGCTAGTTATCCATGGGCGTGGTTTTAAAGACTAATTCACTGTGTTTCTGGAAGACTGTGGTTAATCTCTCTTAAGGCACAAGTGAAAATTAGTTGTTTTGATATTGGACTAGACTACTGCCCTAACTGCACTGGCCTGGTAATCTTTAATACCTTTTCTATGCAGCAATGCTTCCAATGCATTTCTCGTTGAAAGGTGTTAGTGTGATTTCCCTCTCCAGTATACACAAGGCTACTGGGGAATACGTTCATGCAATGCTAGGTAGTATTTGTCTAATGAATAGCAGCTATGAAATTAAGCCTTACAGTGATAAAGAAATTGTGAACTTTGGTATCTTTATTGTAGGCCTGAATAATTTCATTTAATATCCGTACATTTTTTAATCTGATAGTTTGTGCAAACTTTTGAGCTTTCTTTCCTCGTTTGTTTTCTCCTGTGTTTAAAGTAGTTTTGGTAGGGCCATATGAAAGAAGTGGGTAAACACGTGTAAGTACCACAGGGGCCACCAGATGGGGGTGTTGCGCTATAAACACGATGCCATTGCCGGGCCTCGTACAGGGAGCGATGGATTGGGGAATGACGGGGAGCCTGGCTCCAAAGTGGTAGATGATTCTGTAGCTCAGTGTGCAGGTGAATACCAATTGTGACCCAAAGGCCTCTACGCTTTCAAACAGCACTTTCCTGGTAAAATGGTCATGCTACTGCCTTTTCCAAGTGGAATAAAGTACAGCAAGTGTTGAGGAGAAGAAGCAATTGGGGTCAGCAAAACCGAATTATCTTTTGGGTAGGCAAGTTAAGAAATGTTTTCATAGTTAACTGTGTTTTGTAAGAAGGTCAGGCTAAGTGAAGTTTAAATTACATGTCTACATCTGAGAACCTTGACTTAACACTATTGCATTTGTTGGGTTTTATTTTCAAGGTAAAGAAAGGCAAACATGTGATGTCACTGCTCAAATGGTTCTTGTATGTTGCTGGAGAAGCATGAAGGAAGTATCTCTGCTCTTAGGGACACTGTGTAAACTTTTGCCTTCACAGACTACATCTGAACCTTCAGATGGGTTGATTACTATAGAACAGGTAGGAAAGTAATTTTTATTATAAAATCTGCAATTTCTTTTTGGCTGATGATGAGGGGAAGGCAGTTTTCAGAAAACTATTTCTTAAATCTACATCCCTGTATGGACCATTCACTTAAGAGTTGAACTTGGCCCTTGTTGGGTCCCTTTCGACTCAGAATACTACGTGACTCTGAATGGAAAAAGTTGTGGGGTTTTAAATTTTATTTTTTATTTGTTTATTGCCATGTTCTCATGGTTTTCTTGGTTTATTATACTTGGTTAACGGTCTTGAAATGGTATTCAGAAAGCATGACTACAGTAGAAACACGTAAATGAAGAAATTATCGTTATTACTATTGTCTTCTAACACAGGAACTAAAAAAGATAGCAAAAACTAACAAACTCAAGGAATATTAATGCTAATTGCATTGGGTTATTTATGAGATGTATGCTGTATTTAGGGATACCAGTGCCTGCCTGTCTGCATCCCTCCCCTTTGTCTGTTTCTCTCTCAGCATATATTAGGTACTTATAACTTATAGAAGTGCTAAAAATCTTCTAAACTGATGTCGTATTCAAAGTGTCTTTTGTTTCATTTTGAACTCTACATATTGGAATTTTACTTAAAGCTCTTCATTATTTAAACTTGATAGTCAGTAGTTCTGAATGTTAAACATGCTGACTAGTCTTAGTCTTGTCTTCCATAGGAGACTGAATTATGAATAATTTGTATGTAATGTGACTCTCTTCTTCCTCTTTTTTTATTTAAGAGATCAGAATGTTAATATGCCATCTGGGTCTCTTGTAGAATGTAGAATGTCAGTGTTTACAAGAAATTAGATTACCACAAGCATTTATTTGGGAAATATTTTGTGTTTATTAAATTTCTGTTTTTAATTGATGACCTTTTCATTTCCATATGGTTTCAACAAAACTGGTCTCTACATGGAAGATTGAAATACACAAGGCTTACTACTTTTTAACCTCTTTTTCTTTCCAAAAGAAAATGCTTGTTCAGTTTTTCCTTAGGTGTTAGAACTTCCCGTCTTAAAATAATTAATAGCATAATGTGCTGCAGATCTTATTTCTTATGTTATCTATTATTGTGGTGCCCTGGAAATAGTGTTGGTATCTTTATTGTTTTGCTGTCTTTACCCTTCATGTTTTCATCTGGTTAACAGCTGTGCTTGTATTGTTGCAGGAGTCTGGAGGGTAGATGAGAGAACAGATATGCATTTCCACCATTATGTTCATTAATCTCCACCAGGTCAAAAAGGAATTGGTATTTTAGAATGAGTCAGCCCTGACTGTAGCATCTCTGTCTTTAGAAAGCAAATATTAGTAAATGCCTTTTCAGAAATGCTGTGTTATTAAGCAAGGACTTGGACTTGGATGATCCTTGTGGGTCACTTCCAAGTCAGAGTATTCTATGAAGACACCTTCTCTTCCTCTTTGATGCCTCTTAGATGCCTCTTAGGGTTATTTATGCTTCAGATGTCTTCCTGTGAAACAGAATGTCTGCACTCTTATTTGAAGAAGGGTAATTGGTTAAAAGTCAGTTTGAAATTCTGATTTTCCTCAAGCTTGCAAGGAAATACACACAGAAATACAATTTCAGTGAATGTATACAGATATTATAGGAGAAGTGTGGGCATTTTTTCTGCACTGTTTTTGTAACTGGCACTGCCATATTGTACCAAAAGAAGGTGATTTCATCATAAATGACTGAAAATGTCACTACCATAACTGCTGTGGCTTCAGACTTTTATTGAACATTTTTCAGTGTTGACAAATAAGAGATTTGGATATTGGTATCTTGTACATGTAGAGCTTTCTTTTCCTGTTGCCCATTCTTTTTTTTTTTTTCTTCCTTCTGTAAGTATAAAAAGAGATTTAAGAATACAGAGAAGAAAAACTGGAGAGAAAGCTTGGTCATCTTGCCTTGAGTCAGGACTACGTAATTACGTAATTGCTGAAGAAAATCTGGTAGCACCTCTTGGCCCCTCTGTATCATCCTGTAGCAAACCTTGCTCATCTTGTACCTATTTAGGAGATGTTGGCAAAGGCAGCTGTGTATGATACTTTGTTGTTGTTGCTAGGAAGTTGGGACAATATCAAATTTACACTCTCCTTGTCTTTTGAGTAAGGGATTATTAGGTTTACATGGCATTTGGTGCCACTGTGCAGACTAACTGTAACATCTTCAGCTCCTTGGTATGAAAATGTGTGTTTAGAGCGTTCTCAAAGTACTGTATTTGGACTGGCAGTCTTCAAAGCCTAAGCTGTTTTGCAGTGGGCTTTGCCTTCAGAAACAGACATAGTAAGTGCATCTGGAGTATAGCGTATCTCCATATTCAAATACATATTCTGCCATTCATTTTCCATCTCATCCTAAAAGTCCAGTGCTAGCAGTCTCAAAGCTCTGCCTGTTAAGACAGTCAATACAAAGCGTGTCATGTCCTAGTAACCACCAGGTAATTGACAAAATTATATCTAATGAAGACTCTGTGTTAATTTTGTCGTATGATCTGCAAGTCACGAGACAGTGCTCCAAGCCTGGAGGAACATTTAGCTCTTCCTCAAACTCCTGCTTATCTCACCTGAGAAGTGTTAAGACTACTTTGGGAGATAAGCTTGCCAAAACTATGTGATGAAGTGAAAAGACTTAGTTGTCCCAATGCCAGGAACACAATTCTTGTGTTCACCCAACAGTCCAGGAGAGCTGGCCCCTGAGTCCTTGTGATGGAATACGGAAGTAACAGAAGGCTTGTAAGTGCTGACAATCCTCAGCTACTTATTTGTGCCACTGGAGCAAAAGTGCGGCTCCTGTTGCTGCTTTCGAGTTTGTTCTACTGTAAGAAGAATTAAAAAAACCCCAAACAAACAAAACCCCTAAACCCACCAAAAAAACCAACCTCTCCTCAGTTCTTAATGCAATCAGTCTATCTCCTCTGGATGTTGAGTATGTTTGGCAATAGCTCATAGGTTACTACTAGTTTTGAGATGCTGTTGCAGTCCTTTGTGGATTTAAAGCCATCCTCTTCTAATGGTTTGAAAAAAACTGCCCTCTAGAATGTAGGACCCTACTATAGTGGCCTCTTATTGACAGAAAACTAAGATATGGAGGCACAAATGTACCAACCACTTTTTGAAGAACATCCAGTATGGAATATTTTTTGAATACTGAGATTCTTGGCCTCAGCAGCAAGTGTGACCCTTTAAATTGTTCCTTGTTGATTTAATTAGACATACCCTTTGTATTCTAAATTTTTGACCAAGATGATCAAATCTATTTATTATATTTGCTCTCTACTTCATATTTGAATATTTTAACCTCAGTAGGGGTGCTATTTCACATGCAGGCAAAGTTGGTAGAGGCACCTTGTGTTATAGTTACTGTGGATCTTCATGTTGTTGTTGAAAACGTGAATTCTTTGACTTGTTCTCCATCATGATATGTGAAATACTGACTTTCTGACATGGAGAAGCTGGATGGTCTGGGATGGCATGACGCCATTAGATAAGAATCCCCACCTACTCACTTGCCTCAGGCTCAGTCCTGTGTAATTTTCGAGAACTGAGTTATGGCAGTGCTTTTTCTAGCCTGTGAGTTCAATTTGATGCAAGCTTCTAGTCAGTGTGGCTGTTGCAAAAAGCTCAGAAGTATAAATAGTGAAGTTGAAGGTTACATGACCAAAAAATCGTATGAATTACTCTAAAAACGTAAGGGTGTTTGGTGGAACAGAATGGTAAGTTGATTTGCCTGTGTATGGTTTTCTTGTTTCAGTTTTGTTTACACACCTGGAGAGCTGGTCTGTCTGTGGGTCAGTTCCTTTTGAATAAAGGGCACTTACTCCTTTTTGGGCTGGAAAGCTGAAATGAAACCCTGTGGGTACATAAATACCTTAAAATTCACTCTGAGAAATAACTTTTTTAGCTCAAGTATCTCCAGTTATTGTGTGTTTCACATTAAGTGAGTTTTAGCTGCAGGAAATAACAAGTAGACTGTCCTAATTTTCTCTTTTTAATTATTGCAATCTCATTGCTTGAGTAATCCAAATTATGTAACAGGAGGAAGAAAAACTATATAGCTAGATATGACTAACTTCTCTGACAGCTTAATTTTTTGTCAGATTATTAAAGTATTAAAGTCATAAGTAACAGACTAAGGAGAATTTTATAAGAAACCTGATGTGATTTTATGTGTGGTTTTTATATAAAAGCTTTAAAGAAACTTTTGCTGGAGAACTTTTAGGAAATACTCCAAAAAAAAATAATTTGTGTAATAGAATTAAGTATGTGCTATGCATTTTAAACAAATTAAATTGGAAGTTTGATTTAGACCTTGAAAGCTGATGAGAATGAGAATAAAAACCCAACAAATAAAACATCCTGTCTTTCATAGAATGAGATTGTGTGGAACTGTAAGCTTTCAAACAGCTTCTAAAACTTGGTATTCTGATAGAGCTCTAGAAAGTAACTATGAGTGAAAGTTTAGTTATCACATCTGCCTTTTTGACACTTCAATATAACTCTCATTATTACATGAATACGTCATCTTTTTAATTTTAAAATGGTTTCTAATAGTCAACAGCAATTATGCAGAATTTTAGAACCTTAAAGATAGTTAAGGTAGATTTGTTTCCCTTTGGCACAATTTTTGGAGTTTAGATTTTGTGCCTTAGATATTTTTGTGGATGTTTGTTTCTGCTGTTATACTTTAGTAGATATTTTCTTTGGGATTTTAGGTAAGAATGTAGGCAGAGAAGAAGGATTTGAAATTTGTTTCCTCTGAAAATGAGTTGTCCCTTTCTTCTCTTAAAATCTGTGTGCCTTTGGGACAAATAACAAATTTTATGTCCTTTATTTCCCCTCCCCTTTTTTAAAGAATATAGAACTACTTCTTTAACATGAAAAATTGAGTATAATATTTGTTATCCTTAAATTAAGTGGATTTTTGTGTTTGTTTTTGTTGTTGTTGTTATAGGACTTCTAGTTACTTTTTGCCTGTACCAGTGACGACTGTTCCAGCCAGAGGAAGGATTGCTGCTTTTAACTGCAGAATATTTTGCATATGTAAATGAATTTTGAATCTATAATTTCAAATACCTTTTTTGGTTTTTTAGGTTAAAAATATTGGTGATTACTTTAAACATCATCTGCTGCAATCAAGGCACAGGGGTGCGTTTGAATTGGCGTACGCTGGCTTTGTGCAACTTACGGAGATGCTTTCCAGGTAGAAGATGGATAACTGTGTTTTTAATCTAATAGTTTTACCAAACTGTGGCATCAATCCTGCCTTTGCAAGGGGATCCTTGATTTCATGTGGATTTTATTGGAGTTTGATGAAGGCACGATTATGCTATTAGTTGCATGATGCCTGTGACTTGAACTGCAATACTTATGGTTAGAGATGGTGCTTAGGCATTGAAAAATGATACAGACATTTAATGCTTGCTGCATTTTTCTCAGTCTCTGGCATGTTATTTTAGTGAACAGCTCTTAAAAACTCTTGGGAAGAGTAGGAGTGTAGAATTCTTCCATCTCATCCCCTTTCCTGGTCCTTTACAAAAATGCATGCCAGACTTTTTGTTTCAGACAGGATGTTTTCCTGGAAACTTCTATTACCTGTCACTGAGTTGTGTATTCTGAGATTTGGAAGAATACCTGACTGTGCATCACCATATATGGTGCAATCTGTTACTTTGTTTTGCTTTGCCATTGTAACTTTATGCTTTCCTAGAAGAACTAAATGAGCAGAATATTCCTGAGGTCTAGGCAAGATTGTTGGAATGTCCATTACATGCTTAGCTACATATTTCAAGTGTTGGTAATGCTTCTTTCTAATACACAGTGTTTATATCATACCCAGTTTTTAAAATCAAAATCCCTACTAACTTTGTGGGGTAGTTTGGTGTTGTTGTGTTTTGGTTTTTTTTTTAATGTAATTATTTGATTGACCAGTCAGATTTTCAATTTGAAGTACATGTATTTTCACATCAATACTGGGTTAAGGAACCAATGTTCCCGTTTTGGCCCAGGTTGGCAGATCTGTTTCTTCTTTATTTTTTGCTGGAAACTTTTTTGGTACTTTCAGTGCAGATTAGCTGTCTGACCAGGTTCACTGCATGTCCCCTCAGACAATTTTACCAACAGAACTGAGGGATTGGTCTCTGGCACAGGATGTTATTGCTTATCTTTTTGTCCATTAATACACATTATATACATTTGTGTACATGTTGTGTTCTTTTTCCGTGCTATGAAAAATTGGTTCAGGAAGTTTTAAGGTCCCGTAAGTTTCAAAGGATTTATTCCTCCTGTCAGACTGAAAAGAGTCTGGCCATCAGAATAATATTGTTTAAAAAAACCACAGCAAACAGACCTTTTACAACCATGAGCTTTTTTTGAGAGGATAAAGGAGCTGATCCAAACAGGTACAGCCCCATTAGTCTGACCTCAGCCAATATGCAGGGACTATCTGATGATCTTTGAGGTCCTTTCCAACAGAAACCATTCTATGAACTTTGTATCACAGGCAAAGTAAAAAGCAGGAACTACTGGAGAACTTGTGCAGTCAGTTTATAGCAGACTAGCTGTTTTTCTTTGATTTTTGGTTTTTAAGTATAATTTAAAAGCTGAGACAAATAAAGTAGAGCAAGTCTACCTAGAATTCAGAAAAGTTCCTGATGTACTTGTTCTCTCTCCCTTTTCCTGACACTGTATTCCATGGAGCACAATACACTTAACAGCAGACTTATATTAGGTTGTGAAATGAAGAGCCAAACTCAAGAGAACTCTGCTCCTCTGAAAGTTATTAAAACCTTAAGCAGTATGTATGTATCATCCAAAACAAAAGACAAAACAAAACCCCAGTAATTTTCTGAATTAGCAGTTATCCATAACAAGTATTTTGATAGTGCATACTGCTTAGCATTTTAATCAGGTAGAGCAAGTATTCCTTTGGGAAAAGACAGTTACAAGAACCAGAGAGCAGCTCTGCATTTGTTTCAACAAAAGAGAATATCTTCCAGGAACTACAGGTCTCAAGACTTACATTTGTATTTAAAATGAAGGAGAAAGGAGACTGATACCAGAACAGCAAATGACTCTGTGGTTTGATACTCCAGGGATATGAGGAGTATCTTGAGACTCTTCTCCAGAATGGGTGAATTAAGTCTTGGTGAATGCAGGTGGTTTGCAGCTCTCTTGAGTGCCATGGAGTCTTTCCATGTGCCCTGCCACAGCCGAGGGGCTCCATTCTGCAAGTAAATCTCAACTGCCCTACCTCTCTCCATAGCTGCAAGGCTCATGGACAGTCTTGAAGCACATGTATAACACTCTGTATTGATTTACTGCTGTGTCCACAAATACCAGCAGAGAAAGCCTTTGTTTGGAGCAGCTTACAGTAATGTACAGCTTAAACATGATACCTTGAACTGAGCTCAGGATCTACAGTAACGTCCTTTACACTTGAATTCATTCTTTTCTCTAAGACACAGTGAAAAATACGTCACTAAGACTGTGCCAAATCGCTTTCCCATGCATTTATTATTTACTCTAGTTGAATATAGTCCTTCACTTTTATAGCCAAACATTTTCTTAAAACTTTTATGCCACAGTGTTTACCATCTAGCTCACTTGTAGCTATACAACCCTTAAATACCAGTCTTTATAAGAACCAAGAGTAGACTTCTTTCTAGACAGAACAATGGTATTCAGACCGGTTTGAGTTAGTGGTGAAAGAGAAATATTTCCTCTGCAGAGATTTCTTACAAACCTGTTGAAATCTGATCTCTGTCTTGAAATTTGGATGTAAATTGCTGAGTCTGCTCTAGGTATGCAAGTTACTATTCTTCCGTTTCACTGTTCATGTTCCTTCTGGGAGTGTAATGCTCCATTTGTCATGCCTGCTTAATGTTGCCCACAGCTGCACCTTTAGAAGACCATACAGTTACATAATAAGGAACATTCATATCAATGAAATAAGCAATGTGTTTTTTAAAATAAATATTTTCCTGTCAAAGGCCTATAGAAATTACAAATACTCATTTGGTCTGATAACATGGTGGTTAGGGAAAGTACCTGGAAGTCTCTGGGTATCTGTTATCCGCTTGAATCTTCTGTAATTCTTATAAATAGCCAGACAATTTCTCTGTCACAAATGATAATTTGTCTGTTAGGTGTTATTTTATTTAGTGATCTCTTTTTTTGAGAGGTCAGGTAGAACAAAAAGATTTCTGGAAATCTCCAATGGTGTTGCATAGCTCAGGGTATAGTGTGTTGCTTCACTCAAGTTGCAGAATGCAAGGGTGAGGTTTGGGAAGAGTTATGGCATACAGCCCTATTTACTTAGAAAGTGCTTACATAGTACTAATGTATTTTGAATGTTTTTAAATGGCTAAATTGAAACTTAGTGAACACTTTTTTAGGTGGTGCAGCAAACTGTTTTTGCATATTGTGCTGGTTGTAGAGTTAGGAAATACAAGATACAATGTTAAGGCATTGCTCAGTTCAAATACATCTTCATTTTTAACACTGGTCGTACTTTCCCTCATTTTTGTTCCTGCTTGGTGAGAAAGAGAGATAGGGGTAATGATACTGTCTTTCTGCCATTTTGAGGCCACCCAGGGTTCCTTCTGCTCTGCTTTACTGATAGACAAACCTCAAACTGGCACCTTTGTCAGTGCACCTATATAATTTGGAAAAATTTCCTTCATGTAGAGCAGATGCTATGAAAAGGAGGATGCAAGTGGAACAACTTTGTAGTTTCAGAGAAGTTGTTCTTAAAAGTAGACTTATAACTTGAATAGTAATGTGTTTCTGAGGCTAGATTCTTGTCTGTTTATTTGCCTGAGAAGTGCCAGGGGCAGTATTTGAGTCTAGCTTTGTGAAAAATGGGAATCACATTATTTATGTGTAAAAGAATAATATTACAGGTCTGTTGAGAGAGGAAAAACGGTGAAAGAAAATCCCTTTTTCCCCCGATAGGAACTGATTACAGGAATTGGAAACACTGAATTCTGGATATACCCATGTAGAAAATGCTTCTTGTCATGTGAAGCTTACGCTACAAAGCACTGACATCCAGGAAGGCCAAATCCAAGATCAACCCTTTGTTAACATACCATTTATTTTGGACAGGAGAAAATACAGACTTATAACTTAGGGAAAGGGGTTTAGCTTTAGTTTCAGGTTTCCAGGCTTTTTGTACTCATTGATACTGACCACAGAAAGGGTTTGAGGCATGTATGAAATTGTTATAACCAGCAGGCAGACAGACAGAAAATTGTGCATTACACTTCAAGTACTGCATCCTAATTAATTTGTGTATCAAGTTACTGTGTTGTATTTTCATTATCAGCAGTATTTGTTTGATCTGGTAGAAATAATTACTATTTCATTCTGGAAAATGACATTTGAGCTTGAGACTTCCCTTTTTGTATTGTAAAACTGCGTTATTCTTAAAATTTAGGACCACTTGCTTCTTATGACAATATTCTTCTTGCCAGACCATAAGGAGATGGAGCTGCCAAATTTAAGGGAGTAGCCATCTCCATTGCAAAGTCAATAGTCTCTAATGTTTCTAATGCAAAGGCAATAACTTTCACCTTCTAATAAATAAAAGTGCATGGATGGGTAACTGAACAAGGTAGAATTACTTGTGGCAAGATCAAAGCAATACAGTTTTAAGGGAGTCTGAAGTTTATTGGACTTCAGTATATTTCTTCTCTTTCTAGGAGTACTGAGAGGGAAAAACCCCTCAGTTTACTTAATAAAAAAAATACACGGCATTCCTTAATGGTTTAATTTGTCTTCCTCTGCACCCCAGCAGATGTGAGTATTTTCTCATGGGGTGTTTGTGTTAATACTAAGATAATGTACTGAAGACAGATGAGCACAGTTCTTTGCATGACTAAACTAAGACATTTAAATTCTGCTTAGCTGAGGAGGTAAAACCAGGTACAGACATGATCAGAGGGAGTAGCTTTTGCAGAATGTGTTGATGTAGACAAAGAGAAGTGCGAAGTAGTGTCTAACTGCGGAGACCCGTGGAGGAGATCCAGAAGTTTTGAGTAGTCTCAACCCTAGAATTGTGTCCTCCTTGTGTACCCAAAAACAAGCAAAGGAACACATCCTGACCTGAAGTAAGCAGGGGGGGAGCCAATTAGCAGCAACAGTAAGAGAACAGTCAAGGGAAAGAGAACTCGCTGTGAGTTTCCAGATTAATTTGATTGCTTCTGTCATACGCTTGGGGCAAGAAGTGCCTTTCTTTTATGCTGTGGCATGAGGTGACATACCTCTTGTGAAGCCATGTTTCTCTTGAGTTCTGGACTGGTGGTTTGCTTTCTGGTTGCGGTTTTGAAGAGATGCACCCCTTGAAAAATGGGGAGGAGGCCTGACAGCAATGTAGGAAACCTGTGGTGGAAATCCTGCAGGAATTACTGAAGAGTGAGAAGTCTCCTGTGTCTTTTACTGACCTGTCTGGCACTTCCTGTGACCTCAGTTTTCTGCATTACTAATTTTCTGTTTATTTTGTAAAAGAGGGAAAGGAGGGTTTCAGTACAGACTAAAGTCTCATTTATTGTTCACTATCAGGTTTTTGGCCTACATAAATTCTTGCTTTAATAAGAGGATGATAAAAGAGAATAGATGCAGGGCTTCCATTTAATTTTGGTTTTCACATCAGTATCTGCTGCCTTTTACCTTTTCTTTTAAATTCTTTATTTCAGTCACCTAGATAGAAAACTTGATTGTGGTCTTACTGTAAGGTCTCACTCCTTAATCACGAATTTAATTATAGTTTATATTTCTGGGTAAGGCAAGTCCTACATGGTTGAGATAATTGCAGTTATATTGCCCATAGTGATTAATTCTTTCTTGCACTTTGAGTCAGTGTCAAACCAGTGTGACAGGTTTTAATAACAACTTCCCGTTAACAGAAGTTTTTGTAACAATGAATGATCCTTTTGGAACATTGACATAAGATTAATGAGCTGGTCTTGCACACTGAATATGGCACATTTCATCGAACTGAACAGCAGCATCAGAAATTGAAGTAGACTTGAGTTTTCCTTGTCCTTAGAAGTCCTTTGCTTTCAGGCAATGCGGAGTTTTATAACTGCAGAGGGGGAGTATTTGATGATAGGAGAGCAGTTTATGTGCTTTAACAAAAGTTTGACTTTGTATTTAAAAAAAAGCAGTATGTCTTCTTTTTCATTCCTTCTATTGCTCTGAGGCTTACATAATGTATACTTACTTTGAGTGGTTTCAGTTTTGGTTTGTATGGTTATAAATGTAATTGTTAGTTAATGTAAGGATCAAGCACCAGCTACTGTGTGACAACAAAGATACGAATTTGTGAAGTGCCACTTCCTACACAGCGACTGATGTGCATATGCCTTTGTTTTTGTCTCCAGAACAGGGTAATAGTTCTTGGCAGAGGAGAGTTGTTTCAGTGTGGAAGCACAGACTCTTGTTTTCTGTTCACTGAAATATATTTTCCTTGTGGCACTTAATAAGTGGAGTTAATATCATGTATACCAACATTGGAAAAATGTGCAATTCTTTTTTTAATTTATTTAATACTAAAAATCTGCACATATGCTTGGAGATGTTAACATCTAGTAAGGAATATTTTTTTAGTTCACTAAATGCTTTCTTTGACTCTGTCCTAGTTTTATTTGTTTGTTTCATGTTTCTTATGTATTTGTTTAATGTAGGTGTAACAGTGAGAACCTGCACAAGATGCCAGAGCAGTGGCTAAGCTGTGTGTTGGAAGAAATCAAATCCTGTGATCCTTCATCTACCCTGTGTGCAACTAGACGCAGTGCAGGAATTCCATTCTACATACAGGTACCAAATGGTGTTACTACCTCTGACTTAAATGTATTCACCAGAAAGGACATTAAAAAAAAATTATGTATTTATTTTTCTCCCTTCAACTCCTTTTGATGAAACAGTTGGAATTTTTTATACAGACTTCGATTGCCTTTGTGCAACCAAGAAGCTTGTAATTAAACAATGTTCAGCACCTCAGTTCTATTGACTCTTGAGATTTTTGGCTTGAGATAGATTTGGATGGCATTTCTAAAGACTGAGTTTAGGCTCTGTGTTGCCACTGTAATAATCCTGGCAAATTCGTAAATTAATTCATGGTTTAAGTAAGATTTTGTTAACCATCTAACTTTGTTCTTCAGTGCAAAGTGGGAGGCTGGAAAAGTCTGAACAAACCTTCATAGAATTGTAAAATGGTGGCCTGCAAAGAACTCGAAGTCCATTCAAAAAGTGTTAGTGTCAAAGTAATTGGTGTTAACTGACAGTCTTGAGTGCAATGAATGAGCAGGTTGCTGAAGATTCTGTCAGTGAATGTGGGACCACACTCCCACATTGTTCCCACTCCCTGTGTTACTATCAGCACCCTAAATCCCAACCTCTTTGGCTTCTGCCAAGTTCAGAACTGATCGCTCCTCAGTTGGTTGGTAGTGTTTTGTCTCTGCTTGTAGTGTCACCTCTTACTGAGTGCCCCGCATTATTATGCAGCGGCTCATCTGCTTCCTGGTGGGGTCAGTCACTGCAGATTACACTTAACTGTTTTCATTCCTTTGCTCCTTAAAGCAGCCATGTTTGCTTTCCCCTAAATTAACCTCCATGATTTTGATTTTCAACCAGTTTGCTGAGACAGGAGTCCAAGATTAACTACACAGTTTGTAACTTTCTCTACTCTCTGAAGTATAGTCTCAAGCACGTTCCAAGAATCTGTGGGACTGCTGGGAGCAAACTCTCTCTGCCAGAATAATTCATCTTGCTTGTTTTCCACTCCAAGTTTGCCCTGAGAAAGTTGAGGCAGACGGCTTCTGTCTGACCTCTCTTATGTCAATCACAGCCTGCTCCTGGCTTTGCTAGATATGTGAGTGGTTCAGAAGTAGGGCATTGGTTTTGGAGACACTTCTCCTGTTCAACTTCAGCAGTTAAATATCATTCTCTCTTATATCTGTAAGTTGTCTGCAGAATGAAATTGGTGCTTTCATATTTCCTGGTTTCCCCATTCACATCACAGTTTGAATCCAATGGGCATTATCTAGTGTTAATCCTGAGAATGTGAAGAAACAAACGTTTCAATCAGGTTTTCATGTGAAAAGTTGCACTAATGTAAGGACCTGGTGGACCAAGTGGTATCCCATTGCAGAAAATGTGTGTAGTCTGCCGTTGGCGTACATTACTGGTCCATATTTTGAATGAAGAAGTCAGATGCTTCTTTTTTGACAGCTATGAAAGAGTACAAAGTTAGTTTAATGAATTAATGAGAAGGTTTGAAATGAACTTTCCAATAAAGAAAGGCAATAGTGTTCTTTGGCAGTAGTTTTGAATGAATTAAACGTTAAATAGCATGTTGCATTTAGATAATAAAAATACAAGTTGTAATGTCTATCTTAACAATAGTAAAAGAAAATTATTTTATTAATGCATAAAATTAAGACACAGTGTGGTCCCTTTGCTATCTGCTTCCTGTGACGTGTTCTTGTTTTACTGAAGCACATCTATTTTAATGATAATACGTACTTTTTAATGTTAGAAGCATTTTATAACCTCTTTAAAGTAGAAGTGCTATTACTTAATAGTATGAAGGTGCAGCTCCAATTAGTGGATGAGGAAATGGTGGGAAAATATGAGTTACAGCTTTAATATTTTTAAGGTATGAAATTTTAGTCTTTAGTTTACTCTCCTCTATTTTTATATACCATGAGCAACCTTTGGGGGGGGGGGGGGGGGGGGGGGGGGGGGGGGGGGGGGGGGGG
>JAWWEU010000111.1:25527713-25538703 GCA_035583155.1 Acropternis orthonyx | reverse complement strand
ATACCATGAGCAACCTTTCCCCCCCCCCCGCCCTCTCTGTTTCTCCTTTCATTAAGGTACTGATAAACTGACAGTGACTATTCCTGGGTTTCTGCCTAACCTCTATACTTCATTTGGCTTGCAGCTGATCCGTTTGGTTCTTACTGATGCTGAACAGACTCTGGGTCCCAAAGCACAAATGGACAATAATTTTCTATTAGAAATACGTGATTTATGATTATCCATTTTTACTGACTTGGACAAATTCAACAAGAGCTACTAGACAGAGAAAGACTGTTTTAACTCCAGTCATGAATTTAAAATTACTAGATTAGAGTATTTTCATCTCAGCTGGATGTCCTACCCACTGAACTACTATTTGGAGATTGATGCATCTCTTCTCTCTTTTTAAAAATGTGCTGCTTGTTTTATCTTGTTTTGCAACCAGAATTTATTCTTTGGCCAGCCCTTATCTTAAATATGTATGGTATTAAAGTAAAAAAAAGTCCATACTAGAAAATAAAAGTATGTAAAATACAGCAGATACTTTTGCTGTAATAAACATGATAATGTTTTTGGTCTGTGGTAAATTATTATATCTTGTACACAAGCAAGTTTCTTAGGCAAGTGAATAGTGCATAAGCAGCATTTTCCTACTGTGACATTGAATGCTGAAAGACTGAAAAACCCAGGAGTTGAAACTGAAACTCAGTTTTTGCAAATATTTCTTTAGTCTTTGTGTATGGTCAGAAGCTAGGTTGTAACATAGTAAATATAGGAATGTGGAACAGAGCTGGTAGTAAAAAAACTGACTAGAAACACCTGATTTTTCTTTTTTTTTATTTTACGTAGGCTTTATTAGCATCAGAGCCCAAGAAGAGCAAAACAGATTTGCTGAAAATGACAGTGAAAGAGTTGTTATCTTTGGCTACACCTTTGAATGAATCATTAAGTGTAATTCCACAGGTAAAACTCAGCCTCTCATCAAAAAGCAAATGTCAAAAATGTGTTTGCACTATTTCAAACAGTTAAGGAAAGCCTGTACTTTTAATAAGAACATTCTGACTTTAATATATATAGCTGGATTTTAAAATATGTTTGCATGTGCAGAGGTTATGAAGTTGCTGGCATTTTCAATCTGTGTAAGATACTACAAAATGGATTGGAAATAATTTCTGTTATTTTTTTCTAATGCAGCAAACACAGTCACATATGATCAGCTTACTGCATGTAGTATTTCTAAACAAATAGATAAGTAACTTCCTTATTGCAAGGAAATTAACAGGCAAGCTTTTGTTTACATTTAGAGTAAATAAGTGAGTTATTTATGCATAAATCATACTGTATGCATTGAAACACTCATGAAAAGTGATTTTATGCATGCTTAGTGACTTCTAAAACTTAAATATATAGTTTTGAAATACTAAAATGTATTTTAAAGGCAAGACCTTTATCTTCAAAATGTTGTTATAAAATACTCAATCTTTCTGTTTCTAAGTGCAAGCCATAATTTGTTGACAATACATAGAAGTATGTCCTAATGGCTTTGCCAGATCTTCTGCTGGTATAAATTTATGAAGCTTTGTCAAAGTCTGTGAAGCTGCATGGATTGCCACCTTCCCTTACAGAGAGAAGAGAAATACCAGAGAAGGCTCCATATGGTGTAGCGAGCCTGGCTGTCAGTTTTAGCTTAATATTGTCCTCCTGTGAGTTTTAGTTTATTTTTTCTCACAGTATCTACAGCGTGTCAAGAATGTTGGAAAAGATGATTCTAAACTTTGAATGTTATTTTTACAGCTATGATAAGCTAAGAAAAAAAGAATGTTGGCCTTTGCTTGCAATGCCTGGACTTGTAGTTGTTAGAGGAACATGTTTTTAAACTGTAAATGTTTTTAACAGTGTTTACTGCTGCACCATTTTAATGTATTTTTAGTAGCAGTATTTCTTTTATTTAATATGGAAATAAAGTGCTATAAGTGTGTATATACATTATTTTCACTTTGCATGTTTGCTGCTGTAGTTACATGTATTAAATTTAAGGTATTTTCTAATTAATCTGTATTTTTGTTGTATTTCTTCTACCACCACAGGTTCATGCTTTAAACATCCTCCGGGCACTGTATAGGGATACACGCTTAGGTGAAAACATCATGCCTTATGTTGCAGATGGAATAAAGGCATCAATTCTAGGGTTTATGTCACCTGTCTGGGCAGTAAGTTAATTCTTGATTTCACTTCTGTGATTTACCAGGATATAGATTGGTGCTGTTCAGTGAAGCTTTGGTCATGTTTATAAATGGCAATACCACAATTTCTGGAATGTTACATGGTGTAATATTTTAAGGTACAGTGAAAAATAATGTAGACATGCAAAAAAGTCATAGTTTTGGTCATGTTTTTTAGTTTTGTTTAGTCTTTCTTAATGTGAAATGGTGATATTCACAAAAAAGGTAGGGACAAAGATTGCCTTATAAGTACAAATATATCTAGCTTTTAAATTTGGAGTCACTACACCTATCCAGTAAGGAGTGCATTTACATTTATTCTCTCTGTTACTTTGCTCTTCAATAAAAGATTCCATATGGCATATTCAGGTAGAATATTTCATGATCTACTATGCATAAGGGTGAATGCTTTGAATCACTAGAAATCTGGATGTATCCTTTATATTAAAGATAGACATCTCCAAAGAACCTGAACTTTCTTTTAGTGCCATCTTGATTGGAAGGGTGCTCTGAATTAATTGTTTCTATGTGCTGACCTCTGAACAGTAGGCATGTTTTTCACTCAGCTGTTCTTTTTGACTGGACATTAGTGGCTGTATTTTAAAAAGAATAGTACATTTTAAAGGGATTTTTTAAAGCGTACTTCATGTTTTTTTCATTTTTCCTTTAGGTAAGAAATTCATCTACACTTCTTTTTAGTGCTCTTATTACAAGAATTTTTGGGGTTAAAAGAGGGAAAGATGAAAATTCCAAAAAAAACAGGTAGGCTTCACTTTGTACCATTTGCAAGGTTACAAAACATGATCTTAGCCAACAACAATTTGAAAATGTTGCTTGCGTTATGGATATACTTGAATCATGATGTTACAAAAACATCTAACTCTGCTTAAACTCTGCTGCCAAGAAATAAGTGGTAGGGCCAAAAATAATCTGCTGTTAAACACAGAGTTAATTTGTACTCATGTGCAATTTCACAGAAGGGGAATTTTGCTGAGAGATTTTGCTATCAGTGCCTCTTCCAAATGCTCAGTGGCTCTTTGGTCACAAACTAGCCCATAGCTCTTGACAGCAAAAAGAGTGTGAAAGAGAAGAGGAACAGTGGTTACACGTGTGTTTACTTCCGTCTAGAGCAGGTCTGGAGGTAATTTCACTCCTGCTAATTTGAGATTTTTTTCCCTTTAGTCTTCTTACTCTAGAACACTTGTCTCTTTCCTCCAAACTCCAAAAATTACAGCTTGCAAAGCCGTTTCTCTTCCAAGAGATTCTGCCCTTGGATTCTGAAGTCTGGCTTCAAATCCCCTGCTATTTCACTTTCTTATGTAAACCCAATTGTCCTCTGACTGCTAAAAGTCCCTAGTCCTGAGCATTCCTGTTTCTTTGTGTCCTCCAGTTAGTGCACAAGTGCCCCCATGTTTTCTTTGGCCTTCAGCCACTTGCTTTAGCTTTTGCAGCAAACAAAGCATGTCCATGCCCTGTACTCTGTAACTGAGGTTTCTGCTCTACTGGGAATGTGAAAATAACCCTGGATGCAGAATAAACTCATTAAAAAATACTCCTGAGTAAGCCTGTGGGGCCACGGAGTGGTCATGGTATGGATATTATGGTAACCATTTCAGAAATTCCTAATGGATTTTCACATTACAGGCAAGGTATGCAATTTCTGAAAGAAGGCAATTGTTACGACTTACCTTCAAAAATTCCACTCTTTTTTACTCATTATATAGTGGTCCCTTACTGCTGATCTATGCAGCTAATACAGTTTTCATGCATATTATGAAAAACTAAATGTCCTGGGATGGTACCAGTCTTTCATCTTTTAGATGTTAGATAGGTGCCATTTTAGCTGTCTGAAATAATTGATTTCAGGTATCACTTGAAAAAATTAGTTAATACACGTGTATGAACATGAGGAAGAAATACAGAGGGGAGACTGGAGAGAGATTTCCCTTAGAAAATAACTCTTCCCCCCAAAATGGTTTGAAATGTTAGCTCCCCTACTGCATGAAATTACTCCTGCTTGGTCATAAACATAAATCACTTCTTGCCCAAACTTGGAACTCACTAGTATAACCCCTTAAACTCAAGCAGAGCAATAAAAAGTGCTTTTTATTTCTTGCCATCTCACATTGGTTTTGTAACAGCATTTAAAGTTGGGGTTTTTGCTTTAACTTTTATGTTGAGTGCTTACTGAAGGAGGTACACACCTCAGCTTTTTTAAGCTTGTGTCTTTGCACTAACTCCTGCAGTGGGAAGGCAAACTGACTTCTCAAATGCATGCAGTGTGATGACATATGGAGTCTGAGATTTCTGTTTATGAAGCTGCAGAAAGTAATGCATTTGAGCACCTGTTGAGAATGGGAAATACCAGAATGAAGGAAAGAAATCTTTTATGTAGCTGAATTAAATTTATTAATAACCATGTTATTTTTTATCTGACTGGCACTTTTGATTTGCTCCTCTGAAGCTTTTTGTTTACAGTAGTTTCTCTGTAGTCATTTTGACCAAAAGATGTTAAAGCTGTGCTGGATTTCTGTTTTTCATTTATTCATTTGGCAGTTTTGCATTAAACATTGCGTGTAGTCACTTCTACTGTTCCCTGCTTGTAGTTGTCAATGCCATGAAAGGGGGAATGGCGAGACACTTCTAAAGACAGGTCACTGAGATACAGGAGGTATGAAAACAGATGATTTCTAACTCCTGTCTCTCCTGCCGGTGAGTTTAAGGTGGGTTGTGTTTGAGAAGAGGCAGGTGTGTGTTCCCGTGGTTTGGCACCACGAGGTGTCAGCGTTGCTGCACAGCTCCCTGCAGGCCCATCCCCTGGGGTGCAGCTGCGCTTGGGTGCCTCGGCGGCTCTGAACGCGTTTTGTTGAGCGCTTTGCCGGAACAGAATTCTTATACTAAAACAAAGTAATTTTCCCCACCCCCTTTTAAGTTTGGCAAGTTACTTCAAAAGCACTGGCATTTTAGCAAGTTGCATCTATAGGAGCTTGTGTGAAGGTCATCTGGGTTTGAGCTGCTTGTTCTGTTGCCTTCAGGATGTTCTGTTTGCATTAAGGGGGCAGTCTGTCCAGAGATCAACTCTCTGATGCTGCCATTAGGACACTGCATAGGTTTCCAGTTTTTCTGATTTTAGATTAGGGGTTTAAATCTGTCTCTTTTGTGTCAGCAGGGCTTGTTGCTGGGCTATTCTGGGCATCTTTCTAAAAAAGGATAGACTTTCTGACTGTTTACTCAAGAAGAGTTCCTATGAAACTGATAAAATCAGGGTGGTAGGGTGTTTATGCAGGTTTTCAGATGAAAGCTTTACTGGAACATTAAGTATTGATGCATCATTTTTAACTTGAACATGAACAAAAAATTATGAATTGGAAAATTAATACATGAAAAATAACAGTTATGTGCAAGTAGAAGTGTGAAGACTGTTTACAGTGGTCCATGCAACTATCCATGCTGAGCTTTCTCTTTCTCCTGAAAATAAAGTTAGAAATCTCTGGATTTTCTCTTTCAGAGAAAGACTGTATCAAAACTTCTAATGCTGCTGCAAGTGTGTGTGTTAGTGTCTGTATATATGTGTATTTGGCTAAATGATGCTCTGAATTTCAGAGAATTTGCATTTGAAAAATGGTCCAGTTAACACTTACCAGTAAAGGGTTTAGTTTAGGTTTTGTATACTTGATTTGGGAAGGTAATTTTCTTAAATGCTATGATAATTTCAAATCTACTCTTCTTGGAATCAAGTCTTCTTGAAATGAGATTATAGCCACAGAAATACAAAGTAGTGAGGAAGGGCTGAAAAGTCTCTGCAATGTGCCCATTGATACTTGTTTACAGAATGTGTGCTCTGCATATAGATATGTCACAGTGTGCTTTACAGAAAGTAACCACCCCTTCTCTGAGCCCTTCACAGCACAGGTTTTTATGTTACGTAGTCAGTCACTTCATACTTGCAGGATGCTAGACCTGCATCCTATTTTGCCTTGCTACTGTGGTATCAGCTGTGAGCTGTTCCCCAGCCCCATTGCTGTTCAACACTTGCATTGTGCACCTTCCCTCCACCCTGCCTGTGGCTCTGGAGAAGGGGCTGCCCAGGCACATCCTCCCACTGGCTGCTCTGGAATCAAAGAATCATAGAATGCCTTGGGTTGGAAGGGTGCTTAAAAACCGTCTGGTTCCGACTCTCCTGCCATGGGCAGGGACACCTACCACTAGACCAGGTTGCTCAAAGCCCCATCCAACTTGGCTTTGAATAATGCCAGGGACAGGCCATCCACAAATTCTGCAGGCAACCTGTTCCAGTGCCTCACCACCCTCACAGTGAAGAATTTCTTCCTAATATCTAATCTAATCTTGTCCTCTGTCAGTTTAAAGTCATTCCTCTTTGTCCTATCATTACATGCGCCTGTCAAAAGTCCCTCTCCGGCTGTCTTGTAGCCACCCCACTGAGGAGCTTGTTGAAGACCCAAGTTACTACACTTGGTTTAATACAAATTGATCAAATAGAACTTGAGACAGCAGTGATTTCTATAGGTCAGTGAGTTTTTTCTCTCATTTTTTGATGAGATAGCCACTTCTCGTTTTCCTGTGTAGTCATTATACAGTGTAGATTTTTCATTCCGTGCACTTTTCAAGAAGCTGGGGTGTAGTGTATGCTTAATAGTTCTGTTTCTTTCACAGGCATTTGTTTTTTCTTTTAGTGCTGCTACAGATTGCAGTCATCTAAAGCACGTTTGCTGTAGTTGATTGTAAACTGCAGTGTTCATCACATGAAAAATTAGGATGTCTTGAAATTAAGAGATAGAGAGTGTGATAGTTAATGCAGACCTGTACATATGAATCAAAATAACTTATATATAAAGTTAACTGAAACTTATTTTGAAATGTAATTAAATTTTTCATTGGAGATGAATTCTCTTCTGTCCAAAGGAGTTACAGTAGTGATACTTTCATCTAAATTCTTACACAGAAACACATATATATGTGTGTCTATATATACACTACATATGTGTATATTTATAATAGTGTAGTACAGATGAGTGGTCCATGGTCCAGTGCTATACACAGACAAGTGTATATATATCAGAAACCCTTTTGATCTGTAGTACAATGCTAATTAAAGCTGTTATTTCTTGTTAGTGGAGAAGACACTTGTCATTAGACATTTGGTGAGACTCTTATCAAATTCCTGGTATTCCTGGCCTTTTTTTTTGTTTTTTTTTTAATTTTTTTAAAGGATGTGCATGATCAGGAATTGCCTTTGAGACAATTTGCCATTTGATTTAGAACAAGCTTCAGTCTTTAGGGTAATAAAAAAGGATCATCCTGGTTTATCTGAAAATTGGAATATAAATATTGCACAGTCCTCAGAAAGAGTAACCAATGGACTCAGGTAGAGACTGGCCTTAAAAGAAATAATGGGCCTCGGGGAGAATTCTCTTTGATTCTCACGTTGGTGGAGGAGGTTCCAGAATGGAATAGCTTCAACTCTTTGTTTAAAAAATAGGTTTTTAAGAAAGGCTGGAATGGTACAGTGCAACTTGGTGATATTTGCAGTTTGTAACTGGTGTATGTATGTATATAGTTGTATTTTGGGAAGGGGGAACCTCCCATGTATTTATAGTCAAGTGAAGGGAAAATGCATATACAGAAGAATACTTAGCTGTCACCACAGATTTTCTGTGGCATAAATATTCATGCTGCTAAGAATTTGAGTGTGAATGCTGCCATCTTTTCAGTGTCTTACTTGAAAAGAAAGAAATAACTTTTATTGCCATCTGTGTAGTACTTTAAGTCTTAATTTTCATTTATAGCTGTCAGTAAATGTTGATGACTATACCTTCAAGCTCTTGGAGAGGGGAAACATCTTTTTAATTACAGTAGGATAAAAACTATGTAGGTGCAGGTTGTGAAGATGCACTGTTGGCTGTGAGGCAGTCAACGTGCACGACTGCCCTCTGCTTTCCTTATTTATGTTGCAAGTTGAGTGTTCAGCACTTCTCAGTAACTGGTTGCTTGCACACTAGAAGGTCACTGAGTAAAATCGAAGTAACTTTTAAAAATAGCAATCTGGGGTTTTTCTCCTCATTTGTATGCTTTTTCTTTAAGGTTTTGTGTGACTAAGGTTTTTAAGACCATAAAGAATTGCATTTTACACTGTGGAAAGTTAAAGGAAAACACTGCAAATTGAATGTTCTAATGCAAACCTTTCTTTTCAGAATGCTATCCTTAAATTAAATGAATCAGGTATTATCTTCCTTGACTCTGAGCTGCTCTAAAGGTGTGTCTTAAAGTACATAGAGTACATCATAAGTACATGATTTCTGTTGAATGTTTCACTCCTGGCACGCTAACACTTCCAGTATGTCTAACTTAACAGCTGAAAAATGTGTCTTACATCAATGATGTTTTGTCAGTCTTAACAGCAAGTTTATTAGACATTTGCAGTGGATCGTACTAGGCTCTGATAGGACTTCTGAGATGGGTCTGTGTTGCCCACAGAGGAGTGGCCACTACTCTTTTGGGATAAGCCAGAATAAACTTTGGTGGCATTAATGTGGTCAAGCTGTAGTGGCACATCAGTGCTGTACAGTGGCATGGCCCTTGGGTGAGTTTGGCCAGGGGCGACACTGGGATTGACTCCAGGCTGTAAACTGGGTGCTGGCTGCGGGGCACAGCACTGGCAGAGGTCCTGGTGCCAGCTGAGGCACAGCTTCATGTGAGGGCTGTGACTGCAGCGACGGGCCCAGGAGGAGCAGAGTGCTGAGCCTCTTGTGCTGGCTCCAGCAGGGAGACACAAGCATGGCTTGATTCACAAAACTGCCCTCTGAGCTCTGTACCTCTTGGACAGCATGCTACAGAGAGAAAGGGTTGGGATTGCTTTATCTTGGATCTTGTTAGTGATTCACTAGTGGATTTTCTCTGGCAACCTTAGCCTGTTGCAGCTTCTCGGTTGAAATACTCTCTCTGTGACAGGGAGATTTCATGAATTGACTGAGCCATTGAAATACTTCTGGTCTTTTTCCTCTAGCTCCATCTGTGTCATCTTCTGTAGCCAGTTCCCTCCAAGCCATCTTAGTTGTTCCAGTGAATGGTTGCAAAGTAGTTATTAAGGATTTGGTGCAGTACATTGCCTTGTGAGGATGTTGTTTTTGTTAAGAAAAAAATCCCTTTACCTTCTGTCTGCCAAAAATAGGCCATGTTTACTTTGTTCAACTTCTTTGGTTTTAATGCTCTGGCTCTCTTTTTTTTATTGACTTTGACAGATTTAGAAGACTTAACCTTAGAATTGTCTCAAGAAAACATGCAAAAGTTCAGGCTGACTCAGATAACCATTATCGCTTTTACTGATTAACAGTTCAACAACAATATACTTGTTTAAACATAATTTTGAACAAGCTTCCTAAGTGCCTTATAATAAGAATAATGGTGATAAGGTGCTATTATCTTGTAAATTGAAGGTAAAATTTATGAAAGTTTTGCACAGAAACAGAAACAAATTGAAAACAAGCTCACAAACAAATCTGTTTCCCTTTGTGTTACTACTTCAATTACTGTGTTTGTTTTATAAGTCTAATCTAAAACTATCTAAAATTCCCTGTAGCAGAAAATATGAACTGGCCTTCTTGAGGCTGATGATGCTTCCCTGTCTATATAATTTTCACAGATTTTAGGAGCACAAGGTGTGTGTCTGTCTTTTAGATAAAATGCCTAAAATCTACAGAACCATTTTTACTTCAAGATTTTATCTTGTGTATACAGAGTCAGCAAAACAATAACCCACATAAACCCCAATCACATATTTGAGGCCTAATCCCACAAGTAACTGGTGTGCAAATGTGCATTTGTCCTCTCCTGAACAAGGAGCATTTTCATAACATCCTGTCTTAAGTCAGCACCAGAAAACTGAAAGATGAAGGGGGCAAAGTGACATGAATGAAAGTTTACCCAAAGTGAAACATTCTAAAAATATATGTGCTGGCCTGAGGTAACTTCAGTCCATTCATTTGTTTTAAATAAATTAGGGGCATGATGTTAATGTTTTTTTCTACCAAGTGAGTAAAATGCAGTCCATGAAACAAAAATTATTGTAAACTAACCGCATGAATAGGTAATATTTTCTGCTGTAGTGATAAAAGTTTTCATTACTATGAATAGATGTAATTATTTCATTTTGATCCATGCATCATGTACATATTCTTTAGTCACTAGCTTCACTATACTAATTAAAAAGCAGATACTCTTCACAGAAGACAGAGAAAGTGTGGGTTATTTGAAGGAAAAATTTACAATGCTAAGTTTGTGTAAGAGGTTAGAGATAGTAGTGTTATAGGCAGTGGTTGAACAGAATTCATGGTGACTTTCTAGAGATATAGATATATATCTTAATTTTAGTTATATTGTGTTATATATGTTATTTATATGTACATACACACATGCACACTCGTGCATATGTGCAGTTCAAATTTCTAAAAGAAGTTTGTTAAAAGTCATTATATGTAAAATATTTATTTTACTTTAAACTATGTTTTAGATATAGTTTTAGATACCTGTATATATAGAGGTACATTTGTCTATATCAAAATTGAGTGATGATTAATGTGTTGATATTGGTGCCAGGTTGTCTCTGATGTTGGGTTGTTGTTCCCTTGTTTTTGTTCCGAGCCCACTGTATGCTTACTTCTCTTGCTAGCATAGCAGCAAAAGTGCTCTTGGAAAAGTGCTCTTGACAAATTATGTTAGTGGCCTGTGTGTTGCATAATTATGGCTCAAAGTTACACTTTCCTGATGTA
>JAWWEU010000111.1:25497635-25527613 GCA_035583155.1 Acropternis orthonyx | reverse complement strand
TTGAGTGATGATTAATGTGTTGATATTGGTGCCAGGTTGTCTCTGATGTTGGGTTGTTGTTCCCTTGTTTTTGTTCCAAGCCCACTGTATGCTTACTTCTCTTGCTAGCATAGCAGCAAAAGTGCTCTTGACAAATTATGTTAGTGGCCTGTGTGTTGCATAATTATGGCTCAAAGTTACACTTTCCTGATGTATTTGTTCAGTGCAGGTGCTCTTTCTATACCTGATTACACAAAGAATGTAATAAATAGCAAAACAAGAGTTATAAAGAAACTTCTACTTAAGAGATCAAAGCAAACCAAACCATGCAGCCTCTTGGAAATCTTGGCTAGGTCTCTTGTAAATAAAAGTGCTTCTAAAGCAGAAGGTATTTAACTACTTTATTTATACAGGTTTTGATTGGCAGTTCAGTTATTAACCTCATGAAAACACAGCAATGTAAACTACTAAGAATGTTTATTCTAGCACTTCTATCTGAAGGAAAATGAAAACCAAGATATAGTGCCATATTCTTAGTTCCTTTTAAGTATTTATTTTAGGTCTGTGTAGCATAAAAGAATGTTTTTTCAAGTCAGTGAACTCAAACTATTTTGCTTACTGTTCTGGGATTTAAGTATTTTCTAATTCCTTACAAACCAAATGTTAGATTTATTGAAGGCATAGAGCCACCACATCTTTAGTAAAGATGCAAACCCCAATCTTCAGAATGATTCTTCTTTCCCCTTCATAGTGTTTTTCATTTCATGTGGGAGAAAAAGGAAATTGGAGTTGTTTTTTGTAACTAATTTGATGAGGTTACAGAAAACCCTAACCCTTTTTGTCACTGAGGAGGTGTCCTGTATCATGTTTGGTCTAGAAAAACACATATGCAATAATCTTCTATGTCCTTCCTCTTTGTCTTACTAGCCAGTGTATTACAGCAGGTTTTTTTACAGTTGTTTTTTTACAGGCTTCCTTGTGTCTTTCCAAGCCTCCCACAAAATTGCATGGCCATTTAGTCTTCTATGACAGTGCTAAAATTCTTTTATGCATGTGAAATGTTTTCTTGACAGCAGTTTGTCATGAGTCCTGAGACAGTTATGTGATTTCAGGAATTTAACTCATACCTATGTTCTTTAAAAGAAAATTATCTGAAGCAAATTAAAATTTATATATACTGTATATTTATAAAGGAACTTGCCTGTTGCAATTAGTTTGTGTCTCTTAGTAAAAGAGTAGTAACGATTCTCTGGTTGTCCTCCAGAGGGACTGCTAATCAAGAGCCTGCGTAAATATATATTTCTCTCTGAATTAAACAAAATTTTAACTGGTTATTTTTGTTTTACATTATGGAAGTTTTTAAAATACTAGTGTATGTTGTGGAAAAAAAGTACTTTGTGGTGAATCAAAGACTTAAGTTACTAACTTACTGAAAACCTGTTAAATCTCAAGAATTTTGTTGTTTACAGCAGGAACTACTGTCTACTGTAATTGCAGTAGTTAGTGATGGCCAGCAAACACAGGAAGACAAGAGAAATGTTGATCTGTTAAGAAGAAAAGGTTAAAACCACACTGCCAGAGTGGGAAGTGGCTACATGAAACCATACAAACTGTAAAAGGATCTCTTTATTCTGTTTCCTTGATTCTCATTCAAAGAGAGACTGCTAGCAATACAGGTCAGCAGTGTCTTTGGACGAGTTAAAGTCTCTCTAGGAAGGGTCATTTCACAACCATTCTGAGTAATATGTTCTAATGCTTCATTCCCCTTGCCCAGTTTAAATGTTCCAAGCTATGATTTGCGTCCATTGGTCCTTTCTGTACCATCTGCAACTACTGCAAGAAGATGATCTCTCTAGTGTTTGATTCCTTCAAGTGGTTGTAGGTTGCTGTTAGATCTATCCTGGACCTCCTCTTTGTCAAACATAGCAAACCTGGCTACTTCAGCTGGTTCTTACAGGGTGGGTACTCTAGACCATGTCCATCTGAGCAGCGGTTTGCTGGACCCTCTCCTGTGTGCTCTAATCTCTTCTGAGCCTGGCAACCCAGCTTGGTGGAGGATTCCATGTGCAGCCTCACTGCTTGATCTGCTGCTGCATTCGTCCTGATGAACATAGTCCAGTATGTAGTTTGTCCTGTTTGCAGTGAGGATGTGCCATTGGCTCATACTGAGCTTGGCAGCCACTGTAACCCCTATGTTTGTTTCCCATGGCGCTGTTGGTTCTGAGCCAGTTTGTTATTAGCCTGTGCTCATGCTCAGGATTATTTAGCCAGGTGCAAAATGTTGTGTTTCTTCTTGTTGAACTGCAGGTTTCTGTTAGCCCAAACCTCAAGTTTCTCATGGTCTGTCTAGACTGAACTTCTGCTGTTTGGTATTTCATCCGCTCTCCCTAATTCAGTGCTGCCTGCAGATCTGCAGAGGGTGCTTTCTATTTCATCAACCAAGTTGTTGATAAAAACGTTGCGGGGTGTGGTGGCCTCAGACTTAACCTGTGAAGTGTTCCACTGGTTACCAGCCAACAACGGAACACTGAACCACTGATGCCTGTTGAGCCTGGTGGACCAACCCAAATCCTTGGTTTATCCTAGCTGTACTGCCTCAGTTTCCAAATCCGAAATCTGAGCAAAGCTGAGCCTGTTTAGCGAGTACAGCATTTTCTAGCTTTTTTTTCCTGAATGAAAATATAGTTTAACTGCTTTCCTTAGGAAATAAGAATAGATTCCAGTGCTCACCAGATTCTTGGATTCTCTGTGCATTTATGGAGAAGTTTTTTAGTTTTATTTCTTAGGTTATTTACTTGGTTTTGTACATGGAACTGGCAAGCTGGAGCCTTTCAGTAGTGTGTACGCTCTCTTCCCAAATTCCATTTAAGGTACTTGCCTTTGAATTTGAAGATTACCTCCTTGAGCTGGCAATAACAGGATTGTTTTAGGATAAATTTAAGATTCTGCTTCTCTTTTCTCAAGTGAAGTGAAACCTGCAATTCCCCTGGAGGTTTTTGATTTTCAGGGAAGTGTGAGCCACCTGTTCTTCCTTTGAGAAATGCACTGCAGACTTCAATTTGATTTAAAAAGGAGTGAAATACAAGTAGGTTTTTAAGGGTGATGACTGAGTGCTTGGAACTTCTGAAAGGAAGTTCTAGAAATTATTCCATACTCATCCAATGTGCATTTTGGAATCTGTGTACATACAGTCTTGGTCTGATTGATGACATCAAGAGTGAGATTTGACAATTACCAGCTGATAATCTTTATATAATTCTTATCAGCAACAGTTCAGTAGCAGTGGAACTGCATGTTATTAAGAAAGGGTTGGAATTTCTATGCGTATCAGCATATCACAGGAGCACACAGTAGTAAGGGTCCTGCTGGTATATTGACTCAGTTCATTTCATAAACAAGCTTACTGTGCTCTTCCTTTTATAAACTGATCAAGTCTTATCTTAAAAGCAGTTTGCTCTTCCCCCCTCTTTGTGCAGGAAGACTCCCTGCATGCCACCTTCCCAAGCAAAACTTCTCAAGAATCTCTCTGCTTTGATCATTAGAAATGTAACTGGCAATGTGTATTTATTCATGGCCATTTAATGCTTATTTTTTATTATGCCAGCATTGTGTCTTATTTTAAATAATTATTTTCTCTCCTGATGCTTTTCTTGAGGTGTTTGTGGGTGTCAGTCATATATCCCATCTGTGTTAGTTTTGCCCGACAAAATAATTTGAGGTTTTTTAATCTCTGCTCAGCAAATTTGCTTTCTATACCCTTGGTCACAGGAGCAACTTTTTTTAACAGTCTGTCTTAGCTGAAGTTACCTGTGATTTATTCCATCTTACATAGGTTGGCACAGTCTAGTTTCTAATAGTCTTGCATGTTTGCACCTCATTCCATTTTATCTTATTCCTGTAAGTGTTCTCTTTTTCAAGTGTATTTTTTCTCCTCAATTTCTGTATATTCTTGAGGCCAGAAAAAGGATCTGTAGTTTTATGAATCTTTCTCCTTACTAGCACTTTTGAATAATTTAAAGTGTTACATATTTGCTTCCTTAATTGTATAATATTATGCTGTCTTGCTGTGTTCTAAAATCCAAAATGAAAAATTATCCTTTGAGTTGAATGTAGTAAATTCTTTGAGTTTATATTCCCCTGCAGTTAGAATATTTTCTGGGGTTTTTTTAACCTTATATGCTATTAGTTGTCCTGTCATGACATGCAGCTGATTGTCATATACTTTAGTCCTATTTAAGAAGCAAAAAATTCAAGCAATTCTTAAACCATATCTGAATTAGCTTTGGTCTTTACCACAAGCTCAGCATAAATCATTGTGCCATACATTTTTTTCTTGGTCTTTTTGTAGTTAGAAAAAAACTCCAGAATGTTTTCCATTTATTTTACATTTATGCTTTTGAAATATATCTTTGTTAATAGGGAAATATGCTTCATATATTTTGAGACAGCATCTAACTACTTAACAAGTGATAAGGGTCAGGGAAAGAATATGAATGTTAAAATGGGTGACAAAAAACCTAGTCTAGTTAGCCTAGTTGCATTGTTGGATTTTTTTCATTATTCAATGAAATCAGAAGCAAATATGTCAAATGTGTATTATCTATATAAATCTGTCATTTTGAATGAGAGTTTTGCCAAATTCTGTCCTGGTTTTCAAGTTCTTCCAACAGAATTGTCCTTGCAGTGCAAGGAGTCAGTTGGATTCTGTTTCCGCATTATTGCTCTTTAACATAAAGGATTATCTCATATATCTGGTAAATTATTCCAACATAAAGGTTGGTATAACACAGGTAGGTTTTACAGGAGACAATATTTCTATAATTTCAGTAAAACAGCGTTCTTGGTCTTGATCTCTCTAAGTGTGTCTCGTCTATATTTTTTTCACATTTGAGTTCTATTTTTTGCTTTTTAAATATAATATTATTTTTCCTTGTCAAATATCTGACCATGCATTTGTCAGCTGACTTGAGATGTTAGGCAGTATTTATGTTCAAAAAGAGCACTAGAGACCCTTGCTGCCCTCAGAAGACTGTCTCCAAATCTCACTTATGCTATACTCAAATATGAACATATTTGCTGCAAATGTTCCTTAACCTATCAGTTACTAGAACCAGGCTTACAAAGTTATAAAGCCTTGTTCTTCTGAGAAATAAATGAAAGAACAGAAGCAGGTAATCTTTGACACATGTCACAGTAAAATGATATATGTATGCCCCAATGTTACAGCAGAATTTTAATCTCCTGGAGTATTCTTTTAAGTGAACAGCACAGCTTTAAAGAGAACACTGCAACATCCATGGTTTTATTCTTAAATATATTTTTTAAAATGCAGTTAAAAAGTCCACACACTTGCTATGCATAAAGATGGAATATTTATTTAGAAAGACAATAGTTCCATAAACATAGATAATACCCCTTGCATTATGTAGCATCAAGTTGCTAATGAGACAAACATAATGTATAATGACTGGAGATGTCACATGTTTCAGCAGCATTTATGAATTTGGTTCTAGAAGTTTGATGGTAACTAATACCTCCACAAGCCAAGCAGATGAAATGAAAACTTTTAAGTACATGATTTTTAACTTAATTCTCGGGTTCTACTCTGAAAAGTGATAAAGCCAAAGAACTGATTCTAAATGAATGGAAGAACTGCTGACCATCAAGTATAGTAAGGGCTTCTGGGTTAGGTTATTTTTCAGAATAAAGTAAAACTGATTTTTGCATATTTTCTGAAGAAGCATTATCAACCCTTTTAAGCATGTTATATAGTTTACATAGACTTTTCGCTGAAGTGTTATAGATTTAGTCTGCTTTGAGTTATGTCTTTTTTTTTTTTCTTTTTTTTTTTTTTGATTCTGTCACTAGTTGGTGTTTTTGGAACTCAGCTGTCATTTACTCTTGTCTTCCAAGTGCTTATTGCTAGCAATTAAATTCTGACATTCGTATCATCACATGCCTTCAAAATAACTTCTTGCGAATTTGTATGAACTCTATAGTCTGTGAAAGATTTTTCTTTTCCCCACTTCTGTCTGCTCCAGAGTCTGTTTAAGAGAGAGAGTTGGACTCAGAGGGATGCAGAGAATTGTTAGGGGTGGTGAGTGTCACTTGATTCTCTATGACATGGTACAGAAGATACCTCTGTATTACTATTTTTGTCAATGGAACGTCTTTTCAGTTGGGAAACCTGAGTGAAAATGGAGAAGAAACTCATGTCTCTCTATATAGACACTCTTCGTGAGTGTTTCTTCTGAGTGCTAAAACATAACTGCTGTCTCTAGCCATCAAAATGAAACCTTTTGTCAATGGGCTGTACTCTAATCTAGTTATCTGGGTTTGCTGCAGAATTGCTTGCATATGAAAAAGCATTAAACATTGTTAAACTGCGAAGTATCTGAGATGTAAATATTGCATCTTCCTATCTATGTACTGCAGTATTCTGCATTTATACAGTTTTACAGATTGTTTTTGCAAGTTAATTTCAGAGAATATGAGTGCTCTCATTAGTTTCAGCCTTCCTACATCAAGCATCATTTTAAATATGTACTTGAATGACATTTTGCATCAGGGAAACAGATTTTATTGTAAGCATCACCAACCCACTGATAACTTCTCTGGTTTCATTACCATACTTCCTCTTTCAGTGAATAACCTTCCACTAGTTCATTGTTTAGGTCTCAGTAATCCCATCTGAAATTCTGGATTGTGAAATTGTGCTATTTGGAGTTACTAGCAGGAAAAAAAGAAAATATTATTACAGAGTCTGTGGTTTAACATACTGCTAAAGATGAGCTCTGAAACAATATAAAAATAGTTTCAGCTGGACATGGGGAAAAAAACTAGTATCCAAAGACTCTTCTCTGTTACTTCTCTTATAAACACATTTTAGAGTGAGTAAATGTAAAATCTTGTGATCCGCAAAATGTTTGGCTTAAGAATTTAATTATGGTAGTTGTGTTGCCAAAAATCTGTGTTTGAACTATGTCAGTGACTAATAGGATGATAGTTATCTATAGTTTTAATTTAAACCTATTGTTCCCTGTCAGATATATTTTAGAATAGGATGAAAAAGTTTGTTTCATGAAAACTGTTAGCAGTGGCTTTTGGGTTTAGTCCACTTTTATTTGATATGTTCTGTTACATTAGGAACTTATCTCCTTTTAAAGATATAGACAGCTTATTAATTTTAAAGTCTAACTCACATATGTGTGTATATGTACATGCACAAATCTGTTTGTATCAGTTAACATGCATGAGACATACCTTAAGGTGTTGGTGTTCAATTTTCAAAGGAATACGTTTTTGGATTAAATTAATAGAAAGCAGTGTCATGAACCATTACATTTTTTTCTTGTTGCAGTCTCGGTTATGGTATACAAATGCTTGTGTGTACCTAATAATGTGTACATGTTTCCAGGAGAAAAAACATAATCAGTGATCAAAAATGAAACAACTAAATACCTGTATTTTATTCTGTTTTGCTTTCTGCTTATTCCCTGTTGCACATCTCCCTGCCTCAACATCCCCAGGTAGTGGATTCACACTTAAATCAGTCAGTGCTCTGTATTTTTGAGAACACCCCTGCATTTTGCAGCACTTCCACTATTGTGTAGTCTTGTGTCCTCTCTGAACTGGAGGACCTGTGGCAGTCTGGTCAGACAGCTGTGTCTCTCTCCTTTTCTGAAAGTGCCTGTGGACATCTTTTCTGCAACTACTGCTGATGAATGGTTTTGATTAGGCTGCCTTCTCCCCTGGTGTAAGCTGTGGAGCAGTAAACCAAGTGGGACGGTCTGTAAGTTACCCACTTCAGTAGTTACCATTTTCTTTTCCTGTCAAAAAGATTCATGAAACCATGCTAATTATGAAGAATTTTGAGACTTTGTAAGGGTGCCCAACTCCATTATTTAATACTGATTCAAATACGGCTGCTGAATTTTCAATGCATAAAAATGGACCTGTTAAAAGTACTTGTTGTGTGAGATGCTACTTGTGTATCTTGTCTCTCTTAAACCTCTAACCAGTGGCCACCCATTCCATAAGAATCTTAACCCCAGTTCTCTTTTGCTTGATGGACTCTATGGCATAAGAGGTGTCACAGCATTTTTGGTTTTTTTTTCCTTTTTTTTTTTTTTTAAACTGAGTTCCTAATGTTTGACATACGACAATTCAGTTGGGCTGTTTGACTGGATGTACTTAGATCTTACGTTTTGTGCTGTCTCTGTTTTTGCATCTTCAGTTTGCTACGTAATGTATGTTCAAAAAATTGAAGTTGTTTTCATGAAGCTGTTAGAAGAAATTACATGAGTGTCTTCTGCTTAAATAACCAGTGATTATCAGTGCTGATGTCTTTTAATTGCCCTCATTAATGCTTCAATTTCTATTCATTCACTATTTGAATGTTTCCATCTAATTTTTTAACTGAAGTCTTTTAACTATAACAGCTACTGCAGATTCCTTGAACATGCTTTTAGTTATAGCACGTCCCTATATTGTGTATATATATGTATATTCACAGTATTGTTCTTATGCGACTAGAGAAAGTTTCCTGTACCTCTTTGAACATTTGTTTCCATCTAGTTATCTGTTTTTGCTGTGTTTATTCTGTGGCCTGTGGCTAAGGCATGTTATGTTAGCTGAGTGCTGGAAGAAGCTGTGCTGATGCTTGCCATGTGCTCATTTACTCGTGTGGGATTTTTGTCTGCTTATTTTTACACACATTCAATCTTGCCGTGTCATTGTTATTTCTCTAGACCTGGATCTGTCTGCTTGTTGTAAGCTTTGCATTGGAGACATGCTAACATTTACTTATTTATCTTGTTGTTCTTGTGGCAAGCAAACAATGCAGTTGGCTTCCTTTTTCTAAATGGATGGCCTTTATTTATTTCTAAAGGCAGTCTGTTTTATCTGCCTAGCATACATGTCTAATTAGAACCTCCCCACGGTAACATTCACTTAGTTCTTGCTTAGATGATGCTGAATGGTTTCCTATAAACCATGAAGCAATCCTTTATCCAATCCAAAGATTATAAATCAAAGACATACAGAAAATTTCTACTTACCTCCTTTTAGCTTGGATTGATTTGCTGTTGCAGCTTGAACTGTGCCACCTTACTAATTCTGACTAGGGCTGAGCTCATTACTAGGTATTTGTGCATTGCTCTTTTTTGAATGTGGTTGCTCCATCTACAAAAGCAAAGACATGGCCTGTAAATGTCACCCCTGCAATGTGCTGGAAGCAGCACTGTATAAAGAAGGGTAATGGAAGGTCGGATGCTCCTGCTGCTTCATTTTGCAAATCTTCTGTGAGTTACTATTCTGAGACAGTGTCAGTAAATTACAAGCATCTGTTAGTACCCCCCTATTAAGTGTATTTTATTAGCTATTTAGTACATGAGCCGTTCTAAAGCAAGTGTAAGTCTTCTCTTGTTCAACCAGAATGTTCTTTAAATGGTGCCAGAATTTAAGCTGTTGTACCTTTTCTTTTTAGTATGATTTCCCAAAAAAGCCTGACCAGTTTAGCTGACAAAGTGTTAGTATGCACACATACAGACAGTTATTTAACTTGTGTAAAATACACTGTGTCATCATTTTTAATGAAAACATTGCCGTTGAAAGGAGTTTATCATGTGTGCATGATTCTTCTGGATTGCCAACTTCACTGTAGCATCAGAAAACCAACAAATAAAATGGTATTTTGAGTGCAACTAATTACTGCAGAATGCTAATTGTGACTCTTACTCATTTGTTTCTGCAGAATGACAGGAAGAGAGTTTTTTTCTCGGTTTCCAAGTCTTTATCCTTTCCTTCTTAAGCAGTTGGAGGTTGTAACTAATACTTTGAACAGGTAAGATGATGTCTGAAAAAACTTGAAAATATAAAGTGCAATGAAAAGGTTAAACTGAGTTATGTCACATATGCCCTAATCCTATTATGCACATCAGTGCTTCGTGGTATGATATAGTTCTATTAGTATCTTCTGCTAAGGCTTTTTTCTTTTAGCTTTTGCACATCGCAATAAGTCTCTGAAGATTGACCTACTGTTGAGTAATTAATATTTGATGCATTCCTAGGATCAGGTGTTAACTTACATTTTTCAGGGAAACAGGATCTAGGTGTTTGACTTTCTCATGTTTAACAACAAAGCTTCCTAAGATGTTTAAGTGATATGGGGTCATAGGCCTTGTGTAACCCTAAAGGAACACTGTCCAGCCTGTGACACACTGACTCTGGGCAAGGTCCTTGATCTTGTTTTAAGGACTCCACAAATGGTGACTGAGAGCTACAGTTTGATCAGTGCAGATGATACCATTTGGGATGATGCTGTTACCCCCAGGTTCATGAACTTTTAAAGTAAATCAGTGCTGTCTTTGTTTTTTCTGAAAATGCTATGGTATAAACTATGGAAGTTGAGTAGCTGATTATGGGTGCGGTTCAGCTGTCTGTTTAATGGGCCTAAGGTGGATACTCAGAAGCAGAAGTTTCACCAGTCATTGCATATTTTGCAATCTCTGCTTCAAGAAAAGAGGGTGTGTATATTCAGTGCAGCAGTCTGCTTTAATTGACATTCTGACGGTGACAGTGTCATCACTGGTAGATTTTGGGAGGTCTTTCGGTTGAAGAAGATGGAAAACTGTTGTCTGAAATGTTGGACTTGAATGCTTTTTAAGGCTTGTATATCATTATTAGTCATTAAATAAGAGGGGTTGATTTTAACTTAGATTTCTGATTGCTTTTACAATAAGAATAGTAGCCACTTGGTGTCAATGACAAGAACTCTTCTTTAATAAAGCCTGCTATTTAGTAAATACACATTTCCTTCCAAACTGATAAAAATACCTTTTTTTTTAAACCATGTTTTTGTAACTCTGCTTTCTCAGTTTCCTGGTTCGTAGAGAAATGTTATCTGTGCAGGTCTTTAATATTATTTAAAACATGGAGGCAGCTCACCATAATTGGGAATAAAAGAGGCTTGGAATAATGCAGGAAAGTGCAGGCAATACAGCCATGGGTCCCCTGCAGGAGAACTGGATGCCATGTTTGATCCTAGCAGGGTTTGCAGTCTCTTGTAATTATCAGTCTAGTGTACCTCCTTGAACCAGAAATGAAGAGGCTCAAGGATAACATGAAGGAGGATGGTTTTTTCACCAAATGCGTCTTACCCCTTTTTATTTAGTGAAGCTGAAGAGTTGAAAATCCATCCAAGCCTATTTCTTTTGCTTTTAATCCTGGGAAGACTGTATCCATCTCCAATGGATGGCACTCATTCAGCACTCAGCATGGCACCATTTGTCCCTTTTATTATAAGGTAAGGTGATTTTGTGGTGTTTTTTTATGTGATGGGAGTTCTTTCTTGAATCTTTGGAAACTTTTTTATGAAATGTCTTTTTAAACTTCTCTTCAGTTTTAATTCTGAAAGGAAAAAACTGGTATTCATGGATTACATTTACCTATATTATTAAACTTGGTTTTGGGAATTAGGATATCAACTTATGCAAGCCATTGTATGACTCTGTTGTAAATCTTCATCTGCAAATGCTTTATGGCATGATTGATGCCACAGAGAGGGTAGATGAAAACTGGTGACAGATTCTATACAGCAGTGCAAGGTTTGCTATACAGCCTTCTGGTGGGGTTTTCAGTCCTGTAGAATGACTGTTCATAACACATAAATATAATGACTAATACATAGATTTGTACATGTGTATGTGTGTGTATATATATATATATATATATATCCTTATCCATCCATGCATATACATGCATAGCTAGATTAAGATATGGGTCTGTACTTTATCTAATATGCTTCTAAGATGACTTTTCAAATTTTTATACAGTGTAACTTTCATTTATATGGTGGCTCCGTGAATATATTCAGCAGATATTTTTGGTGCTCTGTATGCCTTTGGTTTGGGATGGGGAGCTTGATAAGGGAACCAGGGTTGTGGTGGGTGAGCAGAAACCAGTATTTGAGAGGAAGTCTTGCTGTCTGTGTAAAAGCTTCAACACAATAGGGTGAGTAAACTTCTGTACTTTTAGTAGTGAAACAAGACAAAGTTGTTATCCTAAGATCTTAAAATTTTTATTTTAAACTACTGTTTATGTTAGAAAATAGTATCTCTGCTTATTCTTCAGAGCAGATGTGATGTATGTCTTTGCTTTTTCTGATGTTTTTTGAATTTCCAAGAATAGATAATCTACCGTTTTCTGAAAGGAAAAAACCTGTAGTAGGAGTTTTTAAATCCACTGTATTTAACAATTAAAAATATTTGGCTTTCTGCTGTATCTGAATCTTAAATACTTTATGGGAAATGTTTAAAACTCTTTGTTACACCAATAATTAGTTCTGGTTTTATGCCTTTATTAATACACTGAAGAATGCTCATTTATTTATTACTTTTGTTTTTTTCAGTATAATGTTTCAGCATAGTTTCTGTTACTGGTAGAAGATTAACTTTTGACAAGCTTTTGGTTACAGCTTTTTAGTTTTGCCTTTTTACTTACGTTAGGACCACTACTTCGTGCAAGGTACCTACACCAGCAAAGTAACTTTTCACACTTGGTTAGCTTATTATCTTGAGGTATCAGCAGATGTGGGGAGAAAACCCCAATAAAAATCTTTAAGAACCTGCAACATTGAAAAGTCCTGTGTCATTGGACCTCCCTTCCTTTAACTGTGTTCCTAAAGAGGAATGATATGGCAGATAAAGATGATGCTTTCTGCATTTCCTTTCCACTGAATTTGTCAGTAAATGCTGTGGATACAGGTATAAAACTAGAATAAAATTATTACGTATTTCAGACAAAAATTGTATGTGGGTGTTCATACATTTTCTGACTGGTTACTTAGCAAAGCATTGACATTTTTATGGTTGCCAGGGGACAATACCAGGGATTCTGCAGGGGGAAATGTATTTATTATATAGCTCAGTGTGCTTTTACTGGCTGTTTTTCTGTCTACAGTTCTTATGCCTTTGTTCTGTGAATACCATGATTGTTTTCTGTTCATTCTGACTGCGTTAGTTGGAATACACAGGGAAGATTTATCTTGGTAAGATAAATATGTTGCTATTTCCCCTTCTATTTCCCTTCCTATTTTTCAATCTACTATAGCAAATGTACGAAAATAAAATTCTCTCCTGTTGATTTGGTTGTTCTTTAGAAGGTGGTAATGAAGATTGTTGTGAAGTAACCACTTATAGAGGGTGGAAGGGAAGGTCTGGTGCCAAAGGCCCTATGCATCAAGCCATTAAATTGCATATAAAAGCTGTTTCTTTGAATTGCTCAATGCAGTATTGTATTCTATAATATCTGCATATACATCTAATTACATGGTAGTCTGATGCAATTATAACATTTAATTGCCGTATTTTTACCATGGAATTTTTACATTTCTGTTGCTGTGCCACTGTCAAGGAAAGATCACTATGCAGTAAGGAGAAAGGAAGGGTGATTGTGACCCATAACTGGTCTTCATGCTCTTCCTTGGGGTCAGGCTGCAGTGAAGGGGCATTCATTTGTTGTTCAGAAGATGAACAGAATACTGTGTTTGCAAGCGAATGAGCAGTTCTGTGAGCAAAACTGGGTTGAGCAGAAAGAATTCAAATTGGGCCTTTGAAGAGTTTCACTTAAGCTCGAGTGGAATTTTCCATCTCGTGGGAGTAGAGCTATGGTTGCTCTGACCGTGCTGAGATAAATTGCACAATATGAGCAGGATTAAATGCTACAAGGACAAATCTAAAACTCTGTGCATGTACTTGTTACTCCCTGTTGAACTAGGGCATTTGATTGCCTATCTGCAATTCTATTAAACTATTTTCCCCCCTTTTCCTTGCAGATGTTTTATTTGGAAGAGAACACTTTGATTCACAACTTATTACCTCACTTTTTTTTTTTTTTTAAGAGCTAGATAGGTCTGTTTTAATGGTTACTTTCTAAGATGAAAGAATGTACAGCATGTTTTTGATTAACAAGGGAGGTAATTGGGAGGTAATGTTTTAAGTATGAAACAAAAACATAACCTCCCTTTCACCTCCCCCTCCCCGTTTCAAAGACTTGTAATCTCTTCAGAATGATCTAGAATTGAGTTACCTTATGTCCTCTCATACCATGCAGTTGACAGAGTGTTTGTTTAGTGTTAAATGTTCTGGGCTGAATGCTCTGAAGGACTAAAATGGGTATTGCTATATTGACTTGGATACTTTGCCCTAGTTGAAGTCTAGCTCTGTTTAAGAGCTCCTTAGTTTTTTAGGAAGTTTTTTAAAATTAGCTTTAAAATGTCAAACAATAGAAGGTTTTAAAAACGTGTTAGGTGTATGTGCCTTGTCTTCCCCTTGAAAAAAAACTTCTTAATTCTTCATGAAATTTCCCCTTCACAACTTTGGCAAATAGACTTCAAAGCAGTGTTGCTTCTAGGTGTATTATGTTGAAAGTAATTGAAGAAACTCACTGTCTGAGGTCAGTTTAAATAGAAATGTGAACATATTTCCATGAAATTAACACAGTTATGAAATAGACACTCTTTTCTTGAGCAGAATTTTGTAACTTGTATCTTTCTGTAAAATGGAGGTTCTACATTCCCAAGGCCCCTGATGCTGTTTCTACTCAGGCACAAGGGGAGGGGCAATGGGAAGCACTAGTGCTTTACAGCTGGCCACTTCCCTCTTCTTCTCCTCTTCATCCACCACCCTGAACTGTGAGCTAATGATAGACACTAGGATGCAAGGTAACAAAGCTGTCAGTGGCGAGGAGAAATTTCTGTGGGATGGAGCACTGTCAGATGCCCTGTTACCATAAGTCATTCCTAAAAGTGTGGAGAGAAGGAGAGGGAATGTCCATATCATCTGTGAGCAAACTGACTGCTCAAATGCTATCCTGTGATAAATCTGTTGAGTGGGCTGGATGCATCTGCTAGAGGGTATGCGGATTTACATTGATCTAGTTATCCCTTGTCTTGGAAAGGCAGAGGAAACTGAAGATGTTATGACTGTTTCTATTGGTACACTTTTTCTTGGAAGTTACTACTTCTACAGCTTGCTTGCCAGAACAGGCTCTGTGAAACCTCTTAATGGCCTTCTGGCAAAATCAACTTGGTGAATTTTTAAAAAATCACTTGGCTGAAGCAGTGTGAGATGCCCCCTGTGATTCCTTGCCCACAGCAGTGTTGTGGCACAAGTGATGCCTTGTGGCTTCGTGGGAGCCCTCCATGAGCACCAGTGTGGCATCCCAGTGGGTTTCTAGGAATTGTGTCCTTGTGCAGCCCCAGATTCTTTCAAAATTGTGTGGAAAAGCAAAATAAAAATCCTAGGGGCCGTGATTTCATAGGAGTCTTTAGCCCACATATGTAATGGAGTACTTTTGGTTTTACTCAGTGGGTAAGTATGCTAAGGACTTTTTAAAGTCTTAACAAATGCCAGATTAATATGCAGGTTACAAAAAAAGTTTTTTAGCATTTAAAAAGCATTTTTCTTAATGTTTCTTAATGTTTAAAAGCAAAACACAGGTTTCTGTTATTAAAGATCTGATTCCTTCATTGAAGACTGAGAGGATCAGTGTGTAACATACAGATTCCATAAGTTGTTCGGTACAAAATGCTATTCAGAGATTGTTTTTTCAGATACCAGCAAGCTTAGAAAGCTATTTTATAAATACAAACTTGAATTTTAATCTCATATAATGAATTTTGGTTTGTACTTTTTATTGACCAAAGTGAATGAGAGTCTATCTTTTAAAATATTTGCTGTAAGTTTAAAAATAGACCTTCAGATGCACTCTGCTTACCTAGTACAAAGGACTAATTGTTCTCAGTGGTTTTCTGATTAGTGAAATATTTAAGATCTTTGCCATGTAATGAAGCAACCTCATGATGTTGCATTATACTGTACCTGTCAAATACAGTTTTGAATTACCAGATACGTTACATATTTACATTATTGTGCTGTCTTTTGCCATCGACTGATTTATTTCTGGTTCTTTGATGCTTTCCTGCTAATATGCAGAATGTTATTCTAATGCAGCTTTGTTTGTTATTTTTTCCTCTCCCTGTTCTTTTCCCACTTAATAAATGCTTTGCATATTCCTTTCAGTCTTCATTGCTCAGTTTACTTAAGCACAGATAAAGAAGTAGTATTGCCTTACTTCACATCTTTTGCTTTTGAACAACAAGTATGATTAGGTAAAGATGCATATGTAAAATTATTATCTTACTGTTTTAAGCTTTGTGTACTAATGTTGAAAATCACTCAATCTGTTTTAGGCAGTTTGGAAAACGTGTATTAAATAAGTGAAATTGATCCAGGTTTATTTTAGCTTTCTAGCAAGCAGAGCACCTGACCATGAATTCTGAGGCTCTCTGAGTTTCAGCTGCCTTACTATTTCACAAATCTCTTAGAGCTCACTTCTTAAGGAAAAAAGACCCAAGTGTAGTAGTATTAATATTCCTGAAGGTGATGTGAATTTAAATTTTCAGTGATCAATAATGTTACTTCCACGTGGGTTGCTCTTTTGAAGAACTTCTTCTTTGTTGACCCATGCCTTTTAGCTTGATTGCCCTGTATTGTGTTTGATTATGTTAAATTGTATCCAGTCCATCAGGTGACTGGTTCTGTTCTGCTATAGCCCTGTTACAAAAGTTTGTATGGGCTTCATGGGAACAGGTCTAGTGGAAGATGGAGCAATAAAGAAACAACATTCAGATGTAAAATCAAAAGTGTGAGATTCTGAGATAAGTTTAAAACCTTAGATTTAATAAAGAACACAAGAGATGGGGGAGTGACGAAATTCTGATAACAAGATACCTTCAATTGGTTTGAGAAAAGCTTGATTGAAGGCGTTAATGTATACATTGTTAAAATTGCTGTTTATAGAAGTTGTTTAAATGCAAATTCCCTGGTGTTTGTTTTGTTTCACACATGGTTACATATGTAGGGTTTAGTATATCATCCTGTATCTGACCTGAAAGCTGCCCTCTGACTTTCTGTAGGCTAAACACTGCTATGCTTTGGTACAAGGCCAAACAAGGTGGCTGAGTGATGGTACTAAGTGTGCTTCCTCTGCCTTTCTCCTCTTTTTCCCGTGTTTTAGTTTGGCATGGCAGCAGTAGGAGAATTAATATTAGAACTTGCTGGTTTTTGGCTGTCATTTCTGTAAGAGTGGGAATCTTATCAGGGGTCTGGCAATGCCTTTTCATATTAGATGAAAAGAACTACATGTGTTTGTTGCAGCCTTGTATTAAATAGCTGTTCTTGGTTACAGTTGTTTATGAAAGCATCGCCCTGGGTTCTCCTATCATATGCACATCTTCTCAGTATTTGGTCTCTGTTTTTTTGCTTTGTCTTTGTTTGTTTTTTTTCCTCTTCTTAATGTCTGATCAATGTAACTGCTCAGTATTAAAACTGCCTGCAGTAGTGTATTATTTGGAATCCCTGTGACAGTGGGAGCAGGCTCTGATGCATTGGAATGCCCTGTCCTCATTGGGGAAGCTTATCATTACAAGATGAAGACAGATATCCTTTTGATTGTGTGCAAGGTTCCCAAAACACATGAGCTGGCATAGGCATTTAGGAAAGGACCCATGTGCAGCCCTAAAGCACACATTGTTTTTTACAATTTTATCATATTAAATCTCTTGCTTGACTTCTAAGATGGAAGTTTTGCAATAGCAAATAGGAGAAGGAGGGAAGGAGAGGAATGCATTTCCCCACTGAGCATATCTCTTGTGAGCTGGGACTGTCTTGAAGGTTTTCCATTTCTATTTACAGTCTATTCTCTGTGCAGTCCTGATTGCACAGTGATTAGTACTGATCTGTAAAAATATTTATGGTTCACTGTAAATATTTATTAATGAGGAGACTTTCAGTATTTTTCTTCTTTTTAACATTTTTAGATAACAAACTGTAAACAGCTTGTAATTTTTTTTGCAATCTGATTAAATTCAAATTGTAGTGCTAGAGAAGACTGCAAAGGACCTGATGTGCAGTAGGCTACTCTAATCAACTAGAACTCTGTTCATCTTGTACATTCTTTGCTGTATTCGTGTTTTCTCTCTGAAACTGGGATTTTTTTTTTTCCAAGTGGTGCTGATGGGAAATACCACAACTCTTAGGTATTCATTATTGATTGCTTGTTGGAGTTTTCACTATGTTCATCAATCATTGGCAGATTGTAGTCTGAAGCAATTTAGGAAATACTCACAAACTGTAGGGATCTGTAAGAGTAATAGGAAATAAAAGGTGATGTCTAGCAGTGAGGCATTCATGAGGACTGAAAGTAACTTCTTCAGTCTTGCAGACTCCTGATGAGGATCAATGTCGGGGATCCTGGGTTAAAATTTGATGTATACTGCTTCTTATTTGAAACATAATCCAGTAAAAAATATGATGGGGTGCTCAACTGTCAACATGTGATTGTTGAAGTAATTGTATTATTCATTTACATACTTGAAATTAGCCAGTCAGTAAGTACTTTGATGGTCAAGATAAGTATCCAGATAATAACATTTAGCTTATTCTGCAAAAATATTTGCAGGAAGGATCATGAAAATGGACAAAATTAATACATTATATACAGAGGATGATAAGGGAAACCAGGTATAATGATATTTTAAAAGCCTGTATTATTTAAAAAGAACAGTCTGAGTTTGAGATGATTCAGTACTGGGATGGCTTTTTAGCAATGGGCTAATTACTTTTGGTGTTATGGCTGAAAAGAAAGTATATTTGAGAACCCAGATCCTTTGGATGTTTTCAAGGGTCTGATGATATGTTTTTGAAATTGTTCCTATTGCAGTCTTATTTACAGTCATCTGAAGCTTTCAAAATCATAACAAAGTGCTGAGACGATTTATGCATTCAACTCCCCTTTCAGAGTGTGCAAAATAATGATACAGTTGCTAAGACAGAAAGCAGTCTTTGTTTTGGTTTCTTCCCAACTGTTTGGGTAATAATTGATGTTTTTCTTTGTTAGTTTGCAGTTGTGAAACATCATAGTAACTATTCTCAAATTAACAAAGTAGAAATATGGTTGTGAATGAAATTTTTTCTTTTACACGATCTTGAGTTAAGAGCAGGTTTTTTTCTCTAGAATGCTGTGAACCAAAACAGAGGCTCTAACCTCATGTGATTTCAGCAAATAGCTGAACAAACCTAGAGTTTAGCTACCTTTAGATATTATCTGAGATTTCTTGATGGGAATACAAGAAAAGAGATGCCATTTAAATTGTGTCAACGTATTCTATAGTAAATGTTTTGGTTGGTGTGAAGTTTACACACAGTATTAGTAAGAGTTTTCATAGGCTTAAGTCTTAGAGATCTTAGGTGTTTTGGCTTGCTAAAAAACAACAATTCAAGTTTCTGATGTTGATTCAGCTTGGTAACAGCTGGCCACTTTTTTCAATAACGTAGACCTTGGTGACAAGGAGAAATGTCCATAATTTCTTCCTAGAAAACCCTTGGAAACATATGGAGAAACAACTCCTGGCATAGCTTGTGGACAGCTTTCACAAATAAAAGCCTGTGTACTTTGCCTACATGCTTTCTGCAGTATTTATGGCTACTCTGATTCATTAAGTGTTTGTGTGGAAAACACTGCCCTTACAAAAATATAAGGTTTTATCTTAATTGCCCAAGCTGGAAGAATAAAATACTTAACACAGTGTATAAAGAGACCAGAAGTTTGGGCAACCATTAACTTAACTTTAAAGTAAAGAGATAAGAACTTAGAGACTTAGTACTGCATAAATAACCTGAAATTAAATTTCATCTGTTTCTGTCCATGGTTTTGTTCAAACACTTTTGAGCTACATCCATGTCTTGATTGTAGATCTGAAACCTCCAGCAGACTGTTGATAATTCTGTAATGTTTTTCTACCCCTCAGGTAAATATTGAGAAGCTGTATAAAAACTCAGATTATTCGGTGGGGTTTGTTTTGGTTTTGTTTTGGTTTTGGTTTGTTTTGGGGTTTTTTTGTGTGTTTTTTGTGTGTTTGTTTTTTTCCTTAACCTCAGATTAAAGAATGAAAAAAATTGTCTTCAGGCCAATTACAATACAAGTTTCCACAGAGAAGTATGTTTTTGAAAATGAAAGGCTTAATTTACTTTAGTTGTTAAGGAATTGCTAAGGAACACAGAGGTCTCAATGAAAAATAATTGTGTTTCCTTAAAAGAAAACCAGAAACCAAACAAGTCAATAAAGGACAAAATAAACTTTATGTACATGTTTAGTAATTATTGTTCATATTCCAGGAAACTTTACTCTCACAGTAATGAGTAGGCACTATCCTGCTGATTTGTCCCCACTGTGGAAGTCCAAGTTGTGTTAATTGTGTGGAAAGTGAGTATTTGTTTACTGCTATTTTTGGACCTCACTTTTCTTGGAAACCTGTTACACTGCATATGAAAGTTTCTAAATTTATTCCTTTAGGAGATAATTTGAAGGGGAAAAAAATGAACTAGTCTGTAATCATGATGAATGCATACAATGCTCTTGAATCTTATTAACCAAACTCTTCGTACTGGAAACTGAAACTTTTGCTAAATGCTTTTCACTGTGGTCTGTGACCACCATCCATGTTTTTCCCTAATGTACTTTCATGGTTTTAGTTTCTGCTTTGGAACTGATAACATGACTTGAACTGTGTGGCTGTGTGGTGGAGGAAAGAGAAAATCTCTTTCTTATACTACTTACTGTGTCTGTATAGAATCAGATAGAAGCCTTATCGCAACTTTTTTCTTACAGTGCATTTGTTATGACCTTATGGCATAGCTAACTCCAGGATTTAAAGAGTACCATCTATTTGATTTTTATTTATTCATATTTTTTTAATTGCTTGTATCTTTAAAAAACAATAGAGGCTGTTAGAATGCTTTAACTGGCAGGCAGAGTTAGTTTGTTTGAATTGTGAGTGTGCCTTTCCTGCCTCATGCTGCCCTCTTCTCCCAAACTCTTTGTGATGGTGGTGGGACACTTGGTGTGACTTACAAGCTCAGAGGCCCCTTCTTCAGAATGTTCACTGTATCGTTAATGAACAATGGCATAATTAGTAATGCACAGATTACTGTGACAACATCCAGTGAAACTGGAAATTGCTGTTCCTCTTCCTATTAATCCTTCTAACAACTGTAGGTATTATTTAATCTAATACACATATTTTCAGCTACAGGTGTGATTTTTCAAATCAGTTCTACTCATTTGTTTCTGTGACCTTCATATAAAAGGTAATCCTTATTTGGTTTGTTAATTTGGATAATATAAAGCCTGTTAAGCATAAGTAATAAGAAAGGGAGGAAAACAAGCACACCTGCAGGTTTGCTGGTTTTTTTCCTCTTCTTTTTCAAAAAGAAGCTTAAGATATTTTTATTTACAGCTAGTGTTCTCTTGTTTGTAGCCAGAGTAATAAATTAGATACTTTGATGTGTTCAGAGGAGTATGGAATCTTTGTGCCTTATGGTCGTAAATTATGTCAGTTGGGAGGGTTGTTCAGGATCTAAGTATTGAAGCTGGAATGGAGCAGTGGAAATGCACTGAATTTGCAGTTACATGAAGTGAAACCTTCTCAGATTTATTGAGTTTTTGTTCTTGATCATGGGCCGTTTCAAGTAAACATGTTTACATCCAATACCTCATGCACCTAGATAAACAGTACCGAGTTCAAGGTGAACTACTACAACAGTGGTTAATAGCCCTCAGGATTTAATAGAAATATATCACATGAGGATTTTGCAAGTTTCATGCTTTTTGCTACCTTGAAATGTAATGAAATTAGGTTGGCATCATGTATGTTTTTACATATGACAACATTTTAGCTAATTCCTGGCTTTTAAAGTCTACTTATACATGACCTGCATGTAAAAGTAGTGTCACATAATGAAAACAATCCCCCTGCCCCCCAAGTACCTTTCAAATCAAAGGAAGTGGAACAGGTTTAAATGCAAGTTTGCATACAGGTTGGTGCTTTCCTAATGGAGGCAAGACTCCATTGCTCATATTTCCTGCAAAGAGCATGAGTCTGTGACAGATTTTAGTCATGTTGGCAGGTGAAGCTCAGAGTCTGGATGGTGAAATGGCCAAGGTTGGAGATCCTGTTCTTTTCTGCCAGTGTCCTGACAAGGCAACTGCCATCACATAAATGAAACTAATCTCAATGATGGCAGGAGGAGTAACCTGAATCGTTTAATAGCCTTAGAATACTTCTTTCCTTAAGCTGCTAGGTTTTGATGCAGGTACAAACTGGGTTCTGTGGTTGCCATAATTGTGTAATGGTATTTCTTGATAGAGTTTGTGAGGTTGCTTCTGATAATTGTTGCTAAATCCTAGATAAATAAATATTTAAGAATACAGGTTGTAGACTTAGAGTATATAGTTGATCTTGGAGCTTGGTATAACAACAAACAAAAAATTGCTATTTGAGGTTTAGATTGTTATTTGCTGTTGCTCAGTTGTTTTATTTGCATTCACTCTTTCAATCCCTTTTTGAAAATTGATTTTTGAGAGTTTTATTTACAACTAAAAGGTTATATCTAAGTGAGATCCAATAAAAATCAAAACTGCCTGTTCTAGGGTGCTGTGAGAGAATGGAAAAACTAGTGTATGTTTTGACATTCTTCTGGCAAACTTCTTGCATGATTCGGGAATGAAGCCAAGTGCTTTCAAAACATGAGAGATATACACCTAAGTGCCTTCAGGGTATGCCGAAGTTCAGGAATAGACCTCTAGTGTTGACTTGACATGACATCTTTCATATGTATGTGAAAGGAGGAGTGTTTTTGAAATATTATCAGTAGTGTTTCTTGTGGTGGATGAGGAACAACCAGTTTTCTTTGAGTATTAGGAGATTTTTTTTAAAAAATATTTTTAATAAATGAAAAAAAACAGTAGGAATGTTAACCCCTCTCAGATTCCTGAAGCCGTTTACCAATGTGAAATAGCTTCCCATGGGTTCACCTTTGTGTTCTTATAGATACTTTTTTGTTCTTAAACTTTTGTAATGCTTTTGTTCCTTAGTAATGACTTCATAGCAGTGCTCTTCTCAGGTTTTCTGCTAGGATGTCAGCCCCTGTGCCTGCACTGCACCCTGTAGTGTGAGAAGTTTGCATCAGTGTCCAACAGGGCTGTAGTACAGTGGCAAGTTGGTGGCTGGATTGCCCTTCGGGCAAGCAGGAGCTGTGGGATTGCATTTCCCTCAGGCACAGAAAGTTGCAGAACTGGGTCAGCTGCGTCCTGGGTGAGTTCTCTGCGACTGGGTACCTGTGTGGTTACTCAGAAGGAGGATTTCACGTAGTTGAGAAAATTTTGCAAGTAATATGAAACTATTATCTTCTTTCTAAATATAGTCACTTCTATTTCCATAATAAATTTGATAAAATAATAGCATGAAAAAAAAATCTGGCATGTAAAATACTGTGGCTTCATATATGTCCGTGCATTTGTTACATATCTTTGATGTCAGTTTTTAGAATACAACAAAGTTAAAAGTCAGGTTATTTAAAAATGCTTATTAATAATATCTTTATATATATAAATATGTATTTTATATAGATATAACCCAAGTTTTTATTAATAGGGGAAAACCCACAGAATTCCATTCTAATTCGTTGCATCGTGGTTGAGGAGAAAACCTCATTTGTTGAAGCATGTGGTGTTGGAAAGTACCCTTGTACAAGTTAGTGGAAACCCTGGCATTTTACCCATTTTTCCACTCCTCCTGTGAAGACAAGTCAGATTCCTTGGGATTTGTAAAAGTCATAAACAAAGAACATGAAGTATACAGTTATAGCTGATTTAAAACTAACCATTCATTAGTGTTGCTCGTGTGTGGAAAGAACATCTGCGTGTAAGAATCTTTTGGTTGAGAAAACATAGTTTAGCAGAACTAAAGGAATAGTTACGGACAGATCACATCTCAAGTTTAGGTTTACTGTTCGATAGAATTAAAATGGTTTTGCTTCAAAAAAATGGAAGGCTTTTTTGGAAGAGCTGAGCTGAATTTCTTCTTGTGCCTTGTCTATACAGAATTGAAGCTTTTCCATATGGAAGAGCCTCCAGCTGTGACTACTCTGCTTTATCAGACTGTTGTGAAGGATAGCCAGTCTTTGTGAAGTAAATGCAAAGATGGTCTTTGTAAAAATCATGATAGAACATGCTGCCATACAGCAATGATGAAAACTCCCACAAAAACCTGTCGTTCGGGATAGCATAGCTCTCTAGTTCCTCTAAACAAGACCTGTGTTTTCCAGGCATGTCATGGCATAACATGACTATTTCAGTTAAGACTATTTAGTTTCTTATTGTTCAAAACTATTAATTTAGTTGCTGGTTCAATATGGAAACTGTTTTCTGTATTTCTGTGATGTGAACTGAAGTAACTGCTACTTTGAGTATTGATTTAAATTTTCTAGAGATATTTGAAAACTTAGAATACCTTTTAATTTTATATGATTTTTAAATATGTAGGCATGACCCTGCAGGGTTTTTTGGGGAGTGGTCAAAGCAATTTTGGCAGAGCATAATCTCAACTACATGTGATTTTTATTTTTAAAGCCAAAAATACATAAGAAACAATTCAGAAAAAGGATGAGAGGATTGGAGTAGGAAAGGCCATGTGTCTTTAGTTATCACAGTCAGCAGGGGAGTATCAGAGCACAACTTCAGCCATGGGTTGCGTTTGTCCATCACCCGAGACATTTGGCCCTTGATCTAAATCCTGTAGTAATTTCCTTAGTTTTTTGGGTGGCTGAATTGTACCTGCATTACCAAAACTGACACATGCAAGAATTACTGGCTTTGAAAGACTTAGCCTAACCTACTTACCTGATTTTAGGACTCTTATTTACATCAATTCAGTATACATGCTACTGAATGGTATACAGCTGATTAATGTGTTAATAGAATAGCTCATGCTATGTATATTCATAAATTTACAACCAATTCAAAATCTTAATAACGATAGAGAAAACATTCTTTTTGACCTGTGCCTTATATGCACTCTTGAATATTAGCAGTTAATTTTAAATGAAAAGTATTTATCTTTTAGGTACTGATTATAAATAATGGAAAAATATTTTCCAGTGTGTCTGTTATTGCCTGCCTTTAAATATGTTCTAGAAACCAGTGGGAGATTTGGCCTAAAATTCAGTAGACACCATCTTGTGTTCTTATGGAAACATTTGATTAACAACATGGAGCCTAACAGTTTTAAGTCAAACTCATAATACATTTGAATATGATTAATAAGTAACATAAGCATCAAGAAAGATGGTACAGGACCATACACTTGCCTGCTTCATGACATAATTGCATCTTCTCCTTTTTTTTTTTTTCTTCATGTAAACACCAGAACTTGTGAAGGACAAAAAGCCTCCAGCATAGTTCTAGAATGACTTACATTTCAAAATATTTTTTCACTACTGAGTAAAAAGATTTATTGGATTTGTGAGCAATATGTTTCTGTTTTCAATGCATTATCCTTTGTTTTGTACTAGGTGTGGGCACTCTCCCGTGTACCGCTGCCGTGAGATGTCGGGTCGGGCCCTTGTTCCATTCGTTCTGGTAAATGAAGTACCACACACAGTGCTGTCCTTGCTGCAGGGGCTTCCAGACTCCTCCAGTCATTGCATACGACAGAACAGTATTCATGGAACGCTGCTGCAAGTAAGTTTTTGAGGGTCATTCTTCACTGGGTTTTTTGTGGTTTGTTTTTTTACTGTACGGGTTTTGTTGGATTCTTTTTGGTCATATCTGACAGCCAGATAACACACAATGAGTTGTGCTTAATGTTCACACATTGTCAAAACATATATTAAGACCGATTTTCAGTGGATTCTGTCAGATGATAAATGTGGAATGCACATTTCAGCTGTCATTAGAAGGCAGTAAGCTGTAAATAGTAACATTTGCATTTCATATAATAGTTCATCTCTGGAAATTAAAATGCTTTAAGAGCAAATATCTTTATCGGAATGTATTTACAGAGAGATCTGTGTAACTTGCCCAAAAAGACTGAGCAAACTTCAGGCAAAACTGAACTTCAAGCACCACCAGCATTGTATATATTGAGACTTGCTCCTTACCCACGTATTTATTTATTACTTCATTTGCTTTTCCTGCTACACCAACAGCTTCCTGTCAATGAGCTGTATAATTTGTGGTAAGCGTTTTACTCTTGTCTTCTGGAAACATTCTGGAGAATAGCTCACTTATCAGAAATTTCTTCATTTCCCTTATATCATTCCTTTGGTTTATGGCAGTCAGTTCACTGTGTTTGATTTTTGAGCTATTGTGGTAATAAGTTACTAATTTTTATTGCCTGCTTTTCACAAGCAACCCTCCAACAAAGCCATATTGTACACGATCAGCTCTGTTGGTCTGCCTTAATTGGCAAGCTTTCTAGGTATGTGTTCCCACTGTAAGCTGTGTGGTGGGGGATGTGTGGTTGTTTTGATTTGATATTTAATTATATCTTTTCCAGCATATTATTTCCCTTTAAAACCATGACCTTTCAGGAAATCCAGGACAGGGAAATGAGTGAAGTTCGCTAGAGCTGTTAATGTCAACTTTACCTGTAAACGGTTTCAGGCAATTGAATTTGGAGTTGGATGATGATTGGTTACAGTGAAGGTTTTTGCAGGGCATGGGATGATCTCCTGCTCTGAAAAGCAGTTCACGCATCTGATATGTACAAGTGCTTAGTACTGTGAGCTGCTGCATCCGTGTGGGGAGGGGGAGAGTGCCATCATGAAATTACCTGTGCAACCCTGCTGTGTCACAACTCAGGAGTTAGGAAGAGAGGGTTGTTCCAAGAGTGAGAATTAAATGCTTTCTTAGTCCAAAATGTTTATAACCCTAGTTACGAGGTATGGATTGGCTATAGTGTATAAAACTATTGTCTGCTTTTTAGTGACCTGGGTAAAAAAAATGCAAATCATAATAATGGAGGGCTGGATATCAAAGAGCCCATAAGATGATCTAGTTTTTAATATCCAGTATTGCTAACGTGGTCTTATGCGTAGGTGTAGGGAGTTTTCCATACCTGTGAGACAGGAGATACTCTCAGGGCTTTAACCTGATTTTTCATCAGTTTCGAGCAGCTACTAGAAACTACCGCTGCAATTGGTACTGCACCAGGAGAGACTGTGCTGTCAGAGTATGATATTGTTCCAAAAAATGTCAATTATACCCTAACAGTTCGCCCGTTTGGTTTCTCACATTTGTCTTGGGCTTTGATTTTACAGCTTCTGAAACAAGGAAGTTCAAAACCTTTATTTAATGCTTAATTTAATTTAGTGTATGACTGAAATGCTGAACTATCTGTTGCTAGTTTAAAACACCAAAATATTCAGAAGAAATACTGTAGAGTGATAAAGATATGCCAAAAAGGGAGGCAGGGTGGTGGTCTTTGTTATTACCTCTAAAACACTAATGCCAGGTAGTTCAGAACATAGTTAGTTAGTTACTTCCTGTAAATAGAAAGGAAAGTACTGTGACTTTCAGGGTTTGCTGGATGCATGATGTCAGTTTTCTTTTTATCAGTATAAGTTGGGACTTGCAAAACTGCTGCTAAGGCTCACTGAACTGTAGAAAATTATGCTATGGAATTATTTGTTAGAACACTGTTTCTCGGAAGGCTTACTTGAAGAGACAGTGATCTGGCAGCATTCAAAATTGTTTGCACTGTATTTCCATGACACACTAGAGAATTTATCATCCTCCTTGACACAAAACAAAAAGAAAAATCCCTACTAAAAAGAGCAAGTCTGTACAAAACTCTAAAATTCAGATTTTTCCAGCAATAAAAAGCCAATGTCTTATGAAAATGGAACTCAGTAATTTCATTTGTTCCATCACATTGGAAGCTACTAAATTCATTGCCTGAGTTTTTTATTTCAGTGTTCATATGCTGTCAGTTCTTAAATAAGAACGTTGGAATTATTCAGAATTAAAGCTTATGTGGCAATGCCAAATGCAATGAATCTTGAAGGTATATTTCAGTTATATTTCAGAGTTATGTAATCACTTCATCTGTTGCAAGACAAATGTTAATTTGTAGAAAGATCATTAACAAAGAGTCCAGCATGGAGTGCTTGTCCAAATGTGGCCTGCTTTTCAAAATGCTGAGATGGCCAAAGAGGGATTTTTTTTTTTGTTTTTGACAGTGGATGCAAATATGTTGTATTTAACCTCAGACCTCTGCATTGTGTGAAAACACAGCATTTTCTCCCCAGTATGCTTACTGTAGCTCAATTTAAATAGGAATTGGAATGTGCATGAGGCTAAAATAATCTTACGCTTTACAGGTTTTATAGACTAATCTTTTTCAAGAACTATCCAGGAGAAATACTGCTGTTCTGTAGCTCTTAGGAAACTGATGATATTCTTCAAGAGGCAGTTCTGCATCATAAATAAATGCAGTGACTTGAATAAGACAAAGCAAAATCTTTTCGATGTTTAGTGTTTCCTTTATGAGTGCAGTTTCTGCTTTGCTCCATAATCCAAAATGGCATGGAGGATGGGCTGGGGGAGAGGAATCAAGATTTTGATCTGCAAGAAAACACAGAAGTCTTGTACTAGCCTTCTTGGATGATGAAATGTTTCTGGCTTGTTTTTTTTAAGATCTAGGTTTTTTAGCTGATCAGCTGAAAGAAAGAGTTCGTCCAGAGCTGTATGTAGAGAATTCTGTAAGTGTATGAAAATTTATGACTAGAGAAGCTTTTATGTTTGTGTGTCTTTTTGACTTTTGGCAGTTGCTGAGGCACTTAGAGTATTTGGAAAGGTTGTGAAATTTATTTATCAGAGGATAAAATGTTCTTTTGACCTTCTGCCTCTTTAGGGTTGGAATTCTTGCAGTATGTATACTATCTGTCCAGAATAATTGAGAAGTTCAGAATGAACCAGTAGTTAGTTCAGAAATGTTTTGTTCAATAACCTGTACTTGTGATTAGTAACTTCCATATACTGGTTTGACTAAGAGTGTTACAAGTCATGCAGGTAGGGAATGGATAAAAAGTGTAATAACACATCAGCTTGGAAAAATTAGTTCTTTACTGAATGCAAAGTAAGAAGAAACATACTGAAGCAAGAGCATGCAGAGAGGAAATTGGAAAGGCCAGGGGAAATATTTGCTGTAGTGTTCAAGAGAATACAAGAAATACTTAGTATTGGAAAGTTGGAAGGTATTGATAGCTGATTATTCAAAGGTATGCTTTCCTCCGTTAATTTGCTAACGGTCAAATATTAGAAGCTACTTCCTAACATTAAGGATGCAGTAATGTTCAGCACTTACAAATAGTGTATCTGCCATGATATATATAAGGTTTTGCTTGGGCCTGGAAGTTGGACAGATAATCACTTGTGATTCCTGCCAGCTTTCCCTCTAGTTTTTAATGATTGTTTTTATGCTCCCAGTGATTGGGGCATCTTTATGAAGCTATACAGAATCTTTGTGGACCTGTTTAATCCTTGTTTGCATAGATTTGTTGGCATAACATTCATAGCTTTTATTGTTGTATGTGGTCTTATCTAAACAATGCAATTTTGATGTAAATTACTTAATTGGTTTTTAAGATTGTTATTGCAAATAAGCAATTAAATATTATACTACATGAATTTTACTCACATTGGAAATAACTGATGGAACCTTTGAACAGTTTTTTGGTACAATTTAGATAACATGTTCCATACACTTACACTTTACACTGAACAGAATCGAAGAAGGTGAGCTTCTCTGCATACTAGGGAAAGAAAGCTTGAGCCTGTGTTATTCCTAACCATGGCTTTTACTAGTATAGGCTGAGATGAAGATAAGTATCTCAACCAGATTCATCTCCAGATGGGCTTTGGCTTCCCTGATGGCATATCTACATGCTTGGACTGTGTTACTGTTTATCTCACAGGTTACGTGTCCCTGCTTCCACCTTCTGTGTGCTCCCTTTCTATCATAGAATCATAGAATCATAGAATCGATTGGGTTGGAAAAGACCTCAGAGATCATCAAGTCCAACCCTTCATCCAAC
>JAWWEU010000111.1:25462907-25497535 GCA_035583155.1 Acropternis orthonyx | reverse complement strand
ACCTCTAAGCCTCCTCTTCTCCAGACTAAACAACCCCAGCTCCCTCAGCCTCTCCCCATAGGACTTGTGCTCCAGTCCTTTTACCAGCCTCGTTGCTCTTCTCTATGTTGCAGTTTGTCCAGGAGCTCCTTGTTCATCCATTCAGGCCCCCTGGTATATTTGCCTGGCTTGTTGCTATGGACTGTACCTGAGCTTGGAGGAACTGGTCCTTGAGTATCAACCAGCTTTCTTAGACCCCAGTCCCATAGCAAGCAGATCCAGGAGGTGGCCAAAATCTGCTCTCATGAAGTCTAGGGTTGATCTTGCTTTTACCAGGCTCTTTCTTCTCAACATCCTCAACTACATCATCTTGTGGTCACTGCAGCCAAGATTGCCTTTTATCTTCACATCCTCAGTTAATCATTCTTTCTTTGTTAGTGTGAGGTCCAGAGCACCTCTCTGTGTTGTTTCCTCTATTGCATTTGTCAGGAAGTTGTCATTGGTGCTCTCCAGGAAGCCCCTGAGTTACTTACTCTGTGCTGTGTTGGTCATCCAGCAGATACCAGAGTGGCTGAAATTTCCCCCTGAGGACCAGGGCCTGAAAATGCAAGGCTGTTTCTAGCTGTCTGTAGAAGGTCTCATCCATTTGTTCTGCCTGGTTTGGTGGCTTATAGCAGACACCCACTGCAGTGCCACCTATACTGGTCTGCTCTTTAGTCCTTACCCAAAAGCTTCCAGTTGGCTTATTATTCATCCCCAGGAAAAGCTCTGTGCATTCCAGTTTTCTGTCATAGAGAGGTCAACTTCCATATTCTCATTTTTCCCATCTGTCCTTCCTAAAGAACTTGTATCCCTCCACTGCATTACCCCAAACCTGTCAGCTATTGTATTTTGTCTCCACGATCCCAAGATCACAACTTTGCACAGAAACCTCTTGATTTTTCTAATTCTTTAACCTCTTCCTTTGAGTGCTTTGACATGAGGAAAAGTCGCAGGGACCCTAAGCAAGATTTGTCCAGAAAATGAGACAGCACCTTTAATTCATTTGGTGGGGGATTATTTATGATTATTAAAAAACCCTCCCAAATGCATGGACTTTCAGATTGGTTTGCCAAGGAAAGCAGATGTTAAACTTCAGCTTTTGTTTTTATCTTGTAAGAATCGGTTAACATGATTGATGCTGGATTTCAAAGGCTGTGTGATGTGCACAGATCGAGAATCCAGTTGTTTTTAGTTCAGTAGAATAGCAGCAGTGTGACTGGAGCTTTCAGTCACTGTTCTGCACTCATTAGTTTCAAGAAATCTTTTTCACATTTGTATACTGGAAAAATCTGTACTCTGAGAGCAAATATACCCTTACATACAAGAACAATTCCTTGGACAGCTGCCATCAATCATGGAGCAAACATAATTACTGTTAAAGTTTATTTGTTTTTCAAATGAATGAATCTCCACATCAATTTACTCATTATCTTGTATGTTATCAGTTTGATCTTCACATTCACTTTGGCAAGCCTACAGTTACATATTTATAGAACACAGGGGATTAGGTCAATGGAAGTTATTAAAAGAGGCATTGTGTTTTCATTTGACTTGTCTGTGCCTTGTTCTGAAATGTTGAAGGTGCTAACTTACTTTCCAGAGGTCTGGTGTGGATTTATAACTACATGCTAACAGTGTCTAGCTTGAGATTGGGATACAAACCAGTACAAAAATTTTGCTTCTTCTATCTGTCCATTCTGTTTGAAGAGCTTTTTGCATTTCTTTTGGCATCTTTTGGGCATAGATTAGGAGGAAGAAGGATTTAATGACTTATCCCTCATGATTTGCTTCTTATATATGGAGGGAACTAAAGGACTTTACTTAAGTGTGCCTCCACTTACTGCCTCCATCAAGAGATGGATTGCATTGTCCAAATTTAAGCTTTTGATAGAAGTTCCCAGCTGCACATATCATTGAGGAACAGTTTCTGTCTGGAAGCTGCTTTGTTTGTGACAAGTTTTTGGTGGTACTTTGTACAAACCATTGAACAACTGCATAGAATAAAATTTAAAAACCCCTCTGCTGGTCTGTCACATCCTTGCAGGTGAATCCTTCCTGTTATGACTGGTTTTGGTCAAAACTGCTGTAACTCAAAGTCACAGAAATTCTGCTTGGTCTGTTATGGTCCCGAGGAAGATTTCTTTCTATTCCCCATCATCTCATCTGAGGCCTGGCTGGTAGTTTCTCTTCTCCTTACTGCCATCTTCTCACTTAATACTATCACTTTGACACTTCTACTGATTTATCCCAAATTTTGTTCCCTAAGCATATGCCAGTGTTTTTCATTGCAAGAGAAAAGCTGTATGTCCTTCTCTTTGGAATCTGTTCTTAAAGACATACAAAATATAACTGGCAAGACAGATGAAACAGAGAATTTGTTATGCTTTGATGCAGAATTAAAACTTCATGAACATAAAAGTGGAAATTCACTTATTCAATGCTGGTTTTCAGTGTCATCATTCAGCAGTCAGTTGTTCTTCACAAATTATTATGCTTAGTATTCAAATTTTCTCCACACTGACTTTTCCCAAAAATTCTGCAGTTTCAATTAGCTAAATCGGTATTAGAGCAGTAGGCTGGTTCAAAGAAGCATGTGGGGTTGGTTTTGGTTTGGTTTTGTTTCTTGGTTTGGTTTTTTTATGTTCACTAATTCAAACAGTTCTGTTTGGCATATGAATGCAAAGTCTTATGCAAGGGATTTTGGTTTGAGTTTTGAAGCTTTTTTGTTTTGTATTTGAAACAGGCAGCACTGTTCTATCTCTCTCAAATCTAAAGAACAGAATGAGTCACATTGACTTAGTCATTTGCATGTGACAGAAATTATACTTAATAGGAGATAGAGGGCTTCATAACTCTTTAAATTATTTAACATTAATTTTAAAGATTAAACTTCCTACTGACTTCAGTGGGACAAGAAATTGGCAGGTGCTTTTCAGGGAATTGGCAGCATCCCATAGAATTAGACCCATCTTCCTGAAAATACTTGAAAATGAAAGAATCTAGAACCCTTGTGTTAAAAAATAATAATATGATTTAAAAACCTGCATGGTGAGTAGTTTTTCTGTACAGGGCTTTTATCATAGAATGGTTTGGGTTGTAAGGGACTTTAAAGACCATCTGGTTCCAACCTGCTGCAGAGGGCAGAGACACCTTTCCCAAGACCTCAAAGCCCCATCCGGACTGGCCTTGAACACTGTGAAAGTGATGTACTGCTTCTACATTTCTATATGGAGTTTATTGAATATATCAAGGTTTGTGCAATGGTAGAACTCTAAATTATCTGTATCAACTCTTTGGGCATGCTGATGTTTTAAGTCTTAATGGAGAGCTAGAAGAAGTGATTTAAAGAGGAAAGAAGTGATTTAAAGGACGGTTGGAGACTTCATTAGAGCAGGAGGAAAGCCAGGACAAGAACATAACCTCAGAATAGCCATACTGGGTCAGGTAAAGATTTGAGTCATTGTGCTGCTTCCAGCAAGGACCAATAGCACAAGTCAAGGAAAAAGAGTAGGACAGACCAAGCAGCTGAAGAAACTTCTGCATGTGCTGTCTTAGTGTACAGTCCTCTTAAGCCAAAAATGTATGGAGGTGTATGGCTTTGAAGATAAAAATTAAGTACATGCTTGTACTGATGAAAAGAGGCAGTTTATGATGAAAACATCAATATGTTAGGTAGTTTAATTATCTGGCAGAGTTGGATTAAGAGAGGTTGTTGTTGATGAAAGTAATGAAAGTAGAGTCTGCCTAATGAATGTGGATGCCTCTTTCCTTCCTTTGAGCGAACGAAGATTTTAGGTTAAGTTGTTCCAAAACAAGGTCAAGCTTTAGGTATTTGAGATTACGATCACTCTTTTGTTTTATGAGTTTAATACTTGGACACTTACTCAGGGGACTAAAGACAGTTTAAATAATTCGAAAATAAAGCAGAGAAGAGTGATGCATGAAGAAGAGCTAGCAAGCAGTCACCGGACTTTCCTTATTACAGGACTGAATAGATAATAAAACCCTACACACTCTACTGACTAAGAATGTGGGAATATGACCACAGGAGACAAATTAGTCAAATACGTCTTAAAGGTCATTCTTAGATATTGGTCATTGTAGCTGGGTGAAAGAGAGAAGTATACTATTCATTAGTTTGACCTAAAAATCCTTAATGTGAATTACCAGCAGGATAGTCAGTGGCCACATTTCTTTCTTGTTTTGTTTTGAAGACAAAGACTCTCGAGAGTTTGAGAGAATGAATGGGGAAGTAGTGTATTGTTTATATGGTTTTATTCGGTAGCACAGAAACATTGACTGTGGTGAATTACATTTTATTTGTCTTGGCAGTAGTGTTTGAAGTGTAGCAGTTCAATGTTGGCTTATAAAACTCAATATAGTAAACAAATGTTACATTATCTACAGATCAAAGAAATAAACCTGCTAAAATTAAATATTTTCCAGTGAAAACTTCCTTCCAGCTGTTTCTTCTCTAAGCTCAGTTTTTAGTGTTCAAGATAAGCCTTACTTTTAAGATTAGTACAAAGAGAAAAGAAATATTGATGTCAAGTTGAAAACATTCACTTATATGTAGCTGGCAATAACAGAACAGTTGTCTTGTTTCTTTGTGTTGTAAATTCATATTAACTGTTACATAGAGGTACACTGATATAAGGAGGCAGTAAGTGTTCGAGAACAAGATTTGTATTTATGAATGCAACTGAGTTCCAAGAATGGGAGGAGGCAATCTCTGAAAGAAAATCATTGATAAGATTTTGCCAGAGGTTGTCCTTCAACTGTTTGGGGTTTTTTTTTAATTAAAAAAAAAAAAGGAAAAAGAAAAAAACATGTAGTACTGCTAATTGATTGGTCAGGTCTGCTGGTTGTACATTGCTTTGAAGTTGCTTTAACTATAATTAGTAATGCTTCCAAATACTGTCTCTTGACTTCCTAAGACATGTCACCAGTTCTTAAAAAGACATAGATTTAGGCAGCTCTTGCAACTCCATTAAGTCTTTTCATTCAGTTTCTGCATCATTATTGAGTTCCTTCCTGCAACAGCTAAGGATATGTGGAGATGCTGTTGTTGTAAACCTTATGTTCATATCTTTGAAGTAAAAAAAGCATGGTTTTAGTACAGAATGAGCAACATTCATCAGTCAGTGAAAACAAGGGACTGCTGCTTTTAATTGAGAGGTAACTCTAATAAATAATGACTGCTCTGGGTTGTGCCAGGGAGAGCATGACAGTTGCCCCCTCTGTACAGTGAGATGTGTGACTTGTGGGATGCAATGTCTCCCTCTCTCCCATGCCCCAGATTTTGACGCTTGTTACTGTGGTTATGTCAAGCTTTGCAAATGTTTTGGCCTCACTGGTCCAGTGCATCTAGTTCCACTCTTTAATGAATAAAAGCTCCTGCAACCCACATTGCTAGCAGAGATTTTGGGGTGCCTGTGTTTGAGCTACCCTGCCTGGAGTTCATTTACAGCTATAAAGCATCATTAGTGTTCATCTACCTTCTCTAGTTATGTATTGGATAAAGGTGCAGAAACTGAAAACACTATATATAAATGTGGTTATATAAAGCAATTTTTATTAGGTGCTAGGATTAAACTAAGGAAAGAGAAATCTTCCTTCTAGGTACAGTTTTCACAATGGATAGGTTATTTTGTTCTTTCATGAGTGGAATGTTAGAAACAAATACTGTTGAAACAGTATTTTTCTCTTTACTACTCAAGTCTTCCTGAAGAGGGTTGAACTATTCTAGGCACTGTTTGGTTAACGTGATTTAGACCTCCCAGAACAGCAATTGAACTTGTCTAAGTCTAAATTTCTAAGTGTTCATTTCTGTTCATATTTCTTGCACCTGTTTTGTATTATGAATCTATAAGTATCCCTCCTGATTAGTCAGAGAAGCAATCCTATCAGTGTCAGTGGCAGAGGATGTTTTTTCAGTTGGGGAGGAAGAAACTTGTAAAGTGTACTTGAAGGTATAATATTCTCCTAGGTGGTTCAGTGAATTAATATAGTACTCAATAGTATTCATTTTTCACCTCCAAAAACATGTTTTTGATCCCACCCGCATGGGATTTTTTCCCTTCCTTTTGATCTAGGAACCACGTCTTTAAAAACTTTCAGAGCCAAAAAGGAGATAATCCTGAATACACTTCCTGGATATACTTTTAAAAATACCTTCCATGGTAAGTTCTGAGTGCTTGAGGGTATATGAAAAATACTTATGAAAAGTAAGGGGTTTTTACTATGCTCTGGGCTTTCAGTTGTTCAGGCTATAGTGATAAATGGGGGCAGGTGCCTTCTATGGTCTTTGGAAGCTTTCTCAGCCTGTTTACAAAGAGAAGAATGTCCTGCAAAAAAGGAGAAAAAAGCTGGGAAAATGGGCATATAAAAGAATGCTGGATGGGAGAACTGAATGAAAAGGGAGAAGTGGTTTTAACTGGGTACCTACTCAGTAATGACTTAGCAATGTTGAAGGCCAGGATGCAAGAATCTCAAATAGTGGAACAAGAAATTGAAAGGAAGAGAGGAGGAAAAACCTGGAAATCTAAGAAAATGAAATAAAATATACCAAAACAAGAATAAGACACTTTTTCAGTGTGTGAAAATTAATTTCAGAGTGTTGATGCATCAAATTAGAATTTTTTGAATTAATGTAGTGTACTTTTTCTGTCTTCAACCAAGTTTAAATCATGTTAGTTGCTTTACTTTTTTTAGTGTTTGTGTCACAGGCACAAACTTATTAATTTAATTATTTTTGAATACCAGCATTTCTGGAGTAGTTGTTCTCGTGGTGCTAAAATTTTCTAGGAACATTTTTTTCACATGGCTGTTTCACTTTGTGTGGTTGGTTTTTTTCCACTCAGGCACTAAATTACTGAATCTGAACTATGGCATACTCTGGAAATGTGTTCCTCTGATTTTGTTCCTCCAATTCTGTTTATTCAGAGGCCAGAAAAGAATGGGAAATGGATATTCAGGCTGAGGAAGGATTGTGCAGAAATTTAACTGACATAAAGGAACTACATGGGACAGAAAGTTTGTGGGTGCAGGACTAAGAAGAATATTCGTTATATTGGATCTAGTGGTGAAGTATTTATTTGGAGGATTTGGAGTAGTGCTGTGCTGTAAGGGTCTGTCTGTGTTTTGCTTTTAGGTCAAGGATGATGTGGGGAGCAATGCTCTATTGAAAGGAAATTTTCTAGTAGAACATGCTCCCAGTTTTGGGGGGGTGGCTGCTCTCAACTAATAACGTGGATTCTGAGTTGGGTCTTCAAAAATTTGGCTTCTGGTGGAGCTGCAGGCAGCTCTTGGACCTGAAGTACCCTGCAGAGCCTTCATCAGGTCCTGGAAACAGCCTAGGTGTGGTCTAACTGCAAAGAGAGCAAGGGGGATGCTGAGGTTATATATGGATGCTTTTAAATTTATCACTTCTAAGTTCAAGATCCCTCCTTTTCTCTGCTCCTTCTTTCATAAAAGATACCAGTTGTCTTTGAGTCATCAGAGTCTCCTTGATGTTTGGGAGCATATAAATCTCCCACACAGCTTCAAGCAAACAAGGAATGAATAAAGGTTCTGAAGAAATTATAAGCAGCAGGTGCTTCTATTCTGTCCTCCCTCATTGCTTCTCGGACTTGTGCCTCTGTTATCTCTCCCTGTTTCCCCTGGCACCCTCACTATCATCTCACTCCTGCCAGCTCTTGTTTCAGGTGCGTGCCCCTCCATATCTCTGTTCTGGACCTCCTCCTCTGTTAAAGGGTACAGGCTGTCCTGGTATGTTGTTGTTTATTGCACTGGGGCACTGCCAGAAGTGCAGCACAAACGTGTCTGTGTATTGATTTTACTCAGAAGCACACACTTCAGATTCAGCAAGTCTTCACGTCTACAAGGAATGTCTCAACCTATATTTGGCAGGTGACCTCTCCGGATTGCAGTTGTTCATTTTTGGCCCGTTTTTATTGAGAAAAGTAAGCAGTGGTTATTTCCCCTCTCCCCTCAAATATGCAGAGGTATTTCTGTAGTTGCAGAAAGGTGTTTGTGTCAGAAGGGGTATTGGGAAAGCTTTTAAGCTTGGAAATCAGGTTTGGGGTTTTTTGGTGCAAATGCACCAACAATATCAAACCTTCTGTTTTACTGTGAGAAGTCACTTATGAATTCAGCACTTCAAATGAAATGAAAGATACTGAGTACTTACAGTTCATACTGAGTTTGACTTCGGTGTTGTTTCTTAGTACCTTTTCATCCTCTCAACAATCCAAATGCATGCCTCTGTTTAGCTTTATAATATAAAGTTGCTATTCTTAAAGGAAAAAAAAAACCTGTTTAAGGTAGTAAAAGTCAACTTCAAACTTCTCTTGTTCCCCTAAAAACACTTCTGTAGCAAACAAAATGCCTGTTATGTACTCGTTTCATGTTTGCAAATTGAAAGAAATCTTTCATTTTTTCTCCTGAGTTACTGACTGTCTTGTTTTTGTTGGTGAAACAGACACCACTGGCAAATAGAACAGGAAATGTTAAGAGAACAATGATCACTTTTTTTTCAAAGGAAATATAGATGGAGCTATTCTTGAGTTCATGCTTGACATGTTTCTTACATTCTGATTTTTGTATGTATTGAACCATTTTTTTGCTAGAAGAAATGCCAGACAGAACCTTTGCTGTTTGGAATGAAGTGACTTTTGAACCTAGATCAACTCCAGGTGAAGAAGAATTTTTAAATCATTTTGTCAGTACGTTATGTGTAACACCCTAGATACTTCATACTTTTTAGGTTATTATGTTAACAAAAAAATAATATCAACATGAAAATATTTATGTGTTATGGTGATGCTGCTATTTTCCTATTTAGTGAATACTACATCTTCTTTAGGCTTTTTTGGTAGTGGGTAGAGGTGAACGTAGTAACACTTCACATATACATCCTGTAGCCAGGTAGTTGTTAGTTGTTGTTATTTCCTGATGTAACCTCTAATAAAAAGCCGGTGCTGTACATGTGTATCCTGTCTTGAAGCATAAAACCACAGCCTATAGAAAGTCCTGAAGCATTTCGAAGGGAAGTACCCTTTGGGTACTGCTCCCTTATGGGAGTCTTGTTGAGCAGGTAGGATTTCAAACCTCTGTGATGGTGCTAGTTAGCGTTGTATTAAAAGTGACTATAAAAATAATCAAGGGCTTCCAGCAATAGGAGTACCTTTTTTTTTAATTTGCTATTTTGAGACAATCGTGTACTTCTGAATTATCATATTGTAAGAAATTATTTTAAAATTAATCAAACTAAAACAAGTTCTGTAGCTATCAGGAACTGATGAGGCAATACTATTATTAGTGTAATTCTTTTGGATTATTGTACAATAATCAGAGGCATTTAAAAATTATATTGCAGCATCAGGCATCTTCAGTTGTTGGAAGTGAAAGAAAGAGCTTATAAAAGCCAAAATTAAACATTTTTATGTTTAACTAGTTTGAAAATATACCCAATATGGCCTCTTGGTATCAGTGATTACTGGGAAGGAGAAAAGTGCGATCTTTGAAACCTCATACTGCTTTTAGCAATAAAAACACAATATTGTTTTCCCTAAAAAAAAAAAAATAGGAACTGTTGGTAACAGTGGTAGATACACAGTATTAAAGGAGGAAATATAACTACAAAGTAATGTAACCTTTAGAGTTGTTTCATGTTCATAATTTTTCATTTTTCTGAAAAGTCCTGTTGTGCGCATGGATAGGAAAAAGTTATTTTTACATTAAAGACTTTCAGACAGATACACTGAATATACAGCCTTGTCATTCAAATCCAATTTGACGTAAGAATTAATAATTCTAATAACATTTAAAACTATCTTCAGTCTTGTATAACATGGTACTTAGAACAGCTGAACAAGAAGTTAATTTTGTGTAAACTTTAATTTGTGAACTTCCATGATCACATGGTCCAAATAAATGATCTCATCATGAATATTTCCTAAATTGCGAATGTTCTTAAATTTATCATGTCCAGCTCTGAAATTATTACAGCAGTAACCTCTTGGGTGTTTTACTCTGAGTGCAGTAGGCTATCAGATTTCCTCAGAAAAAGAGATGTTTGTAACGACCATAGCCTTTAACACTATTTTTCCATCAACTCTTTGACTAGTTTAGTCTTGCTAATGTTTTCCCATCAGTCTTTTCCTTTCGGAGGAATTTATGTTCCATCCAAGTGTTATCTTTGAATTCAGTTTTATTTCAGAGATATTTATAAAGATTAGATAGGACAACAGGAAGACGGGCTTAGAAGGTGAGAGTCAATCATTTTTTTTTTTTTTTTTCATTCAGTCAGTACATGAATGGGGCTTAGGATGGGTTTATCTACATGGAGGATGCCTGGGGTTTTACACAAACAGCTTTGTTGAATAGAATTACAGCACCATGATTAGCCACAAAAATCCTCAAAAAGATTGCAGTGATGCAATTACACAAGTATAAAGCACTTCAGAGGTGTCCCTGCATGATGCCATTCAGTTTTGGTTTTGTGAGCAGGAGGTGTTTGTTGTCATAGACTTGGAACTGAATTAGGCAAACTTGATTTGGGTGGTTTTTTTTCTTTAATTAACCTGTTTTCCTGTGAATAAGATGGGTTATTTCAGGTGGCAGATATGATATTTGACTAATTTGTACAGTAACTAAAACAGAACTAGGTGATAAATTTGAGGAATTTTTACTTTCTTTCATGGTTTATAATGCAAAACATTCATACTCAGTATTGCTACTGTATTATATACAATGCTATCTGCTCTTCACAGATTTATATAGTGAAAACCATAATGTCATCAATTGCTATTTTATTTTTACTGTTTTACTTGTTTAACAAAAGGCTTTTACTCTATTGTTATCTGTAACTTACTAGGAAAGAACTCATCCTTCTTCACATTAAGTAAGTAAATAAATAAATATGTGGACTCCCCTTATGCAGCTAGTTGATAATTTTTATTGCCCTGTAAGGCAAACAAGACTGATCAAGTGCAGAGAAAAGCCTTAACAGTGTTTGGAGAGGGAAGGAGGGAGCTTGGTTTCAAATAAGATTCTCTTGTTTTTCCAAGTGCAGTTAAACCATGGTATTGTTTGGAATTCATGTAGACACCTCAACTACCTTAATGGATTCCCTAACTTCTGACACCTTCTTCCTAATTAGTTTTATCTTTTTTGCCAAATTGAAATATTTTTAGTGTTTGAGTTTATTTGAAGCAGTCATACTTCATACTGTTACGTCTGCTTTACTGTAGTTTTAGTTCTATAGTACATTTTATTGCTTGAAAAAACAAAAATATGCTGGTTTATGGGATGATTCTTCAACATAAACCATCAATCCCTGTCATGATCTATCAATGACCAAGGTCATGGATACTTTGTGATCAGTATTTAGGACAGGGTATGGAACAGACACCTCTAGGACTCTAAAAGATTGCAACGCTGTGATAGTAGAGATGCACATCTGATCTGTGTGGCACCGTTTTGCTGCTTTATTTATGGTTTATCAGATGTTATGAACAAGGTATTGGAAACACATGAGCGAGGTGGCTCCCTCATGGTGGCTTCCACTCATTTCTGTTCTGTCAAATTAAGACTGTGAAGTGACTTTAAACTGCAAGCTCTCCCTGGATTCTAGTTTAGTTTATCTGAAGGTAGTAAAATAAAGTCTTTAATCTGTTAAGGAAAGCAGCTGTTGATTTTAGTGGGTGCAATTGCAGCCCCTGCTAAATGCAGAAGTGACAGGACATGGCATTTGGAGTGGTGGGTGGAGATGAACACAAGCAAGACCAAATTGGTACTGATTGAGAAGGGGTAACACAGTGAAGAACCCATTGAGATACTCTTACCACCTTGTGTTAGGTGTTTATTTGAAAGAAAAAGGGTATAACATATCCTGGTAGTCCCTTCCATCCTGATGGAGAGTCGTTTTCAGCTGCTTTGACCAAATCTGGCATTTAGCAAAATGAGTGCTTTGCCTAGTTGCTCTCATTGGCAGTTTTAAGGCTTTAATGGCAGAGGATTTGTGTAGGCTTGTGCTCTGCAAACAGCTCGTGCACAGCAGTCCACCTGCAGCTGATCCTCACCAACCCTCTTGCTGCTGGGTGTTCCAGCTGCCACAGGTCACCTGCTGGTCCTCCTGGAGACATTTCAGTAAAAAGGAGTAAGATTTGCCCAGTTTCAGTATCAGGCCTCTGCTAACTGAACTCATATGACTGAAGGGAATGTAGAGTTGGCTTTCATTTGAAGCCTGGGTAGGATGTTTGAAGTTGTCAAACTTCATCAGGATGCAGTGCTGAACAAGTGGTGGGCATAGTAACATCTGCCATTGGCACCACTGTGTTCAGGAGACAACCTCTGTGCAGTTCCATATCCAAAGCCAAGTGGAGGGCTGAGCTACGGCAGCTCTAAAACACTGTTCTTAGAACTGTTTTTAGAGACAGGGAAACAGCTGTACTCCTGGGATAATAAGATCAAAGCAAGCATGTGCAAATGTTGGAGAAGGTGGTCCTGAGTAAGGGAAGGTGTTGGAAGAACTTGCTTTTCAAAAAAAACTTTTCTGCCATAAAAATTATTACTGTTGACATTCCCTTATGTCAAGAACACATCTTACCAATTGCATGCAATGGAAGAGAGAAGGGGGAAAAAAAACCCCAACATATCTTTCTAATGAGCCTCTAATTCCTCTGAAGAGAAGAGCCCCAGCAAATGTCATTATTTTACTTCAGAACTTGTCTGTTCCTGGCGAATTTGCAGAGGCTGAGTTCATCTGCCATGATGCTGCTGAATGTAAAATGAAATACATGAGCTTACTGGAGTTCAGGAAATGTCTGATAGCTTTGAGTTTGGCACTTTCTGCAGTAGCGTAGGATGCTTGTTTGTCTGGGGAGAAAAATTCACCAGGCGATGAAGCATTGTCACTAATTAAAAGCAGAAGGAGTAGTTGAGCTGTTTGGGAGAGGTGTAATCAGCTGACTAGTGAGATTAAACTTTGGGAACAAAAGGGAAATATATTGCAGGTAGAATTCCTAGCGTTCAAAGCAGAGATGCAAAATTCATTAACGTTCTTCTCTGATTATGCAGTTAGCCCTTTCCTTGCCCTTAAGTTTACCTTGGCTAGGGCACTTGCAGTTAAATGGCACTGTGGAAATTACTGGAAAACATTAACATTAACTTGTTATTGTAAGCTGACATCATGCTGAGCCTGATGGGAAGTAAAAATTTATAAATAGCTTGTCCATATGTGTAAGGCAAAAATCTGCTGAGCTTCAGCAGTAGCATGATTCATGTATTTGCTGTAGTTTAAACTTCATTACGAACTGTCTGTGTTTCTATGAGCCTCATAGTTTCAAAAACTTCAGCAAGATCAGTGGTCCAAAACTGATGAACTCTGAGGAAATACTGTTGGTATTTTCTATGCAGTTTTGGTGGTACAATCTACATCTTACTGGCACTTAGGTATTCTTCCCACTATGTTCTCTGGAGAGCCAAGTGCTTTAAAAAAACGTAGATTTAAAGCATGATTTAGGCATTTTTGTTTTCTCCCCATATAAATTCTCATGCCTACTACCTCTGAACTGGAACTTAAAGGATCTGAGTTCACTCTGTCTCTGGGATGCATCCCTTTTGTATTTCAAATAAATCACTTTATCTCTGTTTCCTTTTGCCTGCAAGACTTTCTTCTATAATAATCCTTTTACTTTACATAGGGGAGGGGGGTGGGATATTGAGAAACAGTATGCTATTATATAAATAAAAGCTTTATTCCTGCATCATTCATGGAAAAGAAGTAAAGAGATGTGTATTTCAGGAAGCCAGTCCTCTTTCCTCTCAGGTGATCTTGTTGGAAAGTGGCAGTATCCACATACATCTGTGGATGACCTGTACTGTCAATAAGGCTGAAAATATAGGAGGGCTAGTTGGTTGAGGATTGTCTTTTCCCTCTCATGCTACAGCTCAGTGGGATCTTCTTACATGAATTAATTTCTAGATGTTACTGTAATTAAAAAAAAAGAAAACAGCATTTGCACTGCTAATACCTTCCTTTCTGCTGTTGTCCTGTGTACTGCCTTTGTAAAGCTGAATTCGTAGTTGATGTTTACTCTTGGAATTCAATTTGACTTAGCTGCAAGTTAAGCCCACACATTAACTACAATGTCTAGACATAAAGTAACGTTTATTGCATGTTTCAGTTGTATATTCCCTTTTATAGGGATAAGTTTGACTGAGGAAAATTCTTGTGAGTTCTGCTTATATTCAGCTGTATTGCTGTATGTCAGAGAAGTTTGGCATTTGAGTCCAGGATCCGGGCACCAACGTGGCTGGTGTATGATTTATCTGCATAGCTGCATCCCCTAATGCCCCCGTTGTTACCTGCAACTAATTGTGTGAGAATTTTCTGTAAGGGAGGGGCATTTTCGCTGTTGTTTGCACTCAGAGAGGTGCAGCAATCCCTGCCATAGAAGAGCAATCAATCTTCCATTAAGTTCAGCAGGCTTTGTAATGTTGGCTTACAGTTCAGACAAAAGAGTGCAATCGTTAATATTGAGTTCCTCAGATGCAAATGGGGTCATTAACAGTGACAAAATGCTTGTAAATACAGAGTGATGGAAGGGGAAGTTGATCCTCATACATAGAGGCACGTACAGTGACAGGTTATGAGTGACTTATTGTATGAATGGGGGAAAGCTTTTGGAAAGTGTAATACTACCTTGAAAAGCACCACCTTTTTATTCTTTTTCCTTTTGTTCCCCCGCCTCCATCGCCCCCCCCCCGCGGTTATAGCTACCTGCAGTGGGACATGTAATGTGGCAAATTATTAGTCAGATTTTAAAAATACTGAATGTTTTTGTTTTGTTAGAGCAAGACTTGTATATGTCTTTTCTCTTCTGTAAGTTAAAAACCATTAGTTGAGAGAAGTAAATTGTTTTCTGGAGCTGCAAGTTTTACTTCACTTTATGCTACAGTGAAGATTTAGGAAATAAAAGTGTCAACTCAATATAGCTTACTTAAAATTATTTTCTCAGCTTATGTGTTAATGCAGACATTCCTGAGGCAGGAGATCACCTCTGCTGAAACCAGCAGAGTACGGGGTCAAGTGGCAGTGTACTTCTGAGTGCTCTTGATAAACATGCTTGTACTCACTGTGTCTCTTACGTGTCAGCTTCTTAGTGTCAGTGGCATAGCTGTATCCTTTAATATGCTTCCTAATTGTAAATATCTCTCAGTAAACTAAAACGTGTACCTTGGTCTTTTGCATTTGTCTCCATGTGGACATGTACAATCACCATCCCCCAAAAAGAGAAGGGGGAGGGATGTGTACCTTTATATCATTTAAGGCAGCTGGAGTAAGACAATGATGGGTAGGATTTTAGGAGAGCAGGGTATAGACTTGGAAGAGACTTTGTATCCTTCCTGCTGTTTGTTCTGATCAGAAACAGAGGCTGAGGACAATTCTTAACTGCTTCCAGCACAGTCTGGTGTGTTCTTTTCTCTACACTTTCAGGGTTTGGTTACCTGCTGTGGGAAGATAATAGGTATGTTTGCAGAGAGTGGAAATGCCACCAGCTCCACAGTAGCCTTTTTCATCTCCGGTCAAGCTGGCTGGTTAGGAGGATGTGCGTGAGACCCAGTGAGATGTGCCTTTTCTTTCTTTGACTCCTCAGGCAGATTTGCCTTTTCTTAGTGCCGTCTGCTTATTGGGGTTTTGTGTTTTCTCATCAGCCAGTCTGTCCACAGATCTTTTGGTCAGACCTCTCTGCCCTGCACGTGTACTTTTAGTAGTAAGATGAGTGATAGCTTAAAAAGTATTTTAAATCCTAACAGTAAAAAAGGTCATAATAATTATAAAGTAAGACCTCATATCAGGTTTCTGTGTGAACAGGCAAACCACGTGCTTTTAGGAGAAAATTCAGCTGGGTCTTTCAAGTAAATAACACTTCAGAATTTGAAGTTTCCTGGCAGCAAATTTCTTATCGTTTTCTCCTAATACAAAATTTGAGTCACATACACAAATTTTAAGCTGTAATTCAGCTTCATCCTGCCTGACTAAAATAGGAAGTGAAACCTGAAGGAAAATCCTATTAAAAATTGTATTGCAAGAATTTTGATCTGTGAAACTTCACATTTGTTGGCTTGTTTTAGGCAAATGCAGGAGCTTTTCTTCAATTTTAAGAGCACATTTCTAAGAATGGATGTTTTGTGGTATATATCTGTCACTGAGAAGAAAACTACTTTGCTATTTTTCAGCATTTTCTATCTTTCATTAGTTATGGCACATTAATAATTTTCAGATTATTAAATAGCTGTGTTATTCCTGCTCATTTATACAGAGTTAACTGGTATTGTATTTTTATTCCTAACTCTAGATGTTTTCAAACCTTATTTTACAACTTCTTAATTGAATCAAAACATGCTTGCATTCATATTAATCAAAGCAACTTAATTCGTATATAAACCCAGTTTTATAAATTCTGATGGATAGAAGGATTCTGATGGAAGAAGGATATAAATGCAATAATTTCTCATGAATAATGAAGCAACATTGTGTAATTAGATGATGAAATGTGCTGACAAAACAAAGCTAAAATTCTGGAAAAATTGATTTGTGAACCAGCAATTGTTTTAAAAGGAGAAAAAAAAATTTATGCAGTTTTCAGAAAAATAGTTGCAAAGGGAAATATTTGACTTTCAGACTGAGTTTATTAGTACACACAAAAACAAATTTAAGGAAACAATATTAATATATAGTAGTCATATATGACAATCATATAATATGTGTTTGGCAGAAATAGTGATTGCTCTGTTTGGGAATTACTGTCATGAAACCAAAGACATCAAAGAAAAGAAGTGGTAGGAACAAAAGGGGTGATGCCTGTAATAATCTGGTATATATAAATGATCTAGCACTATGAGAAGAATTATGGCTTTTCTAACACATCTCTTTGGGGTTAGCAAAAGAATTGATAAATATTTTAAATTACTCTTCAATATATTGTCGTTTAAATGTGGAAATAAATTCAGAGTGTTTACTCTCTCCCAAAAACAATGAATAAAAACTTTTCTCATAATTAAATACCTCAGATGAAGAAAAGCCCTAATGGCTGTAACAGAGTTGAGCTGCCCACACAGCTGCCAAACCTCAGTGTTGCAGAGAATGGTTCATGTGCCATGAGGAGACAGGGCACAGAGGTGCCAGCAGCACTGCCTGCTGCAGCACATTGGGCTGCTGTGGTTCTCATTTTAAACTATTTTAAATTCTTGCTCTGCAATGTTCATGGCTGCTTTGGGAGAGAAGCATGAACTGCAGGGACTGTGTTCATACCATACTTGCTGGAGCTAAAATACTCTATTCCTTTTCCACAAATACAAATTTTTAACAGACCAGGATGATGTCAGAAGGTAAGCAGGTAGAAACTCTCCCATTTAGTTTTTGTATATCTATCTTCTTGGAAAACTGGGGGTAGAAGTTGAGGTTCTTAGTCCCATGTAATCCCACTGGCATTTTTCATCTTTGAGGAAAAAAAGGGATTTTTAGGACTTGTTTTTCCTTAGAGCTAATTATTGTAACTGAACTTTTTATCATCCTAATAAAAATGCCTTTACCTGTCACAGCAGCTTGCCAGTTTTTATCTACATTGTTGTAGTAAAAAGAAAATGAAAAATTGGACCTAATTTTCAGAATACAGAGATAACTTGGCAGTTGTTTTTATCATAGAGCAGGAGTAAAATTTTATCTGCCTTTAAATGAGAGAAGCAAAGAAAAATAATGTTTGAGGTTTTCTCATGTTAATACTCAGGCAAAAGCTTTTAATGGAACGATTCCAAAGAACCATGTTTAGCTTAGTGCAGTAGTCTCCTTACTGCTGCCATTTTGCAAACACTTTTTTTGTTTTCCTTGTTACTTCAACCTTCATAGCTTGGTGAGTGGCATATTTTTTGAAGCTCAGTATTTACACTGTTTTCTTTCAGTTGGTGGAACATCTGTATTCTTTATATTTTGTTTAGGGAGTTAAAGGATCTATGCTGAGAATGTAAAGTTTAGGGTGATGTCAGTTGGTCTTTTTCCTTTTGAATAAGCACTGAAGTGAACACTGGGAGCATTGTTTCAGTCTTGCCCTTAAGAATGTGAATATTTGTACTGTATACTTAATTTCATCTAAACACAGCTGAGGGCATTCATGAAGAAATTTTTATTGCTTTGAATCATCTTAAGGGGAGAAAAGTTTAATGTTGCTACTTCACTGAGAAGTGTGCAACTGTATAACCTTCAACGTGTTTTTGGAAAATCTGATTGTTTAAAAAAGGCATTTTGTGCAGCATCATGCTGAAGGCTGTGCTTTCTTTCAAATACAAATGTGTGCATGTACGTCAAGTATCCACTTAGTCGTTGTTTCACGTCAGAAATTAAAGGTTTATTGTAAATTTTGGAAACCTTAGTTCGTGTAAAATTATTGCTGGTACTATGAAATTTAATTTTTATTTGTTACACAGAAAGTGTGTCACACTAGCTCAACTTTGTGGCTATTGAAGGGTGTGATATATTTGCAGTGTCTATGTACGTATGCACTTGGTAAATTTTGTGTTTGACATGGGTTTTCCTGCATCATTGCATTGTTTCATTATTTTTAATCATTTATTTCACAGCAGTTCAATTTGATATGAGAGCTGCTAAAGATAATGATGTGCTGCATATCACATCAAAGTTGATGTGGGGTTGAAAAATTTCCTGCTGCTCATGATTTATATTTTTGACTTAGCTGATGTCTAATCATTTAAGTATTTGTTTTTTTAAAAAAGCAACATGCATTTTTTTTCACTTGATCATCCAAAACGAACACTTGGAAAATAGCAGATGTCATGTCTTAAGGCCTGCTTGGGTACAAAGAAAACACTCAACTTTCTCATGTCATGACAGGGAGACACAGAAGTCTGAGTTGCATCTGAAAGCTGCTGTTTGGTGGGGGATGGATGTGAACAGGACAGAAGGATATGTGTGCTGTTTCCACTTCTCTCCTCCACCCTCCCCTGCTTTTTCCCCCTTTTCTTGAGGCTTCTACAGCTGAAAAACAAGGGTGAAGTCTTGACAGTGGCAAGGAAGGGAGGGAAGGTACTGGATGTTGGGAATGACTGGAGAGCAGCACGAAGTTTCATTGGCATGCTGAGTCCTTGGGTTTTGCTCATTAGGATGGAGTGTCACACCTGAGCTGGCTTGGTGGGCTTTGTTTGGTTTTTTTTTTTCCTGCATTATTTTGCACTAAGAAGTCCTCCCATGCAGATGGTTTTACCTGCAGCAGGTTAAGACATGCTGGCCCAGAGTTAGTAGAACCTCAAGGACCAGAGGGTCTCAGAATGGTCAATCATGGACCCTGTTGTCCATTATATATCCGAGTATCTGGAATTCCCATGGCTTGCACTGTTTTAACAACTCTTCCCCAGGTTAATGGGCAGTCTCTACAGTCCTGTTGGGGTATTAGCCTGACTCCTGAACAGCCTGCTTAGGGAAAGAAAGCATCCATGAACTCACCATCTTTAATGCAGGATGCCACAGAACTACGGACAATACCTTGGATGTTCTATTTTAAGTCCTAATTAAAAAACTGAACATCTCAAAGATGTGTTCAGGCTGCTTTTTTAAAATTTAGTTCATGTAAAATTCAAAGATAATCATTATCAACTGGTAAGTCTTCATAAACCTGTCTCTACAGTTTAGTGCAATTCTTTGGTAAAACTACCTATAAAAAAAAAAGGAAATAATTAATATATTGTCTTAGTGTAATAAACAAACAATGCCACATACACAAGGAACACCATGACCTCATTACATTTATGTGTGAAGAATTTAGCAGAGGATTTTAAATCATGTAGTATTTAGGACTCGAGGAGAGCCATGTGCTGGAAACCTGTCTATTTTATTACCAATATCAAACAGTCTCATAAAACTTGCTACCTCCTCATGCAAACATTGCCTGGCTTGTAGTCTTAGATCATGGAAGCTACATGGGAGCCAAAGAACAATGTGTCACACATGATGGAAGTGAAGCACTTTTGCTTGTTTGATTGCCTCTGGTTTTAGCTTTCATAAAGAAGGGTTTTGAGTAAAACATGCTGATGTTAATTACAACTAGGCATTCTAAAATCTCATGATGATAGAAGAATTCCTTTGTGGGAAAGCTTTCTAGGTCTCTAAAATTTGGTGAGGCAACCTGAATAAATGGTAGAGGGCTTGCAAGGAAGTAACAAGAAAATCAGGATTTTTCATATGTCAAAAGTCAAACCAGGACAAACTGTAGTTGAACTTTATTTTTGATGGATGCCAACATTTTTCTAGAGTGCACCAAACTGTTTTGTGAGTTGCATTTTCTGATTCTACTGCTTAAATATGGCTCATACCCTGTAATTTTTACCATCTGAATAGTATTGAAAGGGTTTGGTTCGTATAGATAATCAACTCTTGAGGAGTTTTAATTGCCTTTTCAGTACTGTATTTCCTGCATGGACAGATTTAAATCCACACGTTTGACCTCCTTAGTATACATAGTTCTTTCTCTTTTAAGGCCTTTTGCTGAACTATCAAACTACTTAGGTTTCCTTTGTATTTATGCGGGAGGTACTTTGAGAGTTGTTTTCAAAGCTGAAAAGATTAAACTAGTTTAAGCTTCTAGGAAAAAATATGATAGCCCCTTCATAATTGTGAAACAGATTTTATATTATTGCTTAGAGGTAAATCCGTTCTCATTCCTGGAAATGAACACAAGCACAGAACAATAAAATTGGAAAGGTTAAGGCACGAAATGGTTTTCAATTAGCAGAGGATATAAAAGACAGTAAGAAGAGCTTCCGCATATGTACTATATTCCTTTTTCATTCTTTTTCTTCTATCATGTCCATTACTTAACAGAGATTAAGGGCAAGCTGTAAAAAATACAGAGAAACTATTAGTAGTGGCAACTTGGTGAACTGGTTTTCATGAAGGTTAATTTGAGTGGATACTTACGTAAACCATTTTAATAAGCAAAGAGTTGCAGAGACAAGAGCGGACTAATGAAGAGTATTCAAGGTAAAGATCTCTGGTGGCATTGAAATATTTGCAAGCTTGCACTTCTGTAAAGCGCTTTGTAGGAAAAGTTCAAAATTAAGAAAGGTCTCGGAAAGGCCATTTTAGAAAGATGCCATCAACAAAATGATCTTCAGTTCAGAGGACTTCGGAAGATTTAAAAAAAATTGAAATGAAGCACAAGCTGTTTTTCCACGATGTGTCTTGCCTACAGAGCACCTGCTAACAAAGGGAGATGAGGGTTTAATTCATTGTTCCTGTCAAAGGGCCCCAGTGGGATCTCTGTGTTTAATAAGAACCTCACTAGGAAAAAATCTGGACTGACTGAATAGTGTCCAGAGAGCAGTTGTGTACTGTGAGGGCAAGGGTGGGAGCAGAGAGGAACACTGTACCTCAAGGGCTTGGATTTTGAGGGTGAAACACTGGAGAAGGTTGCATACAAGTGTTTTGGAATCTGCTTTCTTGGCTGTTTTCAGGATTAGGACAGTCAGGCATTTGTTTCATCGAAGAATGTTTAAACCTTGCCTCAGTGTTTGTATGGATTAGATAGTCTCTTGACATCTCTTCTGGTCTGTTTCCGTGCTTATTTGAAATGACTGCAGCTGTTTTTCCACTTGAATAATTTCACAAAAAATAACCCAGATGAAATTGTGTCAAGTTAATGCTATGTGGCAGTGCTTGTGTTTCCAAAACAAGCAAACAAACAAAAAAATATAACCCCTGGAGCGAGTGACAGCTGGAATGTGAGAAACCAAGATCTGAGATGTAAAAATCAGGATACAAAGGTTTTTCTTTTCCCAAAGTGAAGGGAAGGCCCCAGCTTGATCCGTTAGTCATTAAAGTGTCACTTTACAAGTATGAAGGGCTAAGAGTGTTTCTATATAAAATACTCAAGTGTGTATTTTCAGAAATTATCTGATAACACTGCTAAAGCTTCCTAAATTCTGCATATGGCCGGTTTTAGTGAATAATGGGAGATGTACTTTTCCAATTTGCATAGAAGCCCTGTCTATCAGTCTAACTTAACTGTGCAGACAAAGAGAATTTCAAATTTTGAGGCTGTAAGGCAAGTTAAAGTTATCACCCTGTTCCTCCCATTCCAGCTTCTAAACTGCATATACGTGCAAAACTCCTAAATCCGAGTCAGATCTTTCCCATCAAGCTTCAGTACTGCACCGTTTATCTCCACATTTTTCTATTTAGAAATCAACTGAGGTGTTTCCTGCTCCCTGGTATGTGAATGGGAAGAGTAAAAACTAAGTGGCATGACATGGAGGTTGTCACTTGTATCAGAAGTGTGTGTGTCAGACACCCTGTCCCACATCCATAGGATGGGTACTGCAGGGGCTGGGCTTGGACAGTCCCTCTCCACTGTGCAGTTGGTTCTTAACCCTTCTCTATAAATTCAATTCTACTTGGAAAAAACTGTTTTTAAATAGTAGAGTCTCTAAGAACAAAAGGTTTTTTGTTTTGTTAACTGTCTGACCAGAAAGCTACATGTTGTGCTTTCTGTTCTGGTTTCTTGAATTCCTTCCTTCATGGTAGCCAGGATGTGTCTACTCAGCTTTTATGGGAAGCTCTGGAGGAGCAAGTGCAGTCAGTGCTGAACCCCAGTGCAGGAGCTCAGTCTTTGTCCTTGGAAAGGAGAGGTGCGAGTATTTCCCTTCTCTGTGAAACCCAACTGCCCATGGTGTTTGACTGGGGCCCAGAATGAAAGTTCTCAGGAAAGGGAATAAAGACACTTCTGTCAGCACTTCAGAGTGGTTGTACATGACAATTGTACTGCCTTTAAGAAGTTTTTTTCTCAGTGTGTGATTTTTAAAGACCCTCCCTTGTCTCCTCAGTGGTGCTTGTATGATGCACTCAGCCTTGCCATGTGCCAAGCTGCCAGCGTCTCCACAGGCAGTTGTGCTGGCACTGGGGAGCAGGTGGCACCACAAGAAGGTTGGAAGTTGAGGGATGCTTGAGTTGGCAAGGGCCAGAGGAGTGGTGTTCATCTTCCTGCCTTCTTTTCACTTCATGGATGTTAACATCTTCCAGCATTTTCTTCATTTTGTTGCTCAATTACTGTGAAAAGTGAATTTTAAAGACTAGGCAACTTAGTCATTTAAGGATCCTACCTGCTGTTAGGCCAAATAAATACATGTTTTTGCTTGAGTAACAGCTGTTTGTTTTGCAGGTGGCTGTTTCACCTCAGAGTTATTTGGAGGAAGAGCAGTGACTAGAAACTCTAGTTTCAAAGTTTTTTTGTTTTGTTTTTTATTTATTTAGGTTTTTCACTTGCTGCAGTCGTACTTAGAATCAAACCAGTTCATTAGTTTGGACTTTCAGGAGGGGCTGAGTGACATCATTACCTGTATGGGAACCAAACTGTGGCTGGCTAAAAGGTAAGATAAAACACAAGACATCTGTAATTTATTCACATAGTTTACTAACATAAGAAAGTCTTGGCTGATTTTTTTGTTCTTTTTAGCAATTTTATTTCTCTGGAAATATGTAAAGGTTAGATGCCTTACTGGTCTGCTGATTTTTAATCAAGATGATTTTTTTCTAAAAGGCAAGGATGAAAAAACATTGTAGTCCAGTCATAAAAGAAAAAAACACACCTGTGAATGAAAATTTCTACAGAAGCAGACATTTTGAGGATAACTGTTTCTTCTTGGCTAAGAAAAATATGCCACACATACAAGGTTCCTATTTTTCTGACGTTGACCTTTAAAAAAATTAGTAGGAAAATACCATAGCAATTGTTTAAACTATCAAAAGGATTTAGCTGTCCGCAAACAAGCCAAGATAGTTTTGGAAATATTTTTCGTAAGTTAATCTATCTTCAGGTGCCCTACATACAACTTTTCTTGCTCTCTCTCTCTCTCTCTCTTTTTTTTTTCTTTTCTTTTAATCTACTTGACCTCATCAATTGCTTTTGAGAATTCCTACCTGTGAGAGTCCCCACCCAAAACTTCGAAGGAATCACTTGTGGAGAAACAGCACAAGTCCTTGCACAGATAGATAACTGGGAGTGTTCTACATTTTGCACCATGGAGTGAGGTCCCCAGTTCAGTCTAGTGTGGATCTCTGATAGAACCTGTGTCACTTTGTGGTCATCCAAACCAACATCATAAGCGGTTTGGAGAAGGGGGTGTCTAGTGGGTTGAGAAGTCTCCTCTCAGTGTTAGTTGAGTTGGGGTAATCAAGATAGAGTTGATCTTTGAAAATTACAGAAGTGTTTCCTGAAAGAGTGAGAGCGATAATATGGCAGATCAAACTTGGTGTAAATAATTGTGAAAGGATGTTCATGAATAAGGCAATCTGGGCTTTACCTGAAGAAAGAGTGGTTGACTGAGCAGATTTTTTGTTTGAAAAAAATTGCTCTTGTTCTTGGTAAAGACCAAGAAGGGAGGGGGCAGATATCATGAAAAGAATGCACAACAAAACAGAAAGCACACCTATGGTTCTATGTTCGTCTGTGTTGTATATTTAAATGTGTAAATCCCAAAGAAAATATAGTAGGATTCAGAAACAGCATAAAGACTGAAAACAAGTATAGAACAGTTTCTACATGGGGCATGATTAAATAGGCTGAGATTTCTTTTTTTATCCTGAAAAAGGAACTGAGGGATGACATGGAAAACAAGTTAATTCCATGAGTCACATAGAAAGGGGACAGGAAATTAGTATCCGTTCCAAGATGGCAGATGTAAAAGAAACAAAATAACGGTGTTTTAAATGTAATTTTAGTTTAGCTTTGGTACTCCATGATATAAGATAGTCTTGGTTTTAAACCTGTCTGAACTTTTAACCAGTGATTTAACAGAGTCATGGAAGAAAAGTGCAGTGAGGTTACTGAGTAGACATCACAGCTGGCTCAAGAAATTCTTCAGCAACCTTAAAGGCTGAGACAGAGGTTTTGACAAGTATCACTGTTTTTATTATTTCCTTTCCTTTGCATTTGCTCTCTGCCCCCGCTGGAGGTGTCCTGGTGGATTTGGTGGACTTGTCCGCTTGATTCAGCAAAAGCATTTTTAAGTCTGTAAATAACTAAATTAAATCCATTGACGCTGTTATAAAGAGAAAAAAACCCCAAACACTGGAGAACAAACTTAGTAGAAAGATACAATGCTAAATAATTCAAATCTCTTACAGCAAATATGTAAGGGCCGTGCTCTGTTCATTACAGATTTTAAATAAATTCCATGTTTTCAAAGTATTTTTTCAGAGCTGCCCTTTACAATACACTAGCCATAGTAGTACTGACTCTGATTGCTTTTTTAGTGACTTTATTATTTTTATTTATTTATTTTTATCATCTATGGAAAGGAAATGTTTTCAGGCTGTCTCAAAGAAGCTGTGGTGCGTGGTGTAGGTATTTTCCTGAAGAGATGTATTTTCATTCTCTTGCCTATGAAAAGCCACAGCTATATGTGTAACATTAACCCCTTATCTAGCACATTTTTATTTTCTCAGTTTGTTGCAGCCTCTTTTTCCCAGTCTTGAATTCTCCATTATGCAGCTAATGCTATGCATAAAGTTTTTTAAAATATCTTTCTCCCCAGATAGTACATTTTTTTATTATGAGCATACAGGCTTGCAACACTAACTTAAAGCACTGAGCTTTTAGCAGACAGAAACTCTTTTCTCTTGTTGAAAATTTTAATCATTTTATCATTCTTGCTGAGTCTGTACAGCCATACATCCTTAGGCACACTTTGAGCTACGTTGTGTTTTCTTTTTTCTTTCTTCCTTTGTTTTGTTTTTTTTCTTAACTCCAAAAATTGCAAGTAAAATATCCACAATGTATTTGGTAACCAAACTTGGTTCCACATAAGTGTTAAATTTAAGACTACAGAAAAATTGCTTACCTTTCTGTTTGAGATAAACGTATTCAGTGTGGTGTAATTTAAAAACAAAACAAATAGAAAAAACTCAACAAGCAACCAAAGCAAAAAAATATATTGAAATAGGTGGTATTTTCTAGTAGTTTTAGTCTCCCACATTCAGTGTGCAGCTTTACTGTTTGTAGTTGACTGGGTGGAGGTGAACAACTGTTCTGTGATAAATGGTGGGGTTTGAGGGTTCTGTTGATGCTTTCTCTTTTTCTTGTTTTAAAGGAGTATTAGGAGGTTGCTTGGCAACTGAGTTGTGAAACTCAGTAAGTCCATCTGTGTGGGTTTCTGGATGCTGGGAGCGAGTATCAGGAAACCAGCACTTTATTCTTGCCATGTTGTTAGACTTCCTGGTATGCATCTGCTGCTGGTCACTCTCAGGGGGATGGCTGGCTGGACCCTCAGTCCTGGTACAGTCACTGTTGCCTTCTTTCTGTTCAGGCAAAGAGAGTGAGCACAACAGAATAAAAATAATGATTCTCCATCTGCTTTTCCCCTCTTTTTCATGAGGAGATAATTTAGCATGTCATTGATGCCATAGTGCAGGGGCTGTTTGAAAAGAGGGTATTAGAGGCGCTCGCTATTAATTTTAAATGAGTCATAAAGTTAAAATTTAACAGGAAAATGGTTTGTGAATCCGGGGAAATGGGAAATTATTTCCAAACATGAATTTTCAGTCACATTTCTGTGGTAGTTCTGTGATGTTCTTGCTGGTGTCCTTTCAACTATGTTCTTCCTTTGTGCTATGGAACAAACTTCTCTGAGAATCTTGAATTACAAAATTTTGGATTACATATGTCATTCTTAAAAGTGAGGCTCAGTTGTGTCTGTATCTGGAGGAAAGATTATTGTTCTTCAGTGGTTTCCTGAACTGGGTGGGTTTTTTGTGTGTTTGGGTTTTGGTTTGGGGGTTTTTTTGCCTTTTTGATGCCAGAATGTAATTTCCTTTCATCAGAATCTATTGGTGTTGAATAGCTCAAGGAACTATTGCACATTCCCTGTCATATACTAATCTCTTCTGCCTTCTCCACTCCAAGACCTGATTTTCCTTTAGAGAATAAAATAATGGGTCACATTCCCCAAACTGAATTTCATAAAGCATTCACTTTTTCAACCGGTATTTTCTGTCTATTGTGAAGGCAGACTTCTCATATTAATGGGACATGGTTTCTTTTTCTCCTTGGCTTTTTTTTACATCTTCAAAACATTAACATTTTTTGTGTATTCAAAAACAGTATTTCCACTTTTGATGTTTTGCTGAATGATTTCTTAAGGTGATGTTTGAAACTTTTCACTTTATTTGCAGGTTTATACTTCGCTTGTTATTTTTTATTTTGTTTTGGAATAAACCTGTTTGTTAGTTTAAAGTGGTATCGTAATGTCATTGCTTTTCTCCACCCTCACACCAGTGTTAGTTTATTGCATTTTTTGCATATATGGGAGATGCAAGAGGTTTGAGAACCACAGAAATGAAAAAAATATATAAAATCTGCTTTGTTGGAGAACTGAGACAATGGAATGAAGTGATGAAAATTAGTGTGGTGAAAACTTTAAAAAAATAATCAGTTTATCAAGTTAAACCTTTGAAAGAGTTCAAAGCTCTGTCATATGAATTTGGGAAAAAAAAACAAACCCAAAAAATAGTTTTTAGCTCAACTGCATACCAGAGAGTTACAAGACTAACTCTAGATGCCTTCTGCTTCATAAATACAGAAAGCTGAACGAGCAGCCTTTGGAGCTGGTAATTTGTTGTACAGAAGTCCCAGAAATATCTCTCTTGTTTCATTTGTAGCCTTTGGCGTGGCAAAGCACTGGTATTGGAAAATGTGTGTAATCATGTCATTGTACAGCTTTGCTGTAGGATGCTGCTTTCCAGTGCTTTGAGATTGACCTTTTTTTTTCTGCCTGCCTTTTTACTGGAGACCACAGAAGGGGGAAAAGACTTTGAGGTTCTGCCAGAAGTCAAATAACATACTCTGCTAACCTCCAGCCATGTGCCATTTCTTAGCTGAGAGCTTGTCTGCACTGGGAAAGTTTATTTCTAAGAAGGATGCTTTCTTGAAACTAATTTGTGTGGAACAGCCTTGTGTAAAACCAACTGGCTTTGCATTTTGCAAGGAGTCACTGGTTCGTGTGGGTCGGACCGCCTGTGGTGTGTGCACTTAGGTTTATAACCCCAGTAACCCATGCTCTGCTTATAGCTCTCTACTTTATGGATGGGACTGTTCAAAATACTAATAGGTCCTGATGTAGGGGCCCAAGAATTGAGCTCCACAGCAAATACATGTTAAAGCTGTTTTAGGCTCAGGCTCAAACCCAGAATCACAGTCTACTGAGGTATGTGCTGCTTGGTTTTCTCCAGGCTGACTCTAGGATGATCTGGCTGTGACTGCTTTGTATGAGAGAAATCTCACCAGTGTTTTATAACCCTGCAGAGTACAGCAGCTTGTCAAGTTAATGGCCATGGCACTCCATCAAGCCTGTAGTGTCCCTTCTGCTTTTGGCAGCACTATGTGAGTGACAACAGGGAGACAACCAGTCTTAGGTCCTTTTTATAAGGAATTTCATGTGAGGTGCATTTAGTCCATCTATGCGGAAAGCAGGAATGTGGTGGCCTCTTTGTCATTTCAGAATTTCATGGCTCAGACAGAATATGCCTTTGTTCTCATTGCCTCTTCAGAGGGACAGCATTAATTTCTAGTGAGCATGCTATTAAAGACAAAACAGTGGCACATGCGGGCATACTCAGATATAGGTGCAAGATGCACAGGTCTCTGCAGTTTTGCAAACAGCCTCTGTGTGATTTTTGAAGTGATCTTTATTTTGGACCTGGAAGGGGATTTTTGTACTTTCAAAACAGCAAGAAAGAAAGAACTAAGGTCATCCTCCTTGGCAGAAGAGTCCTTCTCTTCAGGTAGTACCCCTGCTACTTCCTCTTCCACTGCATCAAGATGAACTTTCTTGTCCTTCCAAGGCCATGTCTGCCTTTGGCATCTTCCTGTTTTTTAACTTTTCCACTTTTTCATTTCTGTCTTTAAAACCTACACATTGAGGAGGACAGTTAATGACTTTTGTTCATTTGTGATCTGTATGTATTATATAGTCATGTTCAAAAGTTGAAAATAGTTTTAATGACTGAGCTTTACTCTGTCGAAATCTATTTATTAGGTTTCAGATGGAAAAGTTAACTTTCTGTCAGCTGGAGCAATAATTCATATGTGCGCTCTTGCACACACAAAACATGAAGGGAAATTTTTATTGTGCTGTTCCAGCTGAGAGCAAAGCATGCCATCATGAACAGTTACTGCACATCAGTTGCTTGGCAGTATTTTATTGATCTGCAGCGTTCTGACCCATGGGCCTAGTTTAGCCTCGTTTGTCTTTGTTTTTGAGAGTGGAGTCATAACACCATGTCATTGTTCATAAATGTGTTCTTGAAGGCATTAATTTAAATCTTAAGTGCTTCTAGCAGGCTAATTCAGGTTTCTCTGCTGCTCCAAGGCCACTCTTTCACCAGTTTTGATAGCAGTATCCTTAACACAGCTACAAACTGTTTATTTAGGTAGTTGATGGTTTCTTGTTTTGGAACACCCACTTTGGGTATCAGTAGAGATGTTAGAACTTCGGTCTGAAGTTTAAGATGTACTTTGCATGAGATAAAATAGTCTTTGACTCCGGTTCACAGATATACTCCTAACTTAAATACAAACATTCTGTGAATATTAAGACTTTGATAAGATTGTTTAAGATGTTTCCCTCCACCATTAAAACATTCAGATTAGGCACAAACCATGTACAATTACAGATTTTGGACATAAATCCTCACTCATATCTGAAAATGCTTTTCATTAAATAAATGTGTTTTCATAGCTTGTTCTTAATAAGTAAACCCCCTGATGTTAATTGTGTCAAATTCCTTAAATTTGCACATGGGATTAGTTTGACCTCTAAGGTTTTTAGGATGTTGCTGAGGAATCACATGAGGTTCTCATTAAGAGAACAAAAAAGAACAGACGGGATTATTTTATCAATCAGGTATGCTAAAAACAACACCAACAAAACACAGCCTTTCAGTATCATTCACCAAGGACAGCCAGAGCACAAATTAGTTTTTCATAATAGCTGAAACTCAGGATGTTCTTGGTGGTATCACAATGAAAAAATAATTTGTGTAGCTTCTTTTTTAAGCAATAAATTCTCTGCCTTTACCATGGAAACTAACAACAACATAATAATCTCTCTTTGGTGGTGGTAGAAAAAACTAGAATCTCCCTTTGGAGAAAATGCCTGCTCTAATGCTGGATGAGCTGTCCTTATAGAGTGGGCAGGTGAGGGGTACTGTGCACATAGTAATTACTCTGAGAAGGTCTCAACAGCACTAAGTAGCAAGCAGATGCACCATTACTAGATGTTCGTATTCCTATTTCTATGCAGGTGTTCCTGCGCTTCCAGGAACTCAGCAAGGATTACTTGGTAGTGCAGGCTTTGTTATTATTTTTTTAAATGCTTTCCATTAGATGTAGGTCTGTTGGCCGTGACGTTCACTGATGTACTGGTTTTGTGTTACATGGTTAAAAATGCTATGGACAAAGTTTAATAATTAAATCCATTATTAATGTCTCCTCAAGAAGACAAGAGGAGGGCAATGCATGTTGATTCAGTGCTACAGATGTGGACTCTGAGAGAAAATCGATTAAAACATGAAGGCTGTTCTAAACAAATATACCCTCAAAAATCTGAATCTTTAGAATACTGCAGAATTTGAAAGCTAATAACCAAAACAATGGGAGAATTAATCTTTTAATCAGTTGCTCGTTATATATGTAAGAGTGATTTCCATAAGCTTTGTCACCTCTGTAAATGACAACTGATCATTTACCAGATCTCTCTGCAGGTAAAATGTTGTCAGTACAACCAGCTTGGCCTGGTGCATCAGCAGCCCTCCAAGCATAAAACTCCCTGTGGATAGTTCTCTAAGGATTATGTAGGGTTGAGTGTATCAAGACTCAAGACATCACAGATGATGCACTTCTTGGTGCGTCTAGAAGGTATTTTGGCTGACACAGTTGCAGGTCATGTGTCATAATTATTTGGCCACCAGCAGTAGGAATACATTGCAGAGATTTGCCATTCTTCAGCAAGGAGTACACTGGGAGTTGACAGGGAGAGGAAGATATATTGCAAACCTAAAATTTAGTTGCCAGTGTGCCTGCCTGGAAAGCTGAGAGTATGGAAGACAAAGGTAGAGTGCTAAGCTCAGAATAGGAAGATGCATAGATCCCGTCCCCAAGTACTAGCTGGAATTAGGACATGTTGGACTTAGTGAGAATTCTTTCCTGTGTTTTTGTAGAGCTGAAGGTGAAATTCCAACCTCAATTGTTTGTAAAATTTTGACTTACCAGAAATGTTTTTAAAGTTCAGAATTACAGGAGTTTGTGCAATAGCATACTGTCTATTAACTTGAATATCATGTTCAGGAAACCACTTTGATTTATCTGTGGGAGTCAAAAACTGTACAGAATATTGGTGGTTAGAAGGTAGGAGAATTTGGGGTTTAAATTCATCACCACCAGCAAGCTGATCCATTTTCTGCCAGCTAAGACATAATTTGTTTTGACAATAACATCTTATTTAAACAGAAGAATAGGGGAGTGTTTCGTGATCACAAGTTTTCTTTTAATACAGTACTTTTTCTAAAATACTATTGGTAATTTTAGTCTTAGTAAAAGGTCTTTCTTCCAGGAATTTTAGTCTTTTTCAGCCTTTTCAAAGGCTCCAGAAACATACAGCATGACAGTTAGAGTGACTTTTTCACTAAAGACCAGAGAGGAAGTAAATAAACAGTTCATTTAATTAACTGATCACTTAGGAAATTGAAATTAAAACAGTCAAACAACTTGTAAGGATGATTCTCTTCTTCACAAGGCAGCTGTGAATTGGCCTTTGAAAGGGTTGTCCTTGTAATGTCATCAGCTTTGGTTTCTTTACCCTGACACTTAAGAGTGTGTCAAGACAAAATACAATGATTTGTAGGTGACTTTGTAGGTTGTATAATTTTGACTGGAGTTCTACATTAACTTGATTCATTTTCCGAATCTTGTTATCAGTTTTCAAAGACTGGGGCTGAGAGTAACCAATCTGAGTGAGTAGATTAGAAGTGGCTAACAGGCATTTAAACACTGTACACAAAACAATGTGGTCTGACACAGTGTGTAATTATGTATTGTTTTACTGTGAACAAAACTGTGATGTACGTGTTACATATCAGGTGAAAATTCTATTTTGTTAGTTATTTAATAAAGTTACATTCCCATTTGAGAAATAAGATTAGTAGTTAATAAGATTCATAAAGCAGCACTGGCTGAAAGAGTTGAAATCTTGGACTTTTCGAAAAGCTTTGAGACTGCAAAACACAGAGCTTTTCTGAATAGGTTTTAGATATCTCTAAGACAGCTAACAACACTAAGATCCTTGTAGCTACACTAATTCACAAGAGAGATGTTACAGATTTTTGTTTAATAGACATTGACTGTCAGGTTGCATTTGAAATTTCTGAAGTGCTTATTGCCACTTTGAGGAAATATGCTTTGATTTTTGTGTTGTTAAATGTTCAGTAAATATTGTAAGTTGCTGTGTATTAAATAGTCCTTGCTCTGCTAATAGTTTTCCAACATCTGTTTCTTAATGAGTTAAAATATGAGCAAAATAAACTACCTATTTGGAAAACATTGAATTTCTAGAATAACCAAAAACTAATGTAATAAGCATTAACATGAACAGCTTTAATTTCATAATCACTAACTTGTATCTGCATTATTTATGTATTAAATGCAACAAATTAATGTTACAGTTGTCAGTCCTCTCGAAGTGAGATGGGAAAAGAGGAATGATCCAGGAGAAAATAGCTGTCCGTTTTTTAAGTAATCTGACTTAGTGTCACTGAAAACTGAGGTTTTTAGAAGATAATGAGAATCTGCAAAAGCTGTGCATCAGAATTCTTTGGTATTTGCTATACATAAAGGTGTGTTGGCATCCTCATTTGTATATAGAAATCTGAGTGGCTATAAATGGTGCTCTATAATGGGTAGTAATGCTGTTTAAGGGCCTCTGCAAACCTTAGTGGTTACAGGAGCAAGAGATTGTCTATTTAGTTTGTTTAAATCTTTTTCTCAGTGTTCTGACAGAATTGAGGCCAAATATGTGAGCTTTCCATGTTCTTTGCTCCTTGTTTCCCTTGGAAGAGAAGGCAATTTGCTTTGTAATTCATTAATGCAGAACTTCTTTAAATTAAACAGTAATACAGGAGAAACTTAATTTTAGAACTTAAGCCATGTGTTCCTGACAGAGTTGAAACAGAGTGTATGAGCCAAGCACACGGGAGGTCTGTGACCACATATTGCTGATTTCTTCAATAAATGCCATTTTGGTTTGCATCAGATCTGCCATCCAAAATAAGCAAAGCAATGACTACCTCAAATTCAGCATGACCCAACTATAAAAGGTGAATCAAACATTTAAAAAATAATATTTGTAGAGCTCCAAACTGCGAGAGCCTAGGATTGATTTCATGTTACACAGGCCTAAGCTGCAGTCAGTGGTACTTAAAGGAGGTTGAGGCAGAGCAGAAATCAAAGCAGTCCTGGCACTACTGCAGGTAGGCAAAGCCAGCTGGAGCAAACCCCAGTATTGCACATGGAGCTTCTGAACCTGCCCAGTCTGATTTACATCTACAGAGAGGGAACATCTCCTGCAGGGTATGCTTCCTGATTCACCTACCAGGCAGTTCCTTGTTGAAAACAAATAGCTTATTGTTTCTCTGGTCATATTATAAGTGCCTCTTCAAAGGCATGTGAACAGGAGCCTGTGGATTTTAATGGACTATTTAATTCCATTAATGTTTTTTGAAAAAATCCCTAGACTCTTAACAGCTAACAAAAGGTTTCTTCCTGCAAGTGACTTGAACTCTTCTCTAATTTTATATTAACATGCCCAGAATTGAAAAGGCAATTACAAAGAAGTCGTACTATCCTATCCCAAATGACTTGTTCAACATTAATGATAAGAAATTGGCCAGGTTTGGAAGACTTTTACTTTCAGGATCTAATCCAGAAATGTGCTATGAAGTGTCAATAGTATAGAAACTGGCACCTGTGTTTTCAGATTTCATTCTCTACTGAATCTGATGCCTACCTAAAATAATTTAAAAAAAAAAAAAAAGACACTTATTTCCCCCATACTGAAGATATGGTTAGGCTGGAGCTTTGGTGAGTCATAAAAAATATGTATAAACACTTTGAAACCTTCAGTCCCTTTAAGTTTTTTGACTTGTGTTTCATTCCTCATGTGTATTCTGTGGAGTTTTGTGATAGTAGAATCGACTGGGTTGGAAAGTATCATAAAGATCACCTAATCTCAACTCCTCTGCCATGAGTAGGAGTGGCAGGTGGTGGGAGATCCCCCAGGAGTGGGCGCTTACTTGATTTCCTGGGGGGCTGCTCTCCCCCGGCCCCCTCCCAAACACGTGGCCCCTGTGAACCCACGGAAGGCCACACAGACCATGAGGAGAGGGGCAAGAAAGAGATTTATTGCAGGGGGGGGACACAGCTATATAGCTAAGGGTCATTTCCATATGACCAATGGGGTTAAAGGGGAGGGGGACAGGGACCAAT
>JAWWEU010000111.1:25411525-25462807 GCA_035583155.1 Acropternis orthonyx | reverse complement strand
ATTTGTCTCTTCATTCTAATTAATATTCCATCTTTGGCGAGAGTTTTATTCTTTAAAGTGTTTCTTTTTATCACTACAAGTAGGCACACCTTCCATTAGACCAGGTTGCTCCAAGCCCCATCCAGCCTGGCCTTGAACACTTCCAGGGATGGGGCATCCACAACTTCTCTGGGCAACCTGTTCCAGTGCCTCACCACCCTCACAGTAAAGAGTTTCTTCTGAATATCCAATCTAAACCTACTCTCTTTCAGGTTGAAGCCATTTTCCCCCCTGTCCTGTCACTACATGCTCTTGTAAAAAGTCTCTCTCCATCTTTCTTATAGGCTCCCTTCTTGAACTGGAAGGCTGTGATGAGGCCCAAAGTGTTCTCTTTTCCAGGCTGAACAATCCCAGTTATCTTAGCCTTTCCTCACTGGATGATCTAGTAGGGACACAGCAGCTCCTCCTGTCATCATTTCATTCTCCTTGATTAAACTAGAAACATGTTTCTTCTGTGCCTTGTTCTTGCTCCTGCCTGTAGCAGGAGTCTTCTTCACCCCTGCCTGGCAGGTCAAGTCTGCGTCAGTGCTTGCCTTTTACATGTTACTCAGGGCAGACAGCCTTTGCCCTCTCTTCGGTCAGATGTGTTGAAATATTCTGCAGTATTGGCTCTTAGTGAAATTTAACTCAGCCGTTGCCTGTGACCTTATTTTTGTTTCTACCTGGACAGTCAAGCTCCAAGTTAGAGCATCATGAAGGAATGCTAGAAACTGGGGGGTAAGCTTCTAAGTGCAGTGAGATTCCTGGAGTGGGCTGACTCTGTATCCAAACAGAAGTAAAAGGCAACAACTTGAACTTCTGAAAATTATGGTTTAATGCATCTGGCACAATATGTAGGGTGGCCATTGGGTCTTTAGTGCCAGCTCTTTGACTTCCAAATGTGCTGTTGTTACACCAACCTACTGGCTAACATAGACAAAGCATTACTTTAATCTGGTATGGATCTCTGCCCTGACATCACTAGCCTGCTCTCAGTGTATATGTGTAATAGTATTAATATTGTTTTGATATCCATTTTACATTTCTGTGTGGATATAGCCGTAGATATGAGAATTCTAAACATCTCTAAGCTCTACCCACGTTCAGAGTCACATACAGTTTATCATCTGAAGTGAGCATATGATTGTTTCCATTAATATCTGTGTTGGAAGGGAAATGAAATAATATTTGGGTTTTGGACAAAAAAAACAGGGAATGCTGTTCCAGATGTCTGGAGCTCCCACCTTTGCTATTGCTGTTACTTTCTTGTTCAGAGACAAATTTCCTCAAATCTTGTTTATGAGAACACTACTTCATTTGGGTGACTGTGTTAAAAAAGAAACATCTTGTACTCTTCCCACTCTCATTGCTGAAGTGCTGCATCTTAAATACTACACAGTGCATCATTTGAAATATGCAGCGTGTGATTTTTGGCTGTCAGGTCTGTTAATGTGAAGCACAATTTGATTGTCTTCAACACTGAGCTTTCTGCTACAGTCTGAACAACCCTGAACTTGTTTTTGGAAAACTGAATTTCCTGTTATGTCTGTCTGGCACATATGGATGAGAATTCACTAGCATCACCAGAGCAACGGGACCAGCCAGGAACAAACGTTTGGCATGTTTTAGCATAGCAAAGTCTCATTTCAAAATCAAAACGTGTATATGCGCATACTCAAAATGAAGAGGTAAGTGCTTAAATGTTGGATCAGAATAAAAAACATGTCAGTGTTGCTGTTGCCTCTGCAGTAAAGGTTGCATCAGCCATGTTTTTCCCAAGGCACAGTCCATACAGTGGAAATTTTCCTTCCACTGGAAAGACAAAATATTAGGCAAGTCTTCCATTTTTCAAGGGAGCTGAAGTGCAGTAGGCATTATGTTCCTCAACTGACATCTGTCGTGGCTGCTTTCAGCCACTTTAAGAATACTTGTGAGAGAGCTCTTGTGCTTTTTTTTTTTTCTTCTAAAACTTTGACTGATTGGTCACTCTGTTTTTTTCATGGATTGAGCTCCTAAATGTATGTCTTGGTGATGGTTTCACACAGATTTGTGAAGAACAACTTGGGCAAAAACTGGGTGCCCAGGAGAAGAGATGTTTGCTTAGCCAAACTATTCTTGGTGAATAGAAATTAGGTCTGCCTAATACAACTCTTCTCAAATAGATCATATTAAAATGGCTTTGGCTTCTTATGGCATCAGTTCTTACTGATATGCATCATCTCAGCACACAGGCTTTTAGCTCTTGCGCTTTAAGGCAAGTGGTAGGAGGCAAGCATGGAGAAGTTTTGGAATGAAATGAACCTAAACTACTTCACTACTTCTCCAAAAGGAGAAAAAAAAACCTCTTTGAAAGAGAGATCCTGATAGCATGTAGTCTGCTCTGTGTTACATGGATGCCTGATATTGTAGGCCATAAAAGAAAACATTTTAGCCTTATTGGAGAGTTTATTACTGAAGGTAAAACCAATGTTTCTGGTTAGTTCTTTTCTAACAGGTTCACAGAGTAGCTCTCCATAGGCAAATACAGTTGCCAAAATGCATAAGAACCTCAAACCTTTCATTTTTATGTCACGATCACATATCTTATTTGAAAAAAGTTTTTTTCTTGAATTTTAAAGATGTTAGGATTGAGAATCCTTGTTGGAACATTTTTTTGAAAGGGTTTCAGGCATGAAGATAAACATACAAAGAAAGTGCCAGATAAGAATGAAATACTGAACAGAATTAGTCATACTTCAAGCTTGTGCTGCTTGATTCTAAAAGTTTTTGTTTTAGTACAAGTCCCATTGGGCTCATCAGAATAATTTCTGTGTTTTGAACTGGTTTCCTGTTTGTTCATGTCCTAAATTATATTTTTTAAAAAAATTTCTTGGCTGAAACATACAGTGATAGCAAGACCACAAAAAATGAAGTTTTTAACCTAATTTTAATTTTCTAATTGAAGAGAAAGTAGATGTTTATCACTTGCAAATTGAAGAGGTACAACAGAAAATAGCTAATTACCAATTTGCATTATTCATACAAAATTCCAAATATTCTTCTCTAGGAAAAGCAATATCGAATTTCAAAAAACATCCATGCTCCTGGTCTTCATCAGAACAGTGAGAGAGCTATGGCTGTTAAAAAGATATAGCGGGTACCTTTCAAGGGAAGTTTCTCTTTTATGAGCTGTAACAGTAAGACCTGAGGACTTCTTTCTGTTAATGCATTTAGTTACACATATTATCTATGAACAAAACAAAGACACACTAATTGCCAGAGCAAGCTGATTCATCCAATAAAAATGAAATGTATAAACTGGGATTTGGTGGAATGAATGGAGGAAGGGTGTTGCCAGTTTCCAAGGGAGACTGTCATTCAGAAAGGACGAGGAAGTGAAGCTTAGGTAACTTGGCCTAATTATTTTCTATGTGAGTCTAATTTGACCAGTAGTTATCTTCATTAATTAAAATAGATACACCAAGATGGTGTGTTTCACTGCTGTTTTCTGAGCATAATGTTATAAGGATTTAATCTTTAGAAAATTGATATATTTTTTTTTTAGGCTAAATCCTTGTTTGGTGACCAGAGCTGCCTATCTTGGTGTCCTTGTGATGCTGAGTACTCACCTGGGGAAGTCTCAAAAGCAAGGTAAGTCAAATGTAGTTTTAGAAATTGGATGGAATATCTGTATCTATTTCTGAGCTCTGTTGAATCTGGACAAACAATAGTGTATTACTTGTATCAGGGTATCTACTGAATGCTGGAGCCCTTTAGCTGCTTTGTGTAAAAGTGCCCTTTTTTCTGCCTTCTGAAGAGCTATTCCTAAGTTTTGTTGATGAGAAGAATGATGTTTGGCTCCATGTCAAAGCCTGAAGAGATGATCTTGCAGTATTCCTAGTCCTAGAATGGCTAACAGAAAAGAACCTCTCCGTGTTCCAAAATGTTTTTCTGCTCCAAGGTTGTAAAAATCGAAACAAATCCAAAACAAAAAAAACCCCAAAACAAACAAAATCCAAACCCTGGAATATTGCTACTTTAAGCTTTCCAGAAAACCACAGAGATGTTCCTTCAGGAAACACCTGCAAGTGTTTTAGAGAAAGTGTTTTTTTCATGTTCTTCAGAAGTTTTATAAGAAACAACTCTGGGAGTTTCTTTCAGTTTCTTTTTTCATTTTGATTCTCTATCACTGTGAATTTTTTGAAGGACCAGTCAGAAATATCAGTGGTTTTAGTGTTGCAGATTATAGTTTGCAGCAATACAAAACAAGCTGTAAACAATAAGAAGAACAAAGAAGTGGAGGAAGGGATACCATTGCAAGTGTGGCAGTGTGTAGGCAACTTTCAGTCAGCTGTAATGAGCTTCCCTGTGGGCCTGTTTTGTTAATTTCTTAGGAACAAGTGAGTAATAAATTACCTTGTCAGTCCAGGAAGGCAATTAAAGAATAGACCTGTCATTTCATTAAAATTCTTAATGTCTGATTTTAACACTGCATTTAAGTCTTTGGAACTGTTCTTCATTTCAGATAGTCGTGTTGTGGGCACTGTTTTAATTCTAAAACCAATTCCTTTTGCTTTTCGTGCCTAGACCTTTGGTAAAAGTAGTTCCATTCTAATCCTATAATCACTACTGGTGTGATTTCTTGGGAATGTACAGATGAAATAGTGTTAGGAAGTTGTTAGGAAAGCAGGTTGGTGATAAACATGTCTGAAGTTAACTTCTTCGAACAGGTTGATGCAGAACCTAGCCCTTATAGCAGGAGTACGGACATGTAGAGACTATGTCACAGGTGACTTCCACTCTAGCAGAGGCAGATGGTTGGGGTTATCGGGGTCTCCAGGAGATGAGTCTGCTCTCTCGTGTCCTCTGAAGAGTCATTCCTCTCCCATGGATATCAGGTGCCAAGACAGGCTGTTGAGTAAAGGAAATTTCCAGATAATGTTGCACGGTAGGCCTTACTCTGTTGAGCACTGACCACTGTTTGTGACTAGGTAAGGACCACACACTTTATAGGGACAAATGCACCACCCTATATAAAGCAGTTTCAATTTAACATGTCTCTAGGAATAATTTTTTTCCTGACTTTTTAAGGGGGGGGGGGGGGGGGGGGTTGGTACATATTATGTTAGATATTTATTTATTTTTGTTATTTCTACAAAATAAAGTATCTTAAGTCCTCATATGCCATTGGCTTTAGGATTATCCTTTGCAGTACATTAAAAAGTCTAGCTGTGTATCACACCTACAAAATAAACAAGCCACAAAGCCTCCTTTGACTGTACTTGGGCTCTTCACCCTTTTAGTTTGAATACTCCTTTTTAAAAGATAGCTCCTCTTTTGAATATTAATTTTTACACTTTTTAAAATCATGATGATCTACCTCTGTTAATCTCCTTTGTAGTATAAATAATTCTGGTCTTTCTGTATTCTCTTCATATGAAGGTTTTTTCCTCTTCTATTATTCTTATCACTTGCCCTTCAGCTCTAATTTTATGTTTCTATATAAAAATACATATTTATACAGCCAATATTTCAGGCGAGGGCTCCTCATTTTGGTTACTTTAGTGGACATTACATTTCCTTTATCAGTCTCTTTCCTATATCAGTTATCTGTGGGGTTTTTTGTCTCTTTTGGTTTTTAAACAATTGCTGCACATTTGCAAAGGCTTTTATAGACATCTCCACACCAGGAAACTCCCCTCCTTTATTTTAATGCCCCTGACTCATGAATAGCCCTTTGAGCCTGAGGCACTGCACCATGCTGTGGCTGGATTTACTGACTGTAGTGAATTAATTTCTTTTTCAAAGCTCACGTGAACTGCACCAAACCTGGGTGCTGTAAGGCCCAATTTCTGCAGAAGGGAAGCAATTACTTTTGCAGATTCTCTCTGCTCAGGGATAGTTCATTAGTATTGTCTCGCTTAAAAGTTGCAGTCTTCCATAGGTTTAAAATTACATACTGCAGGCACTATCTACAGAGAGTAAAAATTTAGGCTGGAAATACTGTTTTGAAAACTTGAGGATACATTAAGGACAATGTTATGTATCACAAGCAGAAGCTCTTCTGGAAGGAAGGAGTAATATGTTTATATTAAATAGAAACTGAGTGTCCCATGGCACAGTAAGAGAAAGACCACACTCACCAGTTAAAAATGAATGTTTTGAGTCTCCCATTTAAATGTTTTAAAGGAATGATTAACTGAAGCTTTATACTTTTCTGAGATTAAGTATTTTACTTATATATGTGTATCTCTGGTTATGAGCCAATTTTTCTCTGTTCTAATCTTGATTTGTAAAATTGTTTCAATGAATAAAGGGTGAAGGACAAATCCAAATAAAACTGTTTCTTGATGTGTTTATCTAAGAGGCCCCAGGAAGTGCTGTATATGAGTTCCAGGCCACAGCCTGAAACTGATTTTCATCAACAGAAATGGGAATGCAATGTAGTGAGCCTGCAACTGGTTAAAATCAGACCACTTCTAATTGATTATGCCTGTCTAAAGAGGCTACAATTACAAAGAGGTTTTCAGAGTACAGCTCTGCCTAGGCCTTTCCTACATTGAGATTATTTTCTGTAAGTGATTTGTTGTTTTCAATGAATAAAATCTGTCTCTTAAAGTGCAGGATAGCCCTTAGGGAATTTACTTCAAAAATTCAAAAAACTTTAAAATGTTGACTAAGAAGGCAGGGAGTAATGGATACCAAAAGCATCTTGTCCAGCTAAAAATTTACTGCTGGTCAAATGATGATTATTTATCTTTAAAAAAAAAAAAACACCCCCAAAAAACCCCAACCAACAAAAAAACCCCAAACCAGTTTTTCTGATTTGCTGGACCGGATGGAAGTGTTGCCTGATTCATGTCACTGGGAAAAGAGTTTTTCTTTCCTTGAGCTGGTAGGCTTTTCTTCCAGCTCCCGATGTGCCTGAGGGTCTTCAGATATGAGGAGACAATACAAAATGCCAAGACTGTGTAAACTTACAAATATTTTTATTCTGTTATCACTTGTGGTTGGAAGCAAGCCGGGGTTATTTTGTAAAAAAAAAAGTTAAACTATATGAATAAAAATACTATTTTTACCTCTACTGAGAGTAAAAAAGAGTTCTTAGCAGGTATAGGATTATTTGATGATCTAATGTCTCTTGCCACTATTAATAATTATTAATATCATCCAGTTAATTTGTTCTTGCAGACCTCTTTGATGTATTTTCTCAGCAGTTATTGTTTTTATAGACTAGGAATCACAGATGTCCAGGCCCTTTTCAGTCTAATGGATCAAACAATGCAGTCCTCTTTCACAGGATTTTCTGGCACTTGTACCCACCTTCAAACATTACAGGAGGAATAAAGTAACACTTGTAGGCATCTTTGGAGGGGTGGGGGAAATGCCCCCGAGTCCAGATGAGAATGTGTCCAGCTTTATCTGTGTGTATAATTATTTACAAATTCACAAGTTTTGATCAGCAAGAGGAAGAAGCAGAGGTCTGTCAAGCTGTAGAGCTCCAGATCCATGTGTGTGTCTGAGGTTACGTGCTTTTCTCTGCGCTCAGAGATGGGATTTGCAAGAGCTCTGCTGTGATACAGTATTCCAGTAAATAAGATTCCTCTGTTGAATATGTGAATTTTTGAGAGGACCTGTGGTAGAGATACCTGCTTTCATATCTGCTGGAAATTGGTGTTTGAAGCTAAACAAGATGAGAATATTACTGTGATCCTGCAGTGCTGGTAACGCAGGAGCCAGAGCGGTGTGTTGCAGTGGAGCTCAGATCTGGGATGCTCTGTCTCTCTAACAGATGAAGAATACCACAGGACAAAGTGGTCATGTTCTCTTTCTTGGTCACATCTTGGAACAGTTTTCTTATAGCATTTTGTGATTACATGAAGGGAAAAACGGATGCAACTCTCTAAAATATACTTGAATAATAAAAGTGCATTTTACTCAGTGTTGTGCTCCAAAAAATGACACTTGTTGATAGTGTTGTGTTGAGTCCAGAAAAACCCATCAGCATCAGTGAAATAGGATGTAGAACAGAAAAGGGAAAAGATGAAAGAAAAGTTTGCTGAAGGTAATCCTGCCAAATTGTTCTTTTGTCCTTACGCTGTCAATCTGCTGGCTGGTGTGGCCTGTTGTTGAGTATAGTGTCTTCAAAATTCAAGTTTGATGAGAAAGAGGAAACATTTAAACAGGATGTCAAATACGTTGAATCTGCGATTTAGGAGAAGCTGCCACTTGTAGTCTAACCATGCATTTTTCCTTTCTACATTTGAGGTGGAAGGATTTATAAAAGTTCTTGAGATTAACCAAACTCCAGTGTTGGTGCCAACAGTGGGAACAGTTACTTAGTATTTACATGATTAATCCTGTTCATAACTAGATTGTTTTGAAATCAAAATGGAGCAGCCAGTATTCTGCTGTCGCTAATATATTCTTTCCTTGAGTTCTGCAAAAACATACTTCCATTTTCTTGCTATCTTCCACATAGCTAAACCTTTTGTAGGTTAAGATATTGGTTAAGGTTCTTAAGTTCTGTTCCTGAACACAAGAAATGTTTGCAAAAAACACTGTGAACTTTACACTGTGTGATCAGAAACACTGGCAATTTTGTACTACTGTCTGCTGTCAAATAAACAATGTTTTAAATAACATATAGTGCAAATACCATTCTCCTACTTATATTTTTCCTTTTTAATTAGAGGTTATAAAATGCATTGGTAGAAATAATATGGATTATCAAACTTTTGAATCCTTTGCAATGAAAGCCCAAACCTTTTTACATAGGAGTCTTATAAATGTTTTGCCTGAATTACATGATTTGCAGGACTTCAAAATAGCATTTGAAGGCTGTAGCCACTTTTTTTTTTTTTTTCTTCTGTATTGTAATTCTTACTCTTTTCTTATTTTGGAAAGAAGCTAAATGGTAACTAAAATAAGTTCTTTCTGCAGGCTAACCTAAAACCTGAAAAATTTTAAATGGTAGAAATTTGACAGGAATAACTAGGTTGATTATTTTACCCATACTTTAACTTTCTTTACCTAGATTCTTAAGAAGTATGGCCAAACCATTATTTAAACAAAAACACGCAGCTTTTTAATAGGTGTTTGGGTATTTGGTCTAATTAGTTTAAACTTAAATTCCATCTTGACAAATTGAAAGCCATTTTTGTTTGTTATGTCAGAAAGTATATAAACTTCATGTGCTGGTACATTGACTGGCACTGAGTAAATATTTTATTTTGACTCCAGGAAGATAAAGATTTAAAACACATTTATAAGATCATCTAACTGGCCTGTGCCTACTAACATTAAACTAGACAAATCAAAAGGAAACGTATTTAGGTACTCTGTATTCAATGCAGGCAGGAGACTGAAGAAGTTGAGGGTGGCACTGTTGGAGCCCAAGAAACAGGGAGTGACTGGGAGTTGCCTGAACAGTAAAATGCCAGAGGCAGAACAAGTGAGGGATGTGCTCTGTTACGGTATTCCAAAGACCGAACAAAAGTGAGCGTGAGACAGAAAGACAAAACAAATGGACAGAGGCTGAAAAGAATAAATTACTGGAGAAAGGAGGTGGAGGTGTGCTATACCACCGGGCTGTCTAGAAATGCTGGAGACAGAACTCATGGCACAGATGTAGGAGGAAAGTAAAAGTGGTTTTAGAAAGATAGGGGGAAAGAAAGGAGGAGGGTTCTGGAGGGTAGAGCATGATACTGCTGAAATGCTGTGTTGAACAAGGAATATGGAAAGGTGTTTCATGAAATAAGTGACACAAGGGGAAAGTGGAGTTGATCATGTTTATTAGTGTTAGCAGTTAAAATTCTGTCCCCGTGTGAAGACAGAGACTGGTCATCCTTCTGGAATCAGGCTCTCTATAGATTCTGACATGTACCACTGACTGACTTGCACTGTCTCCATGAGGTTTTACAGTTCTGTATGAATGCAAAATAGTGGAAAACTCAGTGCTGTGCCAGAGAGAAGCCATAAGAAAAATAACAGTCTCAGTGTCCAGATCAAATGGTTTTTCCTTTTTTTTTTTTAATTGAAAATTTTCCTTTATACTGCACAGAATGCAATGGGACGCTTCTGTGCTCAGTGATAAATTATCCATGGACTCTGTTAATCACTCATGTTTGTAGTTTTGAGTTTTATTGTGAGTACTGATGCTTAGTCTCTGATGTTGAAGCTGCATATGTCTTTAAAAGAAAACATCCTTCTCAAAATATACCCTTTTCGTGATCATCAACAGTCACCTTAGTTTGGCAGTATAATAAAATAGACTTTTTTGTTCTTTTTGCATTGTTGTTGTTTGGTTTTTTTTCCATTTAGCAGTGACTTTGCCTAATCCACTTTTAATAAAAAGGAAAAATATGAAAGAAAGTACTTTTCCTTAGTATTTGTCTAGGGAAATCTCTTCTTGGCACTGATTACCACTCAGCCTTCTCTCTATTCATACGGTCTCTTCAGATATTCATAAATAAATGGTAGTTGGAGAGTGCAAAGTCCATAAATCACTGTTCTTGTAGGTCTTGGTGAATGATGATGAATATCCAGATATTTGATGCTTGGACCTCCTTCCCATAGCACTGTACTGCAGGCACAGCAACTTGTTTTCCTGTTCGTGCAGTTTTTGCTGCCCTTGTAGAGTGTCAGTAACTATTCTGATGCTGCTTGTAACTTCTCCTCTTTCCCCCCTACTTTGTTCTTCTTTTCTGGAGCCTCTAGGAGGAAGATGGAAGATGGCATGGATGCTCAAAGGCCTGCATACCAGATATAATCTCATTATTTATCTAGAAGTGTGCAGATACTTATATGTATGCTAATCACATTTACCAAAAAAAGTCCCTCACACAGTATACACCTGATGATAGGGAGAATTGTCCAATGGCCTAAATCTTACAGAAGTACATAATCAGTCCTGTATGTCAGCTGACAAGGAAGTGAAACAAGTTTAGATTTAGATACGGAAGGAATTACTTCTTTCACTTTTGAACATACTGTAGAATCTCTGAGCTGAAAGATCAGCTGAACAGGTAACAGTTTGTTACTCCCTGAGCAGGAAAATTTTTCTGTCCTTACTTGATATATCTACTTATTTTGGGAACAGACTGTAGAACAGGGCCTGCCTGCCACTTTGGGGAAGAGGAGTTGAGAGTCAGGCAGGGCACAGGTTTGGGAGCTGCTAAACTTTGAGGGGGTTTTAAAATAGAGATTCATCAAGTCTGCTAATTCCATTCTGCTCCTCTCCCTTTCATCTTTATTTTCAGATGATGAAAGACGATTTTACTTCATATAACTGAACATCAGTTGATCACAAATAGGATTTTTAAAAAAATGTCTCAAAGCTAGATGATATGACATAGATGATGTATGCATATATTGATGCAGTGGGCATAAAGGAATTGAGGGAGACTGGGGGATGTTTGTGCTCTGTGTTGAGAAGAACCAAGTGTTTGTGTGAGACGTCTCCCTTCTTAGAAGCAGGCCAAAGTTCTTCCTGTCCTACAAATGAGGCAATCCTTAAGGAGGGGAAAATAAAATTAATCCACTTAATTCTGGGGGGCTCTTTTGCATCTCAGCATCCTGGACAAGACTGCTGTTTGCCAGGATACTTCTTTGGTCAGACAGAATTTGTTCTTCGTTCTCACAACAGCTGGTTGTTCAAACTGTACAGTGATTTTTGTTTATAAATGCAACTATGTCTTTATTGTATCTTAACAACAGAGGCTGAGATTTACTTTGGGAACCAGTGTGGATTTCTGGTTTAGTTGGATATTTTGATGTAAGTTAAAGGATAAGAGTTTACTTAAAGCTAAGCAGACGAGAAAACATTTACATGAAAGCCTGGAAAGATTTCTTAGTGATGAAGTCGAAAGCAGGAGTATTTCCATTTCATTTTAACAAGGCAGGGGCATTCTTTCCTTTTGTACATATTTGTGTGGAAAAAGAGTGTCGGAGAACATGTGGAGCACAAGATGAATGGAGAAGGATTTGCTTTCTGGTATGCTGAGGCTAAGCAAATATGCAGACAGTCGTACTTTGCTGATGGCCTTGCCATTGAGACATCCAGTTTTAAAGAGACTTTCTGTAAAATAGATGAGCCATAGTGTCCACTCTTTCACAATTGCATGGGAAAGAAAGAAGTCATCCGAAAGGCTTCCAAACCAGAAGTATCTGATGTGTACAGAAAAAGGTCTGTTACCGAAGATTTGCATCATGGCCTCTGCAAAGTAGTAGTTCTAGGAGTGAGTAGCTCTGCTATGTTTTTTATATGGAAGTAGTGTTCCCCTTCAAAGATGAAGGCAGAAATTGTGCTGACCTTTCAAAATACAAATGAAGGTTTACTGAACTGGATCTGAAGGTCAGTGCATGGCCAGCTCCTGGAGTCCATGGGAGGGCCACCACTTGCTCTGATGTTCAGTTGCAGGCTCTAGCACAAGGTTGTCAGCGTTGACACCAACAAAATGAAAGACTTCCTCCTCCCGTTCCCTAATGTTTTTCTGCCTCGCTCTTTCTGTCCACTTTATACTGCTCTCCCTTGCCCTTTACTGGAGCTTTGACCCTTCCATCCTGGCAGTTTTCCCATTCCAGCTTGCATATGGGATAGCTGTATCTCAGCATAAAGCAACACTGATAGGAGTTGAAAGCACTTCTCTTGCAGTATACTAGAAATACACACTTGGGTTGATGTGTGTACTGCTTAAATGCAGCTGAGGAGGGGAGCAGGTAGGAAGCTGAGAGGGTGCTGTTTCTCTGCTTGAAGTGAGGCATGAGAACCTGAACCTTTTTCTTTCAGCTGCCTGGAATTATTCCTGTTATTAAACTTGTGTCTGTGGAGCCAGGCACTGTGTAATAACTGAGGCGAAGGCCTAATCCCTCTCCAAGGCAACCAGACAGTTCAGAAATTAAGGAATTCTGGCTCTTGGATATTTGTCGTGTGACATGGGCATTAATGCTAGTTTATGCTATGATGTCAGTATGTAAAACTGGGGTGTTTGGAGGGGTTTTGGAAAATGTAGCAAATAAAAAGTTTGCATTGTTATGAGATGGAAGTCAGCTGTGTCATCTCGAGGATAATGCCTGACTACATCAAGCCTGTTCAGAGGAGAAACTGTAGTGAAAACATGAATGACAGAACTAATGGTTAGGCAATATGTCTGAAAATTTTTTTACAAATACTAAATTTCTTTGAAGCTTATCCAGAATTACTCAGAAATGGTTCTGCCTTGTGTGCTAGACAGTGTACCAATCATGTCAAGTTTCTGTGTAAATGTCAAACAAATTAAGATGGCTTTAGAAGAATCTGAATATGAAAGGGCAGGATATTTAGCTGTAAATAGAAGGCTAAGGGAAATGTGTTCATGGGCAACAAAATGAATCCATTTTCGTGTTGCAGCTTCTTGTCAAATTCAGCAATTTAGTAGGAATATTTGGACAGGCTTTTAGCAGTGTTTAATTTTAAATAACAAAATTATATGGGAATGAATTGTCTTCTTGCAGATACTGGAAAAAAAAATCTAGGTTTGCTTTCATCTTTGTATTTACCTTTAGTGCATTTTTACATTTAGAAAACCCTGAACTTCTAACATCCCCTAGCACCAGTGTTGTTCTCTTCTGTGTTCCTTCATGATTTTCCCTTACTTGCCTTTGAATTTTGTGGGATATAGCATATTCATTTTCTTGCAGTACAAGCTATATGGACATCTGAACTGGGCAAAAATCCTTGGTTTCAAAATTAAAATATTTTTAATTCCCCCGATGATGGAGAATAAGGTTGAACTCGAGGCACATGAGTATTTCAGTCTAAGTATGTGAGAGATGATTATTTTTTTTCTTTCCTTTTGTGTCTATGTTGCCAACTCTGCTATAGCCTGAACCCCTCTGGCATCACAGATGGCAGTGACCTTTTCATGTGCTCCAGGAGGTGGCCAAGCACTACGGGAGGTTCTCAGGCTGTGCTGTGCCACGTGGGCAGGTCGCACTGGTGTAAACAGCTGAGATGTCCCAGTCCCTGTGCTGATACGGAAGAGGGATTACAGTGTGACTCCTTTATTCTGGGCTGTGTTAGCTGTTCAAAATGGAGAACCACAGGAAAAGCATCCTTCATTTTTTAATCAGTAAATTCTTTAGGTTGATACACGTGGGACAGGTCTATTTATCTAAAGGGGCATCTTAGTTGTAATTTTTTCTGACTAAAGCTATGAAACCATGGGATTTTTGATATTATCAGAATGGCCTCTGTCATCGTTTCTCCTGATTTCAGTTGCAGCTGTATAGGCTGACCGACAGCACTTTCTCCAATCTGGTCTCTGATTTTAGAGCTAACTCCTTACATTTTTTTCCCAAATATATGGTACACTTTATTTGTGTTAATCACTTTCTACAGTGGTAATGCAAGACTTGTAAAATTTGCAATACCGTATTAATAGCCTGATTTAAAGAAATACCTATCAAAAAGCTATAGTCTGTAAAGATTACAGGCAATCTGCAAGGTACTGTAGCATTTTTTAAGTAGTTTGAACTTTCAACTCATGTTGAACAGTTTATAGTTCTCAGAAAACTTTGTGTCCTTATTCCTTTCTATTTAAACATATATACACGTGATATCTAGCAAAGCTGTTTTATAGGTTAGAATCAGTTTAAAATGAAGGAAAACTATGATTTTCACTTCATGCTTGAATTTACCTTATGATACCTTTTTACATATCTGATGTTTGTCAACTTCATGGTCTGAAGCAGATGGTAATGTCATTTATTTGTGACTTTATTAAGTGTTGTTCTCATTCCAGGGATGCAATTGCGTGAATTTTGGGAAGAGATGAAGAGAGTTATTTCAGATTCTGATTTGGTGTGTGGTGTTCCCTACTCATCTGCAGTACCAGGACTGATACAGTATCTTCAGAGCACCACCAAACTTGCAATATCGGTGCTATCGGTGACTGCACATCCTGACATCCAGAGCAGCAGCTCAGCTGCTGCACAGAAAATGGCCAAGCCATCATTGTCAATAGCTTGTCTCCTTCACTGTGAGTTTCATGAAGTACGTCTGCTCGTGTTGGAAGCAATACTGCTGTGGTTGAAACAAAGGCATTCCAAGCAGATTGCGGAAGGAAGAGAAGGTGTGTTGTGTTCACTCATTGGTTTGGAGGGCACTCTTCTCAGAATGGCTCTGAAGGAAACAAATAGCCAGTGTTTTTGCAAGGTAAGAGGGTGCTATTTTATTGACATTTGGTGTGTTTTCAGTAAAGTAAATTCTTAATTTTTAAAGGTATATTTCAAACACACATTATGTTTTTTAAATCATAGGTGAGTGGTTGGGATTTTTTTTACATTGAACAGGAGCTGTGCAGTAATTCAGTAACAGATGTTATCATGTAAAAGCAAGTACTTCCTCTTTCCTTTCTCAGCACTGTCCAGAGGCAATCTTTGTGTTCTTTGAGCGAGGTTTAAGTTGGTGTTTTATTGATCTCAAGTGTACATATTTACTGTCTGCAAATTCTGTGTTTGTGAACTGTGTCTGCAGGTACTGGAAATCCTTTATAATATGGATCTCAGAGATGTTCTTCCAAAGACTGAATGCTCTATAAAAATGGATCAAAATGAGTTCTTAACCTGGAGTTTAAACCTTGTAGAGATCTCTAACAGGTATGTTTCATGAATGTTGAAATACTTACATTTAAAAAACTTTAAACATTGAAACGTTAATTTATTGGTTTGGGACTACCCATTGATTTAAAATTCCATGTTTCAGGAAAGTGAGTGTGGCTTATTTGAATAAAGACAGTTTTTCAGAATTTTTCAAAGAAGTAAGATGTGAATCTGAATTATTAAAAAAAAAGGCCTACAAGTCATACAGGCAAGCACCCTCTAAATGTCCAGTAATACAGTTCCTGAAATAAATTACTCTGGTTGTCAGATGATAGCCAGTGAACATAGTTCTTCCTGGATAGTAATTGGGAAACACCCATTTAACACAGAATTAACACTTAGAAGTAATGATCCAAATGTACACTCATTTGCTGTGAATCTGCCATCCATCATATCCTGGTTTATGTGCAGATAATTTGTAAAAAGAGTGACTGATCTTATTTAGTTTGTTGGATTGGCAGAAATGGTTAATCCTAATCTTTAGGGTTTACACTCCTTATTCAGACTGTAAAGTCAGCAGAAAACAGTGAAAATTTGGATTCAGTTTGTAGTTTGTACTGAAAATCGGTGTCCTTCCATTCATAATGGAATGGACAAACAGGGTTAAAGTGGCCAGGCTCTAAGGGTATGACATCCTGTTTCTAATAGTTTTTTAAGCCATATAAACACTGAACATAAAACATTTGCTGCTGATTTGCACTAAATTGTTCAAGTTTAACTGATTATGATGGGAAGTGGTCATTTCTGGAAAGAAGTGAGATACTGTGGTAAAATAACATTGCCTGGTGCTGTTAGAGGGACATAGCTGAACTGGCAGACCTTACTGCTCAGGTGTTGCCATTCCCTGTCGTGGGACTCACCTTCAGAAGCCACTGTGCCAAGAGCTGTGTCCTTGGACCCTGCTGGGCAGCACGGAGGCTTGGAAGATGGCAGGTGGCATATTCTGCACTTGGAACATTTCTAGCAGCTGTAGAAGAGATATTCCTGCAGCTTAACACCACCTTGAAGAGATGCTTTGTTTATAATTTATAATCATGTCTGGTTTATTTGACCTGGGTTCCGTTTTCAAATGTGTTTTTCTGTGAGAAGTACATAAATAAAAACTAACCACAAGTGAGGTGAAAGTAAAGGCATGTTTTATTTGCATATCAACTAAAAACTTAGCTGACATCACGATCTGTAATGTAAAAACTTCGTGTGCTAAGCTTGAAAAATATCCACTGATGATAATCAGAAATAATTGAGCTGGCTGATTTTCTTCTAGAGATGGAATGATGGCATAAAGAGCTGGATTTTTTGATATGTCCTTTGCGTTGTTTTCTCAGCACTGAAGATCAAACGATAGCTCTCAAATTTACCTCCAAGCTGATTATCCATCTTTTGCAGAACCATCAGCAGGTAAGGGAAATAAAGCTGCTTAACAGTTTTCTAATTCTGGAGTTTTCGGTGGTTGTAATAATGTGGATTCTTTTAGATCAAAGCCCCAGTCTTGTGTTTTCTTGTGTCCTTGCACTTTTTTCGGTGTTATGTCTTCCTCTCTGAATGCAGTGCTGTATACTGACATAAAGCAGCCATGAATATCATCTCAGTATATCCCTCTCAAAGTCATTTAAAGTTAAATACATAAGTGAATATTTCTGATAGATTAGTTTCAACTTCTGAGTTCATCTGAAATGGTCACTATAATGTGGAAAGGGAAGTGCCTGTGGCGATTAATGCTTGTTCTGAATCCAACCCATTTACTAAAGTGCAGCTTTGTTGTGGTTTCTGATTGCTGTAGAGCCCACAGCAGAGCAGGTCAGATGTGAAGGCATGAAGCTGAAGCAGTGCTCGGGTGCAGTTCCCAGCCAGCTCAGATTTCTTTTGATTTTAAACTGTCAGTGTGTGTTGTCACATATATTTGTGTAGAGCAGTGCAAAGGCAGCTTTTAGTGCTAAACATTTTTTAGAGACACAAAAACCCACTTAATGGATATTTTACAATAAAGAAAATTCTCATGATCTGTACTAAAATGAAGATTTCTTCTTCCTTACATAGCTGTTATTTTTCACAAAATGTGCAGCAGAATGGATTCATATTATATGTTAATAATCTTGTCTCATTAAAAAAAAGAAAATTTCAGATTTGCAGAAAAGAATTAAGGAAAATGAATTATCATGTTAAATATTTTGTAAAAGAAAGGCATAATGCAATGACTTCAAATTTAAAATAGCACAGAGGAATTAATGAAAAATGCTTTAACAATCTTAACTAGTAATGCTAAAACAACGTTCTCTAATAGGCATGTAAATCATGGGAGATCTAAGATATCTCTGCAGAGGGAACTTAGTAAAAGACCAGGCACATCAGTTTTCCCTCTAAATTCTTTCTTTGGGCTTGCATTAAGTGGAAGGAATTGTTGCTCTTCATAACGTAAAAGTTAAGTTCTGTCTTTCTAAGATAGTCCATGTGTCTGTTTGAAATTTGAGTAATTGTAACATCTTGGGAGATTTTTATGCTTTGTTTTGCCCTGTTACAGCATCTGTAGGCCATGCTCTGGCTCTTGTCCCTGTGTGCAGTGCAGGTACATGGCCACACAGAGTGAGACAGAGTATGACTGAGGTTTCCTTTATTCCTCCTATTTATTAATGAGGTGGATTGAGAACTGGCTGAACGGCGGGTCCCAGAGGGTCGTAATCAGTGGCACAGAGTCTGGTTGGTCTGTCACTCGTGGTGTCCCCCAAGGTTCACTACTGGGCCCAGTATTGTTTAACTTTGTCAATGACTTGCAAGCTCCTCTACTGAGCCCTAGTGAGGCCTCCCCTGGAGTGCCATGTCCAGCTCTGGGCCCCTCAGTACAAGAAAGACATGGAGTTTCTGGAGAGGGTCCAGCGGAGGAGAGCAAAGATGATTAAGGGACTGGTACATCTCTCTTATGATGAAAGGTTGAGGAAGCTGGGCCTATTCAGCCTCAAGAAGAGATGACTGAGGGGGACCTACCTCACCAGTATACATAAGTATCTGAAGGTAGGGGATGGAGCCAGGCTCTTTTTGGTGGTGCCAAGCAACAGGACAAGAGCAATGGACAGAAACTGATGCACAGGGAGTTCCACCTGAACACGAGGAAGAAATTCTTTACTGTGTAGGTGACTGTGCACTGGAACATGTTGCTCAGAGAGGTTATGGAGTCTCACTGGAGATACTCAAGAACCATCTGGATGCAATCCTGTGCTGTGTGCTCTAGGATGACCCTGCCTGAGCAGGAAGGCTGGACCAGATGACCCACTGTAGTCTCTTCCAACCTTACCTATTCTGTGATTCTGTGAGTCTTCCGGTACTTCTCTACCCTTTTACTTGACTCACCTTTTCATTGGTTCTCTTCTTTACCTTATTTCGTTGTTCTGTTTTTCACTTCTTTTAATTAAAAATAAGTAAAAAAGGAAAGAAGGGAGAAAAAACTCCAAAACCTTAGTTGCAGATACTTCAACTGTGTCCAGGTCACACTGGTGCTGCTTTATCTGCTCTCCTGTGAATGAAATGTCAAGCTTGTTTGGGTTTGGTTTTGGTTCCTTTTACCCTCTGGAACTTTTGATAGCTGTTGGTCACACTGTGTCTGGACGCCACCTCCTGCATTTTTCAAGTTCTGTTTCCTAAGCTGCACTTGAGGTTCCTGCACCTTGACCAACCCCCTGCCTTCCCAAGTGTGGCATTTGCAGGGAATCCCAAATCTTTCTTGGTCACTTAACAGAAGTTAGGACTTTCTCTTCCCAGGTATGGCCCAGCTGTCACAATGCAGGGCAGAGTTTACAAGCCTTGGAACTCAAATGGAGCTGCATTCACCCTCTTAACAAGCATTGTATCATTATCAAAGCTAAGATTTATGGCATAGTTCAAAAGCATTTAATTGTTTCTTCTGCTATGGTGTCTGCATGTAGAATGCTTCTGAGAATTGCTTCCCTTTGTTATAGTCCAGCACCCTGGACTTTGGCTTGCATGTTTAGAACTGAGGACACAAAGATATTCTTTGACTTGTGTGGTCATTGGTGAGTTTGATGTGAAGGGACAGAGTGAGAAAATTGCCTGTGAATACTGCTCTGACTAAAAGAAAATCTCCCACTGTAGCTATCTGTGACATAGTAAGGCAACCTTTTAAATGGACTTGTGGGGTGAGCAGTGTTCCTTCAGCACTCCACAGTTTAATGTGATGGTAAGAGGTTGTACAGCATACTTCTTGCGTGTTCTGTGCCTTCAGATTTCAGAAGAAGTCTTGAAAAAATGGGTTCAGCTGGTACTGTATTTTTGTGGCGATGAGCAAGAGACAGAGATGCTGTTAGCAGCTGCTGAAGTTCTTAAAAGTGCAACATCATTCCTTCTGATCAATGAGAAGCTCATTCTTGGTAAGTAGTTTGAACATTAATTTTCTGTATCTTTTTAGATGAAGTCATTAGTATATGACTTATATGTATGTATACAATGCTTTTTATCTACCTACAGTCAAAACATGCAATTATATCAAACATGGGCTTTTTTAAATTTTAATAGGATTTAATTATTAAACATACAAACTTATTTAAATTCTGTTAGGAAAAAAACACATGTGCACAGCCTTTTGCAATAGCTCTGCAGAATGTGGACATGAGATGTTGTTATGTCTCCAGGCCATCATACATTGCTGTACAGATTTACTAGCTTGCAATTGCTCTCTGACTGATGTGGACATACTTTTAGTTTAACACTGGGAGTGTAACAAAACTGTGCTGGCTGAATGTTGAAATTAAAGGCTTCAGTCTAGAAATGGGGGACACATTCTACTGTAAGAATGATTAATAATTGTGTCACACTATACCTCCCAGGTATAATTTTTTTTTTAAAGTTAACAGTAGACTTTGCTTTTTAGAAAACAAAGAAAGAAACAAACTAGCAAAACCTACAGAGTCTTATTCAATAATATGTTACTGACCAAGAGGCAGAGCTAAGTGAAACTCTCTGGTCTGTTCTACAGAATAGATGGGTTTTTTTGCTTTTAGCTTTTTTATTTTTCCCTCTTGCCTTCTGTGAAGAGAGAATAAGGAAATGTTGTGATTAAGAAGCCAGTAGATATATGTCGTATTAGATGATAAAGAAATTCTTTTGTATCCTGAACAAGACAGGCAGCAGTACTGCAGTGAGAATTTTAGCAAATCAAGGGCATGATCTGGTGTTTAGTTGTAGTGATATAAATTGACAATCATTCTCTTAAAATTAAAGGGATTATGCACTTGTAAACAGTTTTGACTGTTACACCTCATTCTGCATCAACTTGCTTGACCACATATAGTAAAAAGTATAAGTTAAAGGAAACTGTGGCTGTGTGGAAGAGAGTTGTAGTTGTTCCCATAAGCTTCCATTACTATGCTTATAAGAGGAAGAGGGTGAATACCACTTGGTATGTTCTGGGTGACCCCATCATGCTGTTTGAGGGTTCAAAAATAGTCTTTCTGGAAAATCAGTTTGCAGACTTCCACTGCTGCTGGAGAAATAGTAGAAACTTGTCTAGGTAGGAAAGCTGGGCATCAAATCTATAAGGGAGTAATTATTCTACCCTAGCTGTGCCAGTAAGAACATTATTGAGTGTGTTACCTTAGGAAGAAAAGCAACTTTTTTCTGAAATAATTAAACTCCATGCCATTCCCATCTAGGGAAGTTGTGTGAAATACAGGAATGCTAGCTCTGCCTGTGTAGCAATTTATTGTGGCCAAGCAGTGAAATACAATTGTCTGTCTAGCCTTGTAATACAAATGTCTGATAGACCTGGTGATAACATGGTTGAAGAAAACCAGCACAGCAATAAACCATCAACTCCCTTGTTGTCTGTGATCACCAGAAAGTTATTTCTAACAGCTGACTGCATCTGCACGAGACCTTCTAGTAGATTCCTTTAATGAGGATGTTCAACAAGACCTGAAAAGTACCCCAGCAAACCTAGGAGTACAGCCTTATGACTTCAGCTGGTCATCCATAGTGTGGCAGCACTAAATGGCACAAGAGTTTGCAAGTGGAGTATGGCTTTTGAAATGTGAATTGCACTGGGGTGGTTTGTGCTGTCTGCCTGCTTGGGGTTTACGAGATGAGCACCTCCCTCTGGGCAGTTATCTCTGATTAGTTTTAACGGTGTGTGCAGGTAATTACTCTATGGATTTAACTTGGCTTGCTTCCAACAGTGAGTGTAAGGGTGGCAAGGCATGCTGGTGAGTGGGGGGGTGAGGTGGATGTGGGAGAAGTAGGTGACAGGTAGATCCTTGGGAGGTAGGATCCTTTGCTGTTTCCTGCAGTGGATGGCATTTATATCCAGCACTCCTGGCATTATCTGAAGAAAGCTTGGTTTGGAAGCTCCTGCTCCAGGCAGATTGCAACGGCAAATCCATGATCGCAGTGCGCTGGTCATTCTCCAGTGACAAAGAATTTTGACATTGCCAAACAGGAATTCTGCACTGCTAGAAACTACAGAAAATTCAGACTTACAGCTGAACCCAGAGAGGTCCTTTCTCTTATCTGTTGTCCACTGTTTAAACTAAGCTGAGTCTATCACCTAAATGAAGTTGGTTGATGAAAAGACTTTTATCACATTGGCAGTCCTTTTCCCAGTGGTTTGCCAATGCATTTCACTGCAGTGTTTCACTGCATTTGTTTTGTTCAGGTGGGGAAACAGGGTTCTCTAACTTTGAATGCATGTAAGAAATAGAATTCTAATTTTTCTCCTTAAATATAGGACTCTCTGATACCTTTGCTCTGTGGAAATGTGTCGTTCAGCTGCTCCAGAATGAAGATTTGGTAGTAAGGGATGCTGCTGCTGAAGTTATCCAAGTAGCACAGTCTGAAAAAAAGAGTAATGAAGGAACAGGTACGTTAACTTTACTTTTAAATATTATTGGATACTTGGGAGGCAAAAGTATTTCTCTTCTCATCACAAACTTCTTGCTAACTGTAAAATGTTCCATCCATCTCTTATATACCATGGAAGACAACAGCAAGTTTAACACCCTCCATGCTTTATTATTTTGCTTCTACTGTTTTTGGTGTAATTTGCATATGAGTATGTAAAAAACCCAACAGCAGTATTCAGCTTTTTGGTTCTTGCTGTGATGAGTCAACTACCACAATTATTTCACATTTTGAAAGTTCTTTAATACCAGCTTTGGTCTAATATAATGCAGTGGAAGACCCTCTTTGAATCCCAGGTCATTATAAGTGCCTGATCACAGAGAGAGAGGAATCTAGGAAACAGTATTCAACTCATTGATTCATTATTAGACCTTGAAATCTATTTAGATCCAGATACCCAAAGACAATTCTCAGCATACCCACAATGTGCTTTTGAGGATGTGGGCCTTTTTGTCTGCTTGCCCTAGTTTACTCAACCCTATTAATTTTAAAATAGTCACAAAACTTGAGTAGGCTTAACTAATTAATGTCCTTCACTCTGAGAGTCTTTGCTGACACATTCTTCCACGTGTTGTGAATAAATTAGAATATGCTACCAAGCTCATCTCTCTCTGGTGGTCCCCACCAGTCCATGCTACTCAGTAATGTCTGTACAGACTTGTCTGCAGTCAGTTCAAATTAGTCAGCCATCACCATGTGGGCTTATGCTAGGCTGGAGATAAAGCAGCTCTGTGGTTTTAATGAGAAAAGGCAGAAAAATTTTATGTTTGCCACTATGGTTGATAGGAGTAGGCAGGAATCTGCTCATGTGGCAAGTGTGTTTTTGAGCTGGTGCTGTTCTGGTACAGTGCTGTGGGGTAGAAGGAGGGATTTGTTATGGACAGCTTTCATCTTTCAGTTAAATCCCACATCTCTGATTCCAGTGCTGCCGTCACAGCTCTGGCAATTTATCTAGTTCCAGCTACAGCTCAGTGTCGAGGGGCTCTGTGTGTGTGTGTGTGTGTGTGTGTGTGTGTGCCCCTCAGGTCCCCAACACTGGCCTTTAGGGGCATCCTCAAGTGTCTCAAGATGGTACTTCCTTTGGAAATAACACAATGCTAGATGTCTCTGTGGCTCCTTGTATCTTCTTCCTTGTATGCCAGTGCCAAGGGATATTTCCTTGTAACTGGGTGAGAATTCTGTCGTACTAATTAATACTGAGGGCACATCAGCACTAGCTCTTATAACTTAGCACTTTGTAAAGCAGAAGTGGCCATAATTGAGGAAATAGCATCTTAATTATTTTTATTTGCTACGTTCCTAAGATAGGGACCCCATTCCAAAAATTTCTGTTAACCCCCTAAATACACTTGGTTGTGCCGTCCTGTTTTTTCACTTAAACTTCTTGTAATGAAATGAGTGTCTCTCCTCTGTATCTAGAAAATAATGCTCCTTTTGAAAGAATAGAATTAATTTTCTTTTGGCCTCCATTTTACATCATTGTTGTTTGTTCTTGTGATCTTTTTTCACCACTGAACTCCCTTCACTTTTTGTGATTTGCTTTCTACCTTTTAGGGCAGCAAGGAGTTTTGCCCCTGTGGTTTTCATTTATAACCAGATTAAAATAATTTTACCTGTGTATGTTGTTTGTTTGCTTTCATTTACTCCCTTTCTTTTCATGTGCATGTGAGAGTATGCAATATGTTTGGGTCTGTGGTTTAGGCACTTCATGGATAACCAGTGGTCTCTGTCCTGGAAATTTTAAAATTACGTTCAAATATCTACTTATTTTTTTTTCTCAGTTTTCATACCACGAAAGTCTGATTTTTTCATCACAGCTCTGATTTTAAAATAATCGAGGCTCATACACTGAAATTCATTTGAAGCTGTGAAACAGCTCTCCTTAAACCTTTTATTTGATAACAAATTCCTGGATGTCTTAAATTGACTGACTTTTAATTTTCATTTTACAATGACAAATAAGTATTGTGGCCCAGCAGTTTTATCATGAGATCAGAAAGAAAGAAAACTCAAGAGATTAGAAAGAGGAATGGATGTTTAGAAACCCATTTTCATACATTCTGTAATTGTTTCGCTTTTATTTCATTACTATTATCACTAGCTAACATGAGAGAGTAAAGAGACTTATTATTTCAGCTTCATTTGTGCATCAACATTTTTTGTGTCCTAGTAGCCATTTCCAGAAATTCTGCACTGTAGAATGGGTTTGTGGTGTGTTTGACCTTTTACTGCTGTTAATTCACCATACAGAGAGTAGGAATGCTGCTCACAAAATACAAGCACTGGACTCACCAGAGATTTTGGCACTTTCATATCCACTCTTCACAACGTTCTCTCTCACACTATATGCACAGCATGTGAGGTAGCAGTGGGCTGTAGCTGCCTGCAGAAGAACTTTATTGTCAACTTATGGAAATCAACACCGTAAGTGCTTCATTTATATGTGAGATCCAGAGGAATCGCTGATTCCTGCCCTGCCCTTTCTGCATGGGGGCATCTTGTTTTCCTGTGAAAGAGTAGGGTATGAAAGGTTGTGCACTTGTGTGTAACAGCTGGACTGAGGCTGAATTAGTGTCCTGCTTCAGCAGAGCGAGGTGTGAAGTTGGACTGATATTAACAATATAACAAAGTTACTTGCATAGACTGTTCGTATACAACCTTTTTCCTTTACGTGAATGTTGCTGAATAACAGTACAAATGTGTAGCAGTATGATAGCATTAAATAATAGGTATTTTCACATCATTTATAGATGATGAAACTAGAAGCAAATGATCCTGTATATTACACTGTGTTTTCACTTCCAGTAACAGTTCCTATCTTGTGTAATTCTTTGAAATGTTACCGTGAGCTCCTGGAAGAGAATATGAACTTGGTTTCTTGTTTTTCTCTCACGGCTTTTAGTGAGGGCAAAACCTCCAGTCTCCTCAGGTAACTAATCCATGCAGCTTTGGATCACTCAAATTATGAAAGCCGTAAGCTTACACAGTCTGAAATGCATGGTAACAAATGTGATACAAGAACCCTGTGAAAATTGCAGCCTCCATTTTCCTTTGAAAGGAGAAAAGCTCAAAAAACCAAACACTGATACACAGCAGGACTCCTCGCTCTACCCTACTCTTCAACCCCCAAGAAAAACCCTACAAAACCTATTTTTTTATAGGAGGCAAGGACTTTTGCTGTTAGCAGTAAAGTACGTTTTTTAAAAATTAGTTTATTCATACAGAGAAGCTTGTTTTAATTTTGTTGTATGTGCAAAAGCTCATAATTGGGAGGGGAAGTTACTGAGGTTGGCTGAGGGCAGTAATTTTCTGAGCAGAGCAGGTCAAACAGAATCCTGTTTTACCAGAAAGGAGAAAAGCTTTTGTTTTTCTTGCTAAAAATACCAACTTAGCAGGTAGTTAAGGTTTTCCTAATAACTTGAACAATATAAACCCCATCTGTAACTCAAGGTATTGTATGTACACTTTGTTGTTGTTTCCTCATGCATTGAGGTGTAAACCTCTAGGGGATTGTTTTATTCCTTTTAGTATGAGGGAGGGTACAGGAAGTATTGTATTCAGTGTAAAGGTAGAATAGCTGCTTTGAAATCTAATTAAATTAGTGACCCATGGCTGTGTAAAGTCTAGACCTATTCATAGCAGCATTTCTTATACAAGAGGGTTACTCCTCACAAAAAAGATCATTTAAGTCAGGGAAATAGCAGGGCTCTTTCTCTACTGGTGATATTTTCTGAATATCCTGAAAAAATCAAGTAACTGTGCTACAACAAAATCTGTATTTATTCATGTCATTTTCCTCTATGCCTTTTTTTATCTGGAAAAGTATTGCCTTAAGTTATGAGCTTGTCAGTATTAGTGAAGTTTGAAAAAACTATTCTTTCTACTATTATAGCTAGGCCAATGTAATTCTATAAAATTCTATATAAAGAATACCTTTAGTCAGCTTTATGTTGGTAAATGACCAAATTAGCCTTAAATGAGTTTAAGAGTTTCAGTGTCGTCAGCATTAGCACCAATTTAGCTGATTTTTAAAATTGAGCTGAATGAAGCTTAGAGGAGCAATTAGATTGGCGAATCTGAGTAAATCTTTTGAGAGTGCCTGAATGATTTAGCAGCCTAAATACTCTTCTTAAATACAATTTAGGCCTTCAGGAACCTTCTGCTACCATATCTGGTGAAACAGCAGTTTTGTATAGAGATGAGCAAGTTAGCTCACGGGCTGCGAGCTGTGTGGCTGCAACAGAGCTTTGTTCAGCACAGGTGGGTAAATGACCCTCTCTGAGCACCACCAGCACTTGGTGCAGTGTAAAAGCATCTTTGAAAATCAGTCTAATGTTGTTATTGTTATTTCCCTTAGTTTTTTGAGTAATTCTGAGAATAGGATTGTGGCTATAAATGATGTAGTCAGTTTTAATCCACTGGCCAAAATTTCAGGTGTGCTAATCCTGTTCCTTCTGTTCCCATTTCACATGCTTAAGAAATAAGCAACAGATGATACTCCTGTGCCAGGCATTTCTGAACAAAATGCAGTGTAAACCTCTCTTTTCTTCTCTTGATGGTCATTCCCTTCCTGATAGATTACACTTTTTATCTTCTGAAAAAATCATCAGTGAAAATGACAAATTACCTCGGTTTTTTTCATTTGCCAGCAAAAACAAACAAACAATTCCCACAAACCAAAACATTAGCTGGCTGGTTTAAAGAAGCTGACTCCACCTTCTGAAGGACATCCTGTTGGGAAGGGGATGGCACTATGGAGCAGGTTGGGTTGCGATTCTTGTGTAAGTCCTCATTGCTGGGTATTGAGCTCTGGTTTAGTGGCCCACAGTATTTCAGGTTTATCTTACTGTATCAGACTAAATGCATGTTGGAGCCTTTCAGCAACTTTCATTTTATTTATTGACTAGAAAGTATAAATGTGTGTAAAGGGAGAGGCTAAAATGTGCTGCTTGGGGTGGCACAGGGGAAGAAAAACTATCATTTAATGAGATTGAAGAAGTAAAACATTTTCAAGTGACTTTGAATTCCTTTCTAGACTTTCGACCTAACTGACTGGGTATAACCTTTCTCTTTGTGAACCATGCTGTCACCTTGGCATGAAGGAAGCAAAGCAAGCAAAGGTGTTGCTTGCACCTCTCTTTTTTCTTTTTTTTTCCCACACATCATGAGCGTAAAAATTAAGGTTAATTCAAAATAAACTTCCTCATGAATCTAGAGTAGGTGTGGCTGTAATGAATGTGTGTGGAAGAAGGCTTATCTGCATGGGGGTTTTTCGGCGGTGGTGGTGTAAGTATGTTAGCAGAGGTAGGAAAAGAAAAGGTAAGGGAAGATCAGACTACCTGTATTAACATTTGAATGAGATGAGGAGAGAAGAAATCCTACTCAGATTTGTTTCTTGTTCCTATCATCTAAAAATCTTCCTTGGTGAACCTAAGGCTGTACAGAAGGTTTCATACATACATGCCCTAAGAAGATATAGTAAATCACTTGAGTAAGAGATAAGAGATAACACAGTCTGTGTGATGTTAATGCAGCACAATGGTCTGGCAGTCATCATTGACACCACAGGTGATATCAGCAAATCATGCCTGAGTGGCATGATCCCAAAAGTTGTACCCCAAATGTTCTTTACAACTGGCCCATGAAGCATTTCAGAACAAGTGGCTTAGATTTCATCTACTCCAGTTGCTAATGAAACAGCTACGAGTAAATCCTGGGCAAACCTAAAATGCTAAAAATATCATTGACATTGCTGATATTTAGCTGCATGATGAAAGCATCCCACATATTGAATGGGAAACAGTAAAGAAAGGCATTTTATTTTATTCGTTGCCTCATCTGCTTGTTGGCATTTGAAACTCTGTTTTCAAACTGTTCCTTAAAATAAGTGCAAATGTTGGCCATAGCAAAAGGACCTTTTCTTCCACATGTTTATTGTTGGGTTAATGTGTTAAATAGATTTCTTAAAGCTGTAGCTCAGCAGCATGTCAGGTTAACTCCCTGTTTACTTCCAAAGTGCTAAGTCCGTGCTGTGGGATTGGAGATGGAAAATAACTTGGGGTTAGAACCTGCTGTGTGCAATATGCAAGTTTTAATTTGCTGTGTCTCTCTTGATGAAATATAAAGGAGAGATGTTAACAGTCTGTTCAGGTCTCTCCTTTTCGTATGACTAATATGTTCACCTTCTTGGCAAACTAGGGGACAGATTCACCACTTTGTGCCCTACTTCTCTGCTGGTGTAGCCTTCCACTGAGGCAAATGGGAGGACTGTGGTGAATAAAACAAATGTCAGGTTACTCTGATTCTGGACAAAGATTAATGTGTAGGGTTCAACTTTTCTCATGCACTGGGTGACTTGCCCTGATGTTCAGGTTAGGCTAATAGGCCTCTGAGGCCCCAGACAGCTCCTTTAGTTGTGGCTCTTAAAACCAGTTCTGGCAGCTGCTTGGCTTTGAGGAATAAGTGGTAATTGCCCAAACATAAACTAGGGAACTGCATGAATGCAAACTGGTTTAAGGATGCATTAACTGGAGTCTGCGGCAGGATCCTAAGTGATAGATTTCCTTTGCTTGATTAAAGTCAGACTTGTGTCTTTTCTTCTCTGTTTAGAGGTTTGAGGTAGGGATAACAAAAGCACAAAGCCAGAACCTGACTATAGAAAGAGCTGTGCTGAAACTTCTCCCTGGATCTCTTCCGCTAGCCAGCCTGAGAATGGAGGTTGGTTGGCAGTGCTGTGAATGGTTGGCTACAGCTGCATACAGAAGATTAAACATTTTCATTCTAGATACATGACTTGCTATGATACAGCATGATACAGCTGGCTGTGGTGTGGAAAGTTAAGAGCTTCCCACAAATGGCTCAACTTCAAGTCCTTCCTAATGCCCAAGTTGGAAAAAACAGCAAATTGGAAACAACATTTAAAATGTGTTTGTTGCCATCCACGATTTTCAAGCTATCTTGAGATTTGCTTATCATTTTGGAATCTTTTGGCCAGAAAAATCAAAATCTCCCAGTCAGATCTTGTGATATGCCATGGGTACTTGGGAACAGTCCAGAAGTTCTCACAGCATCGTCTGGGTTACTAATGGAAAACTGCTAATCATATTAGCCTAAATATGTTTGCTCCTTGTATTGGGGACAAGTGGAACGAAGGTTAATGAAATTTTTTCTGGAATCAGCTCAAGGATTTCTTCCACTTTGTGAGTATTTTTGATAACTGCATTCTGGTAACTAGATGTGCAGCTCACTACACAGAACTTGATTTCTAAGCCTGCTATGAAAGAGAATTCTTTTGAGCTGAATGTTAGGGTTTAAATGGGAAGTGGCATTTATCCAAATGGCCTTTAAGCAGTAGAAAGCAGAATAGACATAGTCAAGATCCATCCAGGCAGAAGCAGAAGAGAGCATGAAAAAGATGTGATACAGTCACAAGCAGAAAAAAATCACAGCAAAGCAGAGCTGCTACTGTTGCAGAATGAGATGATTTTCTAGAAACTGAGTTTAATTTCAAAAGATTATGAACGGAACCTCTACAATTGTCTATGTTATGAGCAATATTTCTTGAGGCCTCAGTGGAGAGGTGTAAAGTACCGGCAACAGTTTGCGGTATTATATTCAAATATGGTGTAGAACTTTGTTTTCAGAGACACTGTAAGGTGATGACATCTCTTCAGTTCCATTAGATAAGGCACGTTGAGGACAGGAGGAAGGTCAAACAGCTGTGTGTGTATTCTGGGAATCCTCTGTAGCAGGCCTGAGCGAGGGAGGCAGTGGGTGTGCTGCAGAGAATTACTAGAACACTCTGCACGGTGAAGTGCACTGGATGTTACTGAAAAGTACTGTAAACCATGGAAGGTAACATCACTGATAACATACTTAAGCTATCTATAATTGTAGGATCATACGCAGAATAGGGTTCATACAGAAAAACAGAGTTCTTCTTAAAATGTTGAATGTTAAGTCTTCTGCCTAAGGGACCCTGCCTCTGGCTGCATCTTTTTTTGCCCTTTTGTCCTTTTAATGGTCAATACTTCCTTATGCACACACATAGAGTAGGATTTATGCAGAGAGCAAATGTGTAATGATGACCATTTAAATCACGGTGAACTAAGTAAATGGTAAATACCTGTTCTATTTGGTGACTACCTGATGACTATGATGAACTTAGATTTAAGAAGTTTGTTCCAGAAAGCAAAATGACACGTGGTAGAGATTATGAAATACTTACTGTGGCTAGAAGCTGTAATTTTGGGGTTTTTTACATCTGCTGTAATAGTTGTAAGAGGGTAACAATTACAGATCAGTTGCAAGGATGAAAGAATTGAGGTCTAGGAGTGTAAATGAATTCATCTGCTCTCTCTGCTAGAATAAATTTAGTGCTGTTTTGGGAGCAGATTTGACCTGCAGCCTAGTTGTATCATTTTTATGCTAATAGGTGTGTTTTGTGTCTTTGTAGTAATATTTCTGCTATATCTGACATTCTAGTTTTATATCCTAAAAATACCTCCTATTGTGAAAACTTTTGGAAGATCTGACTGGGAGGTAATTAGGTCTTCAGAATTGCATTTGTAGTATGATTGTTTCATTGTTTAATGGTGACTCTTGAATAGTGTTTAACTTTTGTCCTTAGACAGAGGACATCTTCAGCTGGCTGAAAATATGGCTTAAATATTTTTTTTTCATAAAACTTTGCTAATTACCTTTGGGCTCAGGGACCCATCATTGAATATGCTGATGGCCTTTTTTTTTTCTTTTCTTTCTGATGCCTTTGTAGAGAAGGGCTGTCCACAGCTTACCTCCTAAACTTTTGGAGTCTTTGTGTGTGAGTAAAATATTAATGAAGAAGCATTGATTGAAGCCAAAGTGAATTCACACCCTCCTGCAGTTTTTTTATGAAACTTCCTAAGCTTATGAAACCAGGTTTTCTGATACCTGCTGTAAAAGTGTTGTCCCTGTTAGCTTAACAAGTGTGTGCCCTTTTCATATAAACAAAATAGCTCCACTATTGATCATCTTGCTTTTAAAGCACTCATTTTATTTATGAGCGATAACTATGGTGTGTTAGTGTTAAAAAAATCTGTTTGTTGCTTTTATTGTGTTGCTTTTTCCTAGTTAATTACAGCAAGAGTCAGCAGTGCTCTTAATTATATTAATTGAAAAAATAGCTTTGCAAACCAGGGCAATAAACTGTGGAAAATCAGCTTCTGCAGGAGTAAACAAAAAGTGAAGGACCAATCATATTCTTCTGAACAGAGTTATTTTGTGCTTTCTCTAAACAAGCCAGAAGTGTAGAAGAGCCAGTGCTTTGGAACAAAATTACTCTGTTCCGCAAGAGTGTAAAAGAATGCCAAGGTAGGACAGTGAAAAAGAAATTGTATTACCCACCCTACATTGACTAGCTTTTACAGCTATGTCATGAAGAGTTGTAGATTTTTGTTGGTTTGGTTTCTTGTTTGATTTTTGTAGCTGGCATTCTGCATTGCTAATTGTGAGCATGCTAAGAATCAAGATAAATGTTCAGCTGTCTGTGTGACATTTTGCTACTGTATTCAGCTCTTGTTATACCAAGGTTCAAATGTATTATTTGAATAAATGGACTCCAATTTAATTAGTTCGAAAAACTGAAATGCAACTTGCACTAATAATGCTGTAGTTTGTCCTTTATCTGTAAAATTGAAGTCTGGGCACAAATTGCATTGTTTTGCTGACCAGTTGCTGCGGTTATCTTATTAATAATGCTCCTTTTGTTTCACTGCTGCTGTGAAAGGGTAAAGCTGTCCCAAGAGATTTTTTTTTTAAAGACCAATGGCCACAGATCTGAGCAATTTGATATAAGGGACAGTTAATATAAAAAATATTTTTTAATCTAGATTGTATTGAACAACAGCCAAGCAACATTGGAAAGAAATCATGTTACTTCAAGAAGAATTGTTTAATGACTAGGAGTTGAGAAAAGGGAATATAAGGGAAAGAAGAACATTGGAGGAATTAAGGGAGTTGGATAAAAATTAAAAGAAGATAATTTCCATTTATATGAAGCTCACTTTCTCAGAGCATCCAGCCAGGGGTTAGACATAGTTAAAAACTGGGATATGGAAGTTGGTGGTAACTTTTTGATCATTTGTTACCTGGCCCAGGTGAAAGCTGAGACAAAAAAGGTGCTGCTCTAACTGGGACTTCGCACAAAAAGGCTTTAGTTGCCCATAGTCTGCAACCATCCCCCTCCTCCTCGGACTGCTCAAGACGCAGAAGTTCAAATGAATATGGACCAGCATCTCTCATGTTTTTGGTATCCTGAACATTAACTTCATGTACAGTGCAGTTGAGTACTGTACGCTAGAACTTCTGAAGGGAAGGGCTTGGGAGAGCCCTGAGTAGACACACCCATACACACATGGCATTCTGTATAAAGGCTGAGATGGAATGCCTGCACAAATCATGTGACAGGCTGGAGAACATGCTAAATTTTACAAGTTTTCAATGAATTATTTCCATACCCTCGTTAACTCATAGCCCAAAATGTGCAAAACATTAAAAGCCTGTCTCAGTACTATAGATGTCTAGTTTGTAAACTGTTCATATTTAAGCTAAATATAGGAAATGTTAATTTAAATATCTATAGTATTCATAGAAAGAATACAAAAATGTCTGCTAAGAAGTGCATTATAATGCTGTGGGAAATAATAAATTTATTTGTGGTAAATGTCTTACTTATGGAAAACTCTAATCAACACCTGTGGAGAATTAAGGCCTCTTTCAGCTGCAATTTTCCTCTTGTTCTGCCCGTTGCATCATAAGATATCACCTCTGCAGGAACAATACTGAAAACCAGTGCAGGACCCTATACAAAATATTTGTTCTATGCAAAGTCCATGCCCCATTTCAAGATGTGCATGTAGGCTACTGATATTTATTTGTAATGTTATTTTACACCTAGGGATATTTCCCCAAGAATGAGGAGATGATACACTTCCGCAAGCAGATTTTTGCACACAGAATTTAATGTGTGTATATGTGGGTGGGTGTGAGGTAGAGAATGTAAGTACCTTTGCAAACTAACCTAAACCACCACCTTGTTTCCACGTAAGTCAGCACTCAGAATTTTTCATGACCAAGATAGTGCCTCCCTGTGCCATAGTCAAAGCATCACCCTAGAATGAAAGTTGCTTTTTGTTGTGTTACTGATTCCCTGCTCCACAGCCTTCCCATTGATTTGGTTTCTTTAATTCCTGGTGTGTTGATGGCAGGGGTGGGAAGCAGCTATGGGACACAATGGGCTCTTAACTTCAAAACCTAAGATGTGTAAAACTCCATGTCTCCTTTTTTCTGTAATCAGTTCCAAATGAGCTCTTACAAGGGGAACTTGGAACTGGCTTGGTTGAACAAATTGATTTCTCATGAATGAGAAAGTAAAGTTTAAACGCCACTGGGAAGCCTAGAGATTTAAATTTTGAGAATTAGAGTTTTTATAAAGGGCTTTTGATTTACTAGATTTAGATCAAGCTTGTTGAAATCACCTTGAGGAACAGAATTATTTATGGCAGCTGCTTACAGTACCAGTGTAATGCCACTTTCGCATGTTTTTAATTTTGTTCCTTCACATGGTCTGTGCTGTGTTAATGATCACCTTGTCATGCTGGCAGTGGAAAACCGTTTTATAAATAATTCCCACTGGTAAGATGAAAGTGTTAACAGAAATACTTCAGTGAAGGTCTTGATTAACTTATACACTTGGCTTGATCACAGTGAAGCTTAAACTTACAATATCTTGTTACCAGGGCCAATAAAACCCATTCATTTTTTTGTGTACTATGTTAATTACCCTTTTCCTTTCCCACATGGGCAGACACACAGGCTGATTTCATGTTGGTGTTGAAGACCACAGTTACACTTTTAGACTTCTCCTTGGTGTACTTGCAAGCTCATACCCAAACAAAACCAGCTTTCCCTAATTCCAGAATCTGTGTACTGTAATATTAGACCTTCAAGACTGTGGATTGTTACACTCAGGTTCTCAATTTAACTTACTTTTGCTATAAATAGAGGAAGATAGGTTTTTTAAAATATTTTTTTGTTTGCTCGTACTTACTGAAAGCTCGCTGTCTAATGTACAGGCATCAAGAAGCACAACTGAGAACTGAATTTCCCAACACTGATTTCCATCTCCTAAAGCAACCTCCTTGAGGGTTGGACTAGGTCATCTCCAGAGGTCTCTTCCAACCTTAATGATTCTGTGAAAGCAACTTTTTTTGGGTAGATCAGTTTAATTAGATGAGATGATAGTCTTTCAGGTTATACACCAAAATACAGGTGATTTGATACTTTGAACCAGTGACTTCCTGCTCCCCTAGTGCAAGAGTGGCACAGACCCTGGAGTAAAAATACAGTGGGGTGTGAGGACAGCCTAGGGATAAAGGGATCTCAGGGTGAAGTGGCACTTACATATACAAACTGAATTCTTTTCTGTGATGCTCTGTAGAACGCAACAGTGGTTTAATTTCAAAATCATAGAAATAGTAGACAATTGCCTTCTTTTGCAATGTATTTCGAATTTTAGTATGATCATTTGTGTTCCTCTGTGGGAAATTCTCACAGAATAAAGGTAAACTCTTCAAATTAGAGGATTTTACTTGTATCTCACAATTAGTGATGAAGGCTAAACTAGTGCCTTCCATGGCAAGGTGAAGCAGAAATAGGGCCTTTCCTGAAGGAAATTAATTTGAAACATGCAGATGGAAAAATGCTAAAGAGAGAAAGAGTCTTTATGTTAAAGATATATGTTACAGTCACAATGTAGACTGTAAGTGGCACTATTTAATTAAAAAAAAAAGAAAGGAAAAAAGTTACTTGAGCAGTGAAGTGAAGGAGGCTTAGGGTTTGGTGTGGTTTTTTTTTTTTTCATGGATTTTTTTCACAGATAAGTGCATTTTCTCATGTCTGATGACTGAAGTTTCATCCTTTCACTAGGCATGAGTTTACCCAGCTGACAAGTTTCATAGAAACAAGACTAGAAACACAGAAACATCCGTTTTGTCAGAATGGATTGAAATTGTACAGCTGGTGCAGAAGTTGTGGTAGAAAACACATACACAGAAACATGCCTCCTGATACCTTTATTTTGTTTTAAAATGGGAAAAAAATCCCTTTGATGTTGTTTATTCTTTCAGATTGTCAGTCTGATTGAATAAAGTATACCAGGGCTGTATTCTTTTCTGTGCACTGAGTGCTCTGTTCTTCTCTACCTGTCCTCACACTTCATCCTCTGTGGTTCTTGCACCTTTTCAACAGATTTTAAATTGACCTCTGTAAACTTACTGCCTTCTGCTTTTCTGTCTCATTCTTCTCTTTGTCATTTGTTTTGTAAATTAAACTGTGTGAACTGACTATTTTTATAAGGAGGATTGATGGGCTGTTGTCAGGGTTGCCTAACACTTCTCATTATAAAATCCTGGTTTTCAGCTACTTGTGTTAATCCTTATTAGTTGTTACCAAGTTTTCTCTATACCATGAGTACTTTTTGTAAATTTTAATTATTTGATTTTTGTTGCTGTAGACATGATTCTACATAGGAAATTAAGAGAAAATGCTTTGGATATGCAGAACATTTTTTGTAAGATATGTACAAATTTGTCTGAGAAACAGGATTATAAAATGCTATACTTTTCAGATAGATACATAGATACACAATAGAGACTGAAAGGAGCCCAAAAGCTAAAATCTATGAAGATTTTTGTGTTCACTAAGCATCTTACATTTCTCTGCTCCTGAAATGTTTTGCCTGCATTCTGAGCAGGGCTACTGAGGATGCTCTGTGCCAGGAACACTGCCTCAGGAGGACTGTGTGGCCATGGCTGTAGGTAGCTCTGGTCCAGGCTCTGTTTAGATACTTTTAATGAAAACTCTTGTGCTTTCAGTAATACCTCTGAGTGGTCAGCAAAATGCGGGGGAGATGAGCCATCGTTTCTGAGAAGTGGTTAGGGTGGTTAGAGAAGGGGAGAAAAGGCGAATCAGAAAAAATTGGTTGACTGCTGAAAGAGTCAAGCTGAACTGATGAAAATAAGGGAACAGGAGGTGGTGCTCAGTCTGGCTGGAGGAGGAGACTCGCTCTTGTCAATGTGAGAGGTGGGTATAAAGGAGGAAAAAGTTCTTGCTGAAAGATATGACAAGAGGGAGGCTTTTGAAGAGTTCAAAAGAGAAAATGTATGAAAGAAGCAGAATGGACAACCAAGATAAAGGGGGACACTTTCCTGCATTTTGGGATGCTGTTGACTGGAGGTAGTTGTGAGGCCAAGTGTCAGACTCAGGGCTTAACTTGTCAAGATAAGGAGACCTGTGTTGAGATACTGTGGAGTCTGGTGACTGGGGCTGGGTAGAAGACACTGGAGCAGTGCTATGGATATACCTCCCACGTCCACAGGTGTTACCACTCCCTATAATATCATTAGTTTCAAGTGGTCAACCTCATGGCTCCACTGTTTTTCTGATGCACGAGATTCAATAAAATGTCACATTATTTGGGTAAGGTATAAATTTCTTTTTTTTTTTTTTTTTTTTTGGAACTTGGCAAATTACACATACACATTCCCATCCTCCTCCTCCAGTCCTTCCCCACACTAAGAATATTCAGAAGATTGCAAAGTCAAGCATCCAGATGTTAGGAAATCCAACTTTAATTCAGCCTTGTAGTAATGCATGTATGAAGAAGCAAGGATAAATTGCACTATCACTGTTTGGGTTTATTTCCAGAAGTTCTTTTATAATTCAGTAGACAGTGAAGATTTGCTCTGGTGATGAATCAGGAACACACAGTATAGGAAAATGTCATCTCCAACAGTACTACTACCTCAGTTGCAAGTTGAATGTGATAAAGTGAGTAAGACCAGGATCACAAGAAGGGACGTGCCAAAGCTATTTAGTTTTGCTCTTGTTATTTGCATCCTGTTCCTGCCTCTCCCAGAGAGCTGTTTTGAGCAGGTAAGCAAGTCATTCCAAGCAGAGTTTGGAAAGGAGGTCACTACTTTGCTGAATGCTTAGCTGGATACCTTGCAGGCATGATTTGCAGGAGTTCAGAGCACACACAGCTGAAGCTAGGAGGGAATTATGTTTTAAATATTAAAGCATTGTGGGGTGCTGACTCCTCAGTTAAACAGGTCTCAGATCAGACATCTAAAACCAGTCAAAATTTTTTAATCTTCATGACTGTCTACTCTGCCTGCAGAATGGATAGTGCCGTTCCTTCTTTCCGTGCACATCGTTCTAAGTGCAAGTGATTTATGAAGCACTGCATATCACGATGAATGACCAAGAGTCACAGGTTACTCAGCCATTCTGTCTTCTGTGCCTATTTGGATTATTTTGAATAAGAAAGGTTCAAAGCCATGTATTAAATGGGTAGAGAATAGAAGCAGAGATTTCTTCCCTGTGATGGGGAAGTCCCTGGTGTTCCATAGTTCCTGTCTGCGTTACAGTGGGAGACACAAATGTTTTCATTTTTGTGGTGTCTTGTGCAAGGAGCACTTATGTGCAGCACATGGGGGAGAGCACTCCCAGCACTATCTTAGTTCTTTCTCAGTTGAAGAGGCACAAACCAATTCTTCAAAGGACTTTGAAGGAAATGGAAAAGACAAATATAAAATCTGGATTAGACAAGTATATTGGTATCTGTGTTAGACTTTGTGTTGAAGAACTCTGGTTATTTATTGAATACTATTTATCAGTCAAAGAGTCTGTGTATATATTTACATTTTATGCAAGACTAAGCAGCTCCTATTCTTCTGTAAATTTACTTGGGAGAAGCCCTCAAAGTAATTCATACAAACCATGTTAGGATTTACTGATCCACCTGAGTGTGCCAAGCCTCCAGAGTTGTGCTGTGTCTGCTGAAGATGCAGATGAAGTTGCAGGTAGCCACCCCATAGATGTCTGAGGCGGAGACATGCCATCCAAGTCCCTTGGAGCCTGCTAGAGGATGCCCTGATGACAGCTAGAAGTTTCCTAGCAAATCTTAAGCCAGCTGTTACCCATTTAGACTAGAGTTGTAGGGAAATGCCAGAACCTCAGGCATTTCAGTAAGAGAGATACAAGTAAGTCATATGATTTCCAAATAGGTGTGGACCTGCCCATGTAAATGGAAGTGTCCTGGGTCACTAAAGGTGCAAAATCTATAAGTCACCTAGGTGGCAAGAGCTGTGTGAAGGAAGAAAGAGATAAACAACTCCTTGGGATCTCTTTAATTTGAATATCATCTTGGGAAGAAACATTGAGTCCTGATTCTAGAAATGCCTCAGCCACACTACGGTGATTAGGATCAGTGAGCCTTTGTTTTGATCAAAACTTTTGACAGTAGAGTGTTGAATATGTATGCACCATCTCATTTCTGAGTATTTCTCAAAGAAAGGCCAGAAACCAATTCACTCTTAAGTGAAAACATTGGTGCATCATCTTCCCAGTGAAAAGAGCAAATGACTGTCTCATAGAGTGAAAATGTTCTTGAAAAAAAAATTTCAGATTTTCCATTTAGGATTGAGACTTGTGGCTATTTACCCGTTAGACACTTGCAGGAGAACTGCCTCTAAGTTCCCTTAGATCAGTGTCCCTGAGTGATCTGTAATCACTGAATTGTTGAATAGGAGGTCCCTGGCAGCACCTGCTTGTCTGTAAGACTGCAGCTCCAGAGTCAGGCTGACTTCTTTTGCTGTAGTGTCAGACAACTGTGTGCACCAGATCATACTATACTGCATCAAAACCAACTTGCAGAAGGCATTGGAAGGCATTTTGATCCTGACAGAAAAAAAAGGAAGAATTTCCTCTTGGTCATTTGTACTAAGCACTTGCATTGTGAATGTTTTGTGGTTGTTGTAGCTTCTCACATTAGTGTGTTTGCAAACTTTTTTATATTTTCATAGCATTGTGTATCTGTGTACATATATGTCAACTTTACACACAAGTTTCATCCCGTAGAAAACATCTCAATAAGACAGACAATATGGACTATATTGGAAGCTTGTAAGGGTGGTTCGGGTTTTTTTATCAAGCGCTCATATAGTGAGCAATTTCCATGGGGTTTTGCTCGTAAGTATCTTTTCTTACATGGTGAGGAAATAGCTTTAGAAAATTGGCCAGTAAAGAAGCTGAGACTGTATCATGAACGTTTTGACATAAATTGTTATAGAAAAGTTTTATGGCACTTTCCATAAGAACAATTTTATAGCCACTTCATTTTGAATGTCACCCTTTTTTAATAAGTAATATGAAACAAAGATAAAAATGAAATATAAACCACCTTAAAAACAGTTTCTCCCCGTACTATTTCATTATAAGGTATGTGAACAGATATAAAGACTGAGTTACTGAGGTTCCCAAGTTGCTTTTTTGCTGTTCTGCTTAAAAATACCTTCATTCAGTAAGTCACACATACAGCTGAATCAGACGTTTCGTAGTAAATTAGCAAGTCTCTACTCATATGTGCTCAACAGCCACAGTTTGCAAGAATCTGCAACACTGCCTTGTCCCACCCTTTAGAGAGACCTGCTAGAACAATGAGACATACCAATGTAAACTAACATCCAGGAGAAAATGGAGAACAAGACCAAAGCATGTTGTAACATAAGTGGCCTTGAAAACTAGAAAATTTTTCAGTAATCTAAAACTACTCTAAATTCTAGTATCTCAAAAGTGAAGAGTTGCTTAGCAGGTGCCATCAGCTGAGTCAAGCATGCATCTAGAGCAAGGGTTATACCACCAAAAAAGTGTTGTATCAGTACTTGTGTTGAAATATGTAGCCTTTTTATGCCTGTATTTGTGTCTCACCAAAAATTCCAACACACACTTAGTGATTCAGATCAATCAGTTTAATTAAAGAAAAAGGAGAGAAAACTTCTGCATTGAGACTCATAACTGTGTTAGCAAGATTTATTAGTGTGTATGGTACTTGTTAAAATTAGTGGCCTTTGCAGGAAGAACTTAATATTACTTCTCTTTGAAGAATTACACTATATAAAAATGTGTAAGCACTGTCATTTTTTTACTTTGTATTCCCAAATTTATATCAACCCCTTACAAGTTGTTCTCGGCCCACTTATACAAGGTTAGATCATCACATGGATGAAGGCACTGTTTGCTTTCTAGAATACAATGCCACTAATTAAAGTTGAAAGTGAATGGACTGAATTAGAATCAGCTCATCCATCAAAGACTGGCTACTGATTATTTACTGACAGTGCTTCATTTAGCTCTATTAATTACTCAGTGGCACCATTATTTAAAGGTCATGCTTGAAAAATTAAGAAAGAATACATGGAAAATTATGGCATGTGCTCAGGGCTGGAGTCTGGAAATGGTAAATGTTAAATGGAGTGTTCATTTGAATAATCTATTAAATGTGCTTTTTCTTATCAGCATTTTGATTGCAAGTGAGTCAACAGGACAGCAGCTTACAGATCTTGATAGGCTTCTTATGGAAGCTCTGATGGTCATGGCTATGACTTCATAACAAAGTGTGCCTTTCTATTACTGCCTTTAAAATAGGGGGTTTTTTGAGTGTTCTGCCCAAATTATGCTGGTTTGCAGGTATTAAAGGGGGAAAATTTCTGTAGTTTTCTGTATTGATTATCCACCCTTTCCTCATTCCTTTATCCTTTAAATAACAAGCCTTTTACCATCATTTCCCAGATGTTACTCTGAAATTCCAGCTATGATACAGAGGTAACTGTGTCTCCTGTGTTCCTACCTTCATCAGTGCTAAGCAAAAAGTTCTATATAGTTGGAACATGCCAATAACGAAAGTCTTCAGTAATGTATTTAGTGATACTAGTTTTGAAACTGTATTTCTCTTCATTTTCTCCAATAAATACATAAATGGAGTTTTAAACCATACATTGTGATTGGCAGTGTTTTGAACAGTTAGCTGAAAAATATTTTTACCTTTTCAAAGGGAAAAGCAGGAGTTCTGTGGGTTTAGGCAGGGGGTATTGGTTTTTTGCTGTTTAAATTAGAACATGGCGTTGGGGGGCGAGGTTCTGCAGAAGCAGTAAGGTAAGTGGTAAAGTCCAAATGCTCATTTCCTCTGGCAGATCTGTGAGCTGTGGTTGTTTTGTAATAAAACCCTTTGTGTACCTGAGGCATGGCTCACATGGGAAAAGCTTATGTACGCATATATATATATATATATATATATATATATATAAAAATCTTTAAAAAGGGAAAAAAACCATAGTTACTGGGTTGAAAAATATTGTTCAGTTCACATTCCAAAAAAGGGCTTGAAAAGATGATTAATATGTGTGTGCTTTTTTGCTGAAGAAGGAACTTTAATTTTCTGCTCAGTCCTGAAGCTGTAAGTTTCCATCATAATCAGACATGTTATTAACTCAGATCTGTTTGTAATCAAAGTCAAAGCTGAGAGCCGCATCACTGCCACTCTACTCTGAGACTGCAACTATTAAGAAATTAGTTTTGATTAGTTTGTTTTGTAATGGTGTTGTGTTTTGACATTGTGTTGGGTGATGTCAGGAAGGGCCTCTTTTTAAAGTCATCCTGAAAAAGCACAGCTATAAAACAGACTCAGGCAGGGAAATGGAAAACAGATGAAGTAGCTGTACGTCATCTAGGGAATGATATTTCTCGAGAGAGTAGAAATGATCTAATCGCCTTTGATTTTATGAAACACTATGAAAAGGAATCTGCTTATAGATTAGATTTTACATAAACGGTCATCTTAAAAAGTGGAAAGTTTGATGTTTGTAACTTAAATTGGCACAGTGCAATTGCAAGAGCCATCTGCCAACTATCCAGCTACAACAGTTTCTACATTTCTAAATTTTCTTTGTTTTGTTTTACTTCTCAGTTGTCCTCTTTTAAGGGTAATAGCACTCTAGCATTATTTATGGAGACCGAGTTGTTATGAACGCTCCTTTACTTTCTGTGTACTGCTACTGCTTTTCTTCTGCCCTGTTGTTTTTCTGGTGACAAGACACCTATGTGTTGACTTGCTTTGGAGTTGCACAGTTTCTCTGTACCTCAAAGCAGAACATATAACCAGGTTATTTCAACACAAAAATGCAGTTTCTAAGCTCTTTTAACTCTAGGATTGGGCCAATGGGATTTTTTCTTTTTTCTTTTTTTTTTTTTTTTAAAGTTTTGTGAAGCTTAGGCATACATAAGCATAGTATTTTAAGTAAAAAATAAGTCTGCAGCACTGCCTCACTCAGACCTCTTATATTTGGTATGTAGAGAATAGGAGGAAATTTGATTATTACTGAACAGCAAAAAGAAGAAAACCTTTAAAAAACCAAAAAAGTGATTAGTGATTAGGTGAAATTTTCAATTTGCAAATCTAGTATTACAGGTAGGTATTAGTGACTGTGATGCTGAATCTGCCGTCATTTGGACGGGAACCTGATGTCTTGCTTGATGCTCATCATCTTGTTACAATGATGTATCACAAAACATGAGATAAATCCCCAGTTTTGCCAAGAGTGATATTTGTTGCTTTAAATGTCCATACTTGCCTTTTGAAGCAAGAATACTACCTCATTTACCAGGGTGTTACAAGGTACCATACTGACTGTGATAATGTTCATACGTAGGTAGGCAGCATTTTGTGCAAGAAAGTAAAAAATATTTTACTAATTCAGATGGTAAATGGTCTGCCTAAAATACTTTCTGTAATTTCAGTTGAAGAACCTACCCTATATGTTTTCCTTGAAAACATCCCTGCTGTTGGTACACTGTTCTTTGTGAGGCTTTCTCTCAGGGTTGTTACACTAAGCTGCCTTGAAGTTTTACTTCTCTTTATGTTTGTTCTGAACACAGTATGTGTTTACAAAAATTGCATTACTCTTTGATCTAGAGTGAACTTTAGTTAACAATTCCCAGTATAAAACCAATTACAAAATGCTTTGTTAGGCAAGGAATATGTTCTACTTTTCTATTTTGCCTACATTTTATCATGGTTGTCCTTAAAATCTGTGTATATGCTCTTAATACATCCTTTCAGTTCCCCATAATATCAGCCAGGCTTTAACAGAGAACAATTGTATGGTTGGAGGACACGTAATAGGTTACTAGAAAAATATTTACATCTGGCATGATCAAAGCTTTTGGAGTATATGAATGTGTATGTGGGAGGTCTAATTTTTATGTGGGTGGATTCACAAAGACTAAAACACTGCAGTACTTAACCCGTTTCCCTTTATGAAAATTCAATTCCTCAAAATGAAAAAAGCATGTCGTACCTGATTCTTATCTTTATTTTTCATTTCAATGAGTAGTATTAATTCTTCTGCTTGTAACTACTTGTTTGAAGTCATAGAGAGTTTTTTTGTATTTCAGTCTATTTAGTAAGATGTTTATCTTGCTTGTGATGTTTTTCCATGTTGGATCATATGCATGTTTTAGAAGTTAAAAAAATTATATTTTTGACACAGTTTTGATAGTATGTAGAACTGTTGTGGAAGATGCTCTGCTATAACTATGCAATAGTTATGTCTCTAGGTTCGATTTCTGCTGGTTTAGTTCCTGTGGCAGTAATCAGCTGTGAGCTGCTCCTATAAATCTGTCGTTGGCAATTTTTTTTATTCAGTTACTTTAAATAGTTACTTACATTATGAAAGGCTATTAATACTCAGTCATTTAAATAATGTCTGTTAGCATTTTGTTTGTAAGGCTCTGATGGGGAAGTTTGGCATGATAGCTGACCTGTGCTAACAGCTTGTTGAACAGGGAGGTCTCACTCTCCCGTTGGCTTCTTTCCCTCCCCGTGCTGTCCTGTGATCTGCCCTTCTCGGCCCCCAGCTATACCAATTCTGACTGCAGGGCAACCAGCTCAGCTTGCCAGCCAAACAGGAGAACCCACACACCGAGCTGCGTGCCAAATGCCTATTCTGCTGTTCTGAGCTTTAATTTACCAGGTGATCAGCAGAGTACCTGAGCTGGCTACCAGGAAAGCATCAGTGGCCCATGGCCCGAGGGGGCTGCGGTGAAGGGAGAGCTACCTGCCCTTTTTGCCCCTGGTGAACTTCCATCTCACTCACACCACTCTCTGAAGTCATAGCATGAGTCACGAACACAGCATCATATGTAATATGTGGTTTCTTGAAAATCAGCCGTGCTTTTGCAGGCAAATGATGATGTGAGGAGCAATTCTCGTAAGCAGTTAAAACATCATTGAAGACACATACGTTTGTTTTTAGAAGACACACACCTTTTCGGGTATCTTAAAACATTCTGGATTTGGTTACAGCATCCACGGCTGTTGCTTTTAGAGCTGAGGGTCATCAAAACAATAGAACATTTTCCCCAGTGAAAGCTTTTTTTTACCTATTAAATCCTGGGTACATATGTAACTTTGCTTGCTGTTATTCATTGGTATTACTTCACTCCAAGCTTAGGGAGTTAATTTTTTTTTTTTTAATATATGCTACATCTCTTTGTTGTCCTTGTGGCAGTGGTAGTCCAGAAATCTAACCTTGAACTATTCTAGCATCAACTTTGAGTGAACTGGTTTCAAAGTCAGTTAATGTCAGTGTGTTCTGTGAGTAACAGCAGCTGAGGAAGCAATTCAGAATCTATGGAGCCATTCCTGATACTCTGCAGTAGTGGGATGGGATGGGCAGATGGAAGGGGAAATTCTTCATCTACCAGACTTTGATGTGTTGTTGAGTCTGTCAACACCTGAAGTACCAGGATGCCACTGTGCTGGCTTCTGTAGCACAAAGCCCAGGGTATGCAGGCTCTTACCCAAATTTTTGAACCCTAAGTTTTAGCATTATCAAAGTGTTAATTGTTGCTTTGTTTTTTGCTGGTCTCAACATCAGAACTGACACATGAGTTTGGCTGATCAGTTAAATTGTGTCTGCAGCACATAGAAGGGTGGTTAACATCTTTTTGGTCAGAACTGTGTTCAGGGTGTTCATGTTTTTCCTGTGTGCAATTCCTTCTTTAAATGGTTTTCCTGTATTTTTTTCCTCTTTTCTTCTTTGAAGAAAGAAAACAACAACAAAACAAACAAAAACCCCACAACAAACAAAACAAACAAATTTTGCCATTTCCTTTGTTGCAACTTGTAGGATTCTCTACAAGACTGCCATACTCTGTGACCACAAAACTGCCTTTTCTTCTGTGTCATGCTGTTGAAAAACTGCTAGCAAGCAAGTTCAGTCTAAGCAGGACCTCAGCATTACTTGTTCTGCTACTTCTTGGTAGTTTTCAGCATGTTCATATAGTAACAGAATTAGAGGCCCCAATCTGTTTCTTGGTGCATTTCTCAGTAGTCCAGCATTCTCATTCACAAAGAGAGCATCACTGTATTTATACTTAAGGAGTCTAAATCTTAACAAGGAAGAATAGGCCGCAGAAAATGGCAGTTTTATCTATAATTGATCCTCCAAAGCAACAGCTAACACAGCAGTGGGAAATACCATGTTTGGCTTTTAGCTCCCAGCATCACTGAATTTGCTAAATATTCGAATATTAATAGTGACACAAGCAAGGGACGTTATATCAGTCCTGACAATTGTAGGCATTCAGGAATCATCCATAAAACTCTGAAGGATCATCCGGACTCAAAAGAGTTGGGGTTTTTTTGCTGCATTTTGTGTAATAATTTATAACCAGGATGTTTGTTTCAGGCTCAGAACACCACAGTCCATTTTAATCTCTCTTCTTCCATCTCTGAGGATTGACAGTATTTCTGATATCCCTATTGCACTTGCATGAAACTGTTTTCTACCTGAGCCTAAGCAAATCAAAACAGAGAGGACAACCATTGTGGCCATTCTTTAGAGTATCAGACTGGTACCAAATGGGGCAGAGCAACAGAGAAAACCAGGTGGTTTTTTAAAAAACAAACAAACAGGCAAATTCCTAGAAAGAAATGTCAGCAAAAATAATACCTAAAACCTCCATTACCTGTAATAAAAGTTGCACTGCACCATCGCAAGCTCTCCCTCACAGACAAAGCTTAAGGATGTCCTGATATTGTGATAATTCCTGACATGAAGAAAGAAGATTTGAACATTTGATTTTACTGTCTAGCAGAGACAAACTGTGTATGTAACATTATTAGTGTCACCAGGAGATTGACTGCCTGCCTTCCTGTTACTTGGTCAAGGAGATTTCCATTTACCCTCATCTAACTCCAAGATAAAGAAGGGACCATCTGTTCTTTCTCCTTCACTCCCTTCCTTATTATGGTCCTTTGTCCTCCTGGTCTCAAATACTAATTCATCCTCCCCAATGTCCTCAGTGCATTGCCTGGTCTGTCAGATCACACATAGCTGTCTTTCGGTCGGTCTGTTTTGCTCTTCAGTGTTTCCTGCGTTTCCTTGTTCATTGACATGCCTATTTGCCCAATCCTGGTGTTTTACTGTGAGTTTCTTGTCTGTGCCAAAGTACTCCAGAAATCCTGCAGCTGGCCTGAGGCCTCGGGAAGGCTTACAGAGCAGAGCTCTGTGCTGCAGCTCTGGATGGGGGTTGTGAGGGACAAGTCTCAGCTGCACTGCTGTGCCTCATTTATGCCAGTAGTTGTTTTGCTTCGTGAGAAGTGCTTAAGTACAGTCAGACACAAAAAGTAAGGTCTGCTTTCCATGTCTATATGGATTTTTACCAAAAAGTTCTGACTCTACTGTCTTGTCTGCTTGTAAATTACAGCCTTCAAGGATGGTATGTCCTTACCATACCGCTATTTAGAAGACAGACCATTCAGTGAACATTTTTTCATTTGCTGGTGACTATGGACAAGGGTGAATTTTGCCCAAATCCTTTTTTACACTAATAGAAATTTTACAGGAACATTTTCATTAACTCTTCTCTTCCAGTCCTCTTCCTGCATCCCCTTTAAAAAGGAAAATTGCATTAATGTTACAAGTGGTGAAACTCCTACCTGTGAACACAGTGGTTGGAGTTCTCATGCAAATGGAACTTCTGGCATTTTATATCCACTGTTATTGAGGGCAGCCTTAGGACCCACACAGTTAAAATGTCGTTTGCCCAAATGAGAGCAGTGAGGAAGTTTAGGGAAGAAATGCAGTGTGGATGATGGTTTTGTGTACAGCTCTGGCATGGTGCCCAAACCAGTATAAATATAGCTCTGTGATGATATCGTAAACAGTGTCTGACATTCCCTTCTCAAACATCTTTTCTAAGCCTGTCTTCGTGCCTGATCTCTCTTACGTGTGTGTGTGTGTGTGTGTATATATATGTCTATCTTATATATAAAGAGATTGCACACCAAATAATTATTCATTTTATATCCCAGCCCTTTAAAAACGTATCATGTGTTGTAGGTTTCAAGTTCAGTGAAAACATCAAATCAGATCTAAGGCATAGCTGTAGTTTTGCAAAAATAGTCACCATGTAATAGGATCAGGACTGTCTCTGGAGATGTTTCTAACAGACACGTTTTATATTTGAACCCAAATTAATAAATGTCACTACATGGGCAGGAAAAAAAAAATTAAGCGTCAGCATTTTCAGTTGCTTCATGTATTATTTTGGAATTGAGGAAAGGCCCCAAGTGGCACAGAAGCAAACATTCATCTAACTTACTTGCAGTGTAATTCATCATTCTACATGTGTTTGTGTAAATTCAGCATCTGTTCTCAAGAAATCATTTTTGTGCTGATTTTATTTGAAAATGTTTGTGGTCTTGCTCTGTATTGTTACACATATTTTCTCTCAACAGAGTTTGCACTGAGGGTAGTGAATGCTCCACTGGCCTTAGATTTAGCATTTGGCATACTGTGTGAGCTGCTGCAGCGGTGGGGGCAGATCCATGCCGGTGTGCCGATCCTGCTGGAATGGCTGCTGGGAGACTGTGATCTCAAAAGAGATTCGGAGACTTCAGCCCTGGTAATTCTAACAGCCAGTTGCTGTATCGTGTTGGAAGTGCTGTGTTTCTGCAGTCTTGTGGTAGGAATGGAATAAAACACCTCATTTGATGAAGCCTGATGATCGCGCTACCGCAGTATTAACTGATTAACAATTTTGAAAAAAATTTCACGTGGATAATATTTAGAATAAAAATCGAGTTTGATACCTGTCTTCCGGCAATATCAGCCTAAAATTAAAGAGACCAATAAGCAAACACTGAAATAAACCGAGAGTTACTTCACAAGTCATTGTTGACTAAAACATTTTGAGGCTGAAATGTAATTACATTCCGTACTATGCAGATGATTGCTTGCCTTGAATTTAAACTGCTGCTGTGGGTGCCAGGCACATCTGGTGTTCAAGAACAGTGCTCTTCCAATTGCTGGCTTTTCCAGAGATGGCATTTAAATACTTGGTAACTTTATGCCATCTTCCATCTGACTGGTTTTACATAGCACATGAAATAGCCTTGCTTACATCAGTCATTGTCTTCAGAAGGATTATTTCTGTAAAGAAAAGCTTTGCCACACCGGTTCTGGACAAAGCTAATGCTGTATAATACACTGTGCTCTTTTTGTCTTGAAAAAACTGTAAAAATCAAAATTATGCTGGAAGGTAAACCGGAAGGAGCACGAGCAGCTACATCTTTGAGAAGTTTCTTGACAATTAATATGACCCTTGAAATATATTATGGATCTTTCCTTAAGCCTGTGGTTTAGAAATGCCTTTCCAAGTTTCACTGACTGATACAATTTTCCTTTTTCATTTAATCCACTCAAAAAGCTCCATGATATAGCAAATTACCCTACTGGTTACAGAGAGGTCTCTGAAATACAAGACCGTTTCAAGCACATATTAAGGATTAGGACTACTATTTACTTCCACTGTTTCCCAAGATTCATACCATAACTGCCTGATTTTTGAAGGTAAAATCTATTTGGCAAAGTAGGAACCTTTTTTACTGCATTTAAAACCTTTAAAAGATGTATATGAATTTTTACCTTTTTTTTTTTTAACATAAAGAAGCTGTTCTGTGACAGCCTCTGTTTCTGTATATATCCTTTTTTATATCTTTTACCATTTTCTCATTATTGTGAAACCACAAGTCGTTTCCTAATCACTGTTGGTTTTCTTTTTGTTAAGGAAGAAGATGATTATCTGTTTGATAAAGGGGAAGTGAATTTTTGGGCAGAGAAGCTGACTCATGCTAGACAACTTAGTAAGCACCTTTTACAGCTTATATCAATGACTCATCTAACATTACCACATCACCAAGAACTTAAGCAACTATCAGGAATAGCACTGGACCAAGCCCAGCTCATTGAACAGCACCTCCAAGCACTGCCTCCAGCTCCAGAATTTTCCAGAACGGCGGAATTCACGAGATTGACTATTCAAAATGAGAGAATAGTGGTCTGTCTTAAAATACTAGATCTGCTGAAGTCTGATGATACTGGCAAGAATGAAAATCTGGGAAAGTAAGTTACTAAAAGTTCATCCTCAGGGACCTGCACACGTTAGTGAACGAGCAGGGAGACGGAATTCCAGCGATGTTCAAGGAGTCAGGAATTGTTATGATGACTCCAGTAAACCTGCAACAAACTATTTAGTATTCAGGCTAAAACTACATTTTTATATATGAGTCTATGGATTAATTTTTTTTTTTACTCAGACATGCTGTGGAAGACTTCCTTGTAGATGCATTTGCTAATTTCATTCAGCTGAGCATTGTTTATTACAGCTACTGTAGGAAGTAAAGCAGGTGAACCTAATATTTTCCATTCGCCCAGGTACAGGCCACCTGTAGTCCTGTTACTTTTTATCCCATATTTTACCTCCTGTATCTTAATATCAAGAAAAAGTTTCAGGGTTTTTTTATCACCTTTCAAAGTGTAGCATGTTAATTATTAAATTAATATGCTATTTTTAAGTGTTTATAAAAGAAAAACAAACTGTGACTTCTTTGTTTGTGACAATTTTTAGAGTACAATTTAAATTTTACTGCATTTTCCTCTGGAGGAATACAAGGATTTTCACTTCAGTAGTAACCTTGTTTTGCACGTTGAAGCAGCATTAGTTAGTGTTCTGTGTCCTTCTTTTTTCCTTTAAATCAAATAACTGCATTCATAAAATAGCCCTAAAATGAAGACCACTGTGTTCAAAACGAAGCAGCTGTTCCATTGTGAATGAAACAGTTTCATCTTTACTTCAAAACACCTGGAAAGGTCCTGCTGAGTGCTGAGGCCCCTCCGAGGTGTACGAGGGGTGTTTCTGTACTCCAGTCCTTGCTTTTGGGAGATGCTCTCACTGGCCCTCAGGTGGGGCAGCTGTGGGGACTGTTCCAAGTGTTCCATGCTGTTGCTGTGCCTGAAACGCAAAAATGCTTGTTGTGCGTTGAAAATGTATTTTTCAGGGAACTGGAATTGTGCTTCAATATGAAAACGAGACATCAAAAATAAATATTGTTGTGAAAAGGTCACATTACCTTCCTGTAGCAAAGGGCTGTGAGTGGACATGTGGCTGTAGCAGGGATGAGCATCCCTGTACGCTGTTATTTCGGCCTCCTTGGAAGAAGAGCATGTCCAGCGAACAGCTGTTTGCTTTCAGCTTCTTCACCTAACGCTGTAAAGAGGCGAGCCGAGCCGTAACTCTTGGTGGCGCAGGTAAGGGGTGCGTGTTGCGGCTCACGGCCGGCAGGTGGCGCCGCGGACCCGCCGTACGCGGGCCGGGCTCGGGCTCGGGCTCGGCTGCCCTCGAGTTTATTAAATAGAGTCTGCTGTAAATCGAGCTAAGCTGCTGAGCTGGGTCTAGTGGGCATCTGAACACTGCACAAAACAAAGTCACTGCTGGGGGGGGGGGGGGGGGGGGGGGGCA
>JAWWEU010000111.1:25367032-25411515 GCA_035583155.1 Acropternis orthonyx | reverse complement strand
CCCCCGCCCCCCCCCCCCCCCCCCCCCCCCCCCCCCCCCAAGATAACAAAAATTTAAGTACTGGCTGTAAGTTTCCAGGATTCAGGGTTGCTTATATCAGTAATTTACGATGGAACTCGAGGCTTCAATAGGCAAAAGGGCAATGCTGGAATCTGAAATGATGTTTCACGGAATGCCCGCTACTCGACTTAATGAGCCACGCTGCGAGTTGGGCTAAAAATTAATTTGTTTGCATCTGGTTTGAGCTCCTGGGGAAAGAACAGCCCAGATTATGTCTGGAAGCCACTCTTAAAAAATAGTCAGGACCTGTACAATTGATTAACAGCTGCTGGTTTTGCCACATCTTTCCATCATTTTTTAACTAGTGAGGCAACAGCTTTTATAGTAGGAGACAAAAAGAACTTTGTAGGTATCAAAATCATTGTACAGTTGTGTAACCTTGCTCATGTCACTGCATAGCATAAGACTATCTAGTAACATTGGCTTTTTAATTTTTTTTTAATTGGGTAGAATTTTAAAACACATATGCATAGATATTTAATACTGGCAAATGGATAAATTCAGAGAGGTAACAGCATAGTAGTAGACCCACAGTGACCATAAAAGTTTAGTAATTTGGTGAAGCCTTGAGGACTTGGTTAATCAATAACCAAACAGCTCGAAAACCCCGTCTTCCTTATCGTGGTGTTAAGATGCATCTGAGACCTCTGTCATCCCGCCTGAGTTTATAGAGAGTAAATAAGAATTATATCAGCACACATACATTTCACCACACGGTGCTAAGGACTCGGGTTACTGTGTAACTAGTCAACGAAGAACCTTTAAACCCTATGCAGCAATTGCAGGAGAGGGTTAGCAAAACCCGATGCCAGTGCACTTATCGGCCGTGTGTCTGATCAAAGTCAGTTTATCAAAGTATTCCTCCTCCCAGTGGCGATGACACGTTCATCGGTGCATGGCTGTCATCGTAAACTCTCCTCTTGCTTGGCTGGGGGGGCAGGATCTGCTCCGAGGTGATGCTTCCACGGCAGAGAGAGATGCGTGGGAGGGTCAGTACGGAGGTTATGGGAAGTGATGCAGGACATCCCGCGCAGCCCCGCGCACCGAGGGTTCTCCTGCTGCCGGGGCGGGAGGAGGGGAAGGGGCAGGAACGTGGGATGAGTGCCGGGAGCCTCGGGCGGCCGCCAGGGGACGCCAGGGCCCCGCCGGCTGTGCGGCCACGGGAGGGGCCGGGAATGGGGAGCGGGAATGGGAGCCGGGCCGGGCGAGCCTCTGCAGCAGCGCCCACCGGCGGGGTCACGGGCCCCAGTAAAGTGCCGGGACACGGGAAGGAGCGAGGCTGGGGCTTTCCGCCCCGCAGCTCCCCGTCCTTCCCGCGGGATTCTCCATCTCCACGGCCGGGCCGGTCCCGTGGCGGCCCGCGGGCGGTGCCCGTGTCCGGGCGGCCCGGCAGGTCCCGCTGCAGCCGCGGGAGAGGGGGGGAGCGGGGGGGAGGAAGAGGAGGAGGAAGGAAAAGGGCGCGGGACCCGTGTGGCGAGTGCGAAAACCCGAAGCGAGGAGCTCCGGTGGGACTCCACACCCTCCCCCCGCCCCGCCCCGAAGTTTCTTTCCTTCGCAAAAGTGTTTTCACAGCGCCGCGCTCGTGCTGACGTGGTCAGGTTTGCACCCTTGGGTTTCGCGGGCCTGACTACTCCGGCTCGGGAGCGAAAGAGGATCAAACACGTCTGCTGGCTTCAGCGGCCATAAAACTTTACACATTCGCCCCGCCTGTGTTCTCCTTCCCGTTTGTCCCGGGGCCGAGCAAACGCGGGAGGGGACGGGAGGGAGGGGTGCTGGGGGTGTGCAGAGGAGCCGCCGTCGCCTTTCACAAGCCGTGTTTGTGCGGCCTTATCGGCGCGGGGGGGCGGGGGTGCTTTGCACGGCGGCTCCCGGCCCGGCCCGTCCCGGGAGAGCGCCAGCTCCGTCCCGCACTGGCGCAGGGGGCATTGCGGCTGGGAGAGGTTCGGCTGGTCACAGGACCCCGGCGGGGGATAAGGAGTGAAGGGAGCGAGAGTGGGAGGGAGACGTGGGAGGGGTGCCAGAGGAGGAGGGGGATGCGCGGCGGGGTTGGGTGGGGGTCGTTCTTTAGCCTGGTTGGTGCGAGGTTAGCGCTGTCTGGCCCGCCTGGCAACCTTTCCCCGGCTGCAAACAGACAAACCAAAAAAAATACGGACCAAACTCGAGCCCCTCGACAAGAGAGGAGAAGCGGCGGCGCGGGCAGCCCGTGCCCAGCCCCGTCTCGCCGGCCGCATCGGGGCAGCGGGGGCCCGACCTTTGTTTCAAACCAATTACGTGGCAAAAGTTTATTTTCGGCGGGGCGGGGGCAAGGAGAAGCGTCCCCCGCGGCACCGCCACCCTCCGCCCGGTGGCAGCGCGGGCAGCTCCCGCACCGCCGGCCCGGGCCGCGGGGCTGTGCTGAGCCAGGCGCACGGCGGGCGCTGCCACGGCCGGCTCGCCGCTCCTCCCGCCCTGGGCTGGGGGCACCGAGCGCTGAGCGCGCTCCCCACCGCCCCCCGCCAGCCCCGGGGCGGCCGGGGCCGGGGCTGGAACCGGGGCGGGGCGGGCCCGGCTCGGGGCGGGCGGAGCAGGGCACCGCCCCCGCGGGCCGCGGCAGCCGCGTTTATATGGGGGCGGCGCGGGGCGCCGCGGAGTTCCCGCAGCCTGCCCGCTGCTGTGCAGCCGCCGCCGCCGACTCGGCCCGGCACCCGCCGTCCCGCCGGGAAGGAGTCGGGACCGTTTCGGATCTCAAGCAGACGGCCCCCTCCTATCTAGTCGTGGCTTTTCCAAATCCTCCGAGGACAGCGGGATCTTTCGGTCCTTTCTGTATCTCCGACCATTACAGGATCTAGAAATGTCGACGACACTTTTATCCGCCTTCTACGACATTGACTTCTTGTGTAAGGTATGGAATAGCGCGTTCTCGCGGGCGGGCCGATGCGGCGGGGCGGGCGGGCGGGGCCCTCGGTGTGACCGCGGGCGAGGGGCTGCGAGCCCCGCAGTGCCGCCCCGCGCCTTCCGCGCTCGGGCCGGGCTGATCCCGCAGCGCCTCCCGCGTGTTACGCTGCCGGGAGAAACTTTGGGAAAGAAAAAACATAAGTTGCCGATGCAGCAGAGGCGGCGCGGGGGCTTCTCCCCTGCCCTCCCCGGCGGCGCTGGCGGCGGGCATGCTTTGCGGGGCGGGCGGCGCGACCCCCGCCCCGAGCCCCGCGGTGGGCAGGCGGTCACCTGCAACACCCTCTCTCTCTCCCACTGTCTCCCCCTCCCCTTTCCCCGTCCCGGCAGACGGAGAAGTCCCTGACCAACCTCAGCAGCATGCTGGACAAGAAAGCCGTGGGGACCCCGGTGACCCCTCCCAGCTCCAGCTTCGCGCCGGGCTTCCTGCGGCGGCACTCGACCAGCAATCTGACGGCGCTGGCCGGCGGTTCCAAGTTCCCCAGCCCCACCGGCTCCAGCTCTTCCTCCACCTCCTCCTCCTCCTCTTCCTCCTCCTCCTCCTCGTTCGGCAGCCTGAAGGAGACGGGCTCCGGCGGAGGCGGCGGCGGCAGCAGCAGCCCCACAGCCCTGCTGAACAAGGAGAACAAGTTCCGGGACCGCTCCTTCAGCGAGAACGGGGAGCGCAGCCAGCACCTCATGCAGCAGCTCCAGCAGCAGCAGCAGCAGGCGGCCGGCAAAGGGGGCGGCTCCGGCGGCGGCGGTGCCCCCATCAACTCCACGCGGTACAAGACGGAGCTGTGCCGCCCCTTCGAGGAGAGCGGCGCCTGCAAGTACGGCGAGAAGTGCCAGTTCGCGCACGGCTTCCACGAGCTGCGGAGCCTCACCCGCCACCCCAAGTACAAGACCGAGCTCTGCCGCACCTTCCACACCATCGGCTTCTGCCCCTACGGCCCGCGCTGCCACTTCATCCACAACGCGGACGAGCGCCGCCCGGCGCCCGGCGGGGGCACGGCGGGCCCCGCTCCCGCCGCGGCCGCCGCCCCGCACCACCACCCTCACCACCCGGCCCCGCACCCCACCGGCAGCACCGGCGACCTCCGCGCCTTCGCCCCCCGCGAGCACCCGCTGGGCGGCGGCGGCGGCTTCGGGCACCCTCGCGGCGGCGGCGGGGAGCGGCCCAAGCTGCACCACAGCCTGAGCTTCTCCGGCTTCTCCGCCCACCACCCCCACCCGCACCCCGCGCACCCGCACGGCGCCGCCCCGCCGCCGCCGCCCCCCGCCGGCCGCCTGGAGGCCGCGCTGCTGGAGAGCCCCGGCGGGTCGCGCACGCCGCCGCCGCCCGCCTCCGCCTCCTACTGTGAGGAGCTGCTCTCGCCGCCCTGCGCCAACAACGCCTTCGCCTTCTCGGGGCAGGAGCTGGGCAGCCTCATCGCGCCCCTCGCCCTGCACACGCAGAACTTCGCCGCCGCCGCCGCCGCGGCCGCCGCCGCCGCCGCCTACTACCGCTGCCAGCAGCAGCCGCCGCCGCCCGGCACGGGCTGCCCGCCGCCCCCCGCATCGCCGCCCTTCAGCTTCCAGCCTCTCCGCCGCCTCTCCGAGTCGCCCGTGTTCGACGCGCCGCCCAGCCCGCCGGACTCGCTCTCCGACCGGGAGAGCTACCTGAGCGGCTCGCTCAGCTCCGGCTCGCTCAGCGGCTCCGAGTCGCCCAGCCTGGACTCGGGCCGCCGCCTGCCCATCTTCAGCCGCCTCTCCATCTCCGACGACTGAGGGGGCCCTGCAAGTAAGTGACCCACGGAAGAAAGCGAAACCTCTCCTTCTTCTCTAATTTTTTTTTTTTGTTTTGGTTTGGTTTTTTTTTAATATATCTTATCTATCTATACACCGAGAGCTGAACAAAACGAGAAACAAAGCATTTTGCAAAAGGGCAAATAATGACACGAACTGAACAAACCTATTTTTATAGAGAGACCTTGGAAGAAGGGGATTTTTGTTTCGGGGTTTTTTGTTGTTGTTGTTCTTTGGAGACAAGTTATGATACGCACCAGCAGCAGCCATTCCATCTGTGTTCGGAAAAAAAAAAACAAAACAAACCAGCATTAGAAAAGACACCACCAGAAAGCAACAAACAATCTGGGGAGCGCCGGTCCTGTCTGCCCAGCTCCTCCAAACCTGCAGACACACAGAAAAAAAGTTACAAACTAGTTTGTCTTTCAATCCAGTTAAAATAAAAACACAGAACATACTAAACCTATAAGCTTTTTTTTTTTTTAGGAAAAAAAAAAATCCAACATCCTGCCAAGAATATGCCTTGATAACAACCTTTTTTTATATATCTATATATTATTATTATAACAAATGCTAAAACCTTCATTCCAAAGTTTAATATTGGTTCCATTGCCACCACTTAGTGGATGTTTGGCTTAGAACAATTTTTCGTTGTTGCTTTATTTGGAAGCACTCAACTGAGTTTAGTTTGTAATTGTTGGAGAATAACTGCTGATTTTTTTTTTAAATTTTTTTTAGCTGTTTGAGTTGATTGCATGAATGAGTCACTGCACACAACTCAATATGAAACTATTTAACTTATTTATTATCTTGTGAAAAGTATACATTGGTAATTTGTTCATACTGTATTTATCGGGTATGATGAAAAGCAATAGATATATATTCTTTTATTATGTTTAAATTATGATTTTCATTATTAATCGGCGAAATGTGGAGTGTGTTCTTTTCACAGTAATATATGCCTTTTTGTAACTTCACTTGGTTATTTTATTGTAAATGAGTAAAATTCTTAATTTAAGAGATTGTATGTAATATTTATTTCATTAATTTCTTTCCTTGTTTACGTAAATCTGAAAGATTGCATGGTTTCTTTATAGAAATCGGTCTCGATGCTGTGGAAGTAGTTTGAGGAATTTCTATGGGTTTTTTAGAATGTAAATGGTTGTAGCCCGTCCGAGTTGAAAAACAAACGAGAGAGAAAAAAAAAAAAAAGACTGACTTAGCAATCAGACTTCAAAGTGGCAAATCTAATTCAGACTTGTTTTGAATAACCAAAAAGTATTTTTGTTGCCTAACTCCACCAATCACACTGTGATATAGTCTCAAAGTATGTAGCAATAATTGGGGGTCCCAGTATTATGTCTCACAGTGCCTTCTTGAGGGTCCATGCTTGCCTTAAATATCTCTCAACCAAATAAGTATTTTTCTTAATGCTTGACATAATTTGAATGTAGGGATGGGTTTTAAGTACAGCAAAATTTTGCCACTCTATTTTATAAGAACGGAGGCCATCTTTGGATCTGAAACTTTATACAGTACATGAACATATCTTGTTTAATTGAATTCCAAAACTTGTAATTTTTTTTCCTAATGTAGAAAGTTGGGAGTTTTCCAGAACTTTCCTGGACGGTGGATGTATGAGCAGTAGCTTAGTTTTGTTTGTACATAGGTACAGATTGAGCACTATGTACTCTTTTGGACTACTTTAACAGAAGTATGTTTTGAATGTAACTAAAGGATAAGTCAACTTGAGTTGTAATATATTTTTCGGGAGTCAGTTCACTACAAATTGTGTGAGACTGTAAACTTTGTACTGTAAATGTTTTGTAGTTCTCCCAATAAAATTTTTTGGAAAAAAAAAAAACCCAAGCAAAAAGCCAAGCCCAGTAACCCTTCCAAGTGCTGAAGCCCGGGCTGCCATGGGACGCAGCGAGTATTTCTTACTGAACACCACCCCCGCCACCCCTCAATCACAGATATGTCTAGCTACAGATTAACCAGTGCGCTCCTGCAGCCGGCTCTGGTCGGTGGCCAAAGTTAATAAACGCATCCAGAAGGTTCGGGAATGTCAGCGGTGTACTGTATCCTGCCTTGGGTTTGTGTTTTTTGTTTTTTGTCTTTTTCTTTTTTTAATTTTTTATTTTTAAGAGGATGAAGGATCAAACGTCTGCCGCTTGTAGTGTAACAGTTGGAGTGGAAAAATCTAGTAATGGCATTTATCAATCACATCGCTCAGGGGGCTCTGTGAGAGTGCCATTAGCCTTCCTGGCTTGTTTGGAGTAAGGAGGAAATGGCAGTTTGGGTAATAAAAAGGCATAATTAAAGTTTACCCTTTGTCCCAAAAGCTTTGTTCCTCTTCACTCATAGGAATGCGGACTTCTGCCTCAGTGCTCCCATCACCCAGCTGAGGGCATATCTCTCTTAATCTGGCTGGCATTAAATGTGTTAATCAGTTTTCAGGGCTTGGGTTTTTAAACAAACTACCTTTCTGAGGGTATATTTATATAACAAAATACTTGGCAGCCTGGGGACTGTGTGAGTATTGGAGGAATTTTAGCTAATATCTCCACAGTTTAGCACCTTATTCCAGTCAGACCCTTAAACTTTGCAGTCACAATTTCTACTAGCTTATTTTTGTTCTTTTGTCATACTAATAATAAATGTTGTTAACAGTATGGCATCTCTGCACTGCCTGGACTACCACAGCACTTTCTATAAATACAAGGTAGAATGTAATACTGGTGCCATATGTTTGTGTAACAAACCTTGGACTGACACTTAGTTTAAAATTAAAACAAACGTACGCAATGTATGACAACACAGCCCAGCTACAGCAATCACCTTTTTTTTAATGGATCAGTCTGACATTTTGGCTCAGAATTGCTCTGATTCCCAGACTTAATTTCTGATGAAACTCCTTTTTGTCCCTACCTGCACAGTGGCCCTGAGCTCTAATAGGTGCATCCCTGGTACAGATGCCCTGGCTGCAAGAACAGGCCTTTCCCTGTGCTTTGGAGGAACAGAGAATACCTGTTGATTTGATTGGTGTGTAAGCTGATGTCTTAACTCACTGCTGGGATTTTGAAGCTAATTGTCACGCTAAAACTTCATTAATTAGGAGTGCATGTCTCATTTAATTCCAGATTTTGTTTCTTCCTTAGGTACAGTTTTTGCTTCTCTCCTTGCTCACTTCTTCCCCTGAGCTTGCCTTTTTCTTGCCCCAGTAGATAAGGCCCTTAGTTATTTCTGTATTTCGCTATCTAGGACAGCTGTGCTCCATCAGTGCAGTGCTTTCATCTCCACCGTGGTTTTCTGCCAGTTGCACAGGGTCTCGGTGAGGGTGCTGGGCTGGAAGAGCTCTGGAAGCTTCACAGCAGCTGCCTCAGGTGAAACAACCGTGCTCTGGTGTCACCGCCAGTGTTCTGTGTGTTGGGCAGGATGGGTGATGGCCCACCAGCACCTCCCAGCAGGCCAGGGGCATACCAGTGTGTTGGGAGAGCTGGGCCCAAGCTGCCCTCTCCCCTGCCCCAAGTGAGTGATACTCTGAGGCTGCCTGTCTTGCACTCTGCTCTGTTTGCCTCTCCAAAGTGTGCTGCAACCCAGTCTGCCGCAGCATTCTGCGCCGCTCTTCAGAAAGCCAGCAGTCCTTGAACTGGGAAGATAAAGTGTCTGTTTCTTGTGCTGCACAATCAAGTGTTAACCTTTAAACTGGTGACTTACGTTGTTGACTTAAGCAAATGTTCTCTTGCTTTCGTTTCAAAATTTAGTGATGTGTGCAAAGCTGGTCAGGCCATTCAGAAATTTTCTCATACTTTGCAATAAATTGATAAATTCTGCATAAAAAATAAATTGGTTTTCTTCAAGAACTTTGGCTTGAGAAGGAACTCCAAGGTCTCTGCTATTGCCCATTAGAGTAGTGATAATTGTTGGGGCACTTAAAATGACTGAGGATCTGGAAAATGGGGATTTTAGTAGTGATTGGTTAGGACTGAGGCTTGCCTGCTTGCTTCTGTTTATATTCTGAAAGAAATTGCATCAAATACTTAAGTTTGTAGAAACAAATGTAATGGTATAGGTCTTGGAATAGAAATTGATTTAACATAGTTTAGTATGATCATTAGGGAATTTTCAAAAGTATTGAATCAGTAGTTTTGATTTTTACTCCCTAATCCGCTCAGTTTCCTGGAGGCTTTTTATTTGTTTGGCCCTTCTCAGTTTGCCTTTGTCAGGTGTAGCTCCTGCCCAGTGTGCTGTGGCTCCTGTTCAGTTGCGGCCGGATGGATGGCACAGCCTGGACCGTACTGCCAACCGTGTGCCGCCACGGAGCAGAGGAGCACTGCCCTTCCCAGAGGGCATCCTGGTTGAAGCATGAGCTGATGTTGCTGTACCCCCAGGTTTACCTCCAGTTCAAGTGTAGAAGCTGGAGTTGCAGCACAGTCTGTGTTGCCCATGAGGAGCTGGGAGACTGCAGGCCCCTCTCTCTGGTTTACTGCTGAATGCAGAACGCAGCAAACCAGTGCTTCAGTGGTTAAACACTTATGCAGGGGGTGAGCTCTTTTCCAAGGATCATTTAAAGGTCCAGTGCAACTCTACATTACTTTGAAAAAGAAATCCTCGCCCTCCTTCCACTTACTGCCCCCATCCCATCATTAGGTGTGCAACTTTGTCTTTTTTCAAAGAGGCTGCATTTGACAACCTCATTTTCAAAGAAGGCCCAAGATTTTAGTTGTGTTTATGATCAAAATGTGCTTTCATTTTTTTCATTTTGCTAGTATAGCATTAAAGCTAAGGGACTTGTACTATATGGTTTTAATTGTGTGGTCTGTCTCTTCTTGCTGACCTTGAGTGTGAGTCTTACTGGAAGGAGCTTCAGGCAGTGGTGCTCTGTCATTAATAAGGATATTTCAGGTTTTGCCTGCTGAGCCTCCAGACCTTGGCAGCACATTAACTCTGGAAATTGAAACTTCACTTTCTGACCCTTCAGCTTAAACTGTTCCTCAGAGTATTAAGGTGAAGATACTGGGCTTCCCACTATTGCCTCTGAGGTATAGTTACGTTGTTCTTTCTGCCAGCTGTGAAGCTGGTTGGTACCTGTCCAGAGAGAGACAGGAATATCCTGCATGACCACAGCCAGACCCGTGAGTGCTCATCTGCTAAAGAAGTAAGTAGAGGATTGGGATGAAAATTGTATGCTCAAGGTGATGCAGCAGGTTGCCTCCACCAGAAGAGAGCAGCTTCTCCACTCTGCTCCTTCCTGACCCATTCTGACCCACTCCCTGAGCCAGCTCAGGTCGCTGATCTGGTAGAGCATCCTGGCACCCTGCTTGCACTGCGTGGCCCAGGCTGGGTGCTCTGCCCACTGCCACCAGAAGGTCCACTCGCCTCAAGCCAGCTCTGGTGCTCGCCACATCTGCCTGGGGGTTGATGCATTCTATTAACCAGGAAGAAAAAAAATAATGGTGTTTGCTGCTGGAGTATTTTTGAAGTGGATCCGTCAGGAGTCTGGTGATTTTCAGAGCTGGTGCAAAGGAGGAGGAGGAGGAGGTAGAACCCCACATCCTGGAGAGGAGGGAGGAGTGATGGGATGGAGGACAAGACATCTCCCCACCAAGCTGCTAGATTAATTTATCCCTCCTGTGTGGGTTTTGCACGGCTTGAGGAAACATTGTTTCCTCCACAGTTCTTTGGAAAATTCTTGGGGTGTGTGCCCATTTTAAAACTGCTTTTCTGTATCAGTGATTATAAATGACTCACACAAACCTTGAATATTTCCTGCGCCACTTGAACAGTACCAACGTTTAGGGTAATCAAGACAGAGTTTGTTTAATGTGACTGTATCAATGAATAGTTTCTCTGGTTTACTGGAAATCAAGTAATGTTTGTGTGGCAAAGCTGAGCATCTTCTGAGAAGTTCTGAATATTAAGGGAAACACTTGTTATCAGCTGGCATAGATTTAGCACGTTGTGCAGTTTTTGCAGTATGTACTGAAGGACATTGTTTTTTAGGTCTAGTTCCTTTATTAAACATTTCGCATTGGAGATGAGGGTGGAGGAATGAGATTCTTCCCTTAAGATTTAGAGGACCTTGTCTCTAAAAAGAATTTTTTGTCTCAAAGCTTAATCAAACAGATCGTTTCATCTCTCCTTTCAAAGGGCTGTAATGGAAGTGTTAATGGAGGCATTTTGGGGTGAATCCCTGCAAAATTTACAGTCCTGAGGAAAGCAGGCAAAATTACCCTGACAACTCTTGTCTCTGTTGCTGAAGAGGGATAGATGACATCTACTGAGTAATTTCTATTCTGTGCATCATTTGAGAAGGAAATACAGGGTAATTTAAACCCTGTTTTTTCTACCATGGTTAATAACATAAACAGGGAGCTGGATATGCTGAAATCTAAATACGAGGGTCCTACATCAATGGATTATTACCTTATCTTTTCTGAATGACGTTCACTTGAATACCTGGAATCGTAATAGCTACTCAAGATAAGAAATGGAAGGAAATTCAATAACAGTAAGAGGCCTGGTAACTTATGAGATCTTGATTAGCCTTCCACTGCACCTAAATGTTGGGAAAGGATTCCCTGTACTGTATGCAAAGGGAGCTGAATAGCATTGTGAAAACCATTGCCTCATTGGGGGGGAGCACAAACAACTGGCTTTTGTCATTATTAAGGCTTTCTTGTATCCACATATATATGTGAATCTTCTGAGTCATCAACAGATGAACATTTTTCACCCTAATTTTCCATTGCTTTAAAATTCTGGCTTTGCTGGGTGGGGAGGGCAGGTGGCTCTGACCCCTGCAGCGATCTCAGAGCTCTGGCTTCCTGGGGTGTACATGCACAGCTCTGAATCTCCTAAATACTGTCAAATCTGAAATTGGACTTCCTCTTCTTAGAGGCTGTGCTCCAGCTAATGGCATTGGGCAGCAGTTTCCCATGGGTGAGCAGGTGTGGGGAAGGGAGAAGAGGACTCTGGCCCTTCCAGCTGCCTCCAGCAGCCTCGCTGCTGCCCAGCACTGTGGTGGGAAGGGTGGGAGTCCCATCAAAGGGAATGCCCAGATACTTCCTTGGGTGTCAGAGCCTCGAGTCAGTTTGTGCCTATCATGTGCCTGCACCTAGATGAGGGCAAATTGTTCCTTGTATTGGAGGCCATTTGGCTCTGTTGCAGAAGTGGCACAGCAGCATGAACAGGGAAGGTTCCATAAAGAGTGCTGCTGCTGTGTTAAGAGGGCTGAACAGCACACTGTAAAATCTTGAGAGATGAATTCAGAGTTAACAAATACTTTTTCTAAAGGTCAGATTAGATGAGGAATGCAGTGATTTGCCAATCCAAATGAACACTAACTCTAAAAACACAGGAATTTGTTTTCTACTAGATTAGTGCTCTGATCTGGATTCATCCCATCACCTTATGGCTGTGGAACAAAAGCAGGATCGAGGGCAGGAGTATGTGAGTTACATGAGGCTCAGAACTCTGCTTTCAACATCAGGGCAACTTTATATTGACTTGAAATGCCTGTGTGACGGCAGCCTGAGTTATGCTCTGTAGGTTTTTTTCTTCATATGTATTTGAAATCCCAGGATTTATCAAATTATGTCCAGGGGACGGGGAGGCAAAGCCTCATGCAGTGAAGTGTGTTGAGATTTCTAGAGCTGAACCTGAGAATTTTGCTTTAGCTTGTCTGTTTAGCATTTGGGGAACTGCAGATAGGGAGACTGGGAAGATGATGTTGAGGAACAGGAAGCTGGGAAAAGCCATCTCAGCTGGAAGTGTACACAGTTTTGGGCAAGTGTCGACATGAACACCAAGTCATGATCTCTCCTGTTTACTCGAAATATTTTCTATGGTGACCTGCATCTTAAATACAAGGTGGAATTTAGAAGTCTACCACAAAAGGTAATAGTAAACTGTTCACTGCAAGAGTGTTGCAAAGCAAATAATAAGGATCTCTTTTTAGGGGGTCTACCTGCACTTGCAAATACAAGGCAAGCCAAAATACAAGGCTGTCATTTAATGGCTGTCAGATTTGCAATAGATCCTTTATGATGACTGTGAACAAAGCACAGGGAACAGTGAATATTTCCAATAATACAACTCTTTGACTTTCACAAATGAACAATCATAAGGAGTGGAAGGGACGATTCACCTGAAATCTCCAGCTCTATAGAAGAAGGTGACAGCAGCTCATCAAAAAGTATCTCTCTGATTTCCTATCCACTAGTAGGATGGCTGCGGATTGGATTCTTATGACTAAAACAAAAATGTCCCAAAAGTTTAGCACCTGGGGAGTTAGTAAGTCTTGGTGGAAAAAAAAAAATCCTTATTCTCAAAGTAACTATAGAAATGCAACCTGACTGGTGCATTCTCTTCTTGCAAGACTAATGGTGAGAGATTTGGGAAGGGATTCTTTCAGACCCCTGGTAAATACCAGCTCTCAATGAGGTAACATGAATACCATGGACAATGGTGTATGTAATGTATATACAATGGTATATACATTAGGCAATACTAAACTTCTGATCTGGGGAGCAGTCCCTTGTAGTTTAATGTAGAATAGGTGCTGTTAGGTTGGTAGGAACAAATAAAATGTGGTATCAGTTTAAAAAATGGTTTCATTGTTAATAACTGTAAAGATAGTCAGTTTAGATGAGATTTACAGCTTTATTTTTTAAAATACGTGTTACCAAAACCTTCCAGGACACAGAAATATCTCAGAATCATAGAATCACAGAATGGTTTGGGTTGGAAGGGACCTTAAGGATCATCTAGTTCCACTCCCCCTGCCAGGGGCAGGGACACCTTCCACTAGACCAGGTTGGTCAGAGCCCCATCCGGCCTGGCCCTTAACGCTTCCAAAAGCACTTTGTAACATGGAATGTTTTCGCCTTGCAACTCTAAAAACTGATTGGAAAGAGCAATTGTTCAAGCAATATGGAATTCATGGAGACAAAGTGGATAGTGCTATCCAGCTGGAAAAGCAAGTGCTAAAGGCCTTGGAAAAGTTTTCTTGAAATTACAGGAAATGTACTTTCTGTAACTCCAGAACTAGTAGTAGAAAAGGAAAAAGAGAGAGGGTGAAAATCATCCAGTTAGGATTACAACAACATAGAAAAAGGCAGAACTTAATATGTCATGATTGTGCCAGCATTACGCAAGCACAGCGCGGCATCTTGTAAGTTAGAAACCACAGCACGTCGTCTTGACCGCTTAGAGAAAAGTAAAAGAAATGGTAAATATGTTGTATGCAACTTTCCCTTCTTCTCATACTGCATCCAACATAAAAGAAAAACACATAAAAGAAAAGCACAACGTCTTCATATAGTTAGCTTTTATGATGCAAATGGTCCATCATTTTATGAATTGGACGTGTCCCAGAGACTAAAGTATTCCAACAGAACCCAATCTTGTTGAGTTAAATTGTTCTCAGTTCTCTTAATAAGCCTGATTAAGTCCAGGGGGAAATGCTTGTGCTTCAAAATGACTTGCAGAGACACAACTGTTCTGGTGAGGTTTGGGTGAAAGGAAGGTCAGGTTTGTCCTAAAACCTGCTCAGTAACTGTGTCTATGAGCCCCAGGCACTGTCATGCTGTGACTTTCAACAAAATATGTACGTACGTAATTTCTTAGTACTTCTTTCCTAAGGAATTTGTGGATTCTGAGGAATTAAAATTTTGATTTTTTTTTTGAACAATTCATTGTACTAATTGGGATGAGTGAGGAATTTAGGGGAGTGTTGGTGTCTGTTGATGGAGCTCGCTTATCCCACCATCAGTGTTTCATAATGTCAGCTGTATGTCTGGCTTCTTGGATTTGTATGTGAATTCTGGTATGGAAGACAGAGAATGACCAGAGCTATGCTGTAGTGGTGGGTTTGAGTTGCCATAAAGTTTTCTCCTTCAGCCTCAAGTCCTCTTGTAAAGGACTCTCAGCATTCACTCAGCATGAGAGGTATGCAGCTGGTATTTGGAGAGGGCTAAGAAAAGTAAGAGAAATCCTAATTTAGTTGGTAAATATGATACTTGATAAATATAATTGCTTCAGTGAAACAAGAGAAAAACTGCTTTCAAAGAGTGAGCTCTTCTCAAGGGAGAGCTTGGAGTTGTGTTGAAGTCCCAAGCACGTTGCCAGCACTTCCCTGAGAGCACTGACAGGGACTTGGACCCAGCCCTGAGAGAGCCCAAACCTTTAAAGGTTAGTCTTTGGTGTCTGTGCTGTCTTCTCTCACACATGCACACCCATTACCCCTCCCAAATCCTCCTGACTTCTAAAATAAAATTAATGTCTAGTGTGCCATAACCTGGATGGGAGAGGCCTGAGTGGGTGGTGGTGGTTCAGGGTCTGGAAGATTCTGGAAATCCTGGAGTAATTTGATCCTTGTGAGCTTTTGTTGTGTGGGCTTTTTTGTTTTGTTTGTTTGTTTGTTTCTTTTTCCTAACCAAATTGAATGAAATAGAAAAGGCTGGGTAAAGAATAGACTTACGTCTAAGGCAAAGTGCTGATCCTGTATGGCTCACCTGTCCCTGCCTGTGGCTGTGAATGCAGTCTGTGCTGTCCATCGTTGTTCATGATGCTTGCTGTCTGTGTTGGGACACATGAGATTCTGCTCAGTTGGTAGAGGTACCTTCTTCTCCATGTGTGTTTGGGCTCCTGTTTCTCTCTCTTGTCTTTGGGGTATTTGGAGAATCTCCCTTTCAGCTGCATCCACGACTTTTAGCTATCTTATGGCTATAGTATAGCCATAGCATGGATGTCTTGGATCTTCCTTGTGTGCATTCTGCTTTAGTTAAAAATTATCTTCTGATGTTGGAAGGATCAAGGCAGGAGCATATTTTGTTTCCACTTTATTTGACCAATGATATGCATAAGTGCAGTGACACTTATTTGCTGTCTATCTTTGCATGTACTGGTTGAACTTTCCCACGCCAGACTGAGATTTGGTTGCTAAAAAACAGAGTGCAGTTTCTGCTGTCTGTAGGGTTATTGGTCTGGACTCCTATTTAAAGTTTATCAACTTCCTCAGCATGTTGCTCTAAGCATTAACCTTACATTTTTTCTTTTTACATATTCCCTCATGGAAAACAGACAGTCTGGCGTTAGAGGAACAGCAGGTTTTGGTAGTGGGCAAGCTACACCCTGTGCTAGCTGTGCAAAGCTGTTTATTGAACTTGTCATTGTAGAAATGAGAATTGCCTGTGTTTTAGCTGGGCTGGTGTGTGGTATGTGTGGCTGCATTCATTTACACATGCATATGTGTTTTATATATTTATAGTTTATATATTTAAATAATATAGGTATATATTTATTGTGTAATAATAATATATATGCGATAATAATATATATGAGAGTCCTGCTTTTCTTTTGGCTTCAGTGTGGGCAAACACCTTGGTTGGTCGTGATATGATAGATACTCATAGAGGTAAAGTTTCTTGTGTGAGAATAGATGGATTGTTTGCTGGTGGCACTGTTCAATAGTACTTACACAAGTCAGTTCATGTTGGCAGGCTGTTGCATGACTTGAGATGTCAGCTCTGCCTCCTGAAAAGTTTGATGTAAAATCATTGGGGTTTTTTTGTTTTTCTGAAGAGACCACTTCACTTTTGCTGCCTGATGATCTCTTATCACACTGCGTATGTGGCCAATGAGTAACACCTGGCGTGTGTGACAGGTCTATGAATGTGGCAGTTGTCACTGCACCCTCCTTAGAGTCATCCTCGAGAGATGTCCAGCACCTGATTCTTTTCTGCTGGCCAAATTTCCAGCAGATGCTGAGGCACTGCTTAAATTGAACTTGTATCGTTCGTGAAGGAGGAGGAAAGAGTTCCAAAATAAACTTTCTATCACTGAAAAGAGTGTAATTGCCTTGTATATCTTGGATTTTCATACAGAAGAAAAGTTTTATATTAATCACTTAGGCATCACCAGGCATGTGTTTCTGCTCTGTGGTTTTATATTCATTTGTCCAAATGCCATTTAGAGTATTAGCTTCGTCATTCTTGAGGCGATTTATTCCTTCTAGTTCAATATCTGTGTATGTGCCCCAAAATGATGAATTTCCTGATCTACTACTAACTGAACATGAGGTATTAGGTTTTGCATTGTGCAGCATTTAAGAAATCAGTTTTCTGTCTTACTGTTCTGACTCAGGTTGTCACAGTCTGAGGGGTTTGGTCCTGGCTTTTTTTTCTTTCTTCCATCAGTGTGGGAAGCTGAAAACTACTCAGTATAAGTTTGAAGGCTTCCTCGAGAAGAAGGCCAGTTGATGTATCACTTTATATTGAGACAGTGTTTTAACAGCAGGGTCTTGGGGGAGGGGGGAAGGGGTTGTTGGGGTTTGGGTTTTTTTCTCCTATTAGACACCAGGTAGGCTATATCCCTGTTTTTCACTGACCTCTCTTGAAAGAAATTGAATGACTGGCAGTAGACTTGATTTAGGTGTGTTTGTATTTGGACAAGCTGTAGTGGTTGGCATGGTTAATATTCAATCACTTCTGTGTCATTATTGAGAGGTGACATTGTAGTGCCTGTTATGTGGCACTTTCTAGATGGATGTGAGGGACGCAGTATCCATTGGCTGGGTTACAATCTTCACCTATTGGTCTGAAGTGCTATACTGAACCCACAGTTAACTCAAGAAGACATTTACACTGTTTCCCCTCTTTCCCTCACCTGCCATCCACCCAAATTGACTCATCCTTGGCCTCCTGAGGATGGTTAGTGTCTCTTGTATACATAACACTTGGTGGTTGTAATTGGTGATGTGGTTTGTCAATGATTATTTAATTGGTTATGAAGGGACTTAGAGACGTTATTTTTGATGCCTGTTCTAATTTATTCAGTTGGCATATGTTTTGGGAGAGTAGTCCTTAATATGGATGTGCAGATGTCAGAAACTAACAAGAAACCATCATTCTTGCCTCCTCCTTGTACTTATTGGAAACTTCCTTTAAGAGGGAGCCCAATTTTCTGACTCAATCACATCTGCAACCTGTGTGTCTTGGTTTGGGCTGGGTGACTTGTGATGGGTGCAAGACTTTGGTCTGGTGATCTGAGGAAAAATACTTTCCCCCCGTCTTTTTTGTTCTTTAATTGCTAAAATGTTTAGTTTGCTGGAAACTGGTGACCGAGCACTGGAAAAGGCTGCTCAGAGAGGGTGTGGAGTCTCCTTCCACATATTGAAAAGCTCTCTGGGCACAGTCCTCAGTAAGATCCCCTGGAGGACCCAGCTTGAGCAGGGACTAGATGACCTCCAGTGTGCCTTTCCAACTTTACTCATTCTGTGAAACTCTTACTGCTTCCTGAAGCAATTAGTACCTGCAGGGTTCTTTGGGCTCAGGTAGATGTAAATTGGGCCTTTGCATGCACGAGGTACATCTCTGCATGAGAATTGCAGCAGAAGTTGCCTTTGGTCTGTGGCTCTGAGGGACATTGGCCAAGTTGGAGCCTGGCTTTATTAGAAGTGGGCATAATTTTAAAAAGCAGTGGATGTGGTTTAATGTGAGAGTGGGTAAGCAACAGCTCCCATTTTCATCTGCTGCCTCAATATTTCTAATGCCAGTTCTAATGAGAATCTGCACTTTCTTAGAATTTATACTCTGTCTAGTGGAGAGCATAGCAGTGTTTAAACTCAGGTACCCTGACTCTAGGCTCCTAAATATTTATAATTTTTGGTTATCTTTCACAGACTTCCCCTTCCTTGTGTTTATATCCCTTCAGTGTAGATGGCCCAATGCATACCTGCTGTGCAAAGCATTTTGAAAGCTATGGGCAAAAGGCACACTTCTGCTATGGCAAATCACCCTTCTATACTTCATATATTCACTTCACAGACCTTACACGTGTGCACCTCCAGCAGCATCTTGCCCACCTGAACATGGTGAACTGCATTTAAAGGTAGGAGTAGCCATTGCTGCTACTGGGGACTGTGCCAGAGCTCTGATGAGTGAGAGAAAGGCACATAGGGTAGTTTTTGGAGAGAAAGCCTTATCCAGAGTTGTGGTGACTGCACTCCAATGGCAAGAATGTAGAGAAATCCCTCTAGACAGGTGTTTTGGTTTTTTTTCTTTAATTGTTTTTCACTCAGCATTATTAACTTGGTCTACATATGCACCCACTAATGCAGAAAGTAAGCCTGGTCTACAAAGCCTTGGCAAGAGTCTTAAACTTCTGGGGTCTCTAGGGCAGGGATCAAGCTGTTTTGCACATTTGGGATGCAAACCCATTCAGTTTGTCTGAAATGAAAATGAGTTGTTGAGTTCTTGGCTTTTATTGCCACTGTGTTCAGAGACTGTAGATCTCAGCTTCCCAATGACCTTGTGTCCTAGAGACTAAGCCTTCATAATGTTGACAATCTATTAATCTTAATATTTATCCTCAAAATACATAAAAAGGAATAATGACCTTGGCATAAGAAATGAAAATAAATAGGTAAGGGAAGCTATTATTTATTTTTTCAACATTTGCATTCTGTGTATGACTTCATGAAGTGTTTTTCTAACATGAATTCATCTTTTCTACACTCTGATACTCCACTGATTTGTTCTTAAAATACACTTTTCTTCACAGCAAGCTCAGTGCTTTGCAGACCACCCAGAGCAATGGTATTCAAACTGCAAGATGCATTCAGTGATAGGCCTTTTTAAAGTTTTAAATAATGTTTTGTCTTCCTTGACTTTTTAAAACATGTGCTTATATTTTATATGTGGGCTTTTGGAGGATAAAGAAAGGGAGTGGCTGTTCTCTTCCTATTTGCTAAACCCAAAGGGGCTATTTAGCCTAATCTCATTTCAGCTCAGTGTTTGTCTGACAGAGCTTACTTAGAGGGTCAAAGGGGTATAGATTGCACCTATGCAAATAATAGATGTATTTGCTCAGGCTAAGAGATTGATTAGCGCGTATCCATCAGTGGCTGGCAGTCTATGTTCTCCATCTTGCTGGGCAGTTTCCATCCGTGGTTTCTTTCTGCAGCAAAACTCTTCCTTTGAGTCCTCCAAGAGTTCAGCTACGGTTTCAAAGAAGTGGAAATTCAGTTTTAAATTCAGTATGTAATACTGGAGTTGGGTTGCCATGCTTGCACCTTTTGGAAGTAGAGCTGAGGTGCCAAACCCAGAGTGGGAACTCACCATACTGGAGATCCCCTGCTTAGTAGTTGTGTGTCTCTGGCCAGAGATGCAGAAGCTCCTGGTTCACTTGGGGAAGACCTGCTAGGGCAAATACCACAATTTCTCATGTCATTTTGCAACAGCTATTCAATGCAGTGGCACCCAATGCATGTTCACCATTGCATGGAAAAGGGAAAAAAGAAGAAAGCAAACCAAGTAAACCAGCCCAGCCCCTGAGGAGTTCTGTGTTGTGGTGCAGAGCCCTGCACCTGAGGGAACACAGCAGTGCGTGTGTGTGTGTGTGTGTGTGTGTGTGTGTGTGTGTGTGTGTGTGTGAGAAGGCTGCTTAAACTGATGCTGAAAAAATGTCTAACTGCATGAGGCTCCTCGTATACCAGTTTTGGTGTGTTTTAGCTGGAGTTATGTGATTGCACAGAGTTTCCTAATTTGTTGCTAGAGAGGAATTTCCAGCTTAGAAGAAATATCTGCTTAATAAATATATAAATATGACGGAGAGGTATCTTTTGGTAAATGTGTAAATATGAAGGCTCCACATTCTTTGCTGTCAGAGTACACCTGTGTAGATGCAATTTTTTTTCATTTCACTGCCAATAGAGACCTCTTCTGGCCTTTTGGAGCTGTATTCTGTATTATACTTTGAGATGGATAGAATGCTAAAGCCTACATCTTTTCTGCTAATTTTTGCTCTCTTAACAATAGTTTGGTTGTTTACTAAACTTGGAAGGGAAACAATAATTTGACTTGCCTCCCATGAACTCAATCTACAGCCAATATTGCTCCTCAGCCAACAACAGGAATAACAAAAATAATGTTTTCAAAAGAGTAAACTGTACTGACAAAGCATCCTCAAGTGACTTGGGGCTCAAGGCCTGAAAAGAGTTTTCTGCTGCAACAGCCCCCTGTCTCTTGTAAGGCTATTCTTAAAAGCAGCTTCACAAGTTATTGTGGAAACTCATGTTCTGTAGGATTTCTTAAGATAGTTATCTCACCAAATACATGACACACCAGTGAGGAACTGCTGACAGCGCATGGGAAAATCATCTTAGTCGTTGCCTATCGAGCCATCTTGGATCTCCACAGAGGAAGCTGGGAGATCCAAGCAGATGAAGATGTTGAACCTATTTATGGTGAAGTAGTTTTGGAGGTGTTGAACAAGAGATAGGGCCTGACTTGGAAGTGCCTCTGTGTTACAAAGAGGCAAAGAAAAACCCATTCTTCGTTGCTAGATAAAAACCCTCAAACATTGAAGTGCTTGGTTTCCACTGTTTTAGTGGATACGTTGCTGATGAGGGCACTAAAAATGTCACTGCTGGAGTGTGTGCTGGGTAGCTTGAGGTTAATGCACATTGGTGATGCTGGAGTTCAAGTTGCCATCTTGTCCCCATCTGTCCTTGTGAGCCTTTAGCTACAAAAAAAAAGCTAACTCAAAGGCATGGCTGAGTCAGCAGAGATGAGACGAGCTGTTGGCTGTGCCTGGTGCCCTGTCATAATAGCATTGAGCACAGCACTTGCCACAGACTGCTTTGGTGGACCTCAGCTTCCTGCTGCCTTTCCAGGCAGCTGCATCTTCTCTGCTGCAGATCACGAGCTCCCACAAACCTAACTCCAATACTGGACCCCCCTAGTTGGGCCCAGTGCTACTGGTAGGCTAGATGTGTCACAAGTGTTCCCACTGTCGGTATGATGTGCAGTGTGGCTGCTGTGCTGCTTTGGAGCTTGGTTCCTGGAATGGCAAGAAGCCCCCAAAAGCTTGGAAGAAGAAAGTTTCTCAGCAGAGTTCAGAAAAGCAGTTTGCAGCTTGGTTGCCATTTGCACTGAATGTCTCTCACTGTGGGGAAAATGAGAAGAAACTATTATCTTGAAATCTCTCATGGAGTGATGATTGATAAGAGCTGTTCATCACAGGGAAACTAATTCAGGAGTTAACAGGTGCCTCTTCTGCATTCTGCACCCAGTCATGGAAAAAAATTAGCAAGAGCACAACAGGTTATTCCAATTTGACATGCAGTGCCTGGGAACAACAACCGACAAGTCCCAATTTGTGTCCAGCTGCTTAAAAACTACCACCCAACTTGGTATTATCCTTCTGCCCTCCGGAGGCTTGTCTTGTGAAAAGAGTTATTGATGGCTGATTTCAGCATTCCTCAGGGCTGTGCTCATGGTGAAGTATCTGCCCCAAGTCCTGATTTCAAAGTAAATGAACTCTGCGTTATAAATAAGAAGTAGCATTCTTTAATATTATCCTCTTTCTCTATAATCTCAATTCTTACATATTTATATCACTCCTTTTGAAGCTTTCTGCTCAGAAAGACCAGGAATTTGAGCAGAAATGATGCTACAGCGTTTTCAAATCCAGACACTTAATGGAGTGTAATACATGTTTCTGTGCCCTGAATAGTTACCCATTTAAATCTGATTAATAATTTATGTTTCATACAACTTTCCTTGCACCCTGAGAGCCTTGCAGAAGGAATTCCTCTCATTCTGAGGGTTCGTTTTAAGTGGGGCAAAACAGGCCAAAAAAAAAAGTGTTTGAATTGTTGCAGGGCTCGCAAGGGAGGTCATGGTGTACACTGTGTGGCCTGTGGGCAGGGTCCAGGCTGGCAGAAGTGTTGCCTGCTCACTACAGGCCCTTGTCCTCGGGACCCCACGGGGTGGGCAGGACCAATGCTGGGTGGACTGTTCTGGCAGGTGGCTTTTTGCTTTCTGTGAACTCACTGCCGGAGACCTTGGCATGTGCTGCACAGCCGAAACCAAGACATTGCATGGGGATGGGAATGCAGCTTCCTAAGTGCAGATATTTCATGTCACTTATCTGTCTTGAGGTAAGGCTAGTCAAATCTAGCACAGCTGGTTTACAGCTGCTGCTCCGAAAAGGCTGTGTCTTCTGCAGCTCTCATGGCTTATCTATCCCTGTGCAAATGCCCCCAAACACATCAGGGCTGTTCAAATGACACAAAATGCATACATTTTGGTGTTTTGTGTAGGTAATATGTGATAGCTGTAGCAGCTTGATAGAAGACAGGGGCTAAAAGCCCCTGATGATGACAATAAAAGTATGTGTTGTAAAGAACGGAGTGTCAGCAGTTTCTCTGCTTCTTTGCTAATCTACACTTGTTAACTCTCTATTAGCTTTCCTTCTGCTCCTCCTCTTTCTTTCCTTTTCTAATATCTCCCTTATGAATAAGTCTAGAAGCGAGGGTTAGTAGGCATGTTCTTCTCCTCGGAGCCATTTGTTTGTTTTCTCTCTGTCAGGTAGTATAGCCCTCCCAGTGCTCCAGAAGCAGAGATGTGCCATCTCTCTTCCCCCTCTGTGCAGGTCGTTTACCTGAGTATCAGCGGATCGTGACTCGAAGTATTAATCTCTGTAACCCAGAAAAGAAAACACAGTATTGGCAGCTACGTGCCTGGAGTTGCATCGTTATTAATCACCCGTAGCTATTGCCGTCTGAAAAGCAGTTCTTATGTAGTTATTAATGACTGCTTAGTGTTAGACAGGGTATAAACACAAATGAGAGATAATCCTGTTTTGATGAGCTGCACTCTAAATAAACAGGGTACACAAAGCATGGAAGAAAGCAGAACTGTGAAATGCCTTAGAGTATACAGGCTCTTAATCTCACTCTTTTTCAGCCCCATTTCTGCAAATTGGAGTAATGGTGTTATCTTCTAAATTCAGTTTAGACTGCCACCCCACCAGGACAAGGATTAACTTCTAATTGTTGTTTTTTGTTCTTTTGTGCTTCTACTGCGCTAAGCATAAGACACCCTGATTCTGGTTAGGAGCTGAGGGTACTGCTGAACAAAAAGTGTGTGTTGAGGGCAGTGGGTGTTTTCAACTCAAAGAAAATTGTGAGATAATCAGAGTGGTTTATGATCCATGTGATGCTAAGTGCTACCTCTTGTTACTTCCTTCATTCACTCTACATATGAGAATGTGTCCTGCTGCCCGAACTGTCCTTATACAAAAAAAGTGAGAGGAAAGTTATAACTGCCATTTTTACTGTAATAAAATTCAGGGCTTTTGTAGTGAAATACAAATTCCTGAGCTCGATTATAAAGTTTTAGGAGAACTTAAAAAAAAAAAAAGCCCTTAGGAATTATCTACTGTTCAGTTGTTTTGAGGTACTTTTTGTTGGGTTTTTTGTTTGTTTTGGGGTTTTTTTTAAGTGTTTAAAAATTGCTGATCTATAGAACTGACACTTGTGCCTGGCGCATTTTAAAGGCCTCTTTACAGAAACAAGTGACCCTACTATTTTTTTGGCGAAGAGCAAAAACATCCAGTTGCATGAATCCATTGGAATTTTTCACAAAATAAAGCTACTCCTGTTCCTTTCCCCACCACAGCTGATTCTGAATTGAGATGTATATAGTGTACTTTTAAATGCTGAATTCAATGCACAAGTGAAATCTGTAACAAACTCTTTCGTAAGCTTCTTCTGACAATGTTTAAAAACTAAGGAACTCATACATAATAAAATAATGCAGTAGCCTTGGCAGGATGATATTCAAACAACCCATATACTTTTGCAAAGTGTGAATTCAATGTGTCATCAGTCAGCGGGGGGAAAAAAACTGGACTGATCCTAAATGTAGGAGTGGTTGCAGGAGGGGAGGCTGGACTCAAGATGCAGCCTGGAGGACAGGGTGTAGAAGCAACTCTATCCCTGGAGCACCCTGTTCTCCCTGAAGCACTTTGGAGGGGATCTCTTCAGGATCCAGGGGCTACTGGAAGCAAGGAGGAGACTATTCTCTTCCTTGACTTAATCCCAGCAGCCAGTTCTTATGCTTTGAACCTTATTTAGTGCCTTGTTCCCTTGCTCTGTCTCCTCAGGATGTAGGATCTAGCGGAGGGGGATGAGTAGCTGAACAATGTGATATTCCCTTATGCAAAGCTCTCTGGACTCGATGGGAATTTTGCCAATGCCAGATTGGTTCCTGCTAATGGAAAATACTTATTTGAGGGAAGGACTAGATCAATGCACTATTGTTCCTTATGCTATATTTAAAAGCATGTATTTCATGGAAATTTAAAAATTAAACTTCTACACCACATGTATCCGTAGCCCCTGTGAATAATTGGAGCTATTCATTTACTGCTCTGGCGTAAAGCAGCCGTTGTTCAGAGCGGGGCAGTGGCTTTCCTATCTCATCTTCAGCAATGGTGATGAGAGAATAATTGTGGTGGCAGCAGACAAAGGTGCTTATTTTTTGCAGAGATGACTGGCCAGGCTGGGGGTAAACTGAGCTTTGCTTATTCCTTCCCCACCTGGGTTCCTAGTCTGACTTGAGTTTTAATTTATTTTGTTGGTTTAAATTTGTAATAAAGATGTGGATTAATTTCACATGCCTGGTGATCATTAGAGGACAGCTGCTCTTTGCCACTTCCCTTTAGCAGATAAATGTGTCTTTGTTATTTTTGTATTTGTTTTCCTCCATTCGTTTTGTATTTATCAGTTTTTCTAATTAAAAAAACAACAACAGATGAATGGATGCTATTTCTGAAAAGAGAAAGCCCACTGCCCCCAATACAGACAGTCAGTGTCATTTTGCTGACGGGATGCTTTGCTTTTAAGAAAATCTGGCGTTTGAGCTTTTCCCTAGCTTTTGAGAGCAGCCAAATGCATAATTCACTCGGCCTCTGTGCACTACTTTTGAATTCTGCTGTGGCTCCATTTGCAAGAGAATAGCAGGAAGGATGTACAGTGCCTACTTCTTTCTTGCACTTGTGACACAGAAGGGGTGTTAGTTTGATTAACTGTAGGCCACTGAAGAGACAGATGAAAAGTGGCAGAATGTAAATCAACTCTGTCCCAGCTTCCTTCATTGTTTGCCATTCCTTGTGTACAATGGCCCATAACACCAAAAACACAGTTTCTTGGAAACTGGTGTTGTGTAAGCTTTCCTTGTTGGACTCTGAGGGCATGCCTGGGATTTTGGAGATGGATCTTGAGAAATCCCCCACAGGCCTGAGTGCAGGATGAGTGTGGTGGTTGTTTTTGAGATGATACCAGTGGCACCGCTTTAGTTGTAAAATGCTGGGACACCTGCAGTGAATGCCTGTGCACGCAACTTTGTGGGAGCAGGTTTGGAAACCTGAGCTGTTGAGTGTGATCTTACTGTGACTTAGTGTTAAAAGCCTTATTTTTCTTTCCTGATACTCATTCCCTTGCAGCTCTAAAGCTCTAGCTAGTATTAACAGCTATCCCTGAACACTGTCTATTGTCTAACTTAAGGCTCCAGGCTTTTTTTCCCAGAATTCCTGAGCTGACAAAGGACTGTCAGGTATGGCAGAACCACTGGGATGAGACAAAAAATACCCCATTTTGCTCAGGCATGTTAGTGGGTTGAGTCTGTTGGAGGGAGCATCACCATGATCCGAACTCTTGGGGAAGGTGGTTGTAAAGAGGGAGAAATCGGTGAGATATGCACAGACTGAAAAGCCTCAGATTACCAAGAGAGAAGGTAGAAAAATAGGTTTCTTCCTGTCCTGACAAGGGTGCCAAGAGTGAAATGGCTCAGAGATCACCGAGTAGGGAGCTGCCTGAAGCGTGCTAAAAAGCAGATGGGACAGGTGAGAAATGCATAGAGTATCTGACTTGCTTTACAGTGAGTTTGTCTGGAAAAAAACCCTAACAAAACCAAACAAAAACCACTCCCAAAACCCTACAGTTTTTGTTGTTGATGTTGATTTTTTTTTTCCTACCTATATTCATTCTGTAATATTACCAGGGGTCTTATACTTCTGTTTCTCTCTTTGATATGTTTTCCAAGTTCTTTGCAAGTATTAAAGCTGCTGATCCAACAGCAAAGAAGGTCAATTTTACTTCTCTTTGCATAGAATTGACTGTAAATACTTCCTTGTAGTATGGTGATGACAAGCAATGCAGTATCATGATAATCAAATCACTGTAGATAGCTACTATAGGTAATTGTAAAATGTTGCAGAATTCATAAAATGAGTGGCAAGGATATATTGATAAAGATATCCAAATCCCATGGAACCTCACTCATGCATGCTGAGGCAGTATCCCTAACAAGGTCTGTATTTTTGACCTTCAACTAGAAATGTAAAAATTTGCATGTATTTTAAACACCTGATATCAGTAGAGGGAGAACTTCTGCCCTGATGTCCTGGAGGTCTCTTCTGCACACCGGAGCTGTGGAAGAGACAAGCAGTGCAAGACTTTGCCTTGGCACAAAGGTAAATCTCAGCCTCAGTTAAATCACAACCTACCTGATTCAACCTGGTCTGCTCACACTGTGGCACCATTTGCAGTGTGAGGGGACTGTTCAGTCCAAGTGTGCCAAAGCACAGGCAGCAGACAAGTGGTGAATTTGGGATTTGCATGGCTCAAAGCAGACAGCCATTGGCTGCTGAGAGGTGCAGATGGTGTGACTTGAGTTCTGGTCCTGTTTTCCTGTTGGCCTGAGATACAAGTAGGGGTACTGCACAGTGCAAAGCTCACAAGTGCTAGCAGGGAGGTGCTGCATGGCCAGGATCCCCAGCACCTCTCCAAAGCCCACAGGGCTCAACGTGCCCCTTGCCACGTTGGGTTGGTCTGGTCTGCACTGGCACCTGAGATGCACCCACTGCCAGAAGCAGCCCCTGCCCCAGACACATACATGGTGTGTGCCGGCACAGATGTACCTGGAAGCCAGCTTGGGAAGCTCATCCAAATGAAACCAGCTCAGTAAATACAGCCCTGATAATACACTTTTGCTGAGACCAGCTTCCCAATTCTGGTTTGCTGTGTGGCCTCCTGATCGTTTGTGCTGGTCTCAAAGTGGGGTGAGCAGGTGGACAGGGTCAGACTGTGTATTCAGGATCAGTATGGCCTTATGCTGCCCTCGAGATATTCATGAAACTCGACTTTAGATTTGCTGAAATGTGGTTTCCTGTTTTTTAGTGAAGTGTTCACTTTCTTTGGTATTCAGGGAAGAGCTCTAGTGGCCCTAGGCTAGCCAGCAGTGTTCATTGCAGCATTAAGCCTACAGGTTTATTAAACACCAATAGAGGGTAACATTGCCCAAAATCAATTAAAATCTAAACCACACGAAACTGCATTAAGAGAAGTTGTTCTTTGGGGCTTTTTGTTTTGCCTTTTCTTTGTTTATTTGGATTTTTGTTTGGGTTTTTTTTGTGTGGATTATTTATTGTTGGTGGACACTGCGGTAAAGGAAGGTGGTTTTGGAGCACTGCCTCTGAGATACAGTCGTTCTAGTGTCTAGAGGACCTCGACAAACATATATATTTATATATATGCATCTATATATAAAGCCCTGGTGTATTAATGGTGGATTGCTTCCAGTTATCACCCAGCACTTGCCCTCTTCTTTGACACTTTCTTTTTTGGCAGGGGGGAACCAAACCCCAAAGACAGCAACAACAACAAAAGACCTGGACAGTGAACTTAGAATGTGTTAGATCAATGCAGACACCATGAAAAATAACCAGGACATGCCTTTGTGGCTTTTGATGTAGCTATGGCTGTTGCTGAAACCAACAGATGCAAAAGCTAACTGCCAGATATCCAGCACGTGTGCCAATGCTGACAAACCTGCCAGATGCCTGGCAGCTGGTCTTGCCCCAACTCCAGTGGCTGTCTTGTATACAGATTGCCTTTTGAACAACAACAAAATGTCTATCTGAGCTATCTCATGAAAACATCTTCCAATAAATACAGTAAATATTTTTTTCTAAGTCTATCATCTACTGAGTTCATGTTAGAAGGAAGAAGGATGCCAAAGCCTTGATAATCTTTATCCAAAATACGTCAAGCTTTTTGGGGTGTACTTTAGCTGCAGAAATTAGATGGTCTGCAGTTCAGACTGTAAATAGTCATTCTGTGCCCTACAGCAAGAGTTGTTATATGTAAGCCAAGTGGGCAGGTTGGAGAGAAAAAGCTATTTGGGTTTTTATAAACAAAGCTTTTGCTGTTCCAGGCTATGATGCTGAAAGGAAATCAATGTTTTTTCCACTAAATGTGGTTTTATCTGGCCAGAATAAACAGTTATGACAGGATATCGGTGCTAAATTTATTAATAGTCTTCTCTAGCCTTGACATTCTGGGAAAAATTACCTGAGATAATTTAACTTTTTCTGGCTAACTTCAATTTATTTTTTTCTTTACTTCCTGTTTAGGCTTCAGTTAGATATATGACAGTTCAAACAGCTGACCTGGAATATACCATTCAATGATATTTTTTTTAATTGTGGAAACACAGTTGAAGCTGGAATAAAACTACTCTGTGAAGAGGAGTATATAACATGATCCTACACAGAACAGAATCTCCAGACTAATTGCTAACTTGGTAATGATATTTTTATCAACTTCATGCTGCAGCTTATGCTAATAATTTTCAGGAAATAACATTGCTTTCAGTTCAGATTGCAGGGCAGGTGGCTTGACTTGCAGCTCTTGGTATGTGAGCTTCACTTCCAGGTTCTTTAAGTTCAGAGTTTATTTTGACCACAATTGAATTAATTAGATTCTGTTCTTCAAATGATGGTCCAAGGTGGATCGTGAAGGATGGATTCACCACAGTTTGCATCTGCAAATATTTTATTTAGAATTTGGAACTTGGGAGTGATTTTGCTCTGTTGTGCCCCAAACCCTCCAGAACCTCTCACTTCCTTCTGTGGTCTTACGGTCAGCACACTCACAACATGAGATCAGACAGCTTTATTTGCAGTCCTAAGTATTTTATTTCCTTATATGTTTCTTGCTTATAAATTTATCCTTATACAGGCACCAATGCTACAACTGAATTCTTGCAGCTAAGCACCCAAGAGCAGCCTGATTATCTCTGAATGTGCAGGGGGCTCATTATAGAAGTCATAAATCTTACCAACTTGTGTAGGCTTGGTGCAGCTCATGAGAACGTGCTTCAGTTTTGGCACAGCAGCGATGCTTTATAGTAACTTACTGGGAGAAATCAGCAAATGAATACACCTTTCCCCTTGTGTGTGAATTCTGTTCCCCTTAATCTGCTGCAAACCTCTTTCTTTTTTTTCTGCACTTGTTTTCAACCTTGTGCTTGGCCAGACTAAATTATACCACTGCTCTGAATGTTTTTGTAGCACCTCTGCTTACATTAGGAGGAATGCTTTGAAAAATCAGTTATTATTATTTATTATTATATGAGTCTCTTTTAGGTAAAGGTGACTGTAGAACTCTGGTTGCTCTGTTTGAAATATTGTATCAAAACTACCATTTGCTCTTTAACCCAAGTTACCAAACATGCTGAAAATGAAAGAGCTCATTCAGGGGTGGGGTCCTGCCAAGCTGTGGCCATGTGTGTTTCCCAGGACCTTATTTACGAATGAGTTCCACCTTCCCAGACTTGTAAGAGTTTCAAGAATATGAAATTTTCAGAAAGGGTAAAAAGAATCACTTATTTTCTTGCCCTATAAAGAACTGTTTAGCAAAATCACTGTGAGGTGTTTTTTACATGTTGAATGATGACTGAAAAGGAGCTTATTTACCCTTAAAGTGCAGTATGTTGCAAAACTGGAAAATACTTAACTCTGCTGCCCTGAAGTCAAAGGCCTTGGCAAGTCTGCTGACTTATTTAAGAAAAGGTACAAGGCAGGATTTGGTCTTGAGTAGCCTTGTTCCTCATGCCTACCCTGATTTATACAGTAATTATTTTACCATAAAAGACTTTTTAAAACTTTATCTTTTGAACTACTAATCCTGTTGCTTTTTTGAATACCTCTAAACAAAGCACAGGGGAAGAAGTCAAATGAAACTGAAGCTGATATTTAAGTGATATGAAATTATCTGTTATTTGTTCCCCTGTGCATATGGGTGTACAGAGATAATGAGGCTGTACCTTGATATGTGGTTTTACTGGTAGATGGTGAGGCAAGGCTGAGAAGATTAGTAGGCCAATTACTGCTGGCATATGGCACTAATGGTGGACTCTGGATTTTCTCTCCCCTGATATTTCCACTCTTGGCTTTGCTTAGCTTTAAAGCTGTTTTCATGTGCTCCTTTCTATTGCAGAAGTCCAGGTAGGAGACTGGAGGTAGGAATTACCCCCAAATGGTGAGCTGAAACCCCTCCATGCCCTGTATTTCCTCCTGCCTTCTCTCTTTTGCCATCCTGCTGTCAGGTAAGGCTGAGCAGCAGGTACTGATCCTGCCGTGTCCTCCAACAGGAACAGATGTCATCTAGCAACCACCTGTGAAAAGTTTTATTCTGACTTCATACTGATGCAGCACAAGGCAAGGCATTCAAGGATCTCAGCATCTGTCTACCTTCTGGCACTAGGAATGGCCTTTGTAATTGCATTCTTACAAAGGCAGTGAGGGCTGGAGAACTCTTCAGGGAAAGCATGGAAGAAGGACAGTGAAAGGCAAAAAGCACTTAGCAGCATAAGCTGCCTCTGTCCTTGGGGCAGATAAAGTTTTTACTGACTGACTTCACAAAAATGTTCTTCTGAATTCTGGAAAGTAAGTGACAATTTGGGTGTTCGAGTCTATGTATTGAAACCAGGGCTGAAGTTGCAAAGGCTTAGGCAAGCAGCCAGGATGTGGAGAGTGAGGTGTTTTCCCAAGCAAAGGAAGAGCAGAGACAAGCATGGGAAGAGGTAGCACTCACCTAGACAGGCCATCCCAGCCCTCTGCATAAAATTAGGTAGAGAAATTTATGTATCTGAAGGAAGCGGAGAAACTGCTGCTTAAAAAATGAAGTGTTCCTCTCTACCAGCTCCTTGAAGCTTCCATTTACTTGGACTTCACCCCAGAAAAAGGTTTGCAGGATAAAGTGACTTATGGACCAGGTTGTTGGGGAAAACATTGATCCACAGTGAGAAATACCTTGCAGAGGGAACTGTGTGAGGGATACAAGTATGTATGCCTGTGGTGACATCATGCTGGTGGCCATAGGGACACATAGAGTCTTATGAGGAGCAGCTGAGGGAACTGGGATTGTTTAGCCTGGAGAAAGGGAGGTTGAGGAGAAGCCTTCTCTCTCTCTCTCTCTCCAAATACTTGAAAGAAGGTCATAGTAAAGGCAGGAGCTGGTCTTTTCTCCCAGGTAACAAGTGATAGAATGAGAGGAAATGGCCTCAAGTTGAGCCAGTGAAGGTGTAGACTGGATATTAGTGAAACTTTCTTCAGATTGTCAAGGAGTGGAACAGGCTGCTGAGGGAAGTGGCTGAATCACTATACCTGGGGATATTTAAAATACGTGTAGATGTGGTGCTTAGGGACATGGTTTAATGGTGGACTTGGCAGTGCTGAGTTAATGGTTGGACTTGGTTATCTTAAAGGTCTGTTCCAACCTAAACAATTCTGTGATTCTATGATTCTCTCTATGGCTGTGATGCCTGGGCCAGTGAATGCTGGTGGAACCAGCCCAAAGGCTGTTGCACAATTTTATTCTACAAGTGCTGGCTCATTGCTGTCAACCTTGACAGAGACCTCCAGTGGGCTTGGATGCTGAGGGTATTGTAGCACATCAGTCTGCATGGGAACAGAAGGCTGCTTTGATCTGTGGGGCAGTGAGGGGAGAGGGGGGCTTCAGCATGAATAGATGTGGGGAGCACAGAGAGCCCCGTATGGTGACCCTGTTTCCCTGGGGAAACACGGCTCTTGCCCAAGCTGTCTGTCTTCATGGACACAATGCAGTAGCTGGTACTCCAACAGGGACACATCCCCTGGAGGAAGCTATTTAACAGCAAATTGGCCTAGTAACTTTTAGAGATGACCTTGTGTTAATTACATGTTGCCATATTAGTAAATGCCTTCTGAAGGCCAGCTGTTGTGTTGGCATTAACTCCAGACTCAACTGCTTGTTTACTAAGTCCCAGGGCAATTAAAAGTTTTTTTTCCCCCCTTTTATTGTTTTTATTCAGCTTGGCACAGCCAGGTGATGAACACTTTTCCCTCTCCCTTTTCACTGTCTCTTCCTGCCTAGCTGCTTGAATGGGCTGTGTCTGATAGAGTTTTCCTTGCAGATCTGTGGGGAGGCCTCTGGGGCTGTGAGGGAAACGTGAGCCAGAAGTGCGCCCTGGCAGCAAAGGGGGCCGACAGCATCCTGTGCTGTATCACAGGGCACTCCATCAGTAGATCAGGGGAAGTGATTGTCCACTCTTCAGCACTTGGTAGATCACATCCAAGAACTAGGTCCTGGTTTGGGTGTCCTAGTACAAGAAACCAGCAGAGGCCACCACTACTTTCCCTGTGGGGATGGCCTGAGGGATATGGGCTTGAAATGAGAGTTTCAGGCTGGAGATAAGGAGAAACCTTTTCCCCCGCGAAGGGTCAGTCAGTGGAGCAGGTGACTAGGGTGGCTGTGCAGTCTCTGTCCTTCGAGGTTGTAAAGACTAGTCTAGATAAAACCCTGGGTGGCTTGGTCTGACCTCGCAGCTGAGTGCTTTGAGTGGAGAGGCTGGGTAAGAAACCTTATTGAGGTCTCTTCCAACTTGAGCTATTCAATGGGAAATGTTTAGAAAATTGAACCAATAAGAAAATCTACATTCCCTAGAAATCAAACATGGTTTGTTCACCTGTGCATTTCATAAAGGAGTAAAGATCATTACTAAATCAGCCAAAGTTTGCAAAAGAGTACATTTTTGCAGTTTTCTCCCACTGTAAGTCTCAAAGCATGTGGAAGAATGGAAGACAGGCCTTCCTGTGCCTATCTCATAGACAAGGAATTTGCATTTTATGTGCCTAAAACTTCTCCCCTTTTTTCTTTAACTATCAGCCTCATCCATCAGAAAGCAACTCGTGTTGAAGACTTTGAATGTGTCAGTAGAATAGATTTTTATCTGGGTACTGATTGTTTGTTTGTTTGTTTGTTTTTTTAATTTTCCCCCAAAGGTTTCTTTTCTGTCTCATCCTGGAGGCTAAAAGGGAGTCCTGTACATTCTTCCTTATCACAGGTGTCTCATCACCAGTGGAAGCTGCAAAGCAAACACATGTTTGTGCCATTCTTCTGCCCCATGTATTCTGAGTATGTGCCTGTACAAAGTCACATGCTGTAGCCTTTCCCTGCCCCCATCCCAGCTCCCCTGCTGCAGGGCTGCCTGCTGAGGTGTGTGTGTATGCAGGCACCACATGGGGTGATGACTGCAAGTTCTCCTTTCATGTTCCCGTCTCAGCATGGGCTCCTGTGAAGTGTGTTGCAGCTGGAAAACTCTGAGCGTACACTCTTGCCTTCTTCCTCTCAATGGTCAGGCTCGTGTTTTTGGGCAAGTAATAAAGTGAGGGCATTTTTTAAGCTCACTTGAGCAGGGACACCTTGATGTTGTGGCATGTATTGTGTACATGCATTTGCATTTCAGCTGTGCCAGTCTTCAGCTATGCCTTGGGTATGAGTATGTAGGTGACATGTTGCTTACTGTCCCTGCGTGCTCTCTGGGCCAACCCCCATTCCTGCCTTGACTGTGAATGATACTGATTATACAAGTGCATAGTCCTCTTTGCAGAAAGTGCTTTCCTTCCTGTGGGAGTATTACATTCAATCAGAGGGTTTGGTTTTGGTTTTTTTAATAGAGTACAGCAGCAGTTTTCATAAGTTTCATAAGTTGCATCTGCCTCTCTACCAATATATACCAAATCAACAACACATTTTGTGACTTAGTTAACTGTAGCTGATTCACTGAAGAGTTCAGGTGTTTTTAAAATCCATAAACCCATCAGCATTTGGGAAGTCCTGCCAGAAGCGTGATTTGAATGCAGATGCTTCTGAACCATGTTCCTACTGTGTTCATCCATGAACATTCACCCATTCCTTCTGGATGTCACACTCATGCTGTTGGCTGATGTATGAGCAGAATAATGTTGTCTGAGGGTGGTTATTGGTTTCTATCAAGGAAGAGGATTTTGTGGGTTCAATGAGAGGATGATATGTATATACAATTGGTGATAAACATGTTGCTGTATAGATTTAGGAGCTGTTTACATCTGTGAGTCAGAAATGGTCAAAGTGGACCCACATGGACAGTGAGTAGAGGGGAGTGTGACAGTTCCAAGAAGAGTGGCAAGTTAGGATTAGTATTCCTCCACTTTGTAGATTAATCATGTTGAAGGGTAGAGCTTTGTACTAGGACAAAAATGCACGGCTCCTAGTAAAAGCAGGGAATTGAGTAAGATGTGAGGAGATGGTGTTTTAGCAGTATGAGAGAAGTTTTGCAGGCAGCATTGCAAAGGGGAGAGAGGTATCCCCAGAGTTTAAAATACACACCTTCAGTGCTCTTTATATCAGTCTGTTTGTACAGAGTTGGTGTTAACTTTAGATCAGGTGTAAAGGAGCAGATGCAAATACCTTTTAGGTGTGTTTGTGTTGACTGGAGAGGTTACAGCTCCTGGGCAGTGTCCCCAGTGCCTTGCTGAAGAGGTGGGGTTTATTTTAAAAAAGTAGAAGGTTTTTACTACTAGCTTCCCCAAAGAAAAGAAAACTGATCCTTGAGTTAATGATGTAGAAATTACTGTTTGTAACTTAAGCAAGAAAACTTCTGTCAACCAAATGATATATATGTGTAGATATGTTAATATAAAAACATCACCTCCATCCTGTTCTTAGAAGTGGGTAACTTCTTCAAAATTATTGAGGACCCCTGACTTCCCAGGAACTCTTCTGGCAACTTGGAACCTCTGCCTTCCCCACCATCTTCTGTCTACCATCTCTGTAGTGAGCACTCCTGGTATCAAAGGTGAGCTTTGGGCTCAGCCCGGGTACTGCAGAAGGCACAAGCAATGACTTATTGTCTGACCTGTCCTTGATAAAAGTGTTTCCAAATTGGGCAAAATTGCAGTTAATGCATTGAAAAAAACCATGGAGAAATTAATCCTGATAATATTTTGAAAGGACTTGTTTTTCTGTTCATTTATTTTCCTCTGATAAATATTTTATAATCAGTGGGATGGCACTGAGAAGAAAGAATTCAAAAATTCCAGGGAGTTATACTAATGGGGCTGTGTCTATAACCTCTCTGCAGTGGCACACTTCCATCCTTATAGAGTAGGATGGCTACATTTTGTAGTTACATCTGGCTGCCACAGCTTTTGTGTCAAAATAATCTCCTTGTCGCTAAAGGCCATTGCAAAAGCTTACTTTCTTGCTCAGAATGGCTAAAATAATTCACGTCACCACTACAGCATACCACCCTGTTAAAGTGCCTGTCTGCAGGGCCAGAGCAAGGATTTTCCACGGCCTCAGGCAGGTACAAAATTGCTGCCTAGATACGAAAGGGCACCACCAGTATTGCTGCTGGCAGTCTGAGCTGCTCCTCTGCCCTGGCTCGCAGCCCTCTAGCAGAGGTGGCAAGAAGGTGGCATGTGGCCAGATTTTAGCTGCTCCCAGCAGTTTGAATAAAGATTCTAATTTGTAACCTGTGATGGTGGAAGGTGAACATGCTCACCTTTCTCGCTCTCTGCTACCAAGCAGCTGTGTTGGGTGACAGGGTGGTGTAGGTAGCTGGAGGCAGTGAATCCTACCAGGGCAGATAAAGTTGACTCTGCATTGTCTGGTGTGGTGGAAGCAAGGTCTTGTTCTTTGCTTCATTTCCACAATTGGTATCATAATCTCAAGCAGAGGGTGAAGTGAATGGATGGGTGTTTTACACCTCTAAATTGGGTGACTGGCCTGCCTGCTCTTTTCCTCACCTGAGATAATCCCTGCAGCAGGGGTTTTGCTACCTTAGATCTGTGCTACCTGCTTGCTAGAACTGGCCATGCCAGCACATAACTGTGCAGAACTTTACCCCAGTGAGGCTGTTGCTGCATCTCAGCCTCATGTCTCCCACTGGATTAGATGTGCCTGTGACAAGGGACTATGATAGCCTGCTTGGAAAAGACCTTAACAAGGGGAAAGCGAAGAGAAGGGTCAGTTGTACTAGCTGGGTAGATCCAGTGCATGGACTGAAGTGCTGTGTTGGTGTTTAGTATTAGCTTAGGATATTGTCAAACCCCTTACCTGTCAACGTTAGTTGTTGCTGTGAATGTTCAGCAGTTTTGCAAAGGGCATCAAAATGTAGAATTGCTTGTCCAGGAACTCAGATTATGCTTTTAATGATTGTACAGGATTGTTCAGTTTGGTTTCTGTGAAATCAGTGTGTTCTCATTTCTTTAGTTGATTGAAATACCAGAGAAGAGGCAAAGGCAGGTTTATTTTCTTTACTTCAGAGTTTGGAGATGTCTAGGACTACTTGAAGTAAAAAGATATAGAGGTTATGATAGGCTGAAGAAAGACTATTAATTTTTTGTTAATCACATTTTCAGAAAAGCTAAACTGTTTTCTCTTGAAAACGGAAATATCAACCAAAGGCAGATACCTGGTATGGAGCATTTCTGCCTAAACTGTAAGAATGTAGCAAAGTTCTTAATTGGTAGAATTTTCTGATGCCAAGACTTGAGTAACCTTTCATTATAGGACGTACTGTCTGTAAAGTGTGTGAACTGTTTGTGTCACTGGGTGATGTGCGGACTCCCTTCATTCCCTTTTTATTCACCTCCCTTTTTATTTTTATACTAGTCTGCCTTTCCAAAACCATTCTTCACCCTTAAGGCCACCTAAAGGCAGAATGATTTCACATGGGACTCTGCACAGGTAGGTAGCAAAATGCTAATGTATTAACAGTAATAATAGTTTGTTCACTTTCAGAGGGAGGGAACCTTCCACTGGTGTAATCCACATTTCACTGCAACAGCATACTGGAACCACAAAAGCCCTGTGACCAGGTGGATTTCCACAATGTAAGCATTGCACTAGCACTGTCACAAGTAGCCCTGCACTGCTCCCTGTAAGACTTGTCCTAACTGGTGTCGTGACACACATGGCACTGGTGAGTGAGCCTAGGTCAGAAGCTGCTGTAATTTAAATCTACTCTTGGTCATCACCCATGCACTGGGTAACCCTCTCCATGTTACCTCTCAGCCACTGTACGGCTGCTGGTGTGATCACTGAAGATGTAGGCTTCTATATCAGGATATAACCATGGATCATCATTATGAGAATCCTCTTTATTTTTACTCAGGAATTTCAGTTTGCATAGAGATTTAATTTTGCTTGGCAAGAAGTATGGTAGAAAGCAGTAAGATCAGAGTCATAAGTGTATTGTAATCTAATTCAAATTATTTAAGGGAGTTGTAAAACACAGGAAAAGGATTTCTGCTGTGTGCTGGCTTGTAATCACAAATGCTTAGTGTTGTGTTATCACCAGGTGTAGTGTTAGAGTTGACTTCTGACTCTAGTAGTTGGTATTGCTAATTTCATCCATTTGGAAATCATGAAGCCATGTTATAAAACTTGGTAGTTTGACATGGAAGAGTCATTGCCTGGCCTATTTACACTTTTTGGAATTTTCTGCATTTTATCTGGAAGTCTTAAACAGATTAATATATTCAGATTGCCTGTATATTAAATAAAAACTGAGACTTGAATAGCTTCAGGCCCTTTAAAAAAAAAGAAGGCTGGCCAATATATCAGGCTGGATACTGGTGTACCTGGCTTTGAAGAAAGCCACTGAAAACCAGAAAATCTGCCAGGTAACACAGAAATAGATTTCAACAAAAGGCAGTTGCAGTTAATTCCCTTTGAAAAATAAAGTTTATTTACTGACTTGAAACTGGTTTTTAGGTGATTTAACCATTTAAGCCAAACTGCCTGCCAATTTTTTTTAAACAGCACTGTTTAGACTCCCTTTGGTTGCATATTTAAGGTCTGTCAAATACTTACAGAACAGGGTGTTGTTTCAAAGCTGGTATTGTTTCACAGTTAGACAAAGTGACTTCAAATTGAAACCATGAGTGACTAAACTGTGCTTAATTTTATTTTTATGGCTTTTTTTTCTTTAATTTAGCATGGATTTCCATATTTGTCATATAACACAAAAACTAGGGACTGAGCACATAGCACATCAAATTTCTTAATCTCCCCATCTCCAAATTGGAGTGCGTGGCTGTCACAGTGAGGAAAGCTTGCAGTGATTCTGTGCAAGCTTTCCTCTTGGATGGACTTATTTTTTAGTTATATTAATCGACTATTGTAAAAATAATGAATTCTGATTTCTCTTAAGACGTGTAGAGAAATTTTGTTCCACTCTTAAATTTACACAGCTCAAGCAGCGTTAAGAGACTGTAGAAGCTTATTAATGGTGGCGAACTCATTACTGGAAAAGCAAACCTAAAGCCGTATTCCCAGTGCTCCATTCTTAGGAGCCCCAGCTCATGTTTGCCTAGTGGATTTAGCTGGAAGCCGAAACTGTTATCCCTCCCAATGGGCTGCGTGTCTGTCACTGAGACTGTTGTCTTTCTGGTGCATTGACTGAGTGAGATGTGCCTCCAGCCCTCAGCAGTTTCTCTCTGTGGATGTTAACTTCTGTTGCATTTTGGCAGTAGTTTGTGTGGTCAGTTTTCTGTTTCCTAAAACTGATTGGGGAAAATAGGAAACAGACTGATTGGGGAAAATAGGAAACAGAATTGAACATAAAATATTCTGGGTCCTTAAAACAGAGTGAGTAAGGACATGATTTGTAAACTGCTACCCTTTCTTGTAATCTGCATGGAGGAAATTTAGTTTAGAGCTAGTAGGACTCTGGAATACCACTTTATCCATCCTCATTTAAGAACTGTGCTCTTGAAGAAAGCACTCTAAACCTCAATTCCCATCACTGTTTTATCTGGCAGATAAAATGTAGTCATGGCATTTTTGTGAGGATTTTTTTAATCTTATTTCCCACAGTCAAGGTGACAACAGGGGAAACTGAGCAGATGTTGTCAAGGAAAGTGGCATCAAAACAATTTTGACAGTTTGGTTTTAATGAGGATCTCATTGATACTGACAAAAGTAAAATTGGAACATTAGCATAGTTCCTTGAAGAGTTCAGGAAATCATTGAAACTAAATGGCGTGACAAAGTATAAGTGACAATTAGGCTTTACATCAAAAGTGCTTACTGTTTGGTAGGTCAAATGACTGCCACGCTTCCTAATGCCATGTAAAATGTAACAGTGGTATATCTGTAACGCAGAGACCTTTGGCCAATTCACTGTTGACGTCTGAATCGTTTTTTCCTCCTGCTTCTCAGACTGAATTTAGAATGTGGGACCCACGATATACAAAAGTCTTTATTTTAGAGATAATTGCCCTCTTGACGCTCATCAAAGGTTTAGTGTCCAATCGTGAATGCCTCAAGTGAACAGGCCCCCTTTTTTTTTTTTTTTTTTTTTTTTGGCAAGTCTGAAGGGAAAAAAAAAAGAGAAACAAATGGATAAACCTTCTTGTGTCTTGGAACTTTATATCTTTCATTATTTGTTTTAAAACTCACTCAGATTGTGAAAAGCCATGCGTGATCTGGCAATTCATGTATTATGTTTTTGGTAAGTTTGGGGAGGGGTTTACAGCCACATTTTAAAAAAATAAAAATGCATATGTCTCTTGCCTGTTGTTATTGTCCAAGGGCATGATACAAAAGAAGCACCAGTAGAGCTGTGTTAAAGAGATTGACATCCTAGATTTGCACAAAATTAAAACCAAATGTGGCTTTCCTGCACCACCATTTTTATGGATATGAAATTTGTCACCAGGACTACTTCATAGGTCTAACGTAGTTAAATGTTTTTGCCGACACTGGTGTAGATGGACAGTTTGCAAGCAGCTGTATCATTTTATTACAGATGCTTTGCTGGCACTTAGCATGAATTTTGCAGATTTAATGTATAGGCTAATTTTCTGATTCAACAATTGGCACATAGGTGAAGTGAGTTATTGAGGAGTTGCCTTGGGATGAAGACAGTACCTGCACTTAGCTTTTACCATTGCAAATGTTGACTTGTCTTGAGGCACCTTTCACCAAGGTCACTTTGGTGTGGTGTCTCCACTAGTTTTCGAGAGTGCAGAGCGTTATGTGGTTGAAGGTTGAGGGGTGACTTCATTGTACCTTGCTCCTCGTTGCTGTTCTTTTAATTAGACATCATTGCTACCCATTCACTGAGGAAAAATGATAATCATAGGCCACAGCTCTTGCTGTGTGTTTACATCACCTGATTTGTGGCCTGAAAAAAACCCCAAAACCCAAAGAATAAAGCACAGGTGCTGAGATGGAGGGCCATTTCTGGAAGAAGGCCAGTTAAAGCCTGGTCCCCCGTCCTCCCTGGTGATGCATGGAGGCAGCTCAGCAGGTTGGCCATGGCCCCCAGAAGGGGAGCATCCCTTGGGAAAGGTCTACCCTAGTGCACCCCCTTCTGCCCTGTGTGTCATGAAGTCCCAGTGATGGAAATGCAGGTGTGGGATGCTCTGTGGGCCACCGTGACTCAGCCTGTGGCAAGCAGAGGCCAGAAATGCTGCTGCTGCTAGTGGGTATGACTTCATCTGTGTGCCAGAGCTGGGCTTCAACTCCTGACACAGAAGGCCCCTGGGAACGTACAAGAGCAGCGTTTGCATGCTGTGCCTGCAAACTTGAGTCAGGGGAGTCCCAGGACTGCCTTTTCTTGCTGTCTGGTCCTTTTCTAACGATGATGTCCTGGAAGCCTGAAAAAACTTACCTTTTGATTAAAAACAATGACATCAGAGAAGTTGAAAGTATAAGCCTTAAACATCTACAAAAGGAGAAAATCACAGGATTTTTTTTTTTTTTTTTTTAAATCTCGAGAGCATTTTGGAGCCCTTCTCAAATTTGCTGGCTAATGACTGTTGAATGGTAAGCCTGGGCTCTTCTCAAAATACTTGTCTCTAGAAGTCAAATTTCAACTGACACCGTAACTAGTTGCACAGTGTCAGGTGGTGTGGAGCTATGGATGAGCCCAGAAAATCACCTAAATGTCTTATGTCCTGTATCTTTGCTCCTCTTGTATGTGCACACACGAAATCAAGTCCTTGAAATTGGTAATGCTTGGGCTTTGCCAGAGTTTTGAATGCTGCTTTGGTTTTTGGCTCTGATTTTGAACAACTTGCTTGTACCATAACAGTCTCAGGGGGGTGTTTGCTGATTTTTCTTTAAAGCACAAACTCAGGTAGTATTTTCCTTTCCGGATGAATGTTTTACCCTGCCTTTCGTTGCTCTGTAGGTAGTCAAAGCTGAAATGTTTGTTGGCCTAAATAATTTATTTTATAAAGGCTTTTTCACTCATAATCCAAATTATTGTTATTATTGTTTGCTTAGAGGTGGAAATATACTATGTTGTGCTTTATGCTGTGCTCTTCCTGTGTTATGCTATATGCTGAAATGAAGTGGTGTGTGTGCTTCTGCTAAAGTACAAAACATAGCTAGGTGGCTTACCCAGGACTATCCTCCCTGCCAAAACGCAAGGGTTTTGTACAAATATGCCACCCTTTTCCCTTCCATCAGTAGCCAAAATCAGCTGTGCCAAAGGAAGGTCTTTTTTTTTTTTATTTTTTTTTTAATGCAACCCACACACCATGGAAGTTGCAGTCATATTTTCCACTAACCACAGAGCTGTGAGTGATGGCACGTGTGTTTTAAATAAAACTGGGAGGAGAACTGATGTAATGTTCTCTGGGTTATGTTTTTCTTTCTCCTTCTGTTTTTTTTTTTTTTTTCCCACATTACTCCCCTTCTTTTTCTTCTCTGCATCTGTTGGCTTCTATGTGGGTTATTTTTGTTTTGTTTAAGATTTATTTTTTTCCTTGCTGCAAACCACAGTGAGGGAACTGTTGAAAAGGACAGCTGTGGCACCTTGAGCTCAAGGATGGCTGGGTTTCTTTAAAGTCTTGAAAATTACAGGGCAATGCAATATACCATCTTGTATAATCTTAAGAAATTCTTTTTCTTTGCTTCTCTAGAGGATATAAGTGAACTTATTGTGATACTCTGATAGAGCACTTGAGCAATAAATTTATCTTTTTCTAGCCTCATGCTGAACTGCAACTGTCTGTTTCTTCAGTAAGACCGTAGAATAGTTTTGAAAAAATATGTATTTCAGCTTTAGTTTAATAAACTGCAGAAAGACTTGTTCTGGAATGACAAGTGAAACCTGTTATTTCTTTGCTACTTTTTTTTACTGCTGCTTTCAATGGTTAAAATACTTCAGCTCCTGCTTGTAATGGCCTATTTGGGAATATTTAGATTGTGTGTTTTATAAATTTTCACAGAGAATTATTCAGAACAGCTCAAAAGTTTGAGGGGTTTGTTTTTGTGTATTTGTTTTAAGGGAATAATTCTAAGTAAATTTCTGAATTTAAGGTTGAATTCACCTTAAAAAAAAAAAAAAAAAAGTTCAGCCACACCACACAGCTTTGTGTCTCACTTGCAGACCTGCTCCTGCTATAACAGTGCAGCATCTCTGCTCTGCCACTCCCCTCAGGAGGCTCCAAGGGATGGGCCCCTGTCCACTTTGAGAAGAGTTAATAATTGCTATTCCTTAAATCCAAGATGCGTTATACAGTTTTGGGACAGGACACCGTGCCAGCTGATCTCAATGCATACCATAAGCAAGTGGGAGGCATCTTCGGTTAACTCGGAGGGATTGAAGGGTTAAGCCCATGCCATTTGGACTTCAAGGTTAAGCCTGAGCCCTGAAGGTGAGGACAGCTCGGGTTGCCTTGTACTTGCTGTGGGCGAAGAGCACACAGGCAGACTCTGCCTCAATGGATGATCTGGCAGGGTAATTCATTAGCTACAAGCACCTGGTTTGTGTCTGTGCCCCTGGCCACTCCTGACATCGGCACTTAAAGTCACAGTCCCATTTTCAAAATAATCTGAGACTGGGGACCCATCTCTGTTGGAGTTCATCTAACTGGGGGCGGCGGGCACAGCCTTTCCCCAGCCGCTCCTTCCCACCCTACTCTTGTCCTAGGACCATTTGTGAAGCTGACATGGCTCTCTAAGCAAGCTCAAAGCTGGCTGCTTTTGTGTATTTTATTTTCAACTTTTTAATTTTTTTAATAATTATCTTTCTGATAGTGAGGGTGCTTAGAGCAGCTCTATGTATGGTCAGGAGTGTGCCAGCCATGGAAGGAGTGGAAGCACATAGGGGTGTAAGTCAATTTGAGATGTGGTTGCACAGCGGTTTAATCCAGTCTAAATTGTGCCAGACAGGTAATGTAAATAAGCCATTACTGTAGGGGAGGCAGAGGGAGATTCATCTTGCTTAAACTGCTGTAAGCAAAAGACAGTGGAGGGAGTGCAGAGCGGGAACGTTCATTCTCAGGTCTCTGCTGCAACATGTGAAAAATACTCCTAGGAGCTGTCAGAACCAAAGGTCCTGTGCTGTGAGAAGGAACAGATCTCTCCTGGATGGTGCTGAAATGGGGGTTTTTTTGACAGCAGATAGTGAGTCAAAGCTGGAAAAGAAAATGCTGAACAAGGCAGGTTAACAAAGTTTTGACATAACTGTGGTGCCAATGTTTTGTTCTCCCTCTATAGAAGCTTGCCCCTAGAGAGAACTGAAATACTAGGAATGGGTCCTTAATCTCACAGCCTAAAGTCAGCATGTATAGCAAGGCAAATTAAGAGGATACTTAATGTTAACCCATTGGAATAACTGCTTTGTTTAAAATGTACCTATTTTTCCATGGTGGGGAAAAATTCAAAATTTTGTGGCCTAAAAAAAAAGGCAGCTTTGTTTGGAAAAGAATCTTCTTGGGCTTTGATCTCCATTACTGTTTTTTGTTTGCCTTTCCCC
>JAWWEU010000111.1:25351504-25366957 GCA_035583155.1 Acropternis orthonyx | reverse complement strand
CCCTTATGCTGGGAAGGTGTACTATTGGTAATAGACCTGGGCTAGATCTTTATACTACATCTTTAGGAGAAAAGCAGACCTACTTTTCCTGACCACTGATAAGCACGCTCTATACCTCCTGTGTAGGTTTTAGATTCTTTCTTAAAAAAAAAAAACAAAGACTCATTTGAAAATGCATATACATATTAACCAGAGAATTAGGAGGAACTAATTTCAGAAGAACATCTTTGCTGTTTTCAGGGAAAGTGAGTTCCATTCAACCCAAAGGAGATGCCAGGAAAGCAAGTGTTTTTGCAGACTTTTAATAATCCTTAATACTTTCTTTGTTAAAGTCAACATCGTCTACTACGTGCTGAGAAAAAGCCTAGGAGGCAATGCTGTGTGGGGAATGTGTCATAAGCTTGGCAGGAGCTTGTGCACAGGAACTCCTCAGAGCTGGCAGTTATATACCACATTTTGATAAGAGCAGACGAGTGTGGCTGTAAAATATAAAACTGAGACCAAAGCACTGCCATATCAGTACAGCTCAAACCCCAACAGTTTATGACTGTTAACTGTACTTTGCCCTGCTCAGTGTGTGCTTCAAATGTTAGTCAGACCTGACACTAGGCTTGCAGGTTAGTGTAATATTTCTGCAGTGTAAATGCTATTTATAATAAGTTATGACTACAATTTATTTACTAGAGGGAGGTGGAGGGGAGCAGACAAAGAGGCAGTCACTTCATCCTGCTAAAGTCAATGACCAAACTGGAATAAAATCCAGGTGTCCCTGAATCTAGTTCTTCCACTTCTAGTTTTTCCACTAAGCTGTATTTAGCAGGACTGCAATGCTGTATTTTTATAACTGCACCTCCTCAAGTGGCAGAGGTGGAAGCTACGTGAATATTTGTCTCAGACAAAGGGAAGACTTCTTACTCCTCTCTCCTGCTTCCAGGAAGAATAGTAATAAGTTTGACATTACCATTAATTGGGCTTGTGACTTCATAAATAAATGCAAAGTAGTCACACGTGCTGTTTATATGAGTCAGAAAGGCTCACTTTTTTTCTCTTGTGACACTGAATGAGAAAGTGAAGAACAGTAAAAATAGGAGTTGATAGTTATTTTCCCTCAGTTTCTTTATGTTTTGATATAGCTGAAGATCAGTTTGTAGTCCTGTGTTTTTGTGGTGTTTTTTCTAATTTTTTTTTTCCCCCCCTCACTACATGACAGTACATTTCAACAGCCTCAAGACCTGCGGGACACATAGATTATGCTCTGGCTTATCTTCTCCAGGGCAAACTGCAGCAAACTACTCACTGGGACTGTACAAAGTTACAGCAGCAGCACACACATGCAAACGGTGGGGTCACAATCTGGTGTTCAAAATACATACAAGCTTTGGGTGTGCTGGTGACTTCATGAGCCTCCCTCTTAAATCAGCCAAAATAAACTAGAAAAGAAAATAAATACATGCAACCAGAAAAATTTTGATCTGGGAATGAAGGTAATTTTCAGCATTAAAAATAATGTATCTTTGTTCCTCAGTGTAACCTACTTAATATTAGACAGATTGGTTTGGTGACCACAATAAACATTAACATGTTTCCTGTAGAAAAGCATGTTTCATGCAATAAACATTGTCAGTTAACAAATGTTTTCTGTCTATCTATGGATAACACTTGTGCTGACAGGCAGATAGAAGACTTAGCCATCATCTTGACAGGATGAATCCCAAGCTCTATTTCTTGCAAAATATTCTTTTATAGCCTTTGTTTAGCTAAGCACATCCAGAGAGAAAAAAAGAAAACATTGTGTTTTTTCTAATCTTGTCAATAAGAACTCATTGTCCAGTTGCTTATTATACCTGGCTTTGTGTGATGGCCTCTAGCCCTAGCTTGCCTTAACAGGAAAAAGTAAAAAATGTGTGTACATGTATGTGAATGAGAAGCAAAAGTCTTGCTGTGGAGCAAATCCAAATTTAAAAAAAAGAATTCTGAGGTCAGGTTCTGGACAAGCTGTCGTATATAAGTGCTGTCCTCAGGGTCTGATTCTGATCTCATCGCTTTCTAGCTCAAGAAAAACTCCAATAAAGCCAGTAGTGGCTGCTGTGAAGTGCCATGAGGTCAGGCTGAATTACCATGATATTAATTATAAACAAATATTGTAATGCTTTTGCAGCTTTCAGAAAGTGTCCTCATATTTTAATGGTGGCATTGTTGTATTCGGGGTGATTTAAGATGCAAGGGCTAATCTACACAAAAAAGAAATTCCATTTCACCATTTGCAATTTAATGGAGTACAAAGAGGCAGGGAAAACACTCTACATAAATACAGATGTCTCCACTTCTGAGGCTTTTCTGTGTTCCTGCTACTTAAATGGGGATCAAGAATGATATTGTTCTGTGGGCTTGCTCTTTGTTTACAATAACCTCTTTGAAACTCGATGTCAAAATGGGTTTCCTGGATTGGTTATTGAATTTTGCAGGCTGAGACTCCACTGTGAGCGCTGGGAACCTTTGGCTTTTTCCTTAAAAATAGCCCGGGTTTTGAAATTTGAAAAGCAGATGTATTTTACCACCACATGGAAAGGGCTTGTTTTTCTGCTTGTCTCAATTTCAAGTATAATGTTTGTACCAGAGCAAAAAAACCTCAGTAAAAATCTTCTCTGCCTGTACTGTAGAATTTTATCCATCCCTTGCGTGGCCATAAATGATCAAAGCATGGGGATGAGCAACTTTGGCCCAACGGTTTTATGGATTCCTGAGCTAGTGGCAATGAAATATTGTACACTTAATGTAAATTGTCAAGGGCGACAGTTTAACATCCTTAGCATATACACAGAGACCCTCTTGTTCTTCCTCAGACTGTGCCACGTAAGTCAGCCTCAGCCAGGCACTGCACAATGTCACATACCTCATGCTGCTTTCCCAGGCCATCCTTGCTGAACAACTACTTTCACTCAGAGGGTATTTAAACAGACCAGCTCTTTTGCCAAACTGTTCTACTTATGGTAAGGAGAGTGCCACCCAGAGCATTTGCCAAGGGAAATGGAGCAAATACGTCTGACTTTAGTGTTACCAAATTTGATGCTGTTCTTGATCTGTGCGTGGGGGTGCAGACATTTCCACATGTGCAGTGTCATATATAGCTTCCTATGCTTACTGTATATAAGAGAATATGGTTTAATGACAGACTTCTAGCCTTTGCTCCAAATGTTGTGATTTTCTATTTTTTTGTTTCATTTTAGTCAGAACCCTGAAGTAATTAGTGCATCCTGTGGGGTTTTTGTGTGGTTTCTATCTGAATACCCATGAAGGAGTTAATTAGGTTGTTTGCAGTATCTCATTAATTCATTTTTGGCTGTGAACTTAATTGCTCCTTTATTACTGATGAGTAAAATAGCTTTAGGCTCCCAATTAAAGTGGACTTTGATGGATGTATAAGAGCTGGGCTTTCAGCTTCTTGAATAGGCAGTGGAATCGCCATTCTGCATCCCTTTGCAGGCCAGGCTCCTTCACGGCAATGCTTCTTGCGGACAAATTTCTCCCAGGAGCAGACTTGGTCTCAGAGTTGAAGTCATTAACTTCCCCCAGTGAGAGGGAAACCAAATGGGAGTTAGTGCCTGTAAACCTCTGAGGGTAGGTGAAACTCAAAACTTAGGTGGAGCCACTGGAAAAAAAGCTTATTACCAAGATGGCAGATGTACAGAAACTGTAGTCCCCTCCATTACCAAGTGGCAACTCTACTGGAGTCAAGTTCCCCGTGGAGGAGGTCTGGATTTCTCCCTGTGGGCATCCTGAGTTTTACTTGGAGGGCAAAAGCTGTTTTCAGATGTTTGAGGGCATATCAGATACTTGTTCTTGAAATAGTTTTTCTTCCACCTGGTATATATTTGATAAGCTGGGGTGCATGTGCATCAATTTGAATTTCTGGGCTTGGATTTCTTCTAGAACAGTAGTACTTCCTGTTTAGTATACTTTGAGATTCCTGGATGTCAAGCGTTATAGAAGAACCAGGATTACTGGTGTTATAAAGAGAAATAGCCGTATTAATTTTAAATAAAAAAAAAAGAAGAAAGTTGCAAATCTGTCTCTCCCTTCCACCAGCCACCCCCTCTTTATGATTCAATATGAAGAACACACAATTTTATATTCCCAGTGGTGACTGGCTTAGACCCAACAACCTTTGCAAAAAATCCATTGCCTGCATGGAAAATGTAGTAAAACAATGTAAGCGTGCTTACTGTAAGCATGTATATTTCTTAACACAATAGGGTCCTGAGACCAGCCGAAATTTCTGGATTCTTCTGCAAGAAATGATCCCACAGGGGAGCTATTATGATGCTCCCTCTGCTGGCTCTCAATCTGCCTCCAAATTTTCCTTAGAAGACCTCACTTGGGCATTGATCCACAGAGAGCAAAATTACCATGTCTTGTTTGCTTAAGTGAAGGGTCATTACAGCCCAAAGGGGGGAGACTGTTGCCACTTTTGAATGGGCAAGAACGAAAATTGTCAAGAAAAAGACGTCTACCTTCAGATAAGATGATTGCAGATAGCAGGTGGAAGAGTGAAGTCAAGCACTACTTACATTCCATACCTTTAACTGAAAATCTACTTAAAAGCTGTTTGAAATGCTTTGAGTGCAATACATTTTCATGAGAAGAAAACGCTATCAGTCAGTGGTTTCTATTCTACAAAAAGGTCTAGAACTTCATAAGCTGAACTCCAGATTGTTTTTAATACTGTAACAGCTTACTTGGTTCACTCATAAAAATCTGAACTCCTTCTGACTTTTCCTTAATGATGGCTTTTGGGAAGAATTTCTGTTTCCTGGAATAGTGAAGGGGGGAAATCCTGTTTGCTTTGGAATAGCTTCTTTTCATGCTTTTTCTCAAATCAGAGGGTCACAAGATGACCAGAGTTACTGACATACAAATTACAAAACAAGATGATGATGGAACAAAAATTTAAACCAAATTAAAGAAAAAAATAAATAGAAATGCTGACAAGCTTGTGGCAGTACAGTCTGCTAACAATTTACCAATGTACTCTGGAATTCTCTATGAAAATTTCAAATATTGTGCAATATATGAGATCTAGCTAATTTCCAAAGGCCAAAAATAGGGTGTGGGGGGGAAAGCACAGCTTCCTTAGATGATACTATGGCACCTCTGTCCCTGTTTTAGCTGATTGCTTAAACACATGTTTAATAAATATGCTTAGAGAATCTGCTGACCTAAGCTTTGCTTTATTACCAACTTTAACTCTGGAGTTACTGGAGTTGATTAATGATAAAACAGTACAGCAGGACAATTGCTTTTCCCTCCCAGAAGTAACTTGTCATGGTGCTTCAGGTAGTGTTCCCCTTGACAGAAAAAGGGAGAATGTGCCTTTGGATGAAGTCAGGCTGTGGTTATAATCTGTGGCGGGGAGCCCAAATAGTAAAGCTAAACTTTCAGTTTTATAAAATGGGAACTAAAGCAACAAGATCTGAGGAGGAGAAGGGAAAGGACTTGAAAGACAGCTCATGTGAGTGCAGGCAGGCAAAGGGCACACCAGAGACCATCTGCAGCCCTGGGTAAGCTGTCTTCTGCTTGCGGCTTCTCGCTTTCTCTGAGTCCTCGTGATGATGAGGCTGCCCTGAATTTGCACGTTGTTATGCTGGGTGTTGCTGAAAGGAACTACTGCTCATGGGAACCTCAGTTTCTGGCAAGAGCCTCTTTGCCCTAATCCTGGCAACTCTCTCTGGCCTGTCATCGTTACCCCAGTGCCTAGGCAAAGACTCTTAGTGAAATCTCTGGATGATGGTTCTATTTGTGGTGCCTTGGCTTCTGTCTCTCCATAGGCACTGAGTTATTTGAAGGAATCTCATTAAAAGTATCTTTCCATGAGGAAGCTTTCTTCTAACTTGGTCAGTGGAATTAGACACTGGTACCCAGACTTGTAGGCAGGCTGATCTGTGTCTGTGGTGGTGGATGAACGTAACCACATACTTTAGGAAGTGCTTTTCAGGAGTCTGGAGAATAAAAACCACTGAGAAGCTGCCAAGCAAAATCTAACCCAACTGTCCTTGCCAGCCTGGACTCCTTTATCAAACATGGTCCATGATTATTGGAGCAACAAAACTGACTTAAAGTGGGGGGAAGGAAAGAAAGACAGTGGGGAAAAAAAAATTGTTACACTTTCTGTTTAACTAGTACTTGGGGCTTTTGTGGGTTGTGTCTGTTGATGACTTAGTCAAGTGTTTTTGAGGTCTGATTATTTTTGTGTAGGATGACATAAATTTATGTTTTCTGCTGTGTGAGTCCCACTGTGTTGAGGGAAAAGTGACTTTTCTCATAGTTTCTGCCCACCTTCTGGTGGAAACATTGGTCTCACCTTGGTATTTCTGGGCAAGTACCTCTCCAGCTGTATCTGATATGTCCTTGTTGCCTTTGTTCTGTGCTCTTGTGGTATTTTTTGCTGCTTATCTCTTACACACATGCAGCTCCAAGCAATAACTCTCAAACCCTGCAGAAACACCCTGAGACACTCAGCACAGCTCTGCTCCTACCCCAGCCCTGCACGTGGCCTGTGTCTTTCATGTTGACTTCTCTAGTTTTGGTTATCTGTCTCAGAAAGTAACTTCAATACTGTTTTTTCCACTGCTCTTGAATAGGAGGTGGTTGTTGCACCCATCAGCTTAATAGCCATTGCCAGTGACCACTTCACCAAAGGTGCTCTGGGGAAGCTCAGCAGAAAGAGATGGCCAGACTATGGAGAAATTAAGAAACATATTTCTTGGTGTGTAGGACATTAGTTATCGCTGTAGTCTTGTTTAAAGCTTGTATGCAGCTTTTGCACACGGGCACAGGCAATCTCCATGTAACCTACCCTCATACTTACCTCAGACATCTACAGTTGTCTCCAGTTTATGTGGGTTTGGTACAAGGTCTGAGGCCTCCCAAGGGGCCAGTGCATAATCTAGGTTGGCCTAAATTCCACTGCAGTTAATCTTAATCTTATCCTGGACTTCTCTATGCACAGGGCTTGTCCCTTCAAAGAAAAAGGCAGTGAAGAGAAAGAATGGTGGTGCAGTAAAAAACATTTGAAGATGTTTGTCACAGCAAAAATGTCAAGTGATATTTTTAGTTTGAAAAGGAAGAAAGGAGAAAGCATGCAATGTAATTGTTGGGAACGTTGTTGGTTGCACTGTGAGAAAATTTTCTCACTTTTATGGTAATATAATTTAATTGCTTTCAGAAAATGATGTACCTTGGTAATCTGGACAGATCTGGAGATGCCAGGATATATTCTTGTTCGGTATAAATTGGTGTAGATTTGTGCAGGAGCCACACACTTAGTGGCAGATAAAAATCTGCCCCTTTGTGTCTTTTAGAGGGAAATGTCAACAACTGTATTTCAAAAAGTCACGTTTTCTGTATCCTGTCAGCCCCAGGCTTAATACTACTTTTAAACCAGGATAAAATTTTCCTAATTGCTGCTCTGATAGGAGACATTTGACTTGTGTACTGCACTAGAGAATGCAGTTTTCACCACGTTGTGGTGAAGTTATTCAGTATGGTGTGTGTTTCCTCTATGTCTTACTATTACATCTTCCTTGTTAGTACTACAGAGTTGAAAATCTGGTAATAGATGGACACAGTGTTAGCATCAGATGTGGTAGGTGTGAGAACCATCACACTTCATGGAGCTGTGAACTCCTCAGTTATCTGTTTTGCACCTTGCTGCTGTTGCAAAGGGGAGGAGAGCAGCCGTTTGCAAAGCGGAGCTCTCTTGTGTCCTGCCCAAATCCTTTATAGATGAGCCAATTTCCTTCCCAAATGTTTGATCGCAGTGGTGTTGCTGATGTTCCAAAGACAGCCTGGCAAACGGCTGCTTTTTGCTGGCAGAAAAGACCAGCCTTTGGAAATTCAACTTTGAGTTCACTTATTCTTGGGAAAATGAGAGGCAGATTTCAATTGGCAAAAAGATTCAGACCTTTAATTTTGGTCAGTTGTCCCTCATTTTCCCTTCTGAAATCTAGAAAGGTTATTTAGAAAGCAAAGAACTCTAGTGAACAGGGAAAGAAGCTATAGTTAGGAAAATATTTTCTAACCAGATAATGACAGTCCAGAAAGGGCTTCTGAGCTCTGAAGTATTGGGCTCAGTTAAACAAAACTTGTTGTTTTTCCTGATAATCAATATGCTCTTTCTTGTTTTACATATTTAATTAAATCATGATGGAGAATATGAAATGCATGATATTGCAGAAATTTATCCTAGTTTTGCTGACAGTCCTGGAGCCTCTTTTGTCTTTCAATAAGTTTGCCTCTGACTAAATGTTTCTGATTACTTGGAACTGAAGATTAATTGCTGTATTCAACTTTACCCAAGCATGCAAATGTTTCTGGGAAGCTGTCTGTAAACTGGGCCATAAGCAACCAGAGTCCCATAGATTATATCCTGGGGCCAGCTGCTGGGATATTAGAATATGTTATGTTTTGTTGAGCGATAACACAATCTCTTTCATGGATGTGCAAAACAACCGCTGGTGATACAGCTTTAGGGAGACTGGGCCAGAGCTAGAAGAAACTCTGGATGGGAGATAAAATTGTAATTATGGAAACTTCTGTTTGCCTGATGCCTAAGCTCTTTGGCTCCCCCGGCACATGGAGCTCTCTCCTGCCACATGCGTTTCTGCCCAGATGTTCCCTGGTCTCCGTGTGGTGAGACAGCTGGGTGCCTGGAACACACGTGGTCCCCCGGCCCTGCTGCTGTGTGGCCCTGGCTGCGCTGTGATGCTACTCTGGGTGGCTGCTGCCATAAAAACATGGCTGGAGGGAGAAGGGGCAATGCCCCCTTTATGAGACTGCTCAGTGCTCACAGCGTTTGCCCCAGTTTCTCATCTAATATGATTTCGAAGGGGAAAGATATTGGGTCCCACTTCTGATGCAGGAAGGATTCTGCTTCAGGATTGCTTGGAAAGGGGACAGAATCCCTGCTCCCTGTGTACCTTAACCATGAGGGCAGACAGCATGGCTCAGTCTTGCTCTCTTTCCCTGGCTTAGTGAATGTTGTGTTATGCAAGGAATGGTGGTTTAATTGGGAAGGAAATAGGAATCTCTTCTCTTCCTTCAAACAGGCTCCAGCCTGGGCACATGGGGGAGGAGGAGGAAGACTGAAATCTGATCTCGTATTTTTACGTAGTCTTCAACCACCTCTTAATTTTCCGCATCAGAGAAGATATAGTTGGTTGGACACTAGCAGAAACGTCCAGGACAACTTTTTGAGGAAAGGGAGTAGTCTGCTATCTTCAAGGTATTTATTGACACTGAGTCAAATGGCACATGGAAAATGCCCAGCTGCCCTCTGCCCTTTCTAGTTATGAAGAATGCCAGCATCAGTCAGAGCTGCTGGCATGTGGCAGCTACAAACTGGGATGCTGGATGCTGTTCAGTGGTCCCAGAGGCATGATGCTTAACAATGGTCCTGAGGCCCACATTGAGACCAGATACCAGTTTTTTAATATTAGGGGAAAAAAAAACAGCCATCGTTTTTCCTCACAGATTGATGTGTTGCTGGCAGCTTTTTAATTTCATCCAGGTCTAAGGCTGACTTTTTACCTCACAGAAAGCAAGAGAAGCTCTGCTTTGAGAAGGTGCTCATGGTTGTGCTTCTGACTCAGGGTTTCTTGCAAATGATTGTCCCAGATCTCCTATGTCAGGGCTTCCCTTGGCAAGCCCACCTTGAGCTGTGGGTATCAACTTGCTGCTCCTGCACTGCGGGTTGGCCCCCTGCAACAGGTACTCCACAAAATCATGATCTCTGGCAAACAGTGGTAAAAATATTGCAAGGAGCCAACTCTGGTTTGTTGGGGTTTTTCTGGGTTTGGGTTTTTTTTCCCCACCTTTCCCCTAAAGACTTCCTCTAAATACTGGCAAGCTGCACAGAAATGATAAATCACAGTGCATCTCTGCAGCTTGGGATGTCTCTGACGTGATGGATTTAGCAAGCCTGACCCAGATCCCTTGGTATGATTGAGGAAAAGAGTATGCTTAGAAACATCACAGGGGAGTGGAACAAGTTGCTGTCCCAGCTGTTTCCTGCTGCTTTTCCAATGGAGATTTCAGACTGGTGAGAATGTAAGTGGGATAGGCTGACTGCATGCACCTCAACTGTTTCTGGGTGAGCAGCCTTTGTCAGCACATTGTGTTTCTCACTGGTGATACAACTACATCAGTCCAGTAGCTTCTCACCACTGAAAGGGATGTACTCCCTCTTCCCTCCCACCCCACAGCTGTGGCCCTGCCTCCTTCTTGCACTGGGAGTAGCACCTGTTGATTCAGTTGACATGAAGAGCAGAAAAAATAGTAGTTTTTAAGGGGCTGAGTCATGGGTTTTTTTGTGGTGTGGGTTTTTTGTGGTTGGCTTGTTTGGTTTGGTTTTTTTGGGTTTTTTTTTGTTTGTTTGTTTGGGGTTTTTTTGGGTTTTTTTGTTTTGTTTTGGTTTTTTGTGTGTTTTTTGTTTTGTTTTGGTTTGGTTTTGTTTTTGGGTTTTTTTGGGTTTTTTTGTTTTTGTTTTTGTTTTTTTTGTTTTGGTTTTTTTGTGGGTTCATTTTTTGGGTGGTTTTTTCCTCCTCTCTAGGTTTAGTGAGCTGAGCTGTCTCTAGGAGGCTGGTCAGCTGGGGAGCCCATGCAAAGAGGTGGTAGGACTGGCAAGGAGGGAGGGTTATCCCTTTAGTCAACAGTAGCTGTTAGACCAAGCTCAGCTGCAGTGGCAACCACAGCCTGATTAACCAGCCAGGGCTGTGACATGCTCAGCATTTTCCCCTTTTCTAAAGGCAACAGAGCTTAGACTGAGCAGCACATTTGCAGTGCCAGGAAGAAATCTACTTCTATGCACAAACTAAAACTTTCTAATTATCTCTGATTTTTATGTAACACCTTTTATAATTTCTTACTGTATATTTTTTCCATTTCCCCCCCTTTATTTCTTAGCCACAGAGAGGAAGAAAAAAACTTTTTTAAAAAGCAAAAACTCCTGACAGACAAAAATTTTATGCTTATTGACTAATGCAACTAAGTGGACTATTTTTTTTTGTTTGGTTAGGAAAAAAAGACTTTCAAATATTGAAATAAAAGAGCTGGCAAAGATTGCCAGCTCCAAAGGCTGTTTTTGGCAGTAAATAAATAAATCCATGTCAGTATTTTTGAGCTACTTCAGATCCCACAGGCCAGAAAAGTGGAAAACCATTCCTTGAATTTTAAGATGTTTGTGGAAATAATTCCCTTTGTCCTACAAGGAAAATTAGGGATCTGCTCAGACATTCACTGAAGGAGATGAGGGGGCTGGACTTGCCTTTGCATACGCAAAGGACAATAAAACAAGCAGCCAAATGGTCAGAGAGGCCCCCATAAATATATCAAAGCTTAATGTTCAGTTTATGTAGCAGGCCTTGAATGTCTATAGAAGATGAGTTCAAGCTGGCCTGCCAGACTTGGAAGCAACACAGGCACGAATGCATACTTGGTTTTCCAGCTCTGCTGGGAGGACAGGAACAAACGGGAAGAAAGGGGACCAGAGAATGGGTAACATTTTAAACCACTGGTTTGTGAGTGTTTGGTATGTCAATGTATATCAACATGTATAGAAAAGGGAAGATGTGCAGCATTTGGATTGTTTCTTTTTCCTTTTTTTTTTCTTTTGCTTCCCTGCAGCCCTGTCACTTAACATAGAAAACACCAGGGCCTCAAAAAAGCAACAGCTTCTGCCATTGATGCCTATAATAGGACTGTGCTGGTAATAAATTACAGCAATGAGCTTGTTAACAGGGCCCAGGCCTTAAACACTTGCTTAGTTACTGTAGCTATAGCTCCAGATCATCAAAATGCTCGAGGCAACCCATTGCCTGTGACAGGAGAGCGCTTCTAACCCAGGCTCAGCCAGGGGAAGAAGGGGCAGTATTTCCATCTCTCTGCCTTACAGGGATGTTTCCAAAAACACTCAGCAGCACTCAGCACAGCTCTACTCTGCTGCAAAGATAAGCAGTGACAGAATTTTTTACTTTTTTTTTTATTTTACTGTATTATTTGACCGCCCTTTAATATGGGGACTGACTAGCGGCATATAGAAAAACCTGCCTGAGCCTATTCTGCAGGCAGAAAACAGCTTATCTTCACCCTTCCATGAAAAGACTTAGATGAAACAGAAGAGCGGAGCTTGTTTCACTCAATACTAATCAAAGTAATGTAATACTATTTGCTTTTCTCAATTACAGGTCTGAAATGGCAGGCTCTAGGGAAAACACTTCTTTTTTTTCCTTTTCTTTTTTTTTTCCCCCTTTCCTCTGTGACAATCTTATCATTTTAATGCTGCCTGCTATTTATGCATGAAGAAAGAGAAAAGAGAGAACAAGAGCATGAAGCACCATGATCCAGGCTTAGGACAACAAGAGCTGGGGAAATACTCAGCAGCAGGTCCACAGCTGCAGGCTGCTGCAGGCAGGCCAGGAGGAGGCAGAGGCAGCAGCAGCAGCTCATGGCTGTGTCTACTGGCTCAGTGCAGCCAAGGGTCTCCTTTGCTGGTGGTGTGTCAGTGTCTGTGTGCTGGCTGGTTAGGTTTGATGGCCTCATCCGTCCAGCTCCAAAATTTCAGCCACGTCTAGTGCACTTCTGATCCGTAGCAGAGCCAGAAAAACTGACCAAGGTGGGGAAAAGACCAGGAACCAGGTGGGGTCCCTGCACCTGTACAGCATGGCCATGGCCTCAGGGCTCTCTCTGCTGCTTTGCCTCAGTCAGACCTTGGTTTCTCTCAGAGCCCCCTTCGCCCATGGCCTTTGCAGCATGAGGCACGGTGACGGAGTCATCCATTCTGGGGATGAGAAGAGGATGAAAAATGTTTGCACAGCTCCTGCTGGGAATAGGAAAGACCATGGAGTGCCTATGACATTGGTAGGTTTGGTGTCAGGGAATGGGACAGGTGGTGTGGGAATGTCCCTGGGGGAGATCCAGAGCAACTGTGAGATGGAGGGACCTCAAGAAGTTATGGGGTGGGGTGGGAAGGCCAGAAAGGCAGCAGCTTGTTGTACAGATACTTTTGGAGTGACGTATTAAGTGTGCTGCTTTTGAATGGGTAAAACAAATCCATGAACTTGGCTGTGTTTGGAGAGAGATGTCTGACCATCTGTGTGCTTAATTACTGTCCTTTTCTCCTGCAGGATCTAGTCCAAGCTTCAGTAAAGTCAGCAGAACCTTGTTCACTTAATGGATTGTGCCAAGATAGTTTTTCCACAAATATTTTATGATTTGGGTGGTGAGCAGGAAGGCAACTGGCCAGCCCTGTTTCCTTTCCTTGCAATTAATTTTGGTCAGTGAAAATTTTGTTCTTTTTAGAAGTTATCTTTTTTTAAAAACAGAATGTTTGTCCTTGCAAAAATATGCTTACTTTTTTAGAAAACTTAATGATTGAATGAAAAAAAAAATACAGATTTTTTTTTGGTGGTTTTACATTTCTAATTTATTATTTTTTCCTTTCTCCCTTTTAAGAAGCTAAAAGGGAAGGAATGAAAGAAGTAATTAGAAACTTTTTCAGTAAGAAACTTTTGAAACTAAGCATCCTGAAAGTCCCAAAGGAAAAAAATCAGTTTATACAGCATCACCAACTTCTTCCCTCTGACCTTGCTTACATTTAATTTCAGTAGAGTTCATAGGAATTCTAGGCAGTCACCTGGAAGCAGAAAGAACCACAGAGTAGTTTGGATTGGAAAGGTCACCTTGTCCAATTCCCTGCAATGAACTTCGGCTAGATCGGGTTGCTCAAAGCCCTGTCCAGCCTGATCTAGAATGTTTCCAGAAATAGAGCATCTACCACCTCTCTGGGCAATCTGTTTTGCTCCCTTCACTGTAAACAAGTTCCTCCTTATGTCTAGTCTGAGTCTACCCTATTTTAGTTTAAAAACATTAGCCCTTGTCCTGTTGCAACAGGCCCTGCTAAAAAGTCTGTTCCTCTCTTTCTTATAAGCCCCCTTTAGGTACTGGAAGGAGGTGACCCCAGAGCCCTCTCTTCTCCAGGCTGAACCCAACTCTCTTAGCCTTTCCTTGTAAGGAGAGGTGTTCCATACCTCTGATCATCCTCGTGGTCCTCCTCTGGACTCACTCCAACAGGCCCATGTCTTACCTGTGCTAAGGACCCCGGAGCTGGATGCACACTAGGTGGGGTGTCACCAGAGCTGAGCAGTGGGGCAGCATCCCCTCCCTCGCCCTGCTGGTCACACTGCTTTTGATGCAGCCCAGGACACATTTGGCTTTCTGGGCTGCCAGCACACATTGTCAGCTCATGTCCAGCCTCTGATCCACCAGCACCCCCAATTCTGTCTTGGCAGGGCTGCTCCTGATCTGTTCATCTCCCAGCCTGTATTGATACTGGGGGTTTCCCCAACTGAGGCACAGCACTCTGCACTTGATTTTATTAAACCTCATGATGTTCTTGTGGGCCCACTTCTCTGGCTTGTTCTGGTCCCTCTGGATGGCATCCCATCCCTCAGACATGTCAAACAGCTCACAAAGGAGCTTCAGGTTGTTCAGTTCTCTGATTAATTTGAAATCTGTGGGACAAAAATGTTCTCAATTTGTAGCATCCATCTTTCAAATTCAGCAGATCATTGTCAATAGGACAGCTCAGAGCTGGAATATTACTGAACTGGAAATATGGTTCAGAGTTAAGATGCAGTGTTTCAGCAAGGGGGGCTGATATGTCAGTGGACACATACAAAGATGGTAAAGAAGGCTATAGGTAGATATCAAGGTCTTATTCAGTCCTAAAATCGCTAGCCTGTCTTGTATATTCAAGCTTCCGGTTTTCCGTTTAAACCAATATTTGTACAGAATGAAAATATTCACACTATAAAATTTTTAATATATAAACCCCAGCATCCTCCTAATTATTCAGTCAGCTGTTGGGATGTGTGCACTGCCAGGGACAGCATACATGAACAGTGGCTCAAGTGTTTTTTAATGTGAAGGGTGTTTCTATCTGTGTTAGCAACTGTTCAGTAGGCAGCAAGACCTTAATAATAAATATCTTTTTAATCCTGATTTTGTTTTATTTTTTCCCATTTTCTTATTTCTACAGCTTGCCCATCAGCTTCATGCCAATCTTGGTCAGCTTCATCTGAGCGATCAGAGGCAGTGAAAACTGTCCAGTTTCAGGGTGGGTTTTTTCCTACTGCATGGCTTTGTTTATAATATTTTATTTTTTTTTATTTCTATAAAGAACCTTTCATTGCACAGAATCCCTGGCACCTTTATTGGATTTACTGAGAAGCACCAAACAGGTTTTTAATATGTTGCAAAAATGCAGCTGCCTCTGAGGAAGAAGGTGTTATTTTTGCTGTTCGGGACAAAGTGTATGGCCACCCTCCCCACATGGGTGTGCCCTTCCAGCCTGCGCAGTGGATTTTTTAGGTGAGGCACAGCGTGCGCAGAACTGGCCCC
>JAWWEU010000111.1:25312126-25351404 GCA_035583155.1 Acropternis orthonyx | reverse complement strand
GCAGGGAGGCATTTAACTGCCCAGGGGATGGTCCCACTGAGACTCAAACTCAGGCCCTTGGGATTCAGAGTCCAGAGTACTCTCCTTTATGCCATGGGGGGACAAAGTGTAAGACAAAAATATCTGCCTGAACTCAAAGCATGGAGCACTGGGAGGTGAATTTCTGGGATGTTAAGTTTATGGAGTTAGAAAGAATGTAGAAGGCCTCTGTGTGTTTAGGTACTAGCTGGGTATTATTGGAGAGATGGCATCTCCCTGATCCCTTTTTCCATGTTATGAAATCAGATGGAGGCTAGGGAAACAGTGTGCAGTCTGGATCAGAAAGTAATTTTCTCCCTTGGTGGCTCCCTCTGATATACTGTTGTGATTGAAAAATATTGATCCTTCTGATGAGGTGTTTCAGAAGGGCTGAGCATACAAGTGCGGGCCCATACCCAGCAAAGCACAATGACATTTCAGTGTGTAGAGGGCTCTGCTCTTGCTGAGGTAATGAGGGACCCCACAGCTGTGTTACTCCAAGGTTTCTCATAGTAATTTTCCATGAAGCTATGGAAAAATATTTATCCTTCCTTCTATAAACATGTCTGTAAGAGATTTAAGGGAAGGCGTGCGTGCAGACACACAGAGAGAAAAGGTCCCCTTACATAGCCATAATTAACAAAATGTCTATGCTTTAATATTCTGGAAGGTTTCAAGAAATCCTGTGTTTTCTGTCACGGACTCCACTTTTGTGTGTACTTAGACACAGTATATGTAGTACAGAGGTCTCAGGCCCTTGCTACCTCTGTGACAATCCATGTGCTGGGAGGATCATTCTCTGGGATAGTGTAGATTGAACAAACTTTACTTCATGTTCTTCAGTAAGTCTGGGGTGCAGAACAGGAAAATTAATGTTTATGAGGATGACCCACCTCTCTCTATATTCTCTCCTTGCTTATCCATATCTGGATTTCTTGTCTCTCCTCCCAGCACCAGTCTTTATGCAGTTCCCTCCATGAAATCAGTGATATTATATTGCAGTAATGCCCTTTGTAATAGCTAGGCTGATGCTTTTATCTGCAGTTCTGTCTCCCCAGCATCTTGCCAACATGCACACTAAGGTAAAAGGGAGAGCCAAGCACATGCATACCCTCAAATGGAAAGTTGTGTTTATGTGGTTGTGGTTATGGTCGGACAGTAACCAGCTTCGCATTCCTGGGCATACAGGAGAGATGTGTCTGAATTTTCTGAGTCTGCCAGTTCACTCCACATTATTTCAACAAAAGGTCTTTGATTAGATCACAGAATGCAAGATAAGAAAGCAGTCTTTTGACCAGACAGTTTCTCTTGCTGATTCACAGATCTAGGACCTAAAAGGAGGGACACAGATGTGGGAGGAAGAATCTGGACAATCTTTCTGAGTGTAAGTGGGGATGACCTGGCCATTACTGGATCAAATCTTTGTTCAAGCTCAGTCAAGTAGGCAATGATGTTATTTTTCTCTGCAATGAGAAAAACCCCAAAAACAAACCTCCAACCCCCCAAAACCCCCAAAACAACAAAAAATCCAAACCAACCAAACAAAAACCCCCAGTCCCACAAGCCCCACAAAACACCAACCAAACCTGTCCTGTAGAGCCAGTCAGCCAGTCAAACTTATAATAACAGTTTTGTGGAGAATCATGCCACTTCAAAATTTGTTCCTGGTCTGCAGTTTAAATGAGAACTACAATTTTTGAGAGTTCCTCACTTGCCATCATTTTCCCTGTTTTAATTTCCAAATTTTTGTCTGTTATCTGTTCAACCCATGTCAAAGTGTTTCAGTGCCAAACACATTATATTTTGACTTAGAATAGGAATGGTATTTTAACCAATAGATGAACTGAAGTCATAACAGGTTTCCTACCAAACACATATGCACATGAAGTAATTCAGCTGTTCTGTGCTCGTATTTTAGGCAATAGTCTAGGAATAAGAAACAAGAAAGGTCACATAGTGGGATTTTAAATGACATTTCTTAAGCTTCCTCAATTAAATTTTAAATACTTATTCCAATGAGGCTTTCACTAGCATTAATTGAATTTTAAGAAGAAATTGTGCTTTTATCAAATCAGACTTTTGGAAAGCTATTCTAACAGTGTTTTATTACTCCACTGGGTTTTCCCCCTTTTGTGCTTTTGGAAAATGCTAGTTGCAGGGTGGGAGTTTTTTGTTTGTTTGTTTTTTCTTTTTTTAACTGAAACACCAAATATAATAGTGAAGACTTACAATTATTAAAGACCCTCTGTCAAGGAGTAGGCCACTAGGGGTGCTTGTTCTGATAACCATGTTTAATTTCTGCTTGGAACTTTTAGCACTAGTATAATAAATAGGCATATGGGGGGGTTGTAAGCACATCCTGCTGTGAATTGCCGTGTTCTGCAAGTCAAAGGGACTTGGCTGTTTCTCTAAGGGAGAATTATGCCTTTAATGTTATAAAGACTTTGACCTTGGTAAGGAAGCTCAAATAATGAAATGCTATCCCACTCAAAGCTAAGCTATTCTACTGATACTTTCTTTTCCAGTTTAGAACTTGTTGCCCTCTTTTGATCAGAAATTCATTTTTGTTTCAGCTTTCAGACACTGTCTTTTCCTTCCAAATTACAGAGCTATATGACCTCCATGTGTACTTATGTCCAGTCTGAACCTCCTCTGGTGCAGTTTGAGATTATGTCTTCTCATCCTGCCACTGGTTGCCTGGGAGAGGGGACTGACTCCTACCTTGCTACAACCTCCTTTCAGGCAGTTGTAGAGGGTGATAAGGTCTCCCCTGAGCCTCCTCTTCTCCAGGCTAAACACTCCCAGCTCCCTCACCCACTCCTCACAGGACTTACCCTATAGACCCTTGATTGGTCAGTCTTTGTTACTGCTTATGCTGTTTTTGTCACTTTCAAGTGTTATCTGCAGTTATTTTATACATATTTATTTCTTTGGGTTATTGGAGTTATTGACCACAATGTGGACAGCTGCAGGATTTCACTAGAAACACACCTTCTGCCCAAAGGCCACCCTGCTGCTGGTCTGTGCTGCCTGGTGTGAGCCTTTGGTGGATTATGAAGAACTGCTGGTTTCAGTGGGATTCTGTAAAATGCGGGGAGCTGTAAAGCACCTTGTGAAATCATGGGTCTAGATTAGAACTTCAGTAAGACAGAGATTCCATTGCCACTTTCATATTTTACATATCATGTCCAAAATCTTGCAGTGAAATTCCCTTTCATGCCTGAGTATGTTTGAAGACACTGGTCTCTAGGGTTGTCATTCTCCCTTACTTGTGCCTGATGCTTCTAGCTTAATAGCACTTGGCAGAGCTAAATTTGACCTTAGCCTGCTCATGGCTGACTACTGTTGGTTCCAAGTTATGACATGTAACAAAAGTGGGGATCTTATTGCCACAAAGAATCAACAACCTCAAGGCCTTAGCAGGATCCTAGAAAGAAAAAGAAGCTCATTTGTATGCAAGCAGATGAATAAGAACTTCCATAATTATGGGAAGAATGTACTGGCTTGTCATATACACAAGACCTGCTTCTTTTTCTAGATTGCCATCACTTATCTTTTATCCCTTTCTGCTTTACTTTTCCCCTTCTCCTCCTTCCTCTAGCATAACCTAGTGCTTCAGTCTGCCTAGGTTTTAATTTGTTCAACAGGTATATGATGTCAAACAATATTCTAGCTGGTTCTCATTGTAATAAAAAGAACAAGTCAATTCCTGTGACCAATAGAGAAAATTAATTCAGAGGGAGGAGCTTTTAGGAAAGTAATCAAACTGCATGTTTGGTTAGCAGCAGAAGGTGAATGATTTAAGTAGGGCAGTTGTAGCCATTCCTCTCTTCTCATGGGATTTACACCCATGTAGCTGGGGAATGTGTTGAGCCCTGTGCCTTGCTGTCTGCTCCTTCTAGTAGCCCTTCACTTCCATATTGGCTAAGCTTTATTTAAATACTAGCCCTGTCAAGTTGGAAAGAAACAGAAAGGAAAACTTTGAGAACGAGACAAAATATGATGTAACAATGTTAAAATAAACATTGTACAGGAAAGGCAGGAAAGTCAAGCTCAGTGAAAGCTGTAGAACGAGCTGAAAATCTTTGAGTGGAAGGTTTTTTCCAATGGAAAATGCTGATTCATCCATCCCTTTGCGAAAAGGTGTTAATTTCAAATAAACCTTATTTAGAATTAGTGATTGAAACCCACTTCCATAACATTACAGTCTAGCTTTGAAGGTTTGAAATTACTGCAGTTTTGTCTTTGATTTTATTCAGGCTGTTTTGAAATTTTGATTAGCTGGTAATTTCAATTTCTGTTTAGCTTTTGCTTTTTTTTCAGGATGGATTTGTTAATTAGTGGTGTTTGGTTTCTTTTGGTTTTTTAATTTTTTTTTAAAATGGGTTTTTTTTCTTCTTTAAATGCTGGTTTCTCCCACAAAGGAAAAAAATAATTGTTAGGTTGTGCAAGTCAGTTATAAGTAGGGGGCAGTTGAGCAAGAGTAACCTGAAGGGAAAAGTCTACAGAGAGAAAATGTTATACAGTGGTACATACAGCAATACCTGATGGTGAACCAGGGGTTTGGGTGGCAGGGTCCCTGGGGGGCAAAGTATAGAAGGTACAGACTCTTGGGGGGTATTTCAGTGAGACCTCCATCCTGAGTGGTGGCCAGCAAAGTCTGTCACTGGTTTTCAGCAGGAAGAACCCGAGCTTCTCTTTCCCTGTGACTTTCTTGATCTCAGGTTTCCCTTTGAAAACCACGAGTTGAGGGTGATCCCAACTGATCACAGCCCATTTCCATGGCATAGGATGGCAAACTTTCTTGCATGGTGTCTGAACTCTTCAAAGCTTGAAAGGAGCTGGCAGGTTCCATTTGCCTGTGTTACCAGCATTGCTATGTTTTAAACTCATGGTCCTGTGGAACTCATTTTGTCCTTTCTGACCACTCAGGGGTGACTACTCCACAGCTCTGCTAAAAAACACCATGCTTCGTTACTGCCAGGACAAAGTGGGTGGGGAGAAGAAGAACCTTGAAGGCCAGAATAGGAATGCAGGATGAAAAGCAGTATGTTTCTCCAGGCTGGCTTCTAGACAGATGAAAACCAGCTACTTTCATTTAAAATACAGGTATGAACAACTAAGGAGAACCCAGGTGGGTGGCAGGGGTAACACTGTGTGGGATTTTGCTTGGGGAAACTCAGCTAGGAAGAAACAGTAATTGCCAGCCAAACATAATTATTGAAGTCTGTTTAAATGGCCCTAAAGGAAGGAAAAAAACCAGAAAAAATATTCATGTGCTAAGTACTCACTCTATGAGGCTTGAAGCTTGGCAAAGTAACTATCTCTCAAGTCTTTGTTCAAAAAAAGTAGAACTTTGAATTTTTTTATCTTTTTTTCAGAAACAGTATTGCATCAATAAGAAAACAGACTCTGTCATCAATTTTTCGACTTAATGGAAACAATTTTGGCTAACTGCCTGGAGTAAGCAAAGACTGAGAGTTGATATGCTGCTGCATTACTTCCGTGGCACATACAATCTGCAGAACTTTAAGTGTCCAGGTGACATTATATTCAAGCGAGATTTATGTATTGGCTCCTTAGTCAAAAGAACATAGATACAATGTTTTGCAGCTGTGTTTTTTATCTTCTAAGTCAGGAAGGAAGTTTTAGCTGTAGTAACCCCCGTAACCACTGTCCTGGAAAAAGAAAGCACGTGCTTGGAGGGGTTAGATGGAGAAATGGGGACAGCTTAGCTTGTGGGGAGGACTGTGATGCTTCACCTTTGCCAGTAATGGTTTGCTGTCGTATGTTGGGCTGTGAACTGTGGCAGATCAGCTGTTGTTTCACAAACAGCAGAGCTGTCCTGGCAGGAAGGGTGAAAATCTCTGGTGTGGGTGTGGGAGGGAAACCTGGGGAACTACTGCAGAAGTTGCAGGGTAAGCCCTTTCCTTGCATGAATCAGAGCACTCGCTAAGAGACACGGATTTAGCAGCTACCTGGAGACATAAACACATGCCTTTATTGCTGTAATGGGGAGCAGCGTGGAGACTGCAGGGAGATGACCTGTCTCCGTGCCAGCAGCTGCTGCTGACCTGTCTGCAAATTAGCATTAGAAATAAGCATGAAAAATGCACAGCGGCCCAATGTCCTGAGATTTCTGTCTGGGAGGGAAACAAAACGTGTCTTAAAAATAAAAGCGGAAAGGAAGGTCTGATAGCACAGTCTGCTGAGCCCAGCATTCCTGCTCCTCACAAGAACAATGAGGATGCCTGTTGTATAGGAAGATGAGGGGATACACTGGTAGGATGATTGTATCTGATTTGCTGTCACTTAGCATGTGAAAAGCTTGCTCAAAATTGTGTGGGTAGTAGGAATGAGCTGTGATATAGAACCTGCTGAGCCACCTGTATAACTACAGAGAAAGGCAAAACCCAAATGGAGGGACTCACCTTCACTGCAGTAATGAGTGGCTTCAAGGTGGGCAAACAGGTATTCCCCAAGTTCCTGGAGCAGTCTTTTTTCTAAGGTAGGTTTGGCCTCAACCAGGGCTTAACCACCATCAGGAACCGTATTTAAAGACAAGTTGTTCTGCAGGTCATGTTTAGACCATGAAAACAGAATTTTTAAACTATGTCAACTGACATGTTTAGTTAGCTTTTGATAACAGGTATGATGCAAAATTTTGCCACTTGCAAAACACGGACTAGTAAAAATGAAGCTATTTTCCTGTCGTAGCCATGGCCTAAAGCTGCACAGAGATTATTGGTATTTTAATAGTGATAGAAGATTTCAGCTGTGTCCTTAACCATTTTCAGACCTGGTTTGTTTTTACGATATAGATGGGATGTGGCTGGCTTAGTTGAGCTTGCTAATAACCTGGTGTGAGGTGCAGCACAGGCACCTTCCAGAGAAACAAAATGAAGGCCAAGAAGGTGGCATGCAGAAGTAACGAGGCCAGCACAGCATTGCTGGCTGAGCGTTCAGGTTAGCGCTGCTCATCCTGCCCGAGTCCTCTTTCACAAGCATGCATTTTAATGCTGAGTTAAATGAGCTTGCTTGTTTAATTGTGTGATGCTTTTGGCTTGGGGAGTGAATCATCCTCAGCCATGTATCCACGGGTGTGTGGGGGAGTTCCTGGTGGGGCGTGGGGCATGTGCATCCCCAGGGCTGTGGGCCGGGGGACCAGCATGCCGCAGGTGTGTGTAACTTTGCACCATCCTTGTACCCGGGGGTCCTGTCCCATCCCTGCGGTTCCCAGCTGGGTGGGCTGCACTGGGGACAGGCACTGCTACTTCAGGTTGTCTAATGAGGTTCGCTTTATTACTCCCCATCAAAATGTAAACGTTTTCATACCTGCTAAAATTCAGCACATTCAAAAGATGAAGGGAAGCAGGAAAGCCAGCTAACTGGTTATCTGTTTAGCTCTGAGAAACTCCAAGCTCAGGTAACAGTGAACAGCACCAATTTCGGGTTTTTGCAGGTATCTAGGAGAGTCTTACCTGTTATCTGTAGAATACAGGATGAGGGGTGCATGTACACACATGGGTTGAAGGCTGGGGAGTTTAAAAAAAAAAGGAAAAAAAGAGAAATGATGTACCAACTGGCTTAAATATTTACATAGTTTAAGTTGAGTAGGAGAAGAACATTTTGAGTTCAGTTGACCCAAGCGCAAATGATGTGTTTCTTCAGTTCCATGGAGTGAAGGGCTCCTTCAGCTGAACTCCTTTTCTCTCCCACCTACGTTTTCTGCTAAAATAGCTCCTGTCAGTGTTTGAACAGCAGCTCTCAGTGTCCTTTGTCGTCAGTTTCAGCTGCTTTCAGACTGACCCTGTTGCCTGGGTAGGCAGAAGCCAGGAGTTTTGAAAAACAAACGTCTTTTCTCTGTGTACCTGTCTTGCTTCCAAGACTAGTGATGACAACTTCTCCAGTACACCCAGCTTCATCCTAACCCTGTGTTCTCATTTCTATTGCTCTTAGATTCTTGAGGAAGGAGACATGACTGACTGTAAGGATTTACAGCAAATTGTTTTTGTGCACTGCTGTTTTAAATTCTTAGTACCTGAAACCTATTTTATCTGTGTGTGCGATTAACAGCACAAGTCACTGTAGATGTATATATCTGTAGGTTTTTGCCAGCTAAAGAAGAAAACTTCCCCCGAGCGTTCCCTGTGACCCCTTTGCTGTCATCCCTCCCCCACCCTCCTTTTATTCCTTGCTTTTAGGAGTGCTGGCAAAGAATCCAGCATAAACTCGGCTGCTCTCTCCTTCATTTGTGCTCCTCCTTCAAATGGGATGTCTGTTGTGGTCTTGGTTAGGACTTGGAAGCTGCCCGATCTTAGCAACAGGCTATAGCTTTCTGCTCTTCTGTTACCTCGGCATGTGCAGCCCTGGCAGTGTTAAGGTCTGTTCAGGCATGTCAGTCCACCAAAGCCTGAGGTTAAACAAATGTGGCTGGCTTTTGGGTTAATCTAAAGGTAAATAAAAATACTGAGTTAGTAGCTGGCTTTTTAATATATTTTAAAGAAAAATATTCTTGATTTCAAGTTGTGCTATAATTCTTTTGGCCCTGACTTTACTTTTGAATAGTTGATAGAAATGGGTGTTTTTGTTAAAGGAGCTACAATGGACAGCAGGTCTTAAACAAGCAGCAGTTTTAGAGTGCTTCTTTTATTCCCAGAAAATAGAAAATCCCTGTCTGTCCCTACTAGAATTGTGTCTTGGAAACAAAAGATGATTTCTTCAGGATCCTTAAGCTGCCTCAACCTTGCAGGATGAGATTGTAAAATGTGTTGGCTTCAGTGGTAGACCTGGGTGAAAACATTTCCTGTGCCTCCTGCTCCCGGCTCTGTTGCTCCCTTGTCTGTGCCAGGGAGCTGTCTGCATGGTGGTGATGGTGAGTGAACTGCACAGAACCCCCCCTGAATTCAATCGTCCCCAGGTCTGTGGGAGGAAGAGAGGGTGAGGACCTGCAGTGGAGAAGGGGAGCTGGTACCCCATTGCAGACGCAGGGGTGATGGTTTGCAAAGCCAGCTGTTCTCTCGGCGGCACATTCCTCTTCTCCCCATCACAGAGCATGAAGGGTTCCTGGTGTCCCAGAAGGAGTCTGGGTAGGCAGCAAGGATCACTCCCATCCATCCTTCATCCTTTTTGCTGTTGTTGAGTAGTGTTATGGTGGCATTTTCTGAAGGGTCAATAAAAGCAGAATATTCAAACACCGGAGCGAAGTGCTAAAGGCTGCATTGGGTGATCCCACAGAGTGTTGTCCACCCTTGTCTTCATTTACCTGGAACAAAACTGACTCCAGTATGGAGCTGAGCAAAAAAGAATAAGCAGAGGTTCTTGTAGACAGAAGGATAAAGAATCTGCCAAAGAACTGTGAACTAACTGCAGCAAAAATGCATTTGGCAGGTATATCCTTTCTGTTTACAAATATTATGCAAACACTCTTTTTTTATTTTAACCAACTTTTCATCTTGCTAGCTAACCCAGTGAATGGTTAGAGGGAGCATAACTGAGTCTGCAGAGTACTTGTATGTGATTTGAATATTTGTTATTTGTTTTACCTCTGTTAGTTGTTTGCAGTGTGCTGAATTATTTTATCTTCATTTTTTGATACCTGCCTCGGGAATTCCCAAACCACAAGAAACTTTCACATTAGCTCTGTGAACGTTTTCAATGCAAATAGTTGTGCCAGTCTTTCAGCATATCTTCATTAATGGATATATGTTTGCACAAGAACCTGCAGTGTTTGTGAACATTCTGGAAGATGGAACTAAGTTGTTATGACTGTTTGCAGTAAATTCATGAAAGGAAACTTTGAACACTGTGAATTTGTAGGGTTTTCTTGAACAAATACCTGTAAATACTTCTCCTTTCCCTTGCTGCTATTTTCTCCATTATGCATATAGATGGAAAAAGCAACTTTTTTTTTTTTTTTTTAATGAGAGCTTCATCACCTGTCACAGGAAAGGATATATTTTTGTGAGCTGAATATAAAATATTCTTTAAACTTTTGTTGTGAAGCAAGGTAAACTCTGGACTGTTGAGCTCAGAGATGTTTGCAGAGAGATGAAGCATAAAAGCAGGTTGAATCCTGCCTGTTCCAGACCATCACTTAGTGGAAGTAAAACCACTCTGTAGTGGCAAAACAGGAGTACAGTGGACCATACGTAATTGTCCCAAAGCAGAGAGCAGTGTGATGCTCGTCTGGCAGCAAGGCCTCCCGACCTGGTTGGGTTAGTGATGGAGATAGCCTGCAAGAGCCCTTTGGTAGGGTCATGGAGTGGAAGCACAGTCCTGGTTACTGCTCCACCCTCCTGAATGGAGACAGTTCACCTGGGATGTCTCCTGTCCTTATCAGGCACTTTCTGAAATGAGCGCACTTCACGTTCCCACAGGCAGCTCAATTTGTTCATAAAGGCCTCCTGTAGAGATGTCTATGACAGCACCCCTTTTGTCTCCATCAAGATAGGAAAATTCCATGTAATTAGTGAAGGCTGTTTGCATATATGGTCATCCTTTAAAATTTGTCTTATCACATATGACACGCTCTGTCTATGCTTGAATTGTTTGTTTGTTTTGACTAACTTTCATTTACCTGACAAAAATTGTTTTTCTAGTTTGAGAGAGGGCTAGATGGCTTCTGGTTGTGTTTTTTTGTTTTCTTTTTAATTTCAGGCCTTGGTATTTTAGAAATTCTTGAGTAGTCTTTGAAGGTACTTTCATGTTGGAGCAAGTGTAATCCCTTTTTGCAAGAGGGGAGACAGCTTTGACTTTTTTTTAGTTTAGTTTTTTTTTTGTTTTTTTTTACAGAGGCATAGAGTTTTCAGAAAGTATATGCATATCTATCAGTCAGCAGCTTTTTAGCTTTTCCTTTGTGTCTTGGTGTTCAAGTCTCAGCAGAAAGGATGCTGTGTTGTCTGCCCTGTCTGTGGTTTTGCTCTGTGTTTTCAGAGAGTGTATGTATTTACTATTTTGGTGAAATATATGCCTGTCCATTATTATGTTATACAAATGGGCTTTATCTGTTCAGCCCATGTTGCTTGATTCCAAATGCACGATTTGTCCTGAGGAAATAATTTAATTCTGGCAGTACCTCCTGGTTTTCGTTCTGACAGGCCTTATCAGATAGTGTAGACTTTGAAATTTGCATGTCTCTTCCTTTTTGTCTGTTACTTCTACTAGCACAGGTAGAAATAAAATTGAATGTATGCTTGGCCTGGTACATGTGCAAGTCTTGTAATACACTGTAAAAGTTTTGGAGTTGCTATCCATAACTCTTATAATATAGTCTCTTGTGGTTTATGGTAGTTTTTTACTCAAATGGTTTCACTTCCTTACTTAAGGCAGATGAACAGATCTGCTGTTAGGTGAATTGAAAGGGGTATATAGAAATACATATTGTGGTTATCAGGATGATGCTTTTGGTCTTTCCAGACCAATCGCAGGATATACATGCACAGCTGCTCCTCACACATGTCCATGCATGCAGGAACTAAACCAGCATTTCACAGCAAGATTATTGACTTTATACATAAAGCTGTCAGGTTGTCCAAGGAAGAGAAGACATGTCCTGTATTACTACAAAATTCACCTGCGGTGAGTTGTATCTTTTATTGTTCTGCATCTTTGGTGCTCAAATATAAGTTGTTCCAGTAAGAGACTATACTATGAGACTGTCAAAGCAGACATTTTGAATCAATAGCATTAATATTTCTCAGTCACAACATTAAAGTGATTTCTCCAACAGACCACCTCTGAAGTGTGCTGAGATAGGTACTTTGGTATTTGGAGAACTGCTAGGGTAGGTTGGACCACTGAATGTAGGGTAATGTCTAGAAACTTAGGGAATATTGCTTTCAGGAAAGGGTTGGTGATGAAAGGCAGTTCATGAAAAGGAGGTAATAAATGCTGGACAGCTTTGGCTTTTTGCCTGTCTCCTCATGATTAAATGTCAAACTTGGTGTCAGAAATAAGTGGCCTTCTTTGAATACAGGAAATCAGAAACTTAAGGATCTTTATAATACATGCAAGCAAAGAACCCAAATGCCAACAATACAAACCAAAAAGGCTACGACATTCCTCTAAGTACACTGAAAAAAGAAAAGGTCGAATCCTGCTGAACGACTGATGAGCAATACCCTCTGTAGATTCCAGAGGGACCCAGAAGTCGCAGCTTGAAAAAGCCCTTGTAAAGTTCCAGGTGCACTCCGGAAACATCTTCAAACTACAGGAAATGCACAGGAACTATCACATGGAAAAGGTTTTCATCAGCCATTGCTGGGAAGTGCTTTTTTATACCACTGCTGCAAAGTGGATGATTTGTGTGAACATCAATTCTCAAAACTCAAACTATACTTTAGTGATGAGGACAGAAATGAGGTAATTTTGAACAGGGCTGCTCAGAAAGCTACAAATAAGTCTGACAAATAGGAAAACTATTTTCCAAGCCAGTGAAGTAGATCATATAACAGAGAGAAAAAAAAGGTATAAAAATAAACTATGTTTTTTGCAGGAACAAAGGCATAGAAGAATAGAGGAAAAGATGAACAAATAAAAAGGAAGTTCTGGGGAAAAAAATGTTTTGCTGAAGTGAAAAGTGTTCCAAGTACAGTGCCACCTGCATTGATTGTAGCAGATGATACAATTATTGAAAAGTTTTTAAGTGTATGTAGACAAAAAAAGAAATATAATGCCTGTACAAGACAGTGCTCCAGCTCTAGAATAACAGTGTGAAATGGTTGTAAACATCAATCTTACACCAGCAGGGCAGCTGCATACGGACAGGAAACTGTATGCTGTGTAGTGGGTGCGTTATCAGTAAAGTCATTGCACTGCTAAAGGGGAGAATGTGAAAATATAGTCAAGTACTGCAAATATTAAAGTATTTATAGTGGATGATCCTCATTTCTCTGTGCCAATACAAAACACAGGGAAGACAGCAAGGGGAGCTGTACAAGATGAAGGTGCAGTTAGCACTGATGCTGCTAGTCAGCAATACTAATAAATGCATAACACTTGTGACATGCAGGATGGGACAGACAAGTGATTCATATAATAGAGACACAAGGAATTCGAGAAATCTAGTCTGCGCAGACATATACTGTGGTATCCCTACACCAAAACTGCTGAAATATTATCAAAATGTTTTTGAAGGCCTGAAATTTCTTCCAGGCACTCTACATCTGGAAAAGGATTAAAGAATTCAGCTGCTACAGCACTTGCCACACAGAGTAATTGCTGTATGAGAAGGAAAAAATGTGAGATACAGAGAAATTGAGGTGAGGGGGGAGCAGGGAATGCCAGTTGTAAAGGCTACACAGGCAATCAGCATATGGTCATCATGGAAAGACAGCAAAGTTGTGGTTTTGAAAAACTGAACACCTTGGAGCTCAGTACAAATTGTGTGTGACTGAGGAACCAGTGGCAAAAATGAAAAGCAGCCATCTTTGGCACTGAGAATTTGAGGGTACTGTCATGTGGATGTGGAAAACACCTACCTGACCATATTCTGGGCATCAGCAAGTGAAGGAGGTGGTTGCATTTGGGATCAAAACAAAAATGAAGGTTATCAGTGCTGCCAGTAAGATATATTAACATATAGGATCTGTTACTATGATACTTTTGTGGACAGATACAGGGACAGAGGAGTAGAAGATGTGTCAAATCAAAACCTCAAACACATCAACCTGTTGGAAACAGGGAAGAAGTTGCTTTATGGCAGAATGGAAGCAAGACAAAATAGTGGCTTTCCACAATCCTGTGTTTAGGATACAGCTTCCAGTTTGTGATGTCCTGATCCCAACAGCAGTACCAGTTCTATGGTAGATACCTGCAGTAAATTGGTATTTTGCCGTCTTGATCAATTTAACTCTTAGCAGTTATCAGATTCTTCCCAAGAGTATTTACTCCCAGCTTTTCCACAGTCACTTGGAGATCTGGATACAAACATGTAGCATGGGATATTTTCCAGACATACTGCACCTGACACATATACCTGTGCCACCTATAGACAGTGGCACAGCCATCACTTACATAAATGTGCTGGTGACCTTGCTGTTCTCTCTGAAAATTATACTAAACATGATGCCAGTGAGATACTTCTTGAGATGTTCTTTAGAAAGGGTAGTTAGTTGCTTTTGTGTCACACCATTCTGATTACCAGAGCTGAGTCAATCCTGTTAAAAAGGGATTTTGGTAATAAGCTGGGGATGTTTTTTTGGGTCAAAAATGTGAATTTTGGGTACAGAGATATAGAACCATTTGCATCCTGTGGCTCTTAAAACTTCATATGTTTCTATTTTGACAGCTGTCTCTGCCCTCTATAGTGCTACTTTCATCTCTATGGAGGTGGTCTATTGTAACATAAACATGACTATCGGAAATGAAAGAACCTGAGGAAATTTTGACATTAGGCTTTGTGAACTTTAATGATGGAAATGTCTCCTCTGAACTGGGCAACTCTGCACTTTCTATAGGAAAGCTGCTGAACAAGTCTTTATTGGGAAGAAGCTGTTTCCTGCCTCAACCTGGTACTTCCCCTGAGAGCAGGAACGGGCTTGAGAAACAGCCCAGCATGCCTGTCTCAAACCTCGGTTTTCAGTGGTCAGTATGGTCTTGCAGATGCCACTGTCAGAATGGTGCTAAAGACCTGCAGCTCCTACCCTGGACAGTCTAGCTGCACATCCGGTTATCTGTCCAACCACAGAAAAAGACTGAAAACATTTGAGCAAAAAATGACCACTGGACACAGGAAGATGTGTCACTAACACTTCTGACAGTAACCCCACAAGTCTTTTAGTGAGACCGGTGTTTCAAATAAAGTGCACAGTACTATAAAAGAGACTGATGAGTATATGATTACCAACCATGTGTAAAAAGAGCTTGTAGCAAGCACTTATGCAACCGAGTAAGATTGTGAGATCCCTGGCCTGATAGAGAGTAAGCCAAGCCAGATACGGGCCAGTGTGTGGGCAGCAACTGGAAGGAATTGTGGAACAAGCCACTCAATGCAGACAGACGTGTAAGAAGGGGATGGACGTAGGGGAGGAGTTGCACTTATCTCCCAGAGTTATCGAAATGAACAAAAAGTCCAAGATAATATCATCTGAAAGCAGCTGGATCAGTTTGTTGAGAACAGAAAATATTTAAGAAAGATATAGTGAAGCAATGGATTAAAATGCCGGCGATATCGTATTCTTGTCATAATAACCCCAGTTAGCCAATACCTGATGAGCAGTTGTAAAACCTGATGCAATGAAGCCAAGGCAAAAAAGAAGTACACAGCATTTCTGAAAGGCCTGGGAGACCTTTTCACCTGGAGCTGTATGAATTGCCTCACTGTTTTAAATTACTGTTTGGATTTTGAGAAATCAGTTGAATTTTTAGATATTTTTACTGTGTCTGTCATGAACAGATCATAGAATCATAGAATGGAATGGACCTTAAAGATCATGCAGTTTCATTCTCCCCACCATGGTGGGGACACCTTTCACTGGACCAGACTGGCAAAGCCCCATCCAGCCTGGCCTTGAACACTTCCAGGGATGAGGCATCCACAGCTTCTCTGGGAAACCTGTTCTAGTGCTCACCACCCTCACAGTAAAGTATCAAATCTAAATAAACCTGTTCTCTTTAGTTTGAATACATTCCTCCTTGTCCCATCATTAAATGCTCTTGTAGGAAGTCCCTCTCCATCTTTCTTACAGGCTCCCTTCAGGTAGTGGAATGCTACAGTTGGGTCACCCCAATGCTGTTTCTTTTCCAGGCTGAACAAACCCAATTCTCTCAGCCTTTTCTCATAGATCAATGGCACTTTCAGGTAATGTGATGTTCCAGACTTTGCATTTTCCATTGATGGACTCCACTGTGCTGGTGTCGAGTTTCAGCAATTTACTTAGCAAAGAGAAATTGGTCATAAGACAAATATGTCCAGGCTCTGTATGAGTGATTCCCTATGAAAATGATTATTTATTTAGCCTTTGACTCCTAAAAGATTAGCTTTTAAGGACTAATTTAGTTTTTCATCTCTCAAGATGCAATGCATACTGGTTTCCAGGTGAAGTGTAGGGGAGAAACTGTTTGTAGTTTTGCTAATTTTGCTTACAGGATAAGGGATAAAAGAAACTTGAAGTGTGATGTGGACCCGTTGGCAAAAGAGGGACAGGCCTTTCAGAGCAGACTTCAAAGAGTTCTGTGCTTCACAGAGACATGTTTTTAGGGGGCAATCAAAAACCGTGAAAGTTTTTTATCCCTTTGTCCTTCAAACTGGAATGCGTAGGATTTGTCCTTATGTGTCAGTAGTTCTTTTGAGTTCAGAGACAGCCTGCATATGTAGTCATTCCCATAAACAAATGCTCTGAGATTGCATTTCGTACTGCTTTGCTCCCCTAGGTAAGGGGAGTTTTCATCCACTTGCTCTTCAAGAGCACACACAGCTCATGTAATGGCCAATCTTTGCAAGTGTCTTTCCAGGCTGAAATAGTCAGTCCACGAGGTTGAGTTGACCCCCAGTGATTTGTCACTGCCATTATGAAGCTATTTTAGGCTTTACTTTTCTTTCGTTTTCGGTTTTTCAGGGTTGGGTTTTTTTTGTTTGTTTCCCCATGCCCCCCTTCCCTCCTGTGAATAGAGACCTGCTTATCTGGTGTTTGCAGTTTATTAAAAACCATGTGCTGAAGATTTGCTGTAAAATTACGGGAGTGTGAAGAAAGTCACACTCGCTGCAGTGACACAGTGCAGATGAGCTGCAGTAGTAGTTTGAGTTTAAGATGGGGAGACAGTAAGTTCTGACAACGTTCTCACACTCTTTCCCTCTGAGGCCCTGGGTAAGTTACTTAAGTTACTTCACTGCCTCAGTTTCTCTGTAAAAACTTCAGAATAACACGATGATGATAGTTTGCTTCCCTCATAAGGGTTTGAGTGAATTAATTAGTTACTATGTTTTAAAAGTTTTGAAGACAAAAAATGTATACTATAGGTTTAGTCTGAGATCAACAACTCTTACTAATGTGAATATTATTCTGGAAGTTCAGCACAACATGCAATACAAAAAGGTGCATTTATAGTGGTGCAGTTAGTTAATATTCATGACTTTGTTCTCAGCATACGTTTGCAGTAAATGCAAAGATGGGAAAGAGAATAAGGGATTATTGTAGAACAGGGCAGAATGCATGTCATGATCTAATAAAACAAGTAATTTTGCCACTATAAAATCATCTTCAGACAGCTGCAAGGATTTTCATGTACTGGAGCTGGAACAGGAGAAAAAGAACAGATCTTGGTAGATTTGCTGCTACAATAATAATAATCCGTTTTCCCTTCCAGGCAAAGCCACAGGGCTAGACCTTGCTTGTTGTGGTGTTTAGTCACCTTTGCACTTTATCTTACCTGCAAATCTCAGGCTGGGAATCAAATTGCAGCCCTCCTCAACAGGTTAAGTCAGTGATCCACCTTCTATTGTTAAGGAGTCATTGCTAAACCAAATGCAGGAGGAAAATTACCTGTCCTGGGGTGAAAAGCAGAGGCAGTGCTGTCCTTCCATCTAGGGGAACCTGAAGGTGATGAGGCAGGAAAACTTTTTTTTTTTAAATTTTTTTTTTTTTTTAAATTTTTTTTTTCTTCCCCCCTCCTTCACAGCAATATTTCTTTGCATGTCTGATGTGTGGTCTGAACCATTATGACTTCTGTGCTTTCCTTTGAGTTAATATTTAATTCCTTCTTAAACATTAACTTTGGCTAGAGTTGCTTTTGTAAAAGAGGACTGCTGTGCTAATAACACTAATCGTTTCTTTTGAAAAGCACGGGAACAATGTGGAGCACTGTACATGTCCAAAAAGTAAACTTTCTTTTCATGGCACATGTTACTGTTTCACAACAGAAATTTTTTTTTTCTGTTTTTTCTGATGTTTACAAACTTTCTGCCAAAACTGCAGTCCATGAATATGCTGTGATGAACCCACCTCTTGTGCCTACACCTTGGTTTGAAGCAAAGAAGTAAGATGGAGATCAATGTCCTCTTACTCTCACCAGTTCATGTGGTATTAAGTCAAGTGCAAGTCAAATATAAATACATATGTAGCTATAGCTACCAGATGAATGGCACTTGGCACAAACATTTCTCAACCACGGACACCAGGAAGAGATTATTTTTTTAAGCTGTCAGACACTGAAAACTGCATGGCCCAATTAATATTAGCCATTTTTTGTAGAGGCATGTGTGGGTATGGTATCCTTGAGGTGGAGGCCTAGGTTGTCTAATAAACCCCCTCTATGGGCAATAGGCATTTGAGGTCTAGGGCTGTAGATAGCAGAAGCTACAAGAAGACCTGTTTCTAGATGGTCACAGCGGGCACAGCTCTGTGGGTGGAAGCAGGGAAGGTATTTTATGCTAGACATGTCTACTTCATGAAAGTCAATCCCACGCAAGGAGCATTATGGTGAAGAGGGAATTGGAAGATTTAATGACACTTTAGGCTTATGTTGCTCTAAAGAGTGGTGCAGGAATTAGAGACAGTGTCCACAGGACCCAGACCGAGTAATGGTGGCCTTGTTTGGGTGCTGTTGGCAGGAGGAAGTTTGAAATCAGTTCTGCCAACATAATTGCCTTGCACCATCTTGGGCCCCAGTGATTTGGCCCATGATGGCAGAGCTACGAGAGGTGGTAGAACCAGTGCTTGGTGAATGTTGTCTCCCAGACTCTCAGGGCCTCGTGTCCTCTGCATGCTGCTGTGACCAACACACCTGACTGAGCTTGGGGGGCCAGCAGCATGGGGCCAGAGAAGACACTGAAGGCTGAAGGGCTTATCACAGGGTGGGCAAAGAGAAAGATGTATAGGATGGGACAAAAAATTTTGATGTAACTGCTCTTAGTTTTGTCAAGGAAGGGGTGTGTACTCTGCAGTCGTGTCCTTGCTGGATGCTGACGAGGAATGCTGGGACTACACCAGGGACTCCCTGGGGAAGTTCTTAAACCCATGTATCCTGGGTTGTTTCTCTTCTAGGGAGTGATCAAGAGCATCTTTAGTGCTGCTGTCCCAGAGACCTCCTGTCTGCCCATGAATGTCCCTCCCTTGCACCATCAGCATGGATAGTGTTTTCCTGTGAGGAAGAATGGACACTGGGTTGATGAGGAGCTGAGAGAGGAGGTCCTCTCCCGGAGGAGGCACTGAGGAGGTGAAGGCGAGGCAGGAAGAGGGTTATTCTGGGTGGTGAGTAGCAGAAATAAGAGGAGTTCTTTCTTGGCACAGTAGCTGGTGTCGCTCTGCTTCTCTTGCTGATGCTGTTCTGAATACAGTTAACACGGACTTTCAGCCCTCCACTGATGCAATTAACTTCTCCTAGATACCTTTTCTGCAGGGCAGAAATTGTCCTAATTATTTTGTGGTTCTGGCAAAATCAATTTTTGTTCTTATTCCCTCCACGTTTGCATGGTGAGCCATGCTGACCAGTCAGCAGCTCTGCAGAAAGCATCCCAGAAATGCTGCCCCTCCAGTTCTGCCAGCCTGGGTGACTACCCACTTTATCTCCTTGGATGTGCTGGCCCCACTGAACTCCACTGTGCTCTTCTTCATCATTCAGCAGTCTAGGGAACAGGATAGATGTTGGAGCAAAGGGCTTGTTCAGGAGTTTAGTGCATACTGTTTTGCAGGGTAAGTGTAAACAGAATGCTGGGTCAAAAAAGTAGAAGAAAAGGTTGAAACTTTCTTCTCCAACAATGCCCTGTAGCTTAGGCACTGCTTTGCTCTCTCCTCCTCCTTCTACCTTGTGAAAACTATACTAGTCCAACAAGATCATTTACTCATCACCCTTTGCTTCCTGGAAAACAGAGACATGCAGAACTGGGAAGGACCTCTTGGGTTAATGACTCTAGGCACTCCTGTCTCAGCAGGCAGGTTGCATTTGAGTGATCCTTTTCTTAAATTCATGAGGCTTCTTCTAAAACCAAAGTATGTTTGGGTTTCTTTGAGCCAAAACCCAACAAAGAAGCCAGGGCACTAGCCTAGTGACTGGTACCTTATAATTCTTAACATTACCACCCCCAGCATCCGGTTGACATTAAATGTCAGCATTACCCTGCAGTTTCCTCTGCCCAACAGAGAGTAATCCTGCTGTCTCAGCTTACAGAAGATGTTCCACTGCACAGCCAGCCAAACTCAGTGCCCAGGTGCCCCTTGCTCCCTGTGCCTGCTACCTGGCTGAGCTGGCTCTCTGCCTGATCTCATTTGTGTGTCGCTGCTTCTGCCAGCTCTCTGCCCAACAGGCTTCCCCTTGGCGCAGACCAGCCTGGTGTGCAGGGAAACAACAGGTAGGAAGGTGTGGAAATGTTCTTTGTGAGGAGATGAGCACAGGGAAGGCTCACACAAAGGAGTCGTACTCGCAGGAGAGCACAGTAGGTAGGAGGTGGGAGGCTGCCTTATCTGTTAGACAGGGACTATGCAGTATGTGCAGAGTTAAAATGAGATAAAAATAGGAAATCAAGGTGGAAATAAGGACAGATGGACAATAAACTCAGCCTTGGAGAAGAGAGGGCAGGGTGTTGTTTATCTGGAAAGGGCAAGAGGCTCCAACAGAAGGCTGAAGGGCGGCACAGCCAAATCGTTAGCCAAGGAGAAGGATTTTGACAGATAAACCTACGCGTTCTTTCAGTGACAGATACATCGCTGCCTTACGCGAGCTGTGTTTGTGTTAGGGAGCAGGTATGAGATGACTGTGAGCTGTGCAATGCCAAAGTATAAACTTCTCTCTTTCTTTGTATAAAAGCTCCAAGGATATCCCAAACACAAGACCCTGCATTTCAGATTTCTCTGTTTAGTCTGTGTGCCATAATTTAATCTAATATGACAAAATATTTGTAAGCACACATTTGGTTTGTCATGTGTGTGTTTTACTACGGATCCGAAGCAGAATTAGCATCCTGATCCTGATGCTCTTTCCTTAAAAGAAAGAAAGAAAAAAAACCCCTCCTCTCCACTTGTGACCTGATCTTTTGCTAATCTGCCGCGATCAAGTTTTACGACCCAGGGTCGCACTAATCCCCAGTGGTCATGTAGTTACTATAGTTTCACTAATAGAACAAGGTTTGCGCACTGCAAAGCCATGCAGGGTCTGTTTCTGGTCGGGCTAATTCTGAATGTCTGCGCGGGCCCCGCTCCGACCTCTCGGTCTCCTTTGTAAATAGATTCGGTGACTCTTTGAACCAAGAAACGCCCCTTTTCTGGTCATTCAGCTCTTTCTTCTTTGCTCACACGCTTCTTGGGAGGGAGGTTAATGTGGTTTTGGACTTAATGTGTATTTGGAGATTGAAGTTGCATGTTGTGGGGGGGGAGGGGGAGGTTGCTCAGATTTTGTCTCCTGCTTCATAAAAAATTTTGCTGCTATTGACTTGCAGAGAAGTAATCTTCCTAGGACAAAGGTTACAGTAAAACTGCAAAACCACGTGGCTGGCAAACTGTATGGGCTATGGGTGCAGATATTGGTAGTTCAGTAGTGTCTTAAAAACTCAGCTTCTAATTTTCTCTCTTTCCAGTAAACATTAACACCCACCTCAGATTGACCATGCGCCAGATTGGAATAATGACAATTTTTACTTACTTTATAAATCACCAATGACTCTTAGAAGACAGGATACTACTATATTAATTAGTTTGGGGCAAGGCAAGATAAAGCCTCAGAGATTCCTATCTGTTGGTCTTATCTTCTAACTAACAGGTATGCTATGAGTTTATGCTCCTGAAAAGGAAAACTCCATCAAAAAGTGTGATACTGCTTACATAAATGCTGTCCTGACTCTGGTGACAGACTGTAATTTATTAGAAACACATACAACACTTAGAGTGCACTTTGTGTTGATTTCTCAATCCATTGCTTTAAATTATGTTTAAATTTAAATTCATTGGTTCAGATTGCACTGAGAAAATCAGTATTCTCAATTGGTGTGCAATTTCCTTGTGTGCTTCTTACCCTCAGGAAGAAGAGCTGGGGGGCTTGGTGTGGAGCAAGGCAGGAGTGATACAGTGCAGAAGTGGTTAATAAGGAGGTCCTGCTCAGTGCTGAGAAGGATTTTGGCACGTGCTTGTTCCCACCCTCCACCTCTGCCCTAGGACCTGCAGAGTGGGAAGCTGGGTAATGCCTTCTCCTGTTTTGTTTGCCCTGCAACCTGGAGAATGTCCATCTCCAGAAACGTCAGCCCATGTCAAGCAGCTTTCAGCAGCTCTAAATTTAATGGCATTAATTTACTTTAAATGCATTTCCCCTTTTCGAGTCTCTGCCCTTTGTCAATGGGATGGGGCCAGTCTTCTTTAGAGTTTGAAATGTGGAAACCTTTCTGCTCACTTGCCAGACAAGCTCTACATTGGATGTAGCAAATGCAGTTTGATATCTGCAGCAGACTGTCTCCTCTCTGTTGTGTATCTCATCCTGTAAACTCTTCTCAACCTGGAGGCAAAAGCTGAAATGTCACAAAGCAGGCAGCTGCTTCTTCCTAAAACACCTGTGAGTCAGTTCCCAGTGGGCATGAAGATGAAGATAACCTAGAAGGCTTGCAGGGACAGGCTCCATTCATCACCTCACAGTTGCTTGCTAATCTGTTTTAACCCTCCCAAATGCTTTTTTTTTCCTCAGTCTTAGAAAACAGTTCAAACTTTTTGTCAGCCAGGAGAGTGCTGACGACTGGATATAGGAGGAAGCTAGGGTCCAGGAACATCTGATCTGAACCTCAAACTGGCATGCATTTAAGGTGTCTGTGAGCTTTAAGTGAATAATGACAGCTCTTCTTACTTCCATTATTGTGAAAGCATCTACAAGTGCTGCACGTTGGACACCTGACAGTCTACAAACTAGGGTTGTTGTAGGTTGTCTCCTTGGTGATGCAGTTACATTTCAGTAATAGTTATACAAGAATAACCATGATACAGAGATAAATTGCAGAATTATTTTTAATATCTTGGGAAAAGTTCCATAATTGTCCTAGATGCAACATAAGTACGCTTTTTGTCTAACAGAAGAAAACAGCTTATACAAAGTGATTCTGTTCACCCTTTCTTCCCCTCTTCTTTTTTTTTTTTTTTTTTCTTTTTTCTTTTTAAATACAATAATTTCCATGCTCCAGGTAAATTAAGGTGATGTATTAGTTGATGGAGAAGAAACTGTTACAAACAGTTAGTAGTGTTATATGCCTAACATGAATTCATGTGGAGTTTTAGAGGCAAAAGCCTATTTGCTGAGAATTAATATAATCCCTGCTCTTTTGCTTTAGTGTCTTGTAGCTTTAGTCTCTAGGGAGAGGGAAAAGAATTTAGGCAAAAGAATTAAAAAGGCTGGATTGTTTAGCCATGAAGCGGGCCCAGGCTTATATAGGATACCACTGCCTGTTGTATCTTCAGGCTGCAGCATCAGGCTGAGTGTGAGGTAAGCTACAGTTCGCTTCACTTTGTGGGGCTTCAGGGGTTCTGCCCACAGCAAATTCTCTCACGTTGCTTGTATTTCTTGTACTTCTTTTCCCTATGTCCTAGCATTGTCAAACTCACTCATATAATTAAATAAATAAAAATCCCCTTTTTTGGGTATTTGAGGTTTGTGGAGGTGCACTCTCGATTGTGTTTTTCAGTTATTTGCTGCAACCACAAAGCTAGAGCTGTATTTGTTTAGAAACAATCCATCCACACCTACTCCCCAAACAAAAGCAGAGTAGCTCACCTCATCATCTGGATGAAAGGTTTTAAGAAACTCATGGAATACCATAAGAATTACTAAAACTGGGTAACCAAACCGAGATTTGTACTCAAGCTCATGGCAAAACACCTGCTGTTTGGTGTGAAGGCCCTGACAAGCAGTGATACCAATGGCTTGCAAAACCTGCAAGATGGTTTAAAAAATGCTCTTACATGAAGTTGGGTGAATGCAGAAATGTTTTCCAAAGTCTTTATTTTACCTTGAATATATTATCGCTCTCTCTGAATAGCTACTCTTCACAAAAGGTGAACCAAAAGCTTTTTGTTTTGTTCAAATGTTTTCACTTAACTATTTGTTAAACAATTATTTGGTATTTAGTTCCTCTCATAGTTTGGTATCCCTTGCGAAGGCACTCAGGAGAACATGTGTCAACAGACCAAGTGCAATATAAGCCCATTCATTGTTTATTTCTAAAGAAGCCTGATTTGTTTTTTATCTTTATTTCCTAAGTAAGAATTTCTGTGCAAAACCAAAACATTCTCAAGTAAAATAACAAAATGTGGACATCATTCCTTTTTTAAATCTCCTGCTTTAGTCACAAACTCAAAATATATTTAATTTTTTTTTCCTTAATAGCTTGTGTGTTTGGGGAATGTGTATAGTAAATCAGTTACTTCAATGATGAGTTACATGACAGTGGATTTGAGCTCTGCATTCCCTAAAGTTTTGGGGTGGTTTTTGTTTTAGAGCTTAATTCAATTTCCTTCAACACCAGTGTCTTTGGAATATATTGCAATTTGGCCTCTAATATTTTACAAAATAAGTCATGATTTCAGCTCCTAACATATATGAGCATGCCTGTCCATAACTAAATGTAATCAGTTGCCACAGATAGAGTTGCGTTAAAGATTATCATCATCAATAATTTGTGCTGAAGTAAACTGTAAAGGTTTACTAATTACTTAGATCTATTCAGTTTGCATTATTTTTTAAGAAGGAAACATAATAGGATTATGCAAAATTAAGTCTGCATGGGAGGGAAAAAAGGCAGCATGTTCTTATTTTTTTAAAGATTGAAAATATATGAACAAAGTGATAAGTATTGCTACCCACTACTGAAAGATCTGATTGTTCCATCTATGGATATAAAGACTTGGCAGATATATTGACTAAAAACAGATTTTAAACCACAGACTTTATTGTTGTAGCTAATGCAGCATTTTTGTGTACATGGAAACTTGCACCACTTTTCGTGTTAGTTCCACTCACAAAGACCTTCAAATAGGTTGTGATTTCCTAGATCAGCACAACTTACAGCAGAGTAGTTTGCCCAGAAGACAAAACTATGGTACTACTTTAATTGGCAATGATGATTTTTCCTTGGAAAACACTCTTATTTTTCAATGGTGTGGACTTCTAAAAGGGAGAGAGGGAGAGATATCTAAACTTTCTCATGTGTTCTTTCAGACTAAACATAGGCTTAAAGAGAATACTAAATCTAATTATATTCATAAATATTTGCTCTCCCCTTCTTTTTCCCTCTGAAATTAGAGAGGATCTTTGGGAAGGGAAAGCAATGAGTAGAATGGCACACATGAAGAAGCAAGTGAACAATTACTAAATATAAGTACCTTTCTGATACTGTATGTGTTTTGTCTTTTTTAGAAAGCAAGTATCAAATCACACATCAAGATATCCATCAAAATGAGTTATAACAAATAAAAGAACTGTGTGATAAAAGGTAATCAAAATTTACAAAGCAACTACTCTGTGGGAGGGTGAAGGAAGGGGCTAAAATTTCATTGGAGATGAGACTGGCAATTTATTTTGCAAGAATTGATATAGAAGTCTTAATCAGTTATGAAACATAATGAAGTCCATTAAATAACAATTGATGTTAATAAAATATAGATAATCATATATTATTGCTTTCTGTTGATATTACCTGTGTATTTTCTGTAAGCATATAAATTGATTTAGAAGATACAGGGATCTTTGGCTAATTGTTTACTTATTTGTTTATTTAATTATTTATTTATTGTGTGTGACTCCAAACAACATGTGGAACACTTCCAGAGTGCTGTGCTGTAGATTGCAGAGAGTGCTAGACTTCAAACAAGCCCTGCCCTAGTATTATCCCTTTTTTTTTTCATATGGTCTGCTATGGAAACCTTTCCTTTTGATGTAAGTCATGATCTGCTATTGAGAATGTCCTGAAAATTGAAAGCATACTGTCTGGGAGCAGCTCAGAAAGTACTTAACCACAGTCACTGCATTAGATCAACACCTGGTTGCATAAAGGTAAGGTTTCTGCAAAGGAAGAGCAGAATTTGCCGGACAGCAGCTTACAGCTTTCTGCCAGCAACATCTTGCTAAGGTACAGGTAGTGTGGCAGCGTGTACTAGAGAGGATGCTTCAACTTAAGGCAAACTGGGAAATTGGTGAAAAGCTCTTGACCATCTCACTCTTTGCTTGGCTCCTGTTTAGCAGTTGCAGTCAGATGAGGATAGCCCTGTGATGGGGTTTAACCTGCCACATGTGGCTGTGTCAGCCTGCAAATTTAGCAGTCACCTATACAGGGAATTGATTTGGAGCGTGGCACAATTGAAGTAACAAATTTAAAAGACAGACTGGCAGTGGTGAACCTTCACTTTAAACTTCTTGGGTAACAACCTCCTCTGTTGACCTCAGGATGTCACCCATTAATTGCAGGAATCTTCTGTTTCTGGAGAACTGTATGGCCAAGCAGAGAGGGAGGAAGAATTTAGAGTGGTTGGTCATGTCTTTTTGGTAATTTGTTTATCCCCAGATTATCAGGGCATTCTTTCTATTTTGTTCCATACTTCCCTCCTCTATGCAGCCTCCTGCTGATTTTCTCTAATAACATCAGTCATGCTAGGTTTTCTTGTAAACAATTGTGCTTTTGTATTTCAACCCACATTTCACGTTGAAGTATGCTAAAGCTAAAGGAACATGTGAACAAATTGTGCAAGACCCTGAGGACAGAGGGGAACTTCCCTCTGAAACTCTGTACTTCATGAGAATCTCTCAGGCACAAACAAGTATATTGCAACTAAGTTTAGGTCGTAAGTATTTCTCAACAGTTTTTCTGTAGTTAAACTGACAGTATGTGAAAAGTTCAGGCCTCAGTACCCTTTTGGTCACAGATGGCCCTAAATGAATGCTTTTGTTTGTCATTCTGGCATGGCTCTTGCAGAAATATAGTCAACATGCTAATACACATGTGATGTGTGCTGTACGTGGCATTGCTGTACCAGCTAGGCTCTGCATGTTCAGTCCCTCCTGCAGCATAATTCAAGGCTGTGATGCTTTCTGCGGAGTCCCTTGGCTCATTCCTCTTGTTTGTGTTTGCTGTAGAACTATCTAAGAAACTTCTGGGAGATGAGGTTCATGGTGTGGGTTTTGCTCTCCTCCACACCCACTGCTGGGTGCTCCAGAGATTCTGATCAAATTCCAAGTTTGCTGCAGCACAGAGACTTTATCAAGGGAAAGCATGCTGTATGCAAAGCATGTTGAAGTGCCCTCTTATGAAATGAGGTTTGATTTTCTGTGATATCAAAAAGAACATTAACCCAGAATTTAATATATCCTGGGAAATCATATTTCACAATCTAATGCCTGAAGCCCTTTTCTTTTTAATATGAGGATCAGAATTCTGATCTCTCTCATGGTTTGCCTAAACTTTTTATGTTAAATGACAGTAAGTTAATAAGTACAAAATTGTGGGTGGTTAACTACCGTTTAGCAGCCTTACACTGTCTAAATAGGAAAACTCTTAGTATAAGATAAGGAACGAATTTAAAACAGTAAAACTAAATCAGTGTAGCCACATCTTGTAGATGCTATTTTTTTTTTTTTGCTATTAAACTAGATGGGGGTTCTTTTAGCTTACTATTTATGAAGGCTTTTAAACTAAATACGGAGTCTTACCCTGCCTTATCCTGGAACAAGGGTTTATCCACGGAAGGGAATTGTGTTAAAGCATCTCTAGCTGCTCAGCCATCTTGGTAGGATTGTTTTAAGCCTGTGAGGCAAGGAGAGCTACTGGAATGGTTGCCAGAGGACTTAGTGAAAAGAAAAATGCTGACGTGCTAAATGTGTAGTGACTTCTCCGATAACATGTGATAGTGTGGAACAATGGAGTGGGCAAGCTTGATAAGAATTTCGAGTAGCTTTGCCCTGAGGGAAAAGGGGCTATGATAGCTGTGCAGAAAGCAGTTTGCCATAGCTGATGAAATGGCAGCTTTTGTGAAATGAAGGGAGGGGAGTAGGTGCCTGAGCCAGTCATGGGCTGTTGAAGCCAAGGTGGAATTATCACATTGAAACATTGCTGTGAAAGCTACTATGAGTGTCTCCTGCTCCTGCCATGAGGGTTATGGTAATGATGGCACTAAGATAATGTCAGACAAGGGTGATGTTAACATAAATGATACTGTGACTGTTTCTAAGACTTTTTGAAATACTGGTATAAGCACTTTTGTAAAAGAGTTGATACTACAGTTGCTCTCATGAGGAGAGTGTATCTCCTGTGGTAATACTGCATGACTCTACATCATCTTTTCTCCCTTGTCAGATGATACTGCACAGGATTGATAATAATTTCACATGCTTTGCCTAGATGTGAAGCATGCAACCCTGCTTGACCTAGCAGTCAGCTAGAGTTAAGTCTTTGGCAGGGTTTCTTTAAGGAGAAAGCATGATGGGTGGATGATGAAGTTTGGTATGTCTTGGATGCAGGCAGATTACAAGCAACATCTATAAATCCCTGAATATGTTGTGTGTTAACCAGCAGGAGAAAGTTTGCCAGCTAACTGTACTTCTTTCTAGCTAAGCCTGTTATGCAGAGATCTCTATTAGATTTTTCCTGAAGTATTGCTACAAATCCTTCTCTGCTGTCTATTGATTACTGTGCCTTCCTCCACCTGACACACATATATTTGCATTTAAATTGCAGGCTGCCTGACTTGATTTGTATTTTGGACTTTTTCACAGAATATTTTGCTGGTGTTTCCCATCACCTGAGTTTCCTCTTTCATAAAGCAGTTTAACTGTTCTTTCTATCCTGGTAATGCAGTCACTGGCTTTGGTGGGCCTGTGTGCTGCCATACCACAACTGTGGGAGGTGAAAAGAGGTGAAAAATTCAGACCATGGAAACACTTGAAGGCCTTTCCTAGACTAGACAGAGAAATGTAGTGTCCTTGATAAAGGTTAGGACAATCATACAGGACCGATCTTTTACAGAGTCTTCATTGGAACAGTATGCAACCATTTTAAAATTTACCAGAGCATACCAGTACTGTTAATGGGTATGAAAAATGAAGGCGCTTTTAGGACACTTTCAAATTCTCTGCACTGCATTGTGGGATGGAATAAAAAGGTCCAGTGAGGCTCAATATCTTCTTCTGGGCAAAATTTCACTAGCTCAATGTGTCTCTGCTCAGTAAGAAAAACTTTGATCTGCTGTTGCATATATATAGATGAAATACAGAAATATTGTGATATTAAAGTGCTGCAAGGATGAATGCCTGTGCCATGGTGCTATGTCTTGGCTGACTCTGCAACTTACATCAGCAGTTTTAAAAAGAAATAGTTGCATTATAAAAAGCAAACGAAAATGTTTTCTTTCCCTTTTTTTTTTTTTTTCCTTTTCAAACTGCCTCAAGAAGGTCTGAATTATATGAAGTTGGCAGGTTCAAGTGTGACTCAACTCATTGTTTTCATTCTCTCCTTTTGGCAGCCTTCAGTAATTCCAGATGTTATTTCTCTATCCACATGGAAAAATTCTTATTAAAAGAGGGGGGTGGAGGAGAGAGAAAGAAACTGTTTTCCTGCATTTGGTACACTTTTAAAGCAATGATGATATTGCATAGATGGTGCTCATGTGCAGCAGGCGCTAAGGCTGGCCTGAGGCGTGCCCAGGAGGAGACAGCCCCAAGATAAAAGGCCCTGTGTTATAGGGGAGAAATGAGAAGAAAGCCAAAAGCAGCTAGTTAGTTGAGTAAAATGGTGTCCTGTCATTCTAGGACTCATTTGCTGGGAACTGTAAGGGCACGACAAATGGGGAATTTACCCTGAACCCACTATATTGAGGAAGCCTGGAGAACTACAGTATCATGTCAAAGACTGAATGTTTTCTTGCACTGTTATTATGGGGGAATATATAGTTAGCTTACAAACAATGCCTTGCTTTGAATGGAAAAAGTATTCATGCCTGCTTGGACTCTGTGCTTTCAGAGCACATGAATCCACTTACTTTGCTTGGCTCACCTAGCATTTCTCAGCTCAGGGAGAAATGGACAAGGTGCTTTCTAATTTAATAGAGTATAGAGGCTTGTGTGTTATGGTAGCATGCAAGGTGAGTCTAGCCTCTCCTCCTGCATTTTTGAAGTTTCCTTAGGGATCCAGGAACTCCAGAGGTCTGAACCAAACCATCCATGTACTAGAGGAGCTAAAGTTCAACCCCTTTTTGCAGTTCCCAGCCCCAGGTGAAAGCAGAAAGTGGTGGACTGAATCACATAGCGGTAGTGCCTCCAGTCAATATGGGATAATCCTTGGCTGAGAAAAGCTGGTCTCCCATGCTAATGTCCCACCAAGAGAAGAGCCCTCAGGATGTGTTCATGGCCCCCTGCTCTGGAGCCAAACTTTACCTTGTACCATCACCAGTGGTTTGCCTTTCCAACCCAGCAGAATGCTTTGGAGCATAAGCATGTAAGACTAGCACTCTTCAAATTTAGTAAAATAATGAATAAATAGGACATAGAGCAGCACCCACTTTTTCTGAGCTACCTTGCAGAACATTAAATCTTAATATATGCTGGTCTGGTGAATACACTTATAGCATCAGGCTCAGAACAAAGCACTCAAAAGGAAAAAGTAGTGTGCTTTTGAGAACTGTAAGTTTGCCCTCAGCTTTTACATAAAGGACCTCACTGACACAAGTTCTGGAGTCTTCTCACTCTTAGGGGAAGAAAGAAAACCCTTTTACTGTGTAAAGAAAGGCCAGTCTGCATCTAATTGATTGGCTTGCCATGTTTTACTTTTCCCCTCCCCCCAGTTCACAAGATGCAGCAAAATGGCATGGTGATAGTAAAAGAGAAAAGGACTTTCTGTCTGTAGGTGGTTCAGTACTGAGAGGCCAGAGAGGGGGAAAAAAAAAGCTCTGTTGGGTCTCTTGTTGGTAAAAGTGAGAACTGTTACTGGAAAATATTTTTTTTGTGATTAGTTGGTGGTAAGCCATGACTAATGCTCATTGTGCCAATATGTGCTTGCGTTTGTTTTACCAGGTCCCTCCTACTCCCCTTGCTTGTTCTAGGTAGCTGATGGAGCCTGTTAAAACTCTAAATTCTAAACTTAAATTAAAACTCTAAACTGTAAATTCTTTGGTGCAGGGACGACTTTTTCAAGATTATTGGCATGTTGCTTAATGCAGTAGGGGCCCTGGCTCAGGACTGAAGATATTATGATATCAAAAATAGTAAATTCAGTGGTGGTTCTTGGTTGCACTGACCTTTGCAGCATTTGGGTCACTTCAATTTTGGGACTCTGGGGACCTAGAGCTGATGTTGGGTTTCATTTAGGGAGTGGAAGCCAAGTCTCCAGCCATGTTCATTGTGAAGTTTTCAAAATGGAAAACAATTGTTGATTCAAGTCCAAAACATTTTTTGGCTCTGCTAATCTTGTGTTCAGCATGATCACAATTAAATACATTCAGTATTGGGTTTAGGGGCTTAGTGGGATGTATTGTGTTAGAAGCAAGAGAAAACAATGCATTTATTACTGGTTTTTGTTTTATTTTAGACATTTACTTACTTGAGGTTCTCTGGTTTTGTGGATAACCCTGAGGATCTTCTTGCAAAGACTGATTGCTTTACCTTTCAGTAAAAATAAAAATGAGAAAGAAGGCCACACATAGCTTTTCCCTCCTTCAGGTATTCCAGAAAGTACTTGCCCTACTAAACTCCATCTGGCAGATTAACAAAAATCTCTGTCCCCAGATGATCAGTGATAAGACACTGCTGGAAAGTGATGTGATGATGCAATTGCTAAGAAGTGCTTGTTCCAGCACTGACTCTTGGTGACCTGCACTGGACTGGATTCAAACAGGGCTCCTACAGTCAACAGCAGCTGCAGAGTTATAGCAGCATACACGTTTCACAACATTAAAAAACCTGCCGTAAGGATTAATCCAAACTGAAAGGAGACATGCTTGGAAACATTGCCCCTGGGTTGGGTTGTGTCCTTCTGCATATTGCAGGGAGAGGACACAGGAACTTTGCTGCCTGAAAGGAAGATCTAAAGAAGCAAGTGTCCATATGGAAAGGATTGATTTTTGTTGTGTTCTCAGGGCACTGTTTTAAAGAGGTGTTTGTATATCTTGGTGACATCAGTTGAAGTAAACCATTAAACATTCTGGGTTTTCAAATTCCTGTTGCATGAGACAAGGTAGGGAGCGTACTGAGGAAGACAAACATATCTACCAAAATATTGGACAAACCAGCCAGGCAAAAGCTGACAATACTGTTGCTGACAGAAATGTTTCCTACAGGTTCAATTACTTTCAGTCTTTAAAAATTCCTATGGATATCTTACAGCATGAGGTGCTAGATAAAGATCTAAGCTGTACTGAGTTCCCACCATTTTATTAAATCCTTCCTAGAGGGAAGTTTAAGAAAAAATATTCCAGTTTAGAGTCTGTTGTTGGCTGGAATTCTGCTAAAGAGAAGCATTTGGTGTACTCTGATTCATCCTGGTTCTCTGTACTTGGTTTGCAGATAGCTGTTTGCTCCAATAGCAATCCAGAAGAACCACTACTCAGTGATTAACTAGTGATGCTTTCCTAAAGCTGCTGGCCATAATTTTTCTGTTTCTGCTCCAAGCACTAGCACAGTCTGACATCTCTTTCCTGTGTACAAACCAGCTGTATGCAGCAGCTCCACAATCAGGAAAATGGTTTTAGTATCACAAACTTTTTCCCATCTTTCATTCATGGAATAGTGATAGAGAAAATGCTAATGTGTCTGTCATGAAATAAAGGAAAATAGGCAATGTGCTATCTATGGACTGTAGTTAGACTCATTATAAAAGTCAGTATTTTCTTACTTAAAATCATGAAGTCACCTCCTAACTTCTTGTTAAGTTTTTTTCTTAAGAAGGAAGAGCTGAGTATGCTTGGTTTTTCACCCACAGGGCAAGCTGCTGTAATTTATAGGCAAAGAGGTAGGAGAATCAATAGTACCAAGCACAAAAAGAAATAATATATTGCATAATGAGGAGCATGAAAGTTCCTAAGACCTGTAGCAAATTAGTCTATCCAACAGGACAGGACTCTGTTTTGAACCTTCCTATATCTCCCCTTATTTCTTGCCTATGTGTAATGCTGATCCCATTAGAAGGTGGAAAGACTGGGAGGAAGGTGGAGTCATTGAGAGCAAATGCTAAGTACAGGCTTGCAAGGATAGGGTAGAATGTAGTCAGCTTATACACAAACAGAGAGTTTACACACAGGAGGAGGACTGGCCATTTGAAAGCCTCCTAAAGGTAAAATTGCAACTCATTACTGAGTTATGGAGTAACCACTATTATCAAATACTAGGAGGAGAGGTAGAGGCTTAAAATATGCTGTAGTTTCTGCATTCAAGGGGTGCCTGTCAGAAGTAAGGCTGTCTGAAAGCAATGTGACTATTTCTGGCAATAGGTAGTTTTGAAATACTCGACATTTTCAGTAGTTTTCGGTTGACTCAAGCAGAGAATTTTTAATTATGAAAGTGTGTAACAGCAGTAGGGGAAGCTTCTTGCAGCAGTGAAAAACACTCCAGCTTACACTGAATATAAAGTGGAGACATTTGTAACAGAAGGAGAAAAAAGCAACACTGGGAAGTGCCCAGAATTGCTGTGAGGCTGAAGTGTTACTTTTGTTATCCTGGGCAGCAGATGAGGCTGGTGAAAGGCAAGATTGTGACTTGAGAAAGACAATGAGAGCAAGAGTGTGTGAAATAGAAGATGCAGAATAATTCTCACTGGTCAGACTCTGTGGAGCTGATGATGTGGAGATGTTGAGCAGGGCCTGAATGCTGAGTCTTGCAAGCCCTAGGGTGTTCAGTATCCATCATTTTGCTGCTATTTGTTGGCAGCCCTTCTAAGGGACAACATGTCTGAACTGAGGTTATCACAGTTGCATCTGGCCCAGAGATAAAAGGAGGTGTATGAAGAATAATGGGAAGACAAGGTTTACTTGGGAATCTTTGCTTAATGGGTGATGTAATAATAATAATAATGATGTAAGAACAGCATTTTTTGTCCTGCCTCTGACAGTAGTCTGTAATGAACTAAAAGAGAAGAACAGACTTGGTGATGCTTATATAGCATACCCTCAGTTTTTAGTTGTCTCTTGCGTTCTGGAGCCACAGTTGGTATCTTTGAGGTCCAAGCCCTTGATGGATCTCTCTTACATGGCTTTGTGCAATTGCTTTTGGACCCTTTTCAATACTGACCTTTGCAGTATCCTGTTGCAATGTGCTCCACAGCTGAATAATAACTAGTACAAGAAAGAAGCCTTTTTCTCTTTGTTTCAGAATATTCTTCTGATGGTTCATTTAGTGTGCCCTCATTTTTTTATAATTTCTCTCTTCAGTAAAAAATGGTATAAATACCCTGACAAGGCTTTGCCATGTGGCCTCCCAAACAGATTCTGGTGTTTTAAAGTGTTTTTCAAACATTTCCTGAAGGTCAGTGATGTCTATATGGTGCATTTGTTGTGTGATGGGATGTAGCAAGGATGATGGGACTTAGTGCTGCTGACACCTGCATGTCCTCGTGAGAGAAAAGGTAGTTACTAGGCTCTTCAGGACTATCTTGAAAGTGATTAGGCTGACCACTTAGGTATCATTATGTGTAGCTGGGAGAGGGAGATGTGGACTTCTAAGAGGCTGTGGTATGACTCAATTGTTGTGCTGTGCAGTTAGGATCATAAACTAAGTAAAACCATCATCTCTTAGAAATCTTGTGCCTGAGTAGTTAGTGACAAATGTGGTTTATCTCAAACCTGCATTTGTGTCTCATCCAAGTATTTGTAAGAGGAAACAAGTCAACCTGAGTAAGCTTTCAAGATCAGACCCATAGTACTGGTGCTACTAGTATATGACTTAATCTGTGTACGAGACCTTAATTTCTAGCAAACTACACTGGAGTAACTGCTTCAGTGATCTCTGCTTGTCTAATACTGTTGCTTTTTATGACAGGCAATGTAGGTCTTCCTGTTTGCTTTCCCAACCAACAAGTCAGTCAAGTAACCTTTTAGGAAATACTGTAGGCCACTTCTGAAGCATGCCTCACTGCATGGAAGCCTTTATTGCTGGGATGAATGATATTCTTAGATATTCATGGGAAATAAACAGCAATAATCCTGACAGGAGGTGTTGGCAGAATGAAGTGTGAACAGGAAGTGATTAAAGATAAAAGGCAATCTCGGGAGTTACCTGTAGCTCGTTTTTGTGTGATTATAGGTGTGGCTGGAACAGGTCACAACACAACATAGCACCTGCCGTCAACAAGCAAATCGAGATCCCAAGTTTGTTCCTCTCCCAGGCTGGACCTTTGTTATATAACCAGGCTGATTATATCAAATAAAATACTTGGTGCTTAAGACATGCTTTTTAGCTTTGACTGTGTTTCTGTGCAGGCAGAGACACATGCTGTATGTCTTGTTAGCAAAGCTTAAGTGACTTTTAGATCAAGTTTCCAAGACATTTAGCATTAAAACCTTTACCTTGCTTTTCATTATAATTATGCAGTGAATGAGGCAGGAGTCTAGGCAAAGGCAGTCTGTGATCACATAGTAAGAACTGCCTCATAATGACAAGGGACACAAATGATGGTTGCACCATCCACCTTTGTTAGTGTATTTCTCAGCCACTCTGAGTTTCGTGGGTTGCTTTATTTTCGTTTTCTTTTAGTCCCACTGACCACTATTCTTACAGATTTAGTTTAAGTTTTAAGTAACACTATACATAACAGTATACATACATACTTTTACATACAGAAGGTCATGCATGTTATCTGTGTATCTGGCTAAGTATCATTTGTTTCTTACTTAATGATAACAGGATATGTATGACCATGTAGGCCATATATTTTTTGCATGTTATCTTTTTGCATTTCTATGTGTACAAAGCCTGAATCCTTGGGCTTTGGGAAAAGAGTCAGGAAAAAAAAATGAAATGATGAGTTATACCTAGAGTTTCAATGGAGCTCTCTGAAGTTATTCTTCCAGTTTACAGCCTGGAATTGGTACGCCTCCACACTAATTGTGTAGCTTGTCCTTCTCAGCCTCCACCACCCTGACCTGTCTTCAGAGAAATGTCCTAAGTCAATGAAGAGGAGAAATGTTTTCCTGTGGGGAGCAGGATGTGCAGGTCATGCAGGTCTTGCATGGGACATGCTCTTCTCGCAAATAGGTAGCCTTTATCTGAAACCTGTCATTTACATTTTAAATTATGTGGTCAAGAGATGAGTGGACTACCCAGTGTAATTAGAACATGCATATGTAGCAGATGAGTTCACAGGTCCAGATCTGAGCATCTCTAAACCAGTGGTGGTAATGGTGAGAGGAGGAGATAGAGGGAGGATATCTTGGTCCTCCATACATCAGGTCTGTGTCTCATCCATGCTCTCTCAGATGGAGAGAGATTATCACTCTCCCCTATTTAGTCCTACCCTTTTCTTTCCTCTTTGTGATTCCTTTGTGCTTGTATATGCCTTTGTTGCCATGCCTCAGCTTGCTCAGGCTTTTCAGTCATTTGCCTAGGTTTAATCTTCTTTGAAAGGTCAGTCACACGATGAGCGCTTTGTCACCAGTGCAGTTTTGGTCATAGTGCAGCTCTGCAGTTTGGGAATTTCACAGTATGGTACTCCTCATTAGCTAAAGCAACCAAATTTAACAGGAGCAGAATGCATCACTTATGCAAGTCTTATATAAGATACTCGGCAGAACAATTTAGACAATAATCACTGAGGTAAGAGGGTGGTTACAGCTGTATCCACTGTTCTTAAAATATTAGCTCATCAAATCAGCAGTAGGTAAGCATAAGGAGCAGACTAGTTAGCTTAGCAGGGTTCTTTTGTTGATGAGTCTCTCTGAGGCACGGCCCTGCCTGTGATGAAAAAAGCCCGATCTCCCGTCTTGCAAAGTACTGCAGAGAAATTTGCTTAGACACCAGAAATGTTGCTGCATTCCCTCACCTGGAGAGGGAGTAATTGTTTGGGACACACATGATTTGCAGTTCAAATTCCAGCTCCTCCCTGGGTAGGTCTATTTACTCTAAACTGTTGGCTGAGTTTAGGTCTAAGGACACTTGCGCAGACACACAAAGGGCAAACAGGTTTGACTTGACTGAGGACTTCACAGCAGGGAGGTTGGAGGCAAATTGCAAAGCCTTAGCAAATGAAAGATATGAAAAATGAAACAGCCTAGTTATGTTTAAAAAGTCTTAAGTATATCCAACCTTTTGTTTCTTTTACTCACAGCTTTGAGGGGAAACTGGCTTAAGAGGAAAGGAGTAGCTAGACTTTGGCCAGCAGACGTGTGTCTTTGCCCAGGCTGTCTTGTGCAATGCTTCCCCATGTTGTTTCACTCCTGCATTAAACAAGGCTAAGTGACTTTACCCTTGGAGCTGTCAACTCTGGAAAGGATTGGGACCACCAAAACAATGACTGAACTACTTTTCAAATTTCCTAGGCTTAAATGCTAGTTCTCAGTCTTGCCTCCCTATCATTTCACTGTAGATATGCACATATGTTTTTTTGAAAACACAGATCAGTAATCACATGAGCTTTTAATTGCTCATAAAGTTAAAATTTTCTTTGCTAGAAATTCAAAGGAATTTTTCTGTGTTATTTTTAATGTTTGGGTGGAACAATCCCTACAGCTGTAACAAAAAATGTGAACATATATTGCTTTAGAAGCTATCTTTCATGAGCAGGCAGATGGAAATATTTCTGACGTGAAGGGAGGGGAAGGAGTCCACAGAAAGAGGTGAGCTCTGACTCATCTTCGGAGCTCATAAGGGCTGTGTTTGCACTAGCTTTGCCAAGTGTGCACTATTGGAGGCTTTGCACTGCTTTGGGGGCTGAGTGAAAGCTGTGCTGAGAAGGGCTCCCATGGAGGCATGAGGTTATGGAAGCTGGTCAAAACACAGCTGTGAATTCTAACAGCATCCAACACAACAGTGAACTGTTGACTCCCAACCTCATCTTGCACCTGCTCTAACAGAGCTCTGCACTGCTGCAGCACCTCCTGGTGCTGCCCCTGACAGCACCTACTACACCTGTGCTCCTCAAATTAGGGCTGGGGCCCACAGTTTTTTTAAGGAAATGATGGTTTGGAAGATTTTCTGCTCTCAGATGTGACACAAAACAGAGACAACTTCTTTGGTTAAAAGGACATGTCATGTGAAATAAAATTAAGTATAAGTGAGACAACAAGGGAGACAATACTCATGTTATTTCACATGACTCATAAAAAGTAACAAAAAAATTGAAGTACATTAAAAATTCAGACAACTGAATCTAGTTGACTAGATGATATATGGAGAAGTGTAAAATTGCAAATTAATTTGCTTCAGGCATGTTCAGGGCTCTGTACCAGCCTTCAATGAATACTCCTGAGTTTGAAATGGGCTATGTGGAAATTCATGACACCTGAATCCCTGTAACAGTTTGGAAGTGAAGTGTAATTTTTCTTTATACAAGGATTAGTATTCAGTGAAAAGAACTGTACTGAGTCCAGCACTTGCTAGAGTTTGTTTGTTCTATTTGAAAAATAAAAATACAAATGGGAGAACATGTGTGGACAATAGGACAGGAAAGTCAACAGTCAAAGTGCTTTCTGGAGACACCACTTTGAGAAAAGAGTGACACAAAAAGAAAAACACATCCTGGGACATGGTGTTGTAAGGTAGCTTGAGCCAAAACAGAATAGTGACGCTACAAAAGGGAAGGACTGTGCCCCATCAGTGTTCATTCTCACCTGTTGTGGTAATGACAGCTCTTCTTGTTTAGGGTTTTTTTTTTCTGTTTTGGTTGGTTGATTGGTTTTTTTGGCTATTATTTGATCTGCAAAAGGAAAGTGAATGCTGGAGATGGTGCCCTTGGGAGGTGATGAAGCTGCACAGCAGGGACAGGGAATGGAGGGAAGTGCCACCTCCTGCAGTGCTGAGCTCTTGCACTGGTGCTGGTGCAAGCTTGGAGCCACTGAAAGGGTTCACAGCACCTGAGTGTTCATCTCTCCCACATCTCACCCTGGTAAGTTGACCTAGAAAATGAGCACTGTGAGCTGGTATTGCAGGCAGTTCACAGGTACATTCAGGCCCTTCCCATGTACTTTTTGCTTGCTCTGGTGTACATGCTGCCCTGGGTTGTCCTCATGTTCATTTGTGAGACATCTACTGAAATTTAGTGACATCACTAGGGCTCTTATTTGAACCCCAGAAAACCTGGGCTGATGTTTTCAGATTTGGAAACCAGTGGAAGAACCAACATCTGATATGTCTGTAATTTTATCGGGGGGGGCGGGGGGGGTGGGGCGGTAAAA
>JAWWEU010000111.1:25158135-25306032 GCA_035583155.1 Acropternis orthonyx | reverse complement strand
CTTTATTCACTTTTCTGGTTCAAGAAATAAATTCTTGAAATGAACAGGAACATGGTGAATTGATGGTTCAATATGGTCTTTGATTTTGTTGTCTCCAGAGAAATTGATCCTGAATATTGGGAACTCTCATTAGGTCCCATTGGGGTGAGAGTCCTCGAGCCTGTGAGCAGATGGCAAATTACTCTATCCTGGTGGGCTGTAATTCCTAGTGCTCACCATCACGTGATGTTTGACTTTGTACACGAGTTCAACTTTGCAGCAAGGCTGTCAGTCTCTGGGATTTCCACACCTTTTTGGCAGCAGAACAGTGTTCAAAGGATGTTATGAGGGATAGCGTGAAGCTGACAACTGAGTGTCAACTCAGTTGTTGTCAACCATTCCCTGACTCCCACTGTTCTGGTGGGAAGCACAGGCTAGCTCTGTAGACCTGAGTATCTCAATCCCCTGATGTTGTCCTGGATGTTATTTGCCCATGGTTTAGGCCAGTGATCAGGAATGTGGGGGCCATTGTCTGAAATAATTTCTCTGTTTCTCTGTATACAGCCAAAAATTGTGTTCATGATCCTTGTTTTGTACAAAGCTCCAGTGAGCTTTTGAACATGGGTGCTGTTAATGTGACAGGGCTGGGTTTTTACCCCAGGTTATTTTACATCTGCATGTTTAATCTGCTCCGAGCAGCTTCAGACAAAACTGCGAATAAAAATGCCTGAGCAGGTCTCCACAAGCTCCATCCCTGTGCCACATTTCATAGCACTGTACTGATATTACACAAGGGAAAAGGGGGGTGGGGGGTGGGGGGGGTGGCTGGGGAAAGAGTGACTTTCATAGTGAGTATTGGGCAGATAGTCCTCAGGAACATAGAAGTTGGAGCTCCCTGCAAATCCTTTAAGTAGTAAAACAAGATGTTATTTACTGGCCAACATAATGGTCACTTGCCTGAGGCTCCCAGGACCCGATCTGAGGCATTGCAATCCTTGTAGAAAGTTTTCCCTCCAGCTCTCGGCATTCACTGGTTCTTTGCACTACTTTCATCTGTGCCCTTCTGGTTGCCTCCTGTCTTGGTGGTCTTTGTTCCTCTTGAATGCGATTCCTGGGAGTGTTGCACTCCTTCACGCTCCTGTTACATTGGGAAATGCTTTACACACAGTAGGAATGACATTGGCTTTAAAAAAAAAAAAAAAAAATCAGGTAAATCCAGACCTGTTCATTCCATGTGTTTTAGTTCTGGAGTTCTGGTTTGATCTAGCCTCACAAACATAAGGTCTGAACTTGTGCCAGTATCTGATCTGACAGTGTTTTTGTTTGAAGAAACATACCTTATATTTTAAATCTTTTTTTTTTGAGTGGTTTGAGGGGGAATATTTTAACTATTTGGAAAAGTTTCTGTGATGTAAAATGGCGTGATTGATAGCTGTTGAAATACAAGTGATGGCTAAACTCTGCTTCGTCTGCCTGCACTCAGAAAAGGGCCTGAGCTTAAAAGAGTTGGGGAATCATCCCAGGGTTTAAACTCCCCTTTGGGTCCATTCATTAGCAAGTAAAACAAATGTAAATCAGTTTAAACAGAAAGCTAGGTTAAAGCTATATGGGTGGATGGTTCAAGAGGTGCTCTGGAGTAAGCCATTGGCACCCTATGCTGTTGACCTCAGTTAGTTCCCCATCTCCAGAACATGCCTGGGGAGCCTTGTGCTTTCTGCTGCACATTAAGGGAGAATGCTCAGACAGACTACCTGGAGTAATGAGATGAGCCTTTTGTCCCAAGAGACTTAATCCATCTTGTTTTGATCATGGGGCTGCTTTGGCAATATTTTGGGCAAATTTTCCTTACCTCTTGAGGTGTTACTTGAGTCCAGCTCTGTTTGAAGGAAGAATTCCATGTGCTGGAGCCTCTCCTTAAGTAGCTCCAACTGTTTTGGTAAATGTAAACTGCAGCCTGGTGTTACTTACAGCTTTTCCTTGCTGTCTACTTGACAGCTATTTCTGCTGAGAGGTGTGTTTTGAGAACCAAATTATTTATGTATATGTAGAAAATGAAAAGTTTCTCTCAGCAGAGCAGCCTATTGTTAAAATCATACTCAATTTTCTTTTGGTCACTGGTGTGCTAAGGCCATGGGAAGACTTTGCAGATTAGAAAGTTGTATTTGGAGCCTGGAGTACACTTGGCAGCAATATGAATTGCCAGAGATGTCTGGGAGAAATAATTTTCCCTTGGTGGCTTGCTGATCAGTTTGGTACGCAACATGAACCTCAGAACAGCACAGCAAGTACTTCCAGCTGGCTTCTGCCCCCAGGCTCCACAGGCACAGTCCCTCGTGTGAAGAAGTGGCATGTGAGATGATGGGGTTGTCGGAGAGCACTTGACTGCATCTAATTTTTAGGGGCCGAATTTGGTCTCCCCTCTTTGATGTTTGAAAGGAGGACTCCTGTGCATAGCAGTTAATTTCTGGCAGTTGCTGTTGTCTTTGTAAGTGCCTGGGGTTGCAACAGTCTGCCAAGTATGTGCCCAGTGGGGTACTCTCATCTGCCTTTCTCTCCACAGCTTTATGGAGATTTCTCTGAATCTTTGCAGAAAAGGTCATGATGGCAGTTGCTGAGGCTGGGACTGTGCAATTCTGTGACTTAGAAAACACCTTAGGTTCCTGGTGGCCATGGCATTCTCTTTTAGCCAAGATTCGGGATATGCTCCAGGTGAGTTTATGTGTCAGTCTCATCCCTTCCTTACCTCCTGTCTGCCATGATACGTGATTACCACTTCTGCACCAGTGTTCAAGTGACTCTACTGCACTGTTTCAGGGAGCTGATCCAGACAAAAAGTAACTTGAAAAAGAAGGGATAAGCTGTGTGAACCTGCTTCTTAGCAGGTCACATAAGTGTTAGTGGTGGTCCACAGGAAAGAGTGGGAACATGTATCCCAGAGAGGAGTCAGAGCTTCAGAGCTCTAGCTCTGTGTTGGAAGAGTTCACACTGCATACAACCTCAGTGATTTTGATAGGGAATTTGTAAATGTGAGCTTTATCTCAGTCACTAATTGTTAATATTACCATGTTTGTCCTGCAGCAATATCAGGAGTTTGCAACTGTGACTGTAACACTGCTGTGCCTGGCTCTGTGTACACAGTGGAGGACGACCGCACAGTGTTTGCAGTCTCCCTAGATGTGACCGACGCAACGAATGACAATATAAAGGTGCTTCATTCAGAAGAGCCACTCTGTTCCTGATGAAAGTTCCCTCTTACCTTTTTTGCCCTGTGTTCTGTCCAACATGGGCAGTAGCTTTGGAAAGGATACAGAAAGTATGGCATTTATAGTGCTGCTCTGTGCAATACACCCTTGCAACTGTAGGAAAGCTAGACTGCTGCACTGTAGATTGTCTCTGGTTCATAAAAGTTACCAAGGAACTTATCCTATAGGATTTTGTCTGAACTGACAGTCTTGTCTTGAATGCCTCTGTAACAAGCCATTGCAGTGAACTGCTGTCTTATCAAATGTTGTTGTAATTGCATTCTCCTAAAAAAATCACTGGATATTCCATATTTCTTGTATCTGAGATAATGTGAATAGTTTCTTCTCATTTTTCTTCTCTGTGGCGTTCATACCACTGTCAGCCAGTGTAAGCTGAGCTATATTACTATTGTTTTAAGTGAGATGTGACCCAGTGTTTTATGATCTGGGCTGTTGCCAAAAAGCTGCAGCTATAGGGATGGGAACTGCATAGTGCCTTATGAAAGGCACTGCATGCTATGATTTGCTATTAGTACTTCTGGGAGTTGAGGTGTCTTCTTAGTTATATTCTGCAAACTGAAAGAAGTATTCCTCTACACACTGTTGTGGGTTTAGCTCTGTGTCTTGATTCAGAGATATGGTGAATTTTTATTTCTTTTTTTTTTTGCGTTGGATTTATCTGTCATTGGGCATTTCTCTCTTGTTGAAACATGCTCCATGGTAGAAATTGCTGTAATGAGTTTATGTATCAGCTTTTCTGCCACCACTGCCTAGTGTCTTGTATTTAACACAGACACTGCTTATTTAGTTATTAGCCTGCACTGTGAACTGCATGTGAAGAGCAGAGATACGTAGATCTCATCACTGGACAGCAACCCTGGGTGGAGCAGGGAAGACCAGCAGGGGTTGGTGTGCTTTCTAACCATTATTGTCAATCTTATATTGCTGAACCATTTAAAAGCAAAATGAGTGAACTGCAAGCTTTAAAAGGGGTTTACTGCTGCCCTCTTTTTGTGAGAATCCTGGTCACATCTCAGTGTCTCCTCTGTTGAGGGGCATGCCGCATCAGCCACTGCTGGTGCCTTGGTGTCCTTTACTGCTGGATGAACACAGTGTCATTTGGGGGAAAAAATGAGAAGCATTTCAGGAATTGGCAAGTTTGAGGGGAATTCATCAGTTACAATCAGTGGGATCCCAGCAATCATTTAGGGAACAATTCCCTTAGTTCAATTCAGAACAGAACTCAAAGTGAATGCAGTATGTCTAAGTCTGGGGGTTTTTGTGTAAGTACAAGCAATAGAAAATAATTTACATCAGATCTTGTCTTCGAAACTAGGAATTGTTTCCTTCCCCCATTTGGTTAACCTAAGGATGTAATTAGATGTAACACAAATTGGATTTGACACAAGACAAACTAAGAAATTCCCGCTTCCTACCCTGATGCTCATGCCTGTTCCTGCTGCCAGTTTTTCGCTGCTCTGGTTGTGCTCATGCAGTTGTTTGTGGGGCTGTGCTGAAATGATCCAAGTTAAACTTCTCCACGCACAAAAATATCCAGCAGTGAAAGATTTTTTTTTTCTTTTTCTTATCCACTCAGATCTGTAGATCAAATCCATTTTACTTATACACATCCCTCCACTAAGTCACACCGATGTAAGCAATGTGGCACTGAACTGTGGTGTGGCTTTGCACCCAGGGAAAATGGTTAGCAGAACAGGACACCTTGAACAGAAGTATGTACCCCAGTGATACTGGGAATTCCTGATGCGTCCTGTGGTCTGAACCAGCTTCTGCTTTCAGATTGTATGCACACACAGAGGCTTCAGATGGAAGTGGACTCAGCTGATGGACTACCTACCAGTATGGTAATACCAAACATAGCATTTAGAGGGGTCTACTTCATTTTGAGATGTTTTTATACCTGTTTTGTATTTAGAAAGAAAGCACCTGTGGCCTCTTACTGTTTGAATAATAGCAACTGTATTATATAAAAAAATCAAACTCAACACAACTATTTACAATGGCTGGAAGGGAAAGGGAAACCTGATGTTGAGAAGCCAACCTAACTGACTCCAGCTCTATCTCTGTGTGTTTAGTTGCCTAAGTTTTCCATTTCTGGCACAGCAGAAGAAGATAAATAGAGACAGCTTCTGTAGATCACTTAGTATTTTTCACTGTCTTTGCTTATCAGTGTAGGAAAGATGAAATAATTTTTTAAGGCTTAATGCTTTTTCTGTCAACCTATGCAGTTCCTGCCTCTAGTACAGTAAGGTCTGGGCCAAAGATGCTGCACAGCTGTCCCAGCCTCTGTTTGAGTTCTGTACTGACATTTTACGACCAGAATATCAAGATGGGTTCACTCTTTTAAATACAAGGTCATTAAAAGTTGTTAAGTGTCTGTGCATTGTTGGATTGTACCCTGGTACCTTTGAGCCTGCTTAGGAGAGACTTTTACTTTTTCTCTAACCTCCACAGGATGGGGTAAATCAGGATGACTCCTGATTTTGCCTTCTCTGAGCATGCCAGATAGAATTAGTATGTAAAGCCTTACCAATTAAGAGAGAGAATTACAAACTGGGATGCAGCGAACTCCCATTCACTTGCAGCATTCACCAGTTTAAAGTCTCTTCCGAGATGATGCAGGGATAACACTCCGGGGTGGGAACACTTCCTTTTTAAATTACTAAGGAACATTATTGTCTTAAATGTAAATTAGACAATTAGCAAGGTCAAGAGACCACACAAAAGATTTTATTGGTTTGAATAAAATGCAGCCTGACAACTAGTATAGTAGCAACCAGACTTTCTGAGTAAGTGTGAATCACCATATTAGATGCAATTTCACCTTGTGTCTTGCTCACCCATCTAGTCTGTTCCCAATTTATTGGGTGGTATTTATTTAAATCCAGCTTTGTACAGTATCTTTATAGATACTGTATTTTACTTACTCTATTTCTGCATAAGGGCTTGGCTTTAATTTCTATTTAGTTTTCATTCTATGCTTGATGTTTATTTGACTTTTCTCTCCTCAGTGTTTTGTTTCTTTGCTTCTACTGGAGACTTGCTTAGAAGTTATAAAGACTATTTTTCAAAAATCAGAAAGGCAAGAGTTTAAAAAATTGTAAATTATAAATCCCGAGTTGTCTTTTTGGCTAACACCCATGTGTTTTGGCTTTTATGACTTATTTGGCATGTGTTACTTTTTCATCCAGATGTAAGTAGTACTACCAAAGTGAAAAAGCTCTGGCTTTTTCACAAAGTTCCTCTTGTGTTAAGGGCTATAATCATAAAAACAGATGAAATCTGTTACTTCCCAGATTATATTTTGAATAGATAAGACATACAAATGATGAGAAAAAAGATGCCATATCGTCTGGATCATGTGGAAAATGAACAGGGGTACTGGGAAGATGTGGTGAGGATCCAAGTCATGTTTTACTGTACTGCTAGTAATAACTACCACCCTTTACTCAGGATTCTCCCACCCTAAATTTTGGATTGGCATGGTTATTACAGATTTAAATGATAGCACATAAAGTTTTACCTGAAGAGAATATGGAAAATTTGTTTTAAATCCTTATTTTTCTGGGCAATGTGGTTAAAAAAGCATTGTCCTGCCTTTATTTACACACGAGAGGCAGTGTTCCTGCCAGCCAGCCATGGATGCAGGGCTTCTCCCAAGTGAAATGCACTGCGAGGTGTTTAAAGCAGCAGAGCTGGAAGGGAAGGGGAGGACTGGCCTTGCCAGTTAGGGAGACACAGCTAAATAAATTGAGCACTTTATGCAGTGGCAGGAGCTGAATCATGAGTCAGACAAAGCAGACAGCAGGCAAAAAGCCCAGTTAGCATCCACCAGTTACTAAGAAATAATCTGACCACAGACATAAGGGTGACAGAATTGTATTTTATTTAATTCTTCAGAGGTCTGTGAGGTTGCAGTCCCATGCTTTTACTTCTAAAAGTGCAGGAGGAGGCTGATGTGAAACCCAGTATTTGTGTGCCTCTTTGAAGCAGTACAGCACATGGCCTTAGCAGGTATGCTAGATGTCCCTCTTACAGTGATTATTCAGAGTACTTACTGAGCTAGGTCAATGTTATTGTCTTTCATTATAGAGACAGCTATTGCAGCACAAAAGAAAGGAGGCCCAAACCCTTAAAAGTTCTTTGCCTGACTGTGATTTCAAGGGCATTCAGGCCCTGAATATTTCCGGGGCTTGAGGCCAATGTGATTTTCTGTGGTGCCACCAGCAGCACAGGCACTGTCACAGGCAATGCTCGCAGAGCTGGGATTTCTAGGTCCCAGGCTAGTGGCTTAACTGCTGGACCAGACTGCCTTTCCTAATCTCTTGTTCAGATCTGTGCCGTAAACCTGTCTCTTCTGCATGATGAAAACCACTGTGGTTTTTATGCTGAAGCTGTGCCTCTGAGCTTGAAAAGACTATGTGCTTCTTGGGTATGAGAAGTGTGTTTTGTTGAACTTGTGCACTGTGGGAATAAAAAGCCCAGGTTACAGTGCTGGATGAGCAATACCCAGCACACACTCAGCCCAGACCTCTTCACTGATTGAATCCCGCACTGTGAGATCATGGCAAAATAACAGCATGAACCACCAGAAAATCTGGAGTGTTAAGCTTGTTTTTGGCAGGAAAATGTTCCGGAAAAAGTCCATACAGTAAGGAAACAGTGAAGTAGAGAAAAGAGTGTTTCTACACACTCTTTGATCATGAATACATGTATTACATCTGTGTGTGTGTAGAAACAGAGTTTAATAAAAACACAGATGAATTCCAGGTAACCTGACTGAATTTTAGCATGGCTAGAGAATTCTGCTGAAGTGAGCTTTTTAAAAAAATTAATTTTCTGAGTCTGCCCATGACTTAGAGAAGACAACGAGTAGATAATTTTGACAGAGATTTAGTGGGGCGGGGGGTGGGGGTGGGGGGAGGAAAAAAAGCCAACTGGGCACAGAGTATCTCTGTTCCCTCCCACTGTAAGGTTTATTGATGCTGTCTGCAGATTTGTGTTTGCTTTACTGCTGGTAGTTAGAACTGATGATCAAAGGCTAGTGTAGCTATACCCACGAAGGGACATAATTGGTTGGACTCTTTGAGTCCTCTGTAACAATACTCAGTTTTGTTGTGTTAGGCAGCGTTCCACAAAGTATAAAACATTGTATGATTGCTGGGGCAGTCGGTCAAATGTTTTCTTCTCGTCTCGATTTCTTTTATACAGGAAACCAATATAGCTCAGAGCCCAGGGATGAAAGCTTTAAACCTGGAGGGTGCCTGATGTTTCCTGAGAATCTCACGGGGGAAACATTCAGTCCCAAAACAGCTTCACTGACAGATATATTTTTATAGCTTATTATTTTGTCTCCTCATTCTTTGTTTCATTTGAATATAATAGGCTCTTTATTTTTAAATGCTCATCTGTTCCTGCTGTTTAAATCCTCACCCAAAAATCATAATTCTTTGGATTATTTTCTTTTGTGACATCACATGTGGTTGCTGTTGAACATATGTGCTACAATGACTTATAGAAGGGACATTGTTTATTTTTCAGTAACAAATTTTCCATTTTCCTTTCTGTCTTTTGAAAAGAGTCTCATATTCCAATTTGAAGCAAAAGGTTATAGACCTATTTATAGGGTTTGAATTTTGGCAGTGATGTAAGCATGTTGTGTGGTTTTGTGACTCCATGAGAGAAAAAGCTGGAATTGCAGATGAATGTGTAAAAGTGTTGTTTTCCTGTTATTTTTCTTTATTGCATGAAGCAGAGAAAATACTTCTGATACAGCCCCACCTAGGTATAGCTTGTATATTCTGAGGACCACTCCAGGGTCCAAGCGGATAAGATGTCCATGTGTTTAAGCTACCAAGGCAAGTTCCCCAGTAGACTCAAATATGACAAAATTCAATGAAATAAAATGTACAGAATGGCTTAATTGCTTGGCAATGTTTAAATGTGGAATATAAGCCCCATGTGTCTAGTGGAGTTGTTTTTCTTTTCCATACTTTTCAAAATTTATCTGTTTAGTCATTTAAAAAGAGTAGATACACAATTTACTGGTGTGATAGGTTCTAATGCAGACAAATAAGCATCAGAGAGTAGAAGGGTGGGCCTCTGAAAGCAGCAGCCCAGGAGTTTAAAGGTTGTGGCATGCAGAAGACTATCACAAAAGTGACACAGCTACCTAGGCCACATTAGTAACGACATTCCACTAAGTAAAATTATTCTAAAGAGACTTAAAATCTTTGTAAGAGGCAGGCAGCATGCCTTCTTCATACAAGATCTGTTTTAGGGTGCTGTCTGTGAGAACCAGCCCCCTTCTGCTCCTGCCCCCATGCACCCTCCAGCCCTGGGGGACAGAGCAGCAATGTTTGCCCAACTGCCCCTTGTGTGCCAGTGACTGCACAACTGCCAGGTCACGGTGACACAAACACATGACCTCTGGCACGTTGCAGCAGATTTCGTTGTGATTTCCGGCACCTTGAAAGCAAAACAAGCTGGAGAGCCAGAGGCAGGGTTTGCTCTCTGTGCTGCCACTGGCTCTGAATGACTTTTGGACAGGTTTTTAAATCTGATTCTTAGTTACTCGTCTTGAACTAGCAATGGCAGTGTTTGCCTCTGAGAATACTTGAGAACAGAACTGGTGGGGAAAAAAGACTTTTCTGTCTGAGAAAAACTCTAGAGATTAAAATGTTATATATACATACATACACACACACATATATATATATATATATATATATATATATATGTGCGTGTATGTCTGTACATAATTAATACAGAATATAATTTTATCCATATGTAAATATATAAACTTAATCTCCAATTTAATGAGTACTCAGATGAATAATAGAACCCAAAATTATGAAAGTCTTCATTACAAAATATTCTGTCTTCTCCAGATTTTTTAAGGTTCGCTCATGTTGCATCATATTGAGACAGTTAAATGCTTTGTTGGAGTTTTGATATTCTGTAGAAAAAAATTGTTTTGGTGAAGCGGGTTTTGCTGCTCAAAAGCTATTTCAGAAATGCTTTTCTGTTGTATAACTTAATGTAGTACCTGGAAATTATTTTAAGCTCCTTGCAAAAGAACAGCCAGAGTTCTATTACATTATAATTATAATGTAATTAATAATTACTACTATGATTACTTAACCCTTTTAAGCATTCATGTTCTTTTTATGTACTTTCCTCCTTGCGGATTGATCACCATAATTATTTCTGTATGCATGCATTTAACACCTATTAAAATGAAACTTAAAATACATTCTCAAGCAGTTTAGAAACTGCTTTGTATGTTTGGAGGCCACCTCAGTGGGAATGGACTAGATTTTTTGATCTCCATGTGCAGATGAGCTTGGGCTTTGCGTAATGTCTTTTTCCCAGACCTTTGACAGAAAATTCTCTCTCTCTGTTTTCAGTTTTTTTAAGCCTTACTAGCCTAATGATTAACTCTATGAGCAATGGGGAGCCAATGCAGTCGTCCCAATATAGTGAATTCTGCCAGCTCTTAAATGGAGGAAACTTGTGGAAGTTTGTAGATTTTACACATTTTGTAAGTGGATAACGAATTGGCTTTTCATGTTTCAGTCAGTATTAAAGGTTATAGAGCCTTTGTCACTGTTCACAAGCCCCTTGGCAATGAGGATATTATAAAATCTTCAGTGGATGGAGTTCAGTGTGCAAGTCTGCACAGGAACTGTCTGAGAGACTGAACAAGTTTCAGATATAATTTTAAAGAGACTTAGAAAAACATATTTTGCACCTTCAAAATAAGTAACAACATGAAAGGATAAAAACATCTGCATTAAGTGATCTCTAAAATCTGGTGAGATTAGGCTCAAATTTGAACCTCAGTGTGCTGAGGCAGTGCACTCTTTGGAAAGTCCTGTCTACACAAGAAATATGAGTCAAGTTTTGTGTTGTTTGTGTCTTTTCCTGGCTGTGATAGGGTCATCTGATGCAGTTACTACCCACAGTCCCACAGAGGAGTGATGCAGCAGTTGCCTGTCTCTCACTACACCAGCATTTTGAGCTGAGTTGGTGTGCTCACACCTGCCGACCTGCAGAACCATCCTGGATGTGCTGGGAGACTTGAGGGTCTAAAGTGCTCTGCAGCTCTTTCTCTCCCTCAGATAAGCCCTTGCTAGCTGTGTTTATACTGGTATCTCCTGGGCAGCTTTCCTGTTCTGCTTCAGCTTCTTCCCTCAGCACATCTTTTTATGGGTAGGTCTCAAAACTTTTCCTTTTGCTCTCAGATCCAGATCTCTATAACGCTAGTGAAGGACCACTGAGGTGCTGGGATTCAGGAGATCTGAGTGTTGGCTTTTTTCCTAGGCTTACTTCTGAAGTGGTCTTTTTTCCTCCCTGAAACAAAGAGGGGTGATAAAATTTGCCTGCCTTACTTATTCCTGCAATGGTATCTGTAAAAGTTTGTGAGATGCTTGCAGAAGAAAGTAAAGTGTTATTGGTGGTGGTAATATCATACCATAATCATGTCTGAATCTTCCATAATTTAAACACAAGTCTTTAAGTCTTCTGTACCTCATCTTGGAATCAGTTATATCATTGTCACTGGAATCCAGGGCACTCTGCATCAGTAACATACTAGTTATGTGTGCCTTTCATAGACCAAAGGACAAGGAAAGGAAAGCAATGGATGAAGGCTTCTGTAATGAATTGGAGCTGATATTGACCAGGAATTGCTCTCCTCCCTTCAATTTGATAAGGTTTTCAGTTTCTTCAGCCTGGTTGCTTTTATGCTGCCGCATTTATTGTTATATGGTTGTTGTCTTTTTTACTGCAGATAATAGCTTATTGAGACTCGAGGAACTTTATTTGTTTAACCTTGGATCTCTGGAAGAGGAGCTGGTTACTTTGAACCTTTCAGCCTTCTGCCCTTAAATGTGTTGAAAGAAGCAAGTTGAATTTAGTGCTTTTATTGCAATTTTAAACACACAAATACATGCCTTCATTCTTACAATCAGCATCAAAAGGCCAGAGAGTCTGGAGTGTATCAATCATATGTTAGTCATTCACCATTAATCAACTTACACATTCCTGTATCTCTGTCAGGATCTCTTCTCCTTCCAGCATGTTCATTTTGCCCCACTGCTGGAGAAATACAGAGAGAAACCCACTAGGCCCCAGTTGTCACATACTGTAAGGACAATTTGACTTCCTGACTTACTTTGGCATGAATGTAGTGTTTGTCACGTGAATGAGCCTATGCTTATTTATTTGCAATGCCATTACCTTTCAGCCATGGAGTTTGGATTTTCTGTTTGCAGTTCTCATGAAAATTGCTTCAAATAGCAGATCCTAAACTGCAGCAGACTGATTAGTTAATTTTATAACTGATAAAAACAATAAAGTAATAAACATCAAAGTGCTTAGGTCGAAAGTCCAAAAATGTAAAGTAGGAACAACTAAGTGAATGTTTGACAATATATTCAGAGTCCCGGTGTACATGCCTATTTGTGTATTATGACCTGTCCCATTTTTGTGTTGTACAGTCTGTGCGTCATCACTGCTTAACTCCACTCTCTGTGTTGTGCAATTTGTTTGGGCTTGCATGGTACAAGTCAATATATTGGTTTTCATTAGTGCTCTGCTTTCATAAACAGAATTATGTCTTTGGATGGGAAATACAGTAAAAGTACACATATGTTGCTTTAGAACAACAATGTTCTTGTGTGCATAGGTATTACTTAACAGAGGTTGGGTATACTAGACTACATGCCTTTTTTTGTTAGCTAAAATAAGATTTGATTGCATGTGTAATACTCTGATTAAAATTTTAATGGAGTTGAGACATACTTGCTTATTCTTCCCATTCTGATATTTTCTCTCAACCTTGCTATTATTACTTTTATGCACCAAAGATAAGCTCACTTGCCTTATAAATCTAATGACAGGAAAACTCTGCCCCAAAAAGTTTATATTAACATACAAGAGTTCATACTGTTGCTAGACAAGCAAATTATGCAGAAAAAGGAAAAGTTATTAATCACCCATGATCTGCAGTATGAAAGTATGAAAGAAATACAGAAATTAGCCCAAATGTCCCAGATTCCAATCAGTATGTCAATGAAAGAGCATCTGTCCTCTATTGATTCCACGTCTCTTGATCTTCCATGTCCCAGGTACGTGCTTTGTGGTGATAGTCTCAATAATCACAACATGAAGACAATATACAGAATATCTGGTGGATAAATACAAACTTTTTTTATTTTTCCTTTTTTTTTTTTTTTTTTTTTTGGTGGTGGTAGTGGTGTTTTAGTTTTGTTGGTTGGCTGGAGTTTTTTTCTGCTGCCAGCAGTCTGTATTGTGGCAGAGAAGGCAGAAGCTGCTGCATGCTGTGGCTCAGGATTGTAGCTGAGCACATCTGCTGGCTTACCTTTGAGAAAAGGGATCCATCCCTCCCTTTCCCTGCTAGCTCTGGTGGACGTGGGACAGCATGCTACACTCATTCAGTTCACTGGTGTGGCACAAGATGAATCCTGGGTAGTTTTTGGTGGGTTGCTGAACCAAAGTGTTAACTAAGGGGGTCTACAATCAAGTGCCAATACCAGTTCAGGAAATTGCTAGAGAATTTCCATTCTGTGAACCTTTGCAGCTTTCTGATTTACTACCTAAATATCTCTCTGCAAACAACTAGGAACTCTTTGAGAGAAATTATTCCATGGTGATAAATGTGGCACAACTGTTCCGTAATTTTGCTTTTATTCACTAGATACAGATCAGTGTTTTTCTTTTCTCTTAAAATCTCCTTTATGTTGTGGGATTGTCTAATGACAAGTTCTTCGAAGGAGAGAAACAATATTCTTACGCACATGGAAGCCTTCATTGTTTTGCCTGCTGCTCCTTTGGCTTGATTCAAGGAGTAATTGTGGGAAGTCAGTGCTCCTCTTCCTAAACATAAACTAGGTTGAACTGAACTCTTCCTGTCTGCTATTGTTAGCAAGAACATTAGAAAATTGCTGTGTACCAAGTCAGTCTTGGAGAAGAAAAAGCAGGACAATTAGCATCTTTTTCACAGCTGAATGCAATGCCCACCTTTTCACCTGCCCTACATAGGCTTGTTTGCACTGGGAACTATGTCAAATAATCTTAATGAGAGGGATGATTTCATTCCCTTTAATGAAATTATATGGGGAAATAAAGCAAACAGATTTAGATTCTCTATGGTGTTTTTTTTCCTTAGCATTGACATTCACTTTCAGACAAGTGTTAGCTCATGAAGGGAGCAGTTGGATATTTGTTCAGCAAGCACGGTAAGAACTTTTTCAAACTTTTATAGTCTCTTTAGCTAAGATAATTATTAAACAATTTGTCTTTAACTTTCTCTGTGTTGCCACAAGAGAAGTCAGTGAAATACAGTTGAACTTAGAATCAGAAAAGCAACTATCTTTTATATGTCTTAGCACCTTCCTACTTCAGGCTGAGACTGTTAGATGGAGAAGAAAGGAGGAAAAAAAAAAAACCACAAAAAATGCCCAACCCAAAATTCATATTTCTGGATTTATTTATTTGCAGGAAGAAAAGAGTATAAAAGTAGGTGTCAGAGAAATGCATGACACCATTGCATACTATTAAGGAGGGTATTGCTACAGATTTGTACTTTTAAAAGCTCTAATAATTGGAATGAAACTCTTTCTGCTGCTAAAATTTTCGTTATCGACAAGTCCTGGGGATTTTATTATTCACAGTCTTCTTTCAAGGAATTTTCACTGAGATCAGAAAAAAAAATGTTGACTTAGGGCAAATGTGAAATATATGAAAATTCCTAGAATGGAGGAAAAAGTTTGATTCTGTGTTTAGAATTAGGTTTAAGCTCTTGTTTCTTTTGTTTAAAAGATACTGCAATTTTCTGAGCAACATATGTAGTTGCCAACTGTTTTGAAGGCTGTGATTTTAAAAATATTTATCTTGTGATGTAATAGTATGTTTTCATGTATCTTGAATACGGCTGATTTGGGCCCAAGAGATTAGTCAACTTAATCTAATTTAACAGTTTTATTCCTTTTGTTTCTGCTTTTTATAAATGAGGGTATTTATAAGGCATCCTTATAAGGTGGAGGCATGTATAATTTAATAACATGATTCAGAGAAGCATTTCATCCCTTTGGTTAGTGTAAGAAAATGTTTGTTTTCTAAATCACAAAGACAGTGAATGATGATAAGCATGCTGGAAGGATTTTTAGGTTAATGAGGCATGAATAAGTGTTGTCTTTCCACCAAGAGATGAATAAAGTGATTGTATTTACTGTGGCTGAGCAACGTATTTAAGAATATCTAGACTGCTATTCAAAATGCTCTTTTAATAACCTTTTTGTGCAGATAACTGTAGGCCCGTGTGACTGTCACAGTCCAAAGTAAGTCCTTTCTGCATAGGCTTGCCTAGTTTTAGAGCTGAGTTTGAAACTGCAAGTCTTCTCCAACAGAAATGGAAAGATAATAGTTCTTTTGTCAGAAAGAGTGAAAATGGTAGGCCTTGAAATGTGAAATGAGCTCTAATGGCTTATGCTACAACAAATTTTACTGACCTACATGGTCAGTTGAAAAGACTAGATGGATTTTGGGATAGATGCCTATTTTAAAAATGCATGCTTTCATATCTTATGTTCCAGAAAATTCATTATTCTGGGATAAAAAATCGTTTAAAAAGTTGAAACCTGTTACAATTTTCTGTCAAAGCTTAATGTTGGCAGGTTTCAGGGAAACCAAGGCCTTTTTAAACTGAAACATTTAAATTTAGTAAAAGTTGTTGAAGCAGAGTCTATCTTGAACCTGATACATGATGGCCAGAAACATGGTATAAATGTGCTTGAAACACTGCTTTTCAAGAAATTATTTGAAGTATTCTCACAGCAAAACAACGCTATCTTCCTTATTGCATGTGGCCTGGGGCATCATTTGGTCTCTCCATCTTAGGGACTAAAAGGAATATCCAGCAGTTCTGTAGGGATAAGAAGTAAAACCCTGACCCAGCTGAAGTCAGTGGTTTCATGTTGAGGTAATATATACAGTTTTGGGGGGTTTTTGTTTACTTGTTTATTTGTGGGGGTTTGTTTTGGTTTTTTTGGTGTCGTAGAGAGTTACAGTCCTTCCCAGGTGGTTAAATTATGCTGAGCTGGAAAAGAATTTCTTGGCATAGGATGAATGTTTTTGAAGATGTTTCTCCCATCTAAATTTCCTGGCCAAACTGTAAGGACCTGGCAGGGCAGGGAGGGGGTTAAGGCGTGCCACCAGTCACCATAAGCTGTTGGAGGCCAGCGCTGTGCTTCCTGTGATGCTCAAGTACTGCCAGTTTTAGGGCTATGGGACATGCGGGATGACTTGTGAAATCTTCCTGACACTGGAAGAGTTCAACATTATGTAGGTCAGATTTGCATAAAACCATGGTTTATGCATAGGGTCTGTTGTTTTAAAGAGGGGTGTAATGACTTACCCATTGCCTGCCTGAGCACTCCTTTTTAATGTTAAACACCCATGGAACTACTGTGGAAGCAGCCTCAGTTGGCCACATTTCTGAGAAAATGCATCACAATAGCACATTAGTCATCCTCGCTTGATAAAAACAAGAAGGATGAATGAAAAAACCTAGCACAATGTAGAGCTCTCAAGAGCAGCTTGTATTGAAAGAGCTAGGGGTTTTTTTTGTCGTTGTTTTTAAAGTGTGTGTGAAGACACTGCTGCTCCTTGAAAGCCTCTCAGTTTTAGGTTAGAAAAACTGCAGACTCCTTGGGATTGCAGGACCTGTAGCAATGGTTGATTCAGCCCTTTTACCCTTTGGAAGAAGAGAAACAAAATTCTGGCTTCTGCCGTGGCACGAGGCCATCTGACGTGTCCTTGGAAACAACCAAGTAGAAAAGGTTTGCCCGCTCTGTGTAAACAGTCAAGAGCACACAGCATTTTCTGGGTGAGCTGGAGTTTTGTCCTGAGTCACTGCATTCTTTCTCCGCAACTGTGCAGTTGGCCACTGCCTTCCAGCATGCTGCACAGCGCAGTTGCATTGCATGTGAACAGTGTTTGGGGCACGTGAAAAGACTCTTTAGAAGTCATAGTGACCAGTTGCACTACATTGAATAAACACTGTTAGTCTTTCTCTATTTCAGTGTGCAGTAAAGGGCAGTTTTCCAGGATTGATTAAATGTTGCAGTGCCAGATGTGAGGATCTGTTGAGCTGTATGTGGATCTCAGGGGAAAAAAAAAAAAAAAAGGCAGTTTTGATGACTTCTGGAAAGACTTTTGCTTGTAAAAGCGAAGCATAGAAATGGTCTCAGTTGCTGGCAGAAAACAATAGAAGGAACTCGAGATGCAAAAGAATAATTTGAGCACGGGGTATGTTAGCTTGGCCATCAGGATGAGAATGATTTCTGTTTCTCCTTGTAAAATAATGTATCAGTCAGGTATTAGTCATCATTGAAGGAGAGTGGCAAAAATGCAGCAGTAAAGAGACCCCAATATATCTACCAGGTGATGCTCATACTGCCGAAGGCACCAAGCTCACATCTGTAAGTTCAAAGACTTAACACTTGGTTCTTCATTCCCACATTTGTTCATCCAGCTGCTTCGGTTCTGTGAGAAAAATTTCCTCATGGGAGTCACTTAAAACTGGCTTATGAGTTCACTGGCATATGAGAAATACTTCAAAAATATGAAGCATTTTAAAATGTAATGTGATTTATAAGTTTGCTTTTTTCTGTATGACTGATTTCATTGTAATTTCAAGCTGTGATGTTGCACAACAGAGAGAATCATCCTCTGCTGTTACAGTCCCTTTTATTCTTTGCCTCTTATTTGGTTTGCCATTGAAACATTGGGACAAATGCCTCCAGAAATGGTGCAACCGTCTCTCTAAGGCTTTGGAGGCCTGGACAAAGCAATGGAAGGAACATGCAATGTGCAAGTTATGCACCAGGGAGTCATGAAGGCATTCAGTTATTGTTTTTTGTTTTCTGAGTAAAATTAGAGTTGTAATTTAATTAAAATGCAGAACTCAGGCTTGCAAGGTGTTCAGCGCCCTCTGCTCCTTCTGACAGTGGGTCTGAAGAGTGACAGATTTTTTTTTTTTTTCTCCTGTCCTATGGCTCTATACCACAGTGACATTTTCCCCAATCCTGAGATGGCATTTAGATTAAACTTTTGGAATCTAAGTCCCTGACTTTACTTAGAAAACTAACTCTAAGGCAGATAATAAGACAATGAAGATAAGCTGCTACTTCAGATGAGTGGAAATATTGTTTTAAATATGTTTAAATGTGTGTGTGTCATAGGAATCCAGGACTAGATTTGGGAATTTTTTTAAACTTCCTTTTAATAATGTTGAGTTATTACTGGACATAGCCTGTGTTTGTGTTAAACTAAAATATAATTGTCTATAAACCAGTCTTGACACGTTGCACTTTTTAGGAGGTCACTACTTACTGAATAAAGATTTTCTTTAAAAAGTTACAAGTGATGTGTCCGAAAATACAAATTTCCAAATACGGATTAGACCTTACTATATAAAATAACTTTGTTTATGCCCAAGCAAATAATAAGCTCACTTGTCTGGTATTAGGCCTTAAAGTAGGATTAACTAAAGGTTTCTTTAAAAAAAATTAAAAAAAGAAAAAAGTAAGACTCCTTGAATACAATTTCAGAAGGGCAAAGCTTTCTACTTTGTGTCTGCTTCCTATACATCTGACTTTGGACAGAATGACAGCCCAAGATCGGATTTTGCAAATGCAAAGGGGAAGACACCAAAATTCCATTCAAAGTTTGAGGAAATGTTAGACTTAGACTTAGTCTTCAGTGTGTCAAAGTTAAAATGCAGTTGCCTCTGGAATGAAGCTGACAACAAAGAGAGTGATTAGGTAGTGTCAGTGATCCATTATTTATGCATCTCACCTTAAAAGTCTACAAGTTCCAAGATTGTCCTCACCAATAGGCTGGGCTGAGCAACTCACAAGAAATGCCATCAATGTAATTTCAGAGGAGTGAAAGATGATATTAAGTATGTTGGTAACTGAACAGGGTCCCATAGGTGTGTCTTAGTTTCAGTGTCATTGGCCAAACCTTTTTGCCTCAGTCACTGAAGGTGAAAAAGGAGAAAGTGGACCAAGGAGAAAAAGGTTTGTCTTTGCAGTTTGCACTGCGCTTTGTGCGATCTTACCTTTTAATTCTGATGCCCAGGGACTTTCTGAATTATAATAGTTCTCAGAACTGACATGATTTTGGAGAAAACAAGTACAACAACTATTTCTTCTCCTAAAAGTGAGTAGAATGAAGTTAATTTGGGATGCAGGCAAAACTATAGAAATACTTAATGGATTGCATCTGAGATTCCATGTCCTTTGCTGAAATGAGAAACCAAGAAAAAAAAGTAGATGTCAAGCTATCTGAATGTTGGGAATTCATTTCAGAAAATGACTGGCATTTTTGGGGAGGGAAGATTTTGACTGTTTGGTGTTTTTTTTTAAAATCTGAATTAAAATATGAGCACACTCACAAAGTGAGCTTAAATGTAATGAAACGAAATGTGGGACCAAAATGTGATAGTCAGAAATGAAAACAAAACTAACTTGTGACACAAACGCTTTCCATTAAAAAACCCTTAGGATGGTAGGTGGATCTTCTCCTGTTTGAAAATATAAGGTCTTGTATATCTCTGCAAAATGCACAAATTTGGCTTCTAGAATTTCAGTACTTTGACAAGGCTTGAAAAAGAGCTGAAAATTAGGGAGTCCTCACTCTAAACGTCAGCAACTTGGCAAGGCTATGGACAGTTGGCATTAACATCAATGCTAGCATTGAGCTGACATCCTTGTTCAATGTATCTTTCTTACTGCAACTGGCAGGGGACAAGAGCTATTGTGACTGCAACTTTGAAAACAATATTTAATTAAGTAAATTGATGTGCTCATTGGGAAACTGCAAATCATTTTTATGTGGCCTTTTTTCCCCTTTATTAAAGGCTTTTGAAGGGATGCTCTTTGCATTCAATAAAGCTTTATCTTTACAATAAGTACTTAGTGGTTTGCTCGCTTATTCTTCAGCGCTCGCTGCTCAGTGAGTATCAGAGGTGGAGTTTTCCTTTAAATATCTGCATTCTCCATCTGCACTTTCAGGAAAAAATACAGTATTTGACAGTGTTTGACTTGTGCTGAAGGTAAAAATCCTTCTTTTTATTAAAGTATGAAATGTTGTTCAGTTCTGCTAAAGGACCTGAATAAGGAAAAAAAATAACATGTCAGTGAACTCCTTCTCCCCTGCTTCCAAAAATAATTTTACATGCTCATGGAAGTGAAAAGAAGAAATATGCTAATGTTTTGGAGGGGAAAGGAGCTTGTGCAGGAGGTGTAATGATTAACCTCTGCTTGGGCCTCCCAAAGAAGAGGGAGAAGCCAAGATGTGAACACTAAAGGGTTAACCACAACATTGAGAACAATTTGTCTATTGTTTCTCTATTAATATCTTTCACCAACTTACCACTCATCACATTTTCCAAGTAGTCTCCCTATAGCAACAAATGGCACTGTAGACAAACCAGATGCAATCTCGTCTCTGTTTTCTTTTCATAAGCATTTGTAAATTTGTTAAAAGGAAAACTAAGGGTAGTGGGAGAAAAATATTTATTTTGTAGGAACTGGACCAAGGGGCATTGAGAACAGGAGACTCTTGGCTGCGTGCTACGTGATGGGCCTCCACAGTTCTGCGGTGTGATTTGGCTTCCCTAAAGGACTGGTTCTGTGTCATTGAAATGAACCTAGGTTCCCTTCACAGCAGTCTTGATGATCCTGAGCTTGTATTCTGAATATTCGGAATATGTTGCCAGAGCCCTAGGTCCAAAACTAGATTCTGTTATGCCTCACCTTTAGTTTACTGCGAATTTTCATCTCTCTAATTCCGTAACACAGTTTTCCTTGATGACCTATTTCCACATAATTGCTACGTGCATGTTTTTCTGTCTGCAGTATGACGGCATGAATGCAAAGACTGAGGTTTTTTTCCAGCAATGTTGCTCAAAGTCTTTAAATTTAAATCTTTCCTTTACTAGGTAAGTCTATTACTTTTCCTTAAAAAGGAATCTATTGCTTTTCTTCTTTTTATTTTGTCTCTAAGCTTCTTTTAGTTGCAGCTGACTATAAAAGTTGGAAAACATTTATCTTTCTTTATATGGAAAACAACCATATGTTTTATTAGAGTATAGGTTATTTCAGTTTAAGAAAACCCCCAAACATCAAACAAAAAAAACCCATCCCAAACCCCAAACTCATGAAAGCAGAAAGTCTCTGCAAAAGTAGATAGTTTGTATCTCTTTTCTTGCAGTTGAATGTAAGATAAGCATAAAAAGCCAACTGCCCCTATTAGAATAGCACATTTCCATGTTTTTAGAAGTGTACACAATTGTTATTTTTATAAGAGTTACTTATTTTCCTTTGATGCATCTCCTTTATAACTTTATAATGAGATGCACAGAGTAGGCTCTCAAATTGTGGTTGAGAGCTGGTCAGCAGGTAGAACTTCTGGAGGCTGGTCACATGAAGAAGTCTTCCTCCACCATTCAACCTCAGAACTGTAGCAAAGGGTAATCAAAATGGATTTAAAACAACTATTCTTTTGCAGCGGCAATTACCACATTCGTTACAAGGAAGTTAGATGATCCCAAATGGGAGAAAGATCAGCTCAACAGTTGCAAGTCCTTCCTGCCGCTCTGTTCTGAGTATGGAGCCTCGAATGAATGGAATAAACGTCTGCTTCGATAGAAAATACAACTGATGCAATGTTTTACAGTTGCCACCACGATGCAAAAGATCTTGTTAGTAAAAAGAAAGTCAACATTAATTCCTTCCTGTCAATTTCACAACAATTACATTCCAAGTTTTCCCCGTTTCATTTGATAATTTGCATATATGTATGTGTGTATAGGCTGGTTGGCTTATTTAAATAGTAATAGCAAGACCTGGAAAGTTTATTGCCTCATATGTAGATTTTTTGAGAACTTCTGTCACCTTTTTGGCCAGTAGTGAGCTTTGTCATACGGTGTTGGTGGTCCAAGACTTTGCCTAGTGTTGCTAGTCCATAACACTGGAAACTTGGCAAAAAAGCCAGCCTGAATTTCTGGCTGAAGTTACATTTGAGGTATCTGTGGCCCTTGGTGTTGAACAGGAGAAAAAATCCTCACACTCAGATAGATTTTCCTGACTTTTGAAGAGCATCTTGTCTCCTTATCTTTTGCAGCCTGTGCTGTAAACACTTCTTTTAACTACTTCCAGGGCTCATTTCCACAAGCACAGCATTTGGCTATGCCATTCGATTACGAGAGAACAGAGGAAAGCAGCCTCGCAGGGTCACTTTGTTGCCTGTGTTACGCTCTATCACCGTCCAGCCAGTGTTTACAGACTGCCACAGTTAACGTTCCCCAGATGCTCTATCTGTGGGAAGCGCACAAACCAGGCAGCGCCAGCGCTGTCCGAGTTGGAGCGTCTTATCCGCGGTCCGAGCTGTTTGTGTGAGCGGGGTCACCCCCCGGCCCGGCTGTGGTGTCAGAGAGCCCTGACAGCAGACACCACTGCGGAAGATGTTGAAGTTTGTGTTGTTTGGGCCACTTAGGCCTTTTCAGCAAACGTTTTAGAACAAAGTGATGTGGTTTCTCTGGCAGCTTGTGGACCTAAGAGCATTTTTGAACACAAGGCTACAGTAGAAATAGTGCCTCTAACTACAAGAATGTTTTAAGTAGTTGCTAGCGAAGCACATGAACATCGCTGGAGATACATGGTTTCCAGAAGCTATACTATAAATGCTATTTACCCTGTGTTTCGCTTTGGTCATCAATTTTTGTGTTTGGATGTATGATTTTTTCCCATTTTTTCCACTTCCCACACGTGCTGATGATTCCTAAAGTCAGTTATATTAGCTTTCTTAGGGTAGCTTGCTCTTAATGGAACACGCAAAGTAAGATTGTCTTTTTTTATGGCAGATTTTTGAGTGTATATATCACAGGCATATACCAACTAATCCTAGGCACTGGAGAAGTAAAGCTGTTTTCAGCCATGCTGAGGGGCTATTTGAAGAAAAATATACAGTCTAACTACATAGTGTCATTATAGAATCATGGCAATAATATTTTACTGAAAAGAGTTAATATTTTTCATAAAATAAACATTTCAGAAATAGTCACATTCCACCATGAGCATACCTGGAATGTAAAAAAATATTAATAGTTTGTAGCATTTGTTTTCTGCAAATCAGTGTAAAAGGCACAGAAATGTCTGGCCTACACAACCTTTTAAAATTTATGGTTTTTTTTTTTTTATGGAGTTTGAAAAAGTATTCAAATGTCATAATCTACCTTTTTAAACTTTTCTTTTAAATGGGTTCTTTGACGTTATGAGTTGCTATTTAAGAATTTTTTTGTTGTTGATAGTTTGTTTCTTGGGGAATTAATATTCTGTTTCCTGTATATTTTGACCTTCTTATACAAGAAACTTTTTTTGTAGAACAAATGCCCCTGTTACCTGAGGTTCTACTATGCTTTTAAGTTTTTTTAGGTTTCTTTCTTTAAGGGTTGGAGGTGGGGTTCTTTTAACTGCTTCATATCCACATTCCAAAACCTATTTAAAAACCTGAGTCTAAAGTCCAGCTGACAATGAACTCTATTTTCAGCTAAAACTCCCTCCTCCCCCACTTCGCCACACACTGTTTCTGCTGCTGGTCCACTTGTGATAAAGACCAAAACGGTTGTTTGGCTGACATGCAGAAGGAGTTGTTTATCAAAAGGAGGCTATTCTAGGAGGATATGCTCTTTAAACAGAACAATGGGGATTTTGAAGATAACCGAGTCAGTACTACATAGGTGTTAGATCTGTTTTAAATTGTTTCTGTGTTGGAAAGGAGGAGGGGGGCCTGGTATTTGGCTTTGAATCCCTGACTTACAAGTGTGAAACGGCTAAATCCAAATTAGCTGCAACTGTGCTTTGTTCTGCAGCTCATGCTTATCTGTAGGGCCTGAGTACAGCACCTGAGGAGCACAGGCTGGGGGTGCGGGGAATGGGGCCCCAGAAAATCCAATTTCATTGGGTGACTCAGATGTACCTTGCACTTCACCCAGTTTTTTTTTTTTTTTTTTTTTTTTTTTTTTTTTTTTTTTTTTTTTTTTTTTTGTTTTTTTTTTTTTTTTTTTTTTTTTTTTTTTTTTTTTTTTGATCCTTGGTGCTGCCTAGTTGAAGCAGCAGTACCTAAAAGCAAATCTACAGGCAGAGTCATCTTTAGTTACAGACATGTTCCAATTCTGCTGATATAAATTAACTGGTTCTGGGACATGCAGAGAAGTATCAATAGTTGATAAATGAGAAGAGAAACCAAGGAACCTCATGGGAAACTTAGCTCTGTACAGAAGATCAGCAGATGCATGTAAGGCATTTTGGTTTGTTCATGCCTTCTGCAGAGAGAAAATATCAGCAAGAATAAAGGTGACTTTCAAAGGCAAGGGAGAGGAACATTACATGTTCTGTCAAGCTCTTAGATGACTGTTTATGTTCTTTCTGAGCTATGCCAATCCCTGATTTTCTTTAATGAAAGTTTTCTTCAAATATTTTCTCATATATTTGTGTTTTTTTGGAATATGCCTATATACCTGTCACCAGGTCCAGCTGAAAATTCCCCTTTCTCCATTGCTTGCAGTGGTCTTTTGTGGTACTTTTAAAAATCTCTTCCCAAAACTAAGAAAGTGAAGATTTGCTAGAAGTAAAGTAGCATCAACTTGCCTCCCCCACCCCACACTACCCCCTCATCCCTGCAAGGCTAACAGCCAATAATGCCTCTATACATGAAAAGAAAAGGAGCAGAAAACTTCTCTAGTTCTGATCATATGCAAGTGATTTATTTATGGCCACACAGTGAATTGTTTGCAAGGGTGAGATGATTCTTTCTGCTGGCCATTTGATTAAAGCTTAGCCTAAATGTGTTTGGGAAATTGCAGGTGGTTCAGGAGAGCATCTGGAGCTGCTCACTTTCCCTGAAATGTCTCTTTTGATTGATTATGGAAGGGGAGAAGTCTTTTTTATTCATCTGGTATATATCTCCTGGCCCCCAAATTCAGGAATACCCTCTTTTTTTTCAGCTGTAAGTTTCCTGTCTTCTCTGTCCTTCAATACAAATGCAAGCTTAAATTCTTTTAAGTGTGGAAAGGGCACTTCAATGACCTCTGCCTAACATCACTGACGCTATTTGGCATCCTCACCTGAAGCCTGGATTTATTTTCTTAAAGATTCCCAGTAGGTAAACCCCACGAAAAAAATAACCCTTGACAGCTCTTGCTGTTTTAACCATCACCTCTTAGAGCCAAGTGTGATGATGTGGAGATGAGGAGGGGCAGTTTGTTTATGCTAAAGCCAGCCTTGCTGTTTGTTTTTTATTCTGTCCTGAAGTGATGCTTTTTCAGAAGCTGTATGACACAACCAGGAAGAAAAAGTGACTCTGGGGTTATTCAGACAGACGTAGGGACGTGCTTTGTGCAGTAGGGTAAGTAGTAGCCCGATTATTGCAGTAAATTTTGCCAGAAACAGAACTGTCAAGAGTGGCAAATAATGAACCTTTTTCTGTACTTGTTCAGAGTAACTGCATCGCAAGGGAACACAAGGATATCTCAGCCAACAGTGGCAACCCTGTAGTTTCTTCTGTTGGACAGTCCGTGTGGAACTTTGTGTTGTGCTCAGCTGTAAAGTTTGCAGACCCCTTCATAGGTATATTGCCTGGGTTTTAACCAAAAGAGAGCTTATTAAACTAAAATGGTCCTCTTTCAGTGAAATAGATTCCTAAAGAGGGTTGGGGTTTTAATTAGTGTGTCCCAGTACGGATTTAAGGGCCTATTGTTTACCCTTATGTTTGAAAATGCCACCCTTGACTTTTTTTTTAAAAGCTTGTCTAAGTCAAGAAACCATACTTCCATTTCACTCTGTGTTTTTTTGGCTTTATTCTAATAACTCCTGACCTAGCCATGTAGATTTAACTGACTGGGAATAAGGGTTGTCCCTGGTTATTGCAATAGCTCATATACATTGGCAGAGGTGTCAGAAACCAGATTTTAGGACAGTGTAAAGGGTAGAAACCCTACTTAAGAGGAAATACATTCCCGTACTTCAAATATCAAACAGTGTAGTGGAGGAAACCATTACAACTTGCAGTGCTTCTGGAGTCCAGTGAGCAATTCTCTGTTTCGCATGGACCCACACCTGAAAATCTGTCAGTGTTGAGCTCGGCACATCGATTGCTGCTGCTTGAACTCTGGACTCGCTTTAATGATGGGTTCTTTGCTGTCATCGCTGTGCTGGATGGAGCCTTTGGAGACTATCACAATGTAAATAAATACAGTCTGTTTGTTTCTAGCCTATTTAAGAAAAGAAAGAAAAGTTGTTTGTGTCAAAGAAGGGGTAAAAGCTGTTAAAGATTCATTTGCATGCCTTTGAGATCCAGGAGGTACAGGAAGCAACGGGTTCAGGGGAGGGATAGCAAAGTCATTCCACAGGGGTATAACAAAAGGGAAACATGGAGAGTGGTTAGATGCTGTTAGATTAGATTAGTGTAGATTTATTGAGCAAGTGGTGTTTATTTTGCTATTAATGATAAACAGCTACTTAAAGCTTGCAGAAGTCTTATTCCATGAATAAAGTGGATGGTGCTTTTTTTCTTGGATTTTTTTTTAATTCCTTCATGGGAAGAAATTAAAAATTAATTTTTTTTTAATAGAAATGCTAGACTATTACTAGAAAATAAAAGATGGCAGTGAGGTAGTTCAGGTATATATATGGGCAATATATATATGATTGTCCTTAGGCTGGATTATTGTTCATCTTTTGCATTAGTGATATTACTTTTATGCCTTTGCCCTTGTTGTTATAATTTTACATGTGGAGAAATACGCTGACTTGTACCAAGTTTTATGTTTCAGCAAAGGAGAGACTGCAAATAGAAAGAACAAATGAATTCACAGTTGGCTAGAGCTAATTTTTTGTAGTTACTAGCTTACCTCATAGATTTCTCTGCCAGTTAGCTATTTGAAAGTAAAATAGGGGGCACAGCCTGAAACTGAGGGAAAGGTTGGCGTTTCAAAGGGACAGCATCTTCACACCATTCCCAAATCACATCTCATTTACTTTGCATTTGTAGGTATAAAATAGGACACAGGTCTGATGGTTGCTCAATATTTGTGGTTTCCCTTCAAAGGTTTTATTTGCTGTAAATGTTTTTCCTTGAAATTTACCACGAGGAAGAAGGCTGATGTAAGACATGGTCGTGGAGTGTCACTGAGTTGGACAAAATGACCTGTGAGGAGGCTCCCCACCTCTCCAGTGCACCTACTGCTGCTCACAGGGTGCCCCAGAAGAGTCTGGCTTAAAGCAGCCACCCTGCCTATATATAGATGGCAATGTTCTTAGCCAGTGAGAGCCTTTTCCAGAGGCATGTTCCTGGACTAGGCAACCCCTGCTCCACATCCTTGACCCTCTTCCCCTACCCTTCTGGTACCACTCTCTTACCATCTTTTCTCCTGGTTTAGCTGCTTTTTTCTCCCTGAAGACTATGCAGATGCACAACACCCTCTTGTTTACAATCTCTCTTAATCCTGCTGTGAGGGAGGACGACTTCTATTGCTTTTTCTCCCTTGTAATGCAACTAAGCCACCATCAGCCTTATCTAAAGGAGGGAGATGGTTTATCATTGGAACCTCTCATGACCTCCAACCCTCTCCTGCCCTTATTCTCTGTCTGCTACCATTCTCTAATATGCACCTTTAATGGATAAACAGTTAGCAGGTTCCTGTATTTTTCAAAATGTGTGGAAAGGGACCTGTACGATCTGTGGCAAATATGACACGTGTTTGCCACTATATTATTTTATTAGCATAGCCTTTTCCTGGGTCCCAAATGCTGGCTTCTTTGCCCATATTGGGTGACTGTTCTACTTTCTCTCTATTAATTTCTAAGGCAAATTTGAACTGTCTAGTAAGTGCTACAGTAACTGTGTGTAGACTAGTGCTTTCTGAGTTTAGTTAAACCGTAGGATGGATTTGTATTTTTCAGCATTTCCTTTGACCCACTTTGCTGAATTAGTTTCCAGTTTCCCTGAAAAAGACTGTCTTGCCTCCCTTCTGGTTTTGCTATTTCCTTTTGTTTGCTGAAATATTTAATAAAAAGTTGCAGCAAGTAAAAAACATGAACAAAAGTGTAAGTGGAGGAAATGTCATTGGCTGATACAGAAGATCAGGTTTGGTGACCTTCATTTTTAGATGTATTTTCCTAAATTCTTAACTGAATGCAATTGTCAAGATTTTTTTCTTTGCTTGATTGAACTATATACTTTAGGCTAGCTGCAGATAAATCCTTTTCTTGTTCAGTTTATTACTTTCTTGATTCTTGTGATGATGTCATCATATTTTCTTCTTTGGTCATTCACAGAGTGTCCCATAATAGAAGTGTTGCATGGTAATAATTTAGACAACTCCCTCTCTCTGTATTGACTTTTTGAGAGCAGAAATGGCATCTTTCCCATCTTCATGGTGTATTCTAACTTATTTTAAACAAAGAAGAAAGGAAAATGAGATGAATACTCTCTCTGTGTCTTCATAGTCATCTCTTAAACATATGTTGGAAACAGTGAGTAATGCTCACCTTCGCAGCTCCACCAGCCAGAGCGTTTCATGTGAGAAATGGCGTTTTGCTGACGCAGAGCCCTGCTTACTCAAGTGGGTTTCTCTTTGTGCCTTTTGAGATGCCAGAAAATCTAGTGCATAGGTCATGCAGAGGGAAATTAATTCGGTGCCATCTCGTTTCAGCTCCTGCTTATCCTTATCATGTGCCTGTGCCCTCCTCCAGGGCTTGGCAGGGGCTCTGCATAGTGGCCTGTGACAGGAATAGTCTGGAGAGTTGCTTCAAGAGCAAGCAGGGCTGCCTGCCCTGCCCTTAGGAGCCGGCTGGCTCCATGCCTGCCCTTGCCACGTGTGCCCAAGCCAGCCGTGTCATACTCCCTCTCCTCTTCTCTCCTACTCGCAGTGTTCCTGGATCATTTAAATAAGATAGCCTTGAAAATGCAGCATGGGCGTTTTAGAGGATGACTTTGGGCAGGGTTTACATGTTAGACACCAGTCCCTGCTTGCCTCCATACAGATATACCTGCTCTGAGTTTATCTTGGCTTCAGGAAGTGCCTACAATTACAAATGTGACCAAGAGGAATAGGGCTTGATTGTATTGCTTGGAAGTGTGGCATGAGAAGGGTGCACAGGATGGTTGTGTCAGGGTTTGAAGTCTTGGGGCTAGCTGGAGCCATGTCTGTGCAAACCATATGTAGGAGGCTGGGACAAGCATGGTGAAAGCCACAACAGAAGATTGTCTCATCTCAGCACAATGCACCTATACCAGGACTTTGTGGTATTGCAGCTACGTAAGTGTGGTTCAAGCATTTTAGAACAAACCCCTTCCAGATATCACAAATCATTCTCCTTTTGAAAGTTCTTCATTGTTTCAGTCTTTCCACACCTCCCGGCCTCAAATGCTTTGCCTCACACTCTAGTCTAAGCACAATAAATCTTGCCCTCATTTTTTAAATCTTCTATTGCACTCACTCCCTGCACTATGGAGACCGTGACATTCCTTTTGTATTATTTTCCTGCTTTCAAGGTATACCTACTGTTTAGCACTCTCCTCATTCACACCATTACTCAAAACTGACATCTTTCTTTGTGTGAATTTGACAGTGTGAAATCTGTGCACCAGAAACTTAACTGTAACCACCTGCTGTTTTCTCTTTAGTTACCAGTAAGCAAGTCCACTTATAAGTATGTGTGTCTCCACTTTGGGTGCCAAAAAGACATTGATATCTTCTAAGTCAATCACCTATTGAAAACTAAAACCCTCACTTGAGCAGGAACCTTGTCCTTCACTTCTGTGTCTACTGTTTGAGATTTTATGCGGTAGCTATGATCGTTTGAATATTGCAACATTGTTGGGGCCATACAGAGATACCCAAATTTGTCCTAGATTAAAAATAGCTTAGTTTCATAAAGTTAGCTAGTTTTGAAATGTTTAAAGTCTGCACATACCTGGATAAACTTTAGAGGACCTCTCTTAGCTCTTATTTTAGCAGTGCGTTTCAATGGTTATGCTAGTGACCTTTTTCAGTATGAGAATTCATGTTAATTCATGGCAAGACAGAGCATTATTATAAACCTCTTGGCCATTCTGTTTTTTAGTTTTGAAATGTAATCAAAGGTGAATTTATCTGATACTGAGAGATGAAACAGTTACCAGCCTTAGGTTTCCTCTGTTTTATTTTTCTAGGAGGTTAATGCCAGAGTAAACTGAAATTGGAGGTGGTTTAGGTTCATGCTGAAGCCTGTACACTGCACTTGCTCAGGAGTTTATCCAGGAGGATCAGCTGATCCTGCTGCAGGATGGTGACCTCTGGCAGAGACACAGGACAGAAACAGCTGCTTCAGCTCTCCCAGCTAAACCTGCTTATGGCAATGGGTGGGAATTGTTAATACCATTATTTGTTTAATTGTAGGGCTAATAGATTTGTATGTGTGTGTGTTTTATTACAATAGAACACATTCAATAGAAGCAGAGGAAAAATTGAGTGTGCTACTTGGGAGCTGGTTCTCAATTATTCTTCCTTTTTATTAATGAGAGACTAAAATGAAACGTAACCAGAAGCATACTCTACTTTAAACTTTCCAGTAAAAAGGCAGCCCACCCTGAAATGTCTGGAGCTAGGGGGGGGGTGCAATGCTTTTACGAATACAGGGCAAGGGTGAATTTTTAATTAGCCTAGTCTTCTTATTTTCCTCCAAATATAGATAGGCTTAGCTTTCTCAGCTTTAGTACTGGAGCATAGGCAGCCAAGTGTGCTCTGGGAACTATTTGCTAGGAAAGTCTGATAGAAAAATGGGAATCCAAAAATTATTTCTATTTTAATAAAGAGAGGATAAAGTTTTTAATGATGATAGCCTTATGGAAGTGCAACCTTTTCCCTTCCCCACCCCCCTCCATAATACTCTTTATAAACAAAACAGAGATAAAACAAATACGTGCTTCACAAGCCACTGCAGGGATCACAGTGGTATTTTGTGCTGGCTTGTGCTGGCTGTGGGAGCTCCCTCCTATGCTCAGGCCCACTGTGGATCTGCAAGGGATGGTCCTCTCAGGAAAGAAGCTGAGGGCACTTGGCAGTGGAAAGTATCTTACCCATACTGGAGATGGTGAGAGAATTGGCAATGAGGAGGTGACTAGCCATTATGAAAGGCCTGGTCTGGGGCCAGTTTTCATTTTCATCTTGTTCTCTTTCTGTTTTTCTTTCTTGCTTTTGTTATTTATACCAAAGAGCAAATGTTGCTTATTTTTAGCAGCCTTTCCATTTTGCTCAGGCACTGATCCTAAGTAATGGAATGCCTGTGGCCCTCCCTCGGGCACCATTCCACCTCTAATAAGAGCAGACAAATGCAAGCTTTGGTGTAGGGAGTTACTGATTTGCTTCCAGGCAAGTAGGTGTGTGTGATACATATAAAAGTGCCCATACATACCATGTATTAGCACTCCAACATCTTATCAAATGGCCTTGCATGATCTGCCTTGGGCTCTTGGTGGGAAAATATTATCTTGTGTACCTCCATAAAGGAAGCAGCTTTGCAACTTGCTTATTTTAGAGGACATAAACCCAACCCTAAAAGCCCAAACACAACCAAATATGCACACCCGTTTCCACAAACAGAGCAAAGGCAAAGTCTTCCCTTAAGTGCAGACAGTTTCAGTTCTGGAAAGCAGATGGCTCAGTTAATAGAAGCAGAGGTAAGAGTTACATAGGGCAAAATGCTGTAAGCCCCATTTTTATCCCTTTCTATTTTAGGTCTTGTGTCACCAGGTTATTGCAGAGATGCTATAAGGATAATAGTCCTGAGGGAAGCAGTTATGGGAGGGCTCACCACTAAGGTGTGAATGTCCAGGGAGTCCCTGCCTCACAGACTAGCAGCTGGCAAGCCACATCTTTCACTGAGAATCCTAGCAGCTTTATGTCTATTTTCCAAAGGCCTTAGGCACTACCCCTCTTCTAAACACCTTTAGGCTGGGGAAAAAGTGTAAGCAAGGGTGTATCCAACTTGAGACAACAATGTTTATCCTTTCCTACCCTTATTCAAAGCATATCCAAAAGAACTTCAGAGCCAAGAAGAAGTAGTTATGTGCTTAAATTCCAAGGAAGGAGATGCAGAGTTTTAGGTCTTGCCCATCCATGCATCTCCCCCAGGTACAAGGGATTTGCTGGGAGAGCAAGTGCTCTCGAGCAGTGTTGCCTACTTTGCACCAACAGCACTTCTTTCCTAGACATATTTGTATTGCTGGTGGCGAGGTGCTTTCTGCCTATTTCAGTTCCAGCTTGAAGGAAAGCAGGTGAGGAGGTTGTCCCACACCCTCTGTGTCAATGAGATCCCACCCAGCCTATAGGTATAGTTGCATAACAGCTTGGTTCTCTCACTAGGGTCTAGCTTAGTTTAAAAACTTTCTAGATGTTTTTGTTTTCCTCATTTTCAGGCCTGACTCATTTCAGTAGGGTTAAGAACCTACTTACATGCATGCTTATGCTAGCAGAGGAAACTAATTTTCTACTTATGGAAGGACAAGAGAGGCTAGGGGGACATTAGTAAGGCACAGCCAGAGCAAATGATGGCTTTGTGCTTAATTTGCTAATGCCATGTCTACCCAAGTATTGTCACTTTTGCTACTGCTGTGAAATTACCACTGATTGCAATTAAAATATACTGGAGATGGGGACGAGAAGAAACCTTGTTTAGGAAACAAAGTTATGCTGCCTTTGAGAGGGATGTAGGTGTTTCTACCATAGATCTTTGGTTTTATCTGTACTCTGGTGGATCTCTCAGCTGAAGCAAGTATCCTTTTTGCCAAGTCTCTGTTTTGGTACTGTCATTCAGGATCCATCTCTTATTAACTATCCTGAAGTTACTCTTTTAAATTTAGCCATATTTGTATACTATGATCTGCATGCCTCTGCCCCCAAATTACTAAAATTGCAACACAGTTGTCCAGGGCTTATTTTTCAGTAAATGACTCTTATAACTGGTATTCCCATTAATGACTATCTTAGCCTGACATGCAGCAAGACATTTAACATGAGTGGGATATGATACCCACCACAAATAAATACAACGCTGCATCAGTAGATGTTTTCATATTTTCAGGTAAGCAGGCTGGTGTTGGTGAAAAAGGTTAGTCTATTAACACCTCTGCTCAAAGCAAGCCAACTTCCTTTCTACATGGAATAATTATTTTTTCACATAAGCCCTTAGTGCCTCTGCTATGTTTGCACTTGTAAGTCTCAAACATTGCAAAACAGATAGCCCTTTATGAGTGGAATCTGAGGTCATATGTCTGCATTTAAAATTTAAAATCACTGTGCATGGACTATCATGCACTGGCTTGTGAATGCTGTAAGTGTAGAGGCTATGGGCCCATATTTCAGGTGTGAAGAAAGCAGGGCCTTTCTTAGCGCTTAAAGCTCATGTGTGCAACTCACAGTTATGAGTACCTTTGGCAGGGCTTTATAAATTCTGTTGATGCATAGCTGGCATCTCACCATCCGTATGGTCAGGACTACATATAAATATATATCTGTCCTATACATAACAGAACCATTTAGAGCATCCCTACAGCATAAAGGTGAAGTGAACTTGGGCACAAAATTCATTATACCTTTGTGGAAGACTTGCTGGGGAGAATACTGAAAGGCCTTTTATCTGCCATAGTCCAGGGTTCACCAGTGATTTTAGGTGGCTGGAAAACCATGTGTCTGTTTATACAGTTCCAGCAAGGATTAAGGATCTTTAACCAAAGACAGTTCAGACACAGGTGATGGTGGGAGCACTGATTGTAACCAGCATGAGAAGGAAATACCAGATATAGGAAGGCTTCTATCCTGGATCTTGGGTCCTGGGGCTTTCATGGATAAAAAGTTGCAGCTGGAGTTGGAGAGGGTGTAATGACACACAAATCTATGGTTAAATCATCTTCTAAAGTCGTGCCCAGGGTTGGCTTACAGGAGATGAAAAAAGCTAATGAACCCTGAGGAGGACTGTTCTGCAGCTGTCCTCAATAGTTTCCTTGAAGGAGGTCTTTTTTCCTTGCATATATAACCACTGCATGTTGCTGTTTTGAGCAGCTGTGTCTTGGCTACTCTGATATGCTCATTGCTGGAACTATATCTTAAAACTCTAGCCAGCACCTGAAAAAATATTATTTAAGGTGGCATTCACATCTAGGTTCCAGCTACAGTTTTGATCTGGGCAAACTACAGTTGAAATAGGATAGGCTGTCCGTGCCCTAGAAAGCTTATTTTTCTATCTGCAGACACTTAACTTTGAAAGAGGAAATGGGTAAAGGCAAGCTAGCTTGTGTCATCCAATGTGAGCTGGCTAGATGAGTCAGGGAGATTCTTAACAGGTGTGAGATTGCAGTAAGATTGGAGCAATCTGGCAGAACTGCAAAAAATAGTATATAAAACCCCTAAACGTTTGTCAACCCACGCTCAGTAGCAGGGCTAGGAGAAGGATTTTGGGAATGAAGAACAAGGCTGAATTTCAACTTCTTTTTCTGTCACTGCCACAAATTCTTGTCTACTTACGTATACTATATACCTACATTTCACATGCCCAAGTGATGTAGAGGAACTGTAACTATGCTGGTGAAAGAATTTGAATTCAGAAATTGAAAGGGCATATTCACGAAAAGAAAAGAAGTTGCGTTACCAACATTTGTTAACCAAAATGCCGTAGCTAGCTTGGGGTAAGAGTTTAAGGCTCTCCTTTGTGCTAACAGGCCCATGTAGAGAAATTGGGAGAATGCTGGTGTGAAAACTGCAACCTATTTGAATGCAATGTTCAATACTATGGCTATACTTTTAAATTACTTCAAGTAAGGAGCCTTTTTGCCCTAACAAGTATAAAGTATTAAACGAGATGTTTTGATGAGATATTAAATATATGCTTGTGTTAATATGTTATTGGCTAGTTAGTATTTTGAATAAAGTTAATAATTATGAAAGCTTTAAAACTGAACTCTTTGCAACTGATCATGTAATAATAACTGAAGGCCGTGAAGGAAATCTGAAACATTCAGTAGCTTCAGCAGTAGAACTGAGGAGGGTATTGTCTGAAATTCTCTAATATTTCTGATGAAAGAACAGAGGCAAGGAATTTATCTGAAGCAATTGGTTTTGGAAAAACATCCTTGCTAGTAATTTATTTTTTATCCCCAGAATACCTAAAAGAAGGAAGACGTTTGTGTAGAGAAAAAAAAAAAAAACCACAAAAACAAACCCGGCGACACACTCCTTAAAGGTGTTAATAACCATGCTAATGAAGCATAGCCTTTCCGACTCAGAGCTGGCAACATTAGCACCCATCTGTGCCGAGTGGGATGTGCAGGCAGAAGTCGGGGCTGAAAGCCCTCCACCTGTTTTCACAAAGTAAGTGAGCACACGCTGAAGTTACTCAGCGTATTCGCCCCGTCTTCGGCGGGGCGGGTGATGTTGTTACTACTACTTTTCTGCTGTCTCATATCTCCCACCGCCATGTGCCAGCTGATAGCGGAGCTGTGACATACCACACCCCCGCGGCCGGGAAGGGGGTCACATGGACAGGGCTCATCCAGAGCACTTTAAAGAAACTGATAAGCTCTATCTCATTTAACTTGGCCTTTGGAAGACGCTTGTGGAAATTTCTGCAAAGGAGGTGACATCAGTTGTTGTCACAGCTGCTGTGTAAGTCTGCAGGGCTGTGTCTGTTCAGTATCTGCCTGGGGTGTGTATGTGTGTGAAAATAGATATTGTTAATAGATTGCATTTAAATAAAAAACAGTTCATAGGAAGCTGGCAAGGACGTTTGATCGCTCAGAATAGGTGCATTATCATTGAGACTTGAGGCAATGATGGAATACTTAAACTTAATAAAGCACGAAGACGTCCAGCTTTGGCGGGCCAGCTTTACATTTGAAACAAACCTTCTCCCCGGGGAATTCCAAGTGTTAGCATGTGGGACATACTCCAGCTGCTAGCTGCTCAGTCTTAAAATAAACCAGGCAAAATCCCATATTCAGGCTCTACCAACTGAGGCAAGCTACTATTGCAAACGTCTTGTCTTCCTTTTTCTTCCACTTGGATCAGAATGACAACAAGTATTTTTGAAAGGGCGTTTAAACCTTAGTATTTCACCCAACTTTCCTTTTGCTTCTCAGCATGGTTATACATTTAGCAAAGAATCTGGTTTTTACAGGTTGAAACACTGTCTCAGGAAGGCTGGAATTAAAAAAAGGTTTAGGAGCATTTCTAGCTTGTGTGACAGTGGCATTGCCACCAATACTGCTGCTTTCCTAATCCTAGATACTTTAAAAATCTCAGCATGACTTCATTTACAGATGACTATTCGTCTTGTTGAACTGTGGAGACCCTTTTTTCTTAAAGAGAAACACATGTGACTTAGGCGTGATTTACTTTCTTTCTTCTTTCTTAACATCTTGAAGAGGAAATAATGTGTCTGTGGAAGACATTGTAGCAGAATTTCAAGAAAAAAAAGATGTCTGGGAGATGTATGATTGTTTGACAACTAGAATACGAATTACTTTGAGGAGGTCTGAAAATAGACTACAGTATTGTTTGCCGTGCCTTGTGGTTTGAAATTTCCTTCAGGTTTTTTTTTTTAAATTTATTTTAATAACCCTCTGACTATAATTTATTTCTAAGGAACTGAGATGCTTGGGAGGGGTGGGAAACAATCACTTTAATGCAATCTATGCAAATAATATCTAATTTTTTCCAACATTATCCTATGTGAAACTTCGCTCATCAAGACTACTCAATTTTTTTTGTGATAAAACCTGTTGAGCAATGTAATACACAACATCTAGAAATTCAATGGTTTTGTTACTGTCAAAACACAGATATTACACTCTACCAGTCATCTTGAAGAGTGTACAAGTCACTGACATGACTAACCTTCCTGTTTCTTCTGTTCTTGCTTTAGACACAGACACACAAATTCTTGTTCAAACCAACAAGCTAATCCAGGATATATTTATTAGGGTGAACTCTGATTTGCTTTGGTTAATCATATACAGTGCTGGGGGTATCTTTTGAAGGTATCCTGAACACTGTGACAGAAGTATTTGTCACTCAAACTATTTATAATTCTAGGAGTTTGGAGGGCAGATAGATGTTTATGCTTTTTCATATGAAGTGACAGCTCTTCCTTGTACAAAAGGAATTGGCTATGCCTGTATGGACACTCAGACAGACCTGGACCATGCTGTTTTTGTGAAATGCCGTGTTTACACCCTGGACACACTTCTGGTCACTTGATTAACCTTTCTGTCTCACAGATGACTTTGTAGCTCTGTGAATGTGAGCTTGTTGTCTGCTGGACCTCTTGTTTCTGTGGATGGTTGGAAGAGGTTGGTGCAGGGTAACTTGAGAAATGTGGAACTGTTGTCCATATAGCACCTCCATTAGAAAATCTTTAAGGGTTCTCAAATTGCATAAAACTATGAGCTCTACACTTAACCACCCTTTTTTTTTTTCTTTTTTGTCTTTTTTTTAGATGATGTGCCAAACTATACTAAGGCCAGTCAGCCTTTGAGAAGTAACACTGATAAGCATTGCAGGTTTTTTTCTTTGTTTTCCTAACCACCTCAAGCAATTAGTTTTGAGGACTTCTTGGCAGAGTTTAAATGCAGGTTATCCTTTCCTTCTATTCCTTCTTATGTCTCTTGAATCACTCTTAGCTCTGTGTTTCTGGGAATTGCAGGCAACATATAGATACAACGCCTTCAGCAGGCATGCAAGGAATGTTATGAGAGTAGCAAGCTTCCCGTTTCCCTGGTCACTCAGAAGATTTATGTGCCAGTATAATGAGAACGAATGATGAGCTGTTGTTCATTGACAGGGACCTTATGGGTCTGTCTGTGCACAAGAGGTTTTGAAAGTTGATAACCTTTGTGCTTCAGGTTTTGTTTTGAATAGATGGAAGAGAAGAAAATAGTTATTGGTAGATGTAAAACTGGACAAACAAACTGAAGGATATTAGCCAAGCTCTGCCAGTAAAGGTGAAAATCTGAGCTATTTATACAGTTGGAAACAGAGCTGAGGTATTTTCATTATTTTGGGACACAGCATTGACTTTTATAGAGTTACAGGAGGCTCCTGCCTAGAGTTTCAATCTTTTCTATTTTTTAGGTCTCTGTGAGACAATGTGATGTATTGCAGCTTTGGTCTGAGCACTGGCCAAGTATAAATGGAGGGGCCAATTTTGAACTCTGAAACTGAGAAGTCTCTAGGTCACTCTAAAGTTGCCCTGAGGCAAGGCATGTTAAAGTGTTTTTTTTGCCATTCAAGAGCAAGATAAAATGTCCATAGTCAGAACCACTATTACTACTATATAAGTTATTCACTTCAACACCGTTTTCATATCATATCAAGTTAACGACCATTTTGTGTCTGGTATACATCCAGAACCCCTGTTGTAAAATCAAGGTTGTGTGAGTTATCCCAGTTTGCATTAGTAAATGCTATAGGACACTGTATTATTTTGACAAGTATCATGAAGCTACATAAACAGAAACCATAGTTTTAAGATTTTTTTTTCCTAAAGGATGCAAAGTAAAGATTAAACACTGAACTGTGATTTTCAGATATATTACATACACCCTCTCCCAACCCTTCATATCATACTCGTAAATCCATGGAGCCCTGAAATGTAGTAATCTTTCTAAGAAACCTAAGTATTATGTCTATTGGAACAACATTAATTCCAGAAGAAACCTCTGTCTTCTCTAGTACATATGATTTCCTGATACCCATTTCTTAAAAGTTTCAGGTTTTTCCAATGTTCCAGAAGCTTCATGTTATAAGCTTTTGAGGCTGATTTAAAATTTCACCATGAATTTTTGCAGTTTGATAGAGAACTCAACCCTAGACTTAAGGGTTTTGGCCCTATTCAGAAGTTGCCCATGTGCAAAAACATTTTTCTGAAACATATGGGAAAGAACTGGGTGCTCTTACACACATGCCTGTAAGATAATTGGAAATCACTGTGCTCCATTTTTCAAAAATAAGAACCATAAAACCCCCTCCTGGAACAACACAAAGCACGCACATTTTCTCTTTGAAAGGCATTAACTTAGTTTTTTTATGCATACCTATGATATGGTGGTTGGAAAGGCATTTGGAAGGGTTCCCTTAGCAATAGTCTCCTCACCATCCTCGTATCTGTGCTGGCTGTAGTGTAGACAGGCTGTTATTTACCCCTGTGCCGTTGTATAGCAACCCGTGGAAGTCAGAGGCATAACTGTGCACGGTGCTTAGTGTTGGCAGCCTTGGGGAGAGTCGTGTGTCTGCTGTGCACAGTCATGGGCAGTGACACTTGGCCAGGGGTCTGATGGAGAGAGGAGGCAGGAGGACCAGCCAGAACAGTCCTGTTCTAATGCATGGTGCAACCAGGGGAGAAGGAAAGGGAACAAAACTGCTCTCAGGAGCTCCATCTTTTCTAGGTGTGTGTCTGTCCCTAAATTATTTCATTCAGCCCTGAACTTTAATGGAAAATCTTGCATGATTACAACTTAATATACTGTAGTCTGTATTTATGACTGAGTTGGCTTGAGTTAACAGTACCTTTAGAGATACACTGCTTGCAAAACATGCACCCCTAGCCAAAATATGCCTTTTATCAAGATGCGTTAGGAATATCCAGTGCTTCCCTACAGGCATGCCGCTACCTGTAGGTGAATTTAATTACACTAGATCATTGTAGTGTGGTTTTTACAGGCTTTTTTTCCTTCATTCTTTTGAATCTATTCACTTAATTTTCCTACCATCAAGGGAAAAACACAACTACTAATACTTGCAAAAGCAGGGTCAGATGGTGAGACTGGATTGAAAGAAGATATTTAGATTCTTAGGATGGTGCTCAAAAGAACTGTGGGCTCAGCTATGCCACACAGCCAAGTACACTATAGAGATCCCTGAGCTAATGCCACGATCGGAAGCTCTGTTAGGGTTGTTCTGTTCTCCCTGGGCTAATTAACAGAGGTGCCTCTCAGCATAGCTAATTAGCTCTGTTCCTGCAGCATCCTCAGGGGCAGGGCTAATTAGCGTGGGTGCTTTGCTATACAGACACAGCTATATTGCCTCTGGGATCTAAGCTAGCGTCCGTGCACGGCATTGCAATGTACCGTGTAGACAGGCTAGTTTCCTCAAAGCTACCTCAGGATCTCTAACAGCCCTTTGCTGTGTAGACTTGCCCGGTGCATTAATGAGACCCCAAAAGCTTATGCAGGGAGAAGCATAGCAGCTTGGCATGTGGGCTAGAGGGTAACATCTTGGGAGACAGATGTTTCAGGATGAGTCTCAGAGTCATTTGCGTTTACCTCTACTTCTTACCTTTGGATTAAAAGCTTTGTTAAAAGTCTTCACCACCTATGGTAAAGGCAAAAAAAGAGGCCTACACTGAAGCACACGAAGGTTGAACCTGCTACCTTGCAGCTTGCTGGTTGTTGCTTTTAGGTTCTCAGCTAAACTAATAGCTACTAAAAGAGAGTTATGAACTAATGAACTGAAGCATTTTTAAAGCATATTTCCCTATTGCTGTGGTCAAACAATAATGATAACAAAGTATTCTTTATGGTTTTACAGACACTGCTCTCTCTGATCTTTAAATGCTTTTCAAGCATGAGTAAGCACAGCTTCACATGAGCCCCGTGATGAGGCAATACAATGATTCCCATAGTACAAGTAGTAAATCTGAGATGTGAAGATCAGCTGAAAGTAACTTGCATTTATTAGAAAGAACATGTCCTCCCTGGTTTAACTTCTTCTTGCACTGTGCTCCTCAGAATTTTCATGTACTGACATTTTTCTTATCAGCAAGATTTTAACTTGCTGATACCAGGTCATCGCAGGTTCAGTTTAGCTGAAAATGTTGCATTGCACCATACAAGAGCTGCAGAAAGGTGGTTTATTTTTCACAAAGAGGCTGTACACTGTAGAGGGCTGATAAACAAAAGATCCACTGTTTCTCTCTTCTGCTTACAGTATCAGTAGCAACAGGCTGCACCGATACCTTCCCTGATAGCTCAGCCTTTCACAGAAAAACAGTGCCATTTGTGGCTGCAAAGTCTAGCTTCTGCATGGAGTCCTCAGGGGCTCAGCACTTCTCAGGAGCTCAGTGGGAAACTCCTCCAGACAAGTAGAAAAGATCTGCCAGAGACAGCCTAATATGCCTCTTAATCTTACTTCACTTTATTCTTGTCATTCTGACAACCTCAAAGGTACATAACATACAGCTATCCAATTTTCTCTCCTTCCCACAAGGAAAGCCTGTGGCTACACCTGCATCATATCTGAACTAATCTTGGGAGTGGTCTGAAGCCTGCAGTGCTCATTGTGTCTTTGCTGTGCAGAGTTCATGTTGCCTATGAGCTCTGTGAGCTCCTCTGGCAAATGATGGTGCTGCCCATTTGTGAGAGGCCCATTTTTCACTCGGAGAGCACAGTGGGACACATGGAAGTTACCTAGTCAGGCAAAGGGAGATGGCTGCTGGAGTTGCATGCCATTACAGTCATGTATCAGCCAAGAATGCATAGCAGCAGGTAAAAAAAAAAATCTAGACAATCCCTAGCCATGTCCTTAAATTCATCCTCAAGGATGAACACTGCCTGAAAGAAAGAGCAGAGATGACTTCTGCTTCTCTTGTGTCCTGTACGGAGGAGTACTGCAAGTGATGCTGAGCCTTTGTGGCATTTCTCTAGACATGCAGGTAGAGAGGGGTATCTTGCAGCCAAATCACCCTGTGCCTGGTTGCACATTCACCCACCAAATGCTGCTGTGGTGCAAAAGGAGCCCATCTTCTTCACCTTCTTGCTTGGATCAGTTGTAGTTAGGTACAACATGTGAGTTTTCAAACAAGAGGTGAGCAGACCTCCTAGTTAGAGCTCTTTACAACACCCTCTTCATAGAAATTACTTCTGGCTTTAATGGATGGTCGTGTGCCATCAGAGAACACCATTATTTACATATATGGATTCTCCTTCTTGGAAATAACAGAAACATTCCTGCTTGAGCTGTGTGCAAAAGAAGTCTGGGATTAAAAAAAAGCCTCATGAGTAGAGAGGAACAAGAGACAATGAGATGTGTGTCTCAGCAAGACTGCCACAGAGAAGCCTCAACATGTGTGCCAGGTGAAAAAGAATAACAGGATGACTTCAGCATTGGCTTGTGATGGGCAAGGGAGGGCCCTTTTCATCACAGTCTGGCAGAGAAACATATAGCTTCAGCAGAGGGAGGAAGTACAGATCCTTACTTCAGAAATATAAATCCTTTTTTATTAAGTGGCTGAAACTGCATGAGTTCCTAAAGAAAGACTCCTTCCTGATCCTCATGTCTTTAACTCTTTCCCTGCCTGATGGAATGTTGCTACTGCTTTCGCTTTCCTGCTTTGCTCAATCTCCTCTGCATTTTGTGGAAAGAGTGAGTGAGTTGTATTACCTAACACAAAGAGGTCTCCAAAAGGTCAAAAATCATGCCAAGACCTACACCAGAAATAACTGCAAGCCAGGGTAGTTGCAGAATATCCAGTGGCCACGTGATCCTACAGGAGTCACAGAAAAGGGCTTTTAAAGGAAAAGGCACCCATGTTCTTACTGAAGGTGATTTTTTTTCCTTGTATTTTCCCCCTGAGGTTTAGGTTCCAGTACAGATCCCTCTTGCCTATTTTGAGCAATGCAGCTAGTCACCTAAGCCCTGTCTATAGTCAATGAGGCTAAATAAGCATGTCTAGAGGACAATTCATCCCATGTGTGTTATTTTGGAGAGATGGGGGTGGTGATGATGGAAATGAGTGCCCCTGGGAAGGGTCTGCCTGCTCCTGATGACCACACAGGGAGGCCAGGCAACTTTATGGGGCTGTTTTTTGTCTGTGGCAAAAATTTGAGTAATGCAGTGCTGCCTATGGTTTTGATTTGGCTGGAGCAGGGAAGTACTGGAAAATACAGGAAAGAGGCTGAAGTCCTGAGCATTAACCAGGCACCACAAAGGTGTAGGTTAGGGTCCACACCTCTGAATAAAGGATGGTGCTAAGAAAAACACTCTTAAATTTAATTTGCTTGTACTTGAACAGTTGCGAGCAGGATAGTACCAGTTTTGGTCTGTTACTGTTGAAGTTGTGATCAGGTTTAGATGGTATAACAATTTACAGAGAATACGACACCCTTGAAAATGATTTTGTAGCACAGATAAAACAGAATGAATCACCTAGTGCCATAATGCAAAATTTTCTACTCTTCTACTTATGTTTTGTTCTGATATCTGCAATTCACCACTTAAAAAAACAAAACAACTAGTTTTTTATTTGCTTTGTGCAACAAAAGTCAAGGCTAATTTTCATAGGAATATTTAATTTTAGTATCGAGGTAAGAGTGACCAACCCAGATTCTGACAGACAATTTTATCCGTGCAGTCTAACATACAAATCTTGTTGCAGCCACACTTGCCCTGAATAAAAAGCAGGTATGCTAGCAAAGACGAGAGATTTCCCAGTCTAAATGCATGCCAGATGATTCCAGTCTGGGCATATCTGTGCAATCTGAGTGAGATTGGCCTTGCTCTCTGCTGCTTTTGTTGGAGCCAGTGGCCAGACGAGGTGCACAGCACTCGGAAAGGCTGAGTCTGCTGGGCTCTGGGATGGTGCAAAACCCTGCTGAAAAGAGAAGGACTCATGAGAACAACTCGATTCTGAGCTTTTCCACCAGTGGCTAATTTTAGCTAAACTGTCCTTAGCACATGTGTGTGGGAGGGCAGACATTTCCTTTTGACATGACCTTACTTTGTGTAAAATCAATTCCAGAGCAGTGATTTCTCTCTCCCTTCCCTCTTTTCAAATTTCTGGAGCCTCACTGAGGGCAAAAAAGAAAACAACTTATAGAAATCTGGGGTTTGTGTGAAGGAGCAAATTTAAATAGGAAGCAAATTAGCAGAAAATTTCTTGCTGAAACTTGAAACTATACCAAAACATTTGGACTAATGTCCCAGAGCTGTTTTCCTGCTGTTCTCTTCATGACTTGATTTATGAGTTTATATGTGCCTAACAGGTATACCTCTGGGGTGGGACATATATTTTTGTTCAGCCTGCGAGTCATTCCTGCGCCTCCACTCTGCTTCTCCTGCTCCCTATGGCAGCAGAAAAATTAGGGCATGTTTGTAAAGGTGCTGTTTTCTTCCTTGGCTGAATGACTCATAAACCAAACACTGATAATATCAGCTGACAGTTATTTAAACCTGAGGTTTCAGGTTAAGGAGTAACAATGAATACAAATATAGCTGGTGAGAGGCTGTTTGTAATGCACGTGTGTTAGATCTTGTGAATTTTTAAGGATTTTAAAAGAATTGTTAAGGTTCTATTAAACAAAATTAGAAGATGACATAGGGAGTTCATTCTAGGGTGTCTGTCTGTTTTGATGATATAGAGGTGTATCTGCTTCTCAGGTGGCTCCCCAAAAACCTGCAGCTCATTCCTGAGCTCAACAGGATGAACATCTCTAGTTTTCCTTTTTCTAGCTGCAAACACCACTTGTTAGTAACAGAATTGCTGGTCACTTGTGACTGCCTCCTGAAAGTGGAAGGTATAGTATGGTAGTTCAAAAAGACAGTAGCTTTGCGTCAGTGCCAGTAATTAGTTAAGCTGTGCCTGGGAATGTCCCCATTTGGGGCATGGTCTTCTCTGCCCCAACCCAGCAGAGCATTCCATGGAGCTAGGTCATTGCAGAAGCCACTCCAACAGGCAGGTTGCACGCAGCCACCCACTTCCACCAGCTGAAAGAGGTAGCTAACACAGGCATGGGCCATTTGCAGGAGGGTTTTCAGAAGTGGCCACAGATTTCATGGTCTCATTCTTTCAATGCAGCAATATCAACTGTGATGCTGTCAGAAGTGTTTCAATTCAGAAAATCTTCTGATAATTCTGTGAGGAGAAAAATATCCACTTGCCCCTCTCACAGATTTTCTCACTCTAGATATACAGGTGGCTTGAAATCTTTTTTTGACACCTCATTGTAGTCTACATCTTCTCTCCTGTAGAGAGGAGAGTTGCCTTGTTGCTGCTGACCTACCTCTTTCTGGTCTTACTGCTAAAAAATGATACAAACATCTGGGTGAAAAAACTCTTGCTGAGCCTGAAACTGAAGCAGTGAAACACCAGGGAATATGCAAAACCAGTCAGCAGCAGGCAGGAATCATCTCAGTTTTTGTCCTTTCCTATGGTGTTGACAGGAAATAGAAGAGCCTCTGGGATACATCCTCACTTTTCCTCCTACCTCTAGGTCAGTGTGTGTTTCCAGCATTTCTTCACCCCTAAGCACTTCTTTGCCCCCAGAAGATTAAGAATGCATATTTTTTCTGGGGAAACTTAAGAGGTTATAGTATAGATTTAATTAGTATAAGGAGCAAGACTGCTTAGTTTAAATTTACTTTCTGGTTTGTGGTCTTTTTTCACCCTAGATAATCAATCCATAATACTTATGCTAAAAATGCTAATCTTGATAAGAAAAAAACCTGAGATTCTGCTTAGACCGTCTGGTAGGTGTGTTAATGATAAATGGATTACTGCACTCATGTCATCCTTTCATTGTGATTTTTGATTAATTTTTGTTGTTTTGGGTGAAAGGGGGATGGTATTTTTTGTTTGTTTGTTTTTTAAGTGCTACTCAGAAGTGTGGAATGGCACTGACAGGAGCAGTAGACCTTCTGAGTTTGTGATTTGTTGGCCTATATCACTTGACAGAATTCATTTCATTGTGTTAGCTACATTGCACTGAATTGTATGTTCATGCAGGAACAGAGAGACTGGTCATATCAACATGTATTTTGTTTAGGCTTAGTCATGACTGGGATTATTAAATTAAACTATGTAAAATCCTGGAAACGTTTTTGAACAAGCCATATAAACATATTGAAATGTCCTAGGACAATTTACAAATAGTATAATTAGTGTTTAGAGTAGCATACTTTTAATACATTTAATAGCCAATTCAGTGTTTGAAACCAAGCTAATTAAGTTCCAGACTGGACACAGGAATTAATTTCAATCTCCCAATCTCCCATTATGTGTTTACAGTTCATCAGAGGATTCATGAAAGAATCATAATTTCCAGGAATAGGAAATTCTTAGAAAAAGCTGCAGATGAATACTGTAACACAAAATTTAAATTTTATCAGGTCTTGTTTATGTAAGTCCAGTTCAGCTGACTCAGTTACAAACTGTTCATTCCTGTTGTGTGAGCACGACCCAACTGAGATATGAAACTGGAGTTATTTTTCTGAAACCCCATCCAATTGTACTTCACAGCTGTGTCTTTTTATCTTCTAGTGTGATTTTGGACAACAGTATAATAGAAATCATACAGACCTCCATCTCTGATTGCTAGTTGTAACCTACTCAAGTCTGTGCTGAATCCTGTATGCAGCTCAATTGCCCAATTTCCTCCATGTTACCTACTTTATAATATGCATTCACAGCATTTTCAGCTGTTCTTTCAGAAACTGCTAGTGCTAGTACCACCTTGCAGAAAAAAAGCTGCAACACTTGAAAGTAGACAAGGTCTTGATGAAAGCTCACTGCACCTTCTTTGAAAAATTAAATACTTTGGCTTTTTTTAAAACCTGGGAGGAAAACCCCTTCCCAAGGACTTAATAAAACTTTGTAATCTTCAGTCTGCATAAAGACAGAGAGAAGGGGGAAACACTTTAATGACCTGGAGGTCATCAAAGCTGCTTATCCAAAGAAATATCAGTTGGATGAGGTCTGTTACATGGAATAAGTGATAAGAATAAGGTGTTCAACATGAGTGCTTTGAACAAGTTAAGGTATGCCTTCTTCCCCCTGCAGCATTAAATAGTTATACTGTAGCTGTAACTTCCTCCTCCAAAGTGTTTTGTCCTAGTTTTGTGCTGTGTGAATTTCATAGGGCATTGTGGCTCAGTGAAGGGAATTTTTTGTGTAACTTATGTTTACTTCATAGGAGTCAAAGTTGTGTACAAAATTAGTTTCAGTCTGCCTTGTGAGGCAGTGGCAGCAGCTTAAAGTGTAAGTACTGTATTCACACTGGATTGTAGTGGTGTTCTGTAAATGTGTCCAGACAAAAGGATTTCTCCAAACTGGGAGGCACTTTTTCACCAGGATTTGTAAAAATGTAGTAATAGTTTTCTGTTCATGTACAACCTATCAGTCAAATACAGAAAGAGAGGAGAAGGAGACAAGATGCAGTGAGAGAGTTTGCTGGTTATGTGTGGTTTGACAGACACTGCATGTTCCTGTAAGCCTAATTTCAGAACCAAAGGAAACTACAGGCATATGGATAAACAAGTGATTATATGTAAACTTTCATTAATCTTGTTCATTAATGTCTATTTCTGTGTCTCTGTTGCAACTGCCTTTGCATGTTCTTCTAAAATATGTCTACTGTCTCCTTTTCAAGGGCTCCTTCTAATAGAAATACCCTTAAGAAGTGAGTCAGTAAAATATTTACCAAAATTTCCTTAAATACCCACCATCTCATGGTGGGTAAATACTGTTGCTCAGGGTATGTACAATGTGACTGATGATAACTTGCCTTATTTCATTATTTCAAGCCTTTTTCTTTGCATTTTATTGCAGTTCCTTCGGAATCAGATTATGAAACCTTCCTAGCAACCTCCTCATGTGAGTTTCCTGTGCAATCAGTAGTTAATGGTGACGGTACCTGAAGCAAATCTTTCACATTCTTTAGTGTTTTCTAATCATATTTAGCACTAAAGTTTTCATATGGTATTTCCTGCAAGTAAGATGCTGACATTTCTTGCATTTACTACTACATGTTGTGAGTCACACAGAGCTTGGATCTGTTCACCAGCAAATAATATTGTAACAAGGACTGTTCTTTTTCATCATTCCAGTTATGGGATGGAAAGAGTCTTTCTGTGTGGCTTTAAGCCTCATAAGTCAGTTTTGGGGTTTTTTTTTGGTTGAAGGCCACTCCTGAAAAGCATTCTGTTTGTTCTCCTGCCTTGGCTAGCAGGGGTGCTAAAACAGGGGTGCAGCTGTTCATATATACAAATGGGTAAAAGTGTTTCATTTTGAACAGAGATAAATCCCTTCAAAGACTGCTACTTCTCTGCTGAGCCAATGTGTTATGTGAGCAGTAGGCTTTCCCCAGAAATGGTTAGGACTTCCACGTTATTTCTAAGGTTATTTTGGTACTGTGGGACCAGATTTGGAGCACGATCTGGACAGGTTCTGGCTGTTCCCAGTGGGATCAGCTCCTTTTTCTGCTCCAGTAGGTGGGGCAGGTGAAGAGAAGAGGGAAAGAACGTGTGATCAAGAAGACGACAGGAGGAGTTGAGTAACATGTGACAGAACCAAACTTGGCACAGTAAGAGAAATGTGACTAGAAGAATCTCCTAAACAGTGTTGCTTATGTGGGTGGGAGCTCAGGTGCAGGTGCAGTGTCCGTTCTCTACAAGGGGCTGATATACAATTGACCATAATAGTTAAAACAGAAAGGGAAGTGTAGCATGTTCAAGTAAGTGCTAAAAGGACTCTGCAAGTGAGGAGTCAGATGGGCAAAGATGACCAGGATGCAAAATGGGCTGTTTATTGATTGAAATATATGTATTGGGACACTAGTAAAGCAGAATGCTACATAGAAAATAAATGCCACAAAAAACAGAAAAAGTGCAATTTTAATAACAGAATACAACTGCATTATGTTTAGCAGATGTCTGCTAGAGTATTTATCCTGCCACCTGCAAGATTTGCCACCAAAATAAAATCTGAGAAGAGATGAAAGGATAGCCAGTAAGTGCTCTTTTTAGGAAAGTAAGACGAATATTGATTTATCTCTACTTAATGTAGTGTCCAAAATGTATTTGATGTTTTGCAAGAAGATCTGAGACAAAATAAAAAATTCAGCTGCTGAGCCTAAGAGATTAAAATCCTGTTGCTTCTGACCTTTTCTTGCTCCTCAGTGTGCATTTTATACCACTGAACACCAGGCTTTGACCAAATCCTGTTCACATCAATGGCATGACTTCTTTTGCCTTGAGTTAGGTTTTTGTGGGAATGCACTTTGTCATATTCTCTTGTAACATTTAATGTTAGCTTTTAAGCTCAGCTTCAGTAACGTATCTTGACAAATGACAGGAATGAAGTCCTTACCCACCAATTTTTAAATATTCAGGTATCAACACTGAATTTTGACCATTATTCCTCTCCTCTTGTATGACCTAAAGGAATGCCAAGTGACTTTATACTATGCTTGTTCCTAATGGTTCTTCTAGGCTGTGAAATGATTTATTAAGATACGATCTATATCAGAGAGATTACAGATCAGAGGTAGTCTGATTAAAATATTTGGCAGTCCATGTTTGTTTTAAGATATGTTAAGAGACTAAAAGAATGATCTAGAAAAAAAGAAGTTACTGTAATGAGTAAAATATTTTTCTTCTTAAGTGTTTCTAAGAACTTTTTCTAAATTATCCATTTCATCTCTTCAAAGAATTAAGGAATTACATAAACTCCTGGATATTTCCCTTGCAGAAAATCCTACAGTACTGCCAAATGAATTCCAAATGAATCCTTCTTGTTTTTCTGTCTCATTGTGTATCAAGGTGATAACTAGCATGCTCTCCAGATCATTGCTTCAGCCACATATTTTGCTCTTTGGCTAGCTTACCTCTAAGAGACATGCTGGCATGAAATTAAAAATGTAGCAAAAATATATAATCTAGATGTAAATTACTTGTCTTTGAAAAATTACTAATTTTGCCCCTTACTTAGTATGTATCATTTTTTCAGGTCTCACAAACTCACCTACATTTAGGTGTCATGAAGTCCATGTAAATTTATAGAGGGCTCTGAGTTATCTCAAGGTATTTACACAAGTGTAGCTAAACTTGTGTTGCCTAGATTCAATGCAACAAACTTTGGAGCCTGTTGTCACACTTTAAAAGACTTCTGCAGTTCATCAGGAAGTCAAGGCCTTGGCCATGTGTCCTCAGGTGACTGGTTAGCTAATATTTGTATACCTCTACAGAAAAATAATACGTTTGTATAGAGAAGTGTGTAAATATTAGGTATTATGGTTATTAATTATCTTTTTGCAATTGACATAATCTGTTAAACTGTTAAACTTGCTGTTGAATGAATTTGTTAGGCACTAAATCTGTACTTGCATGGTTCCCTCTTCTGCAGTGTCTGAGAACTTCACATTTCTTTAAAAGATCCTGTGAAACAGGAACTCGATACTGTCCTCATTTAATGGGCGGACTTTGGCCCATCCGTCTTCTTTCTTAATGTTCTGCATAGGGTGAACCCAGAATTAATCTGGGCATCCACCATGCCTGGAGAAGAGTCTGCCATGTCATGCAAGACTTAGAAAATTGGATTTTGTTCAGGTTGCAGCGAGGTTGGGACGGTGCAGGGCTTTGCAGTCGGCCTGCCCTCATGGGCTGAGAGGGTCAGGGGTATTTGCTGGCCAGCATGTCTCCTCCCCAGCTGCTGGTGGCTTTCCAGGGAGTGGCACTGCTGCCATTGCCCCTCACACCCTCACCTTGCCCTGGACTTGCTTCCTCTGGAAGGCAGCACTGGGCTGTCTGCAGCCATTGGGCTGCCTTCTGAAATGAGTCATTTTGCCTTCATCTCAACAGACCTCGATTTAATTTGGGTGGCAATTGCTTACAGATTATACCCTCTATTTAATCCTTCTGTGACAGCTGTTTTGTCCAGTTTTGATCATGATGTAAATGTTTTCAACCAAAGAACCTTGGATACCTACTAATATGGTACACTTTCTCACGTGTTTGCCAGTTTGCTCTTTATTTGCCCAAGAAACTAGCTGAATTCATAATGTATATTTTTTTCACTCTACTTCTGTTTCAGGGTAATGTTTAATCCACTACTTGAAACAGTTTTTTCATTCTCTTCTCTATAATAAATAACTAAACCGAAAGAAACGGACCCAAGATCCTTTAGCTTAAATTCACTGAACTTTTGTTTTGAGGGTGAACAGTGAATCTTAGAAAGCTTGTTTTTCATTTGTCCTGAAACCTTGCCCCTCCTGCCTCCCTCTTTTCATGCCAATAAAAGGTAACCAGAGACAGCTGGGGGCTCTCTTTCTACCTCCCTTGAATGGGAGTGTCTTCTGAATGCCCCTTTCATCTACCTGCAGAGACCCTGCTCTGCTAACCACTATGGCCGAGGTTCTCAAAGCTTGAATAGGTTTTCATTGCCTGCATTTCTGGTCTGAAGCAGACTGAGAGAAATGAGTGTTAAGTAAACGCCGTGGCAGACCTGCCAGTGTCAGCATTCCAGCCTGCAGTGTTGCTCCGGACCCTGACTCTGCCAGCACAGACTTCTACCCATGCAGCTGTCAGGGGGTTGTTTTACTTGTTGTTAGCAGTTGAAAAGAAGAGGGATGTGAGGCAAAGCAAAGAGTGGCAAGTCTAGTTTTTATGAGGCTGTTTATTTTTTCTATAACAAGTGTGTGGTGCCTTATAGATGTTGAATGGGAATTTAATACAGTGATAAAGTCAAACTGTAAACTTATCAAGTCTGTTTTCAGCTGCCTTTGTTCTGCACCTCTAAGCGTCTGCAGAAAACATGTTCAACAGCACTCAGACACTTTTGTGAATTTATATATGATCTTATTCAGCACCTTCTGCAGAGAACCGATCACCTTGCTGCAGCTGATTGAAGTTTATAGAAAATGTAGGTGTTTGTCTGACTTTCCATACCAGGCCTTTTGTGTGTGAAGTCGGTGCTTGCAAGCTTTTAAGTGAAAGCAGAGGTTAATTTCCAGTTTTCTATCATGAGCATTTTACAAATCCTATGTTGCAATTTAAAGATCAAGATTTAGTAAACACTGACATCTGATAACACAAGGGTGTGGATCTGGTGATTTTATTAGTCAGAGCAAATTCCAAACACCCCAGAGCCCAGCTAACAGTGGAAGTTACACATGGAAGGATTGTGCATTCATAACTTACTAATAACAACGTCAGAGTATTGTCTGTTGCAGCAGGCAAGAGAACCTGAACTGCATGAATTAGGGCTTTGTTTGCACAAACACCTAGGCATTGTGTAGACAGGAAAGTTTCCCCTTTCTACCAAAATAACCCTATTCCTTTACCACATGTAGGCACTCTTATACCAGTTTGAGATCTTCCCAAGTAAAGACAGTTTTAATCAGGAGTGAGAATGTGCGCTCAAGGAGTTATCTTGCAGTAAATATAGTGTGGGTCATGCAGATTCTTCCACCTTGCTTTCTTCCAGTTGCTGCTCTGTGACCTACAGAGGTTACTCTTGTCCCAGCTGCTTGTTCAAGATCTTTCCCTGGGCAATGACATTCCCATAGTTCTGTCATGTAGCTGACTTGAATGGTATTGCCCTTCCTGTTTCCCTTCCGCTGAGCTGGCGGCTATAGCTGCAATGAGGGCATCTTGAGACATGTCAGGATTATCTAGTTAAAGTGCATGGATATACTAATGATGTCCAGAATAGTGCAGTGGTGATGTTAGTTTTGACTTCTCAGCCTAATATGTGTTATATTAGGAAGAAATGACAAGTAAAAGGGCTTGTGGCTGGATCATCAGTATGGACGTAACCATAGAAGTGGAAGTTGGGAAGAAGTATTAATGCTGTGGTTACATTGCTCTGCATCAGTCTCGTGTCACCTGTGACCTGTGGCAGACACAATGGCAGGCACTGCAGAGAGGAACTGCAGTGGAGGTGGCGGGGAGGGCTGGTTGAGCAAGTGTGCAGCAAACAGCCTCACCAAACTCCATCGTGCCCTGCAGCACCATGACTTCTGTGACTCAGACTCCAGCTGCATGTTGGTGGGATTCTGCATGCTCAGAAACATAAGCTAGAGTAGCTTACCTGAATAATTTTCAACGAGTACTCACAGCATCTGAAGTCCTGCTTACAAAACTGTGTGTGTAGAGCTGCTGATCTTCAACTGTTTGGTTCCAGAGGAAACTTCATATGCAGACTTCAGAGTGACCACTGATGAAGAATGCATCAGCTTCTTGGAAATGGGATGTAAAACATCTTTAGAAGGGCAGCTTCTCTGAATGCTCAGAATCAAGCCCAATATACCTTGGATGTAAGGTAATGGCTCTCATAAGTTACTGAAAATGATGACTCTTTCCCCCTCTCCCGTTCCCCGCCCCGCCCAAACATATTTTACCACATGATTAGGATTTCTTTTTTCACTCCTGATCCTGCCCTTTTATTTGAATAGTCATTATTTTCAGTTTTGTATGTAGCTGTTTGTCACTTTATTGAAGTGAACTGCCATCCGGCACGCTGATCAAAGTAAAAAGCATGAAGTCCCACGTGTTGCACTTTTGGGAGAACAACAATAAAGCTAACCTCTCACCCTTGACTTTCTTTTAACCCTAATTTTGAAAGACAGTAGCAAACAATTCAGCTAACTTCTTAAGTAAAAGAATATTCAAACTACCTCGATTGTAATGCAGTGTCCTTTTCAAGTGAATGGAAGGTCTCAGAGTAATGCATACAAATACAGAGGCTGGGTAAGTTCATTACTTTGGAGTTTCTGGTGTGGTAATAGCAGTGAAATGGTTAAAAGACTGACTTTAAAGTGGTTACAATTAGGCTTCAAAGTTAACACCCCACCCCACTGAGATGAATGGAAGCAGTTGACATTTCTTAGTGCTATTGTTTCAGTCTGGCTTGCTATAGCTTCTAAAATAAGACAACAGTACATCTGTTTACATTCTGCTTCCGCAAACCCAGATGGGCTAGAAACTTCATTGTTTTTTAAGTGGAAGCTTACATTCTGGAGAATACAGCAATATCCACGGGGTATCTGTAGGAAGAAGAGCTGAAAGCCGCCTTAATCACAGACATGTCCCCCTTCTCTGTAAACTTCTATTGTCCCAGGACAAATCTGTAAACCACTGGGGAAAAATAATACATATTTGAAGTACTCTTTACTTACTACATAATATGCACACGATAACTTCTCAACAAGTTTCTAGCATGCAAATTTTCATAAATGGATGTGGCATTTTGAACTTTTTTAGTAAGTGGTGTGTAGAGGGTAAAGGCCTTGCTTTTTGAATGTGGTAGCTTCTCTTAACGCTCCTAACAGGGAAACCTCCTGTCTCTAGAGAAGCCAGTGTTTCACCCAGGAGGGTTTGAGACCAGGTGTTACTCTCTGTGTTCACATGGCTAGAATCCTTTAATTTACCTTCCAGAGTGACAGAAGAAGAAGTAAGATTCTTGAGAGGTATATCTTGCGCTTTTCTGATACTTTCATAGGGCAGCTACATCAGATGCAGGAAGATTTTAGGAGCTGGACTGGATTAATAAAGGTGCAAGTAGGGCCAGAGTTTGTAGCAGATGGTCTCTATTACCCCACGCCTCAGTGCGTGTAGGCAGTACACAGTGTCCTCTCGGACTTTTGTTGAGAGGTCTGCACAGTGGCAAACTGCCCTTAGTAGCAGCCAGAACCCTGTGAGAGCTGCTCTGCTAAAAGTGCCCCATTAGATATGCTTAGACTGTAGATTGAAACCAGCTGTGAATCTGTCGGAAAGATTTTCCTCATTGTGCCTTCATCAGAGTGGAAAGTTTGTGGCTCGTTCTGCATATATATGTATTTTGGGCTTCGTTGCTCTGACTTTGCAAGTCCTAGAGCCTGCCAGTGATAAGAGCTCTCATGCATACAGGCTCCTTTTATACCCTGGCATCCAGAGACCCTGCTTTCCTTTTGCCCATGGACAGCACAGCTTGTGCTTTGGAAGTGACATCGTGGCCTCTCCCAAATGGTGTCTTCCAGATTTCAACCCCAGGTGTGTTGTATAGTAAAGGCAAGCATGCAATCTGTGTTTTGGGCTCCTGAAACTTGTTTCTTGCCCAGATTCAAGTAGCATTTTTGTCTGAGTATAAAAGACAGTGGCCCTGAGCCTAGACAGGCTTCTAGGTTGTCTGAGAAACTGTGGGCATTTTGAGAGCGTGAGTTGTTTCCTCTCTTGTTCTCCGCAATTTCTGAGTTATGTGGAGGAGCACAGCAGTCTGGTCTGTATGAAGAAAACACCTGAGAGGTATTCCCAACAGGAATATTTATTTTGAAGGCTTATCTCATGAGATTGTTTTATCCTTCTATTAAAAAAGAAATGCTTTAAAAATAAAATTAAGTAATGCTGGAGAAAAGCAATTCCAGTGTGATAAAACTCCTACAGTGTGGAGCAAGAACTACTCAATTCAACTGCAAGAGAAAGGGTATGTAATTTAATCAAACAGGAGGATTAGAGAATAGCATCAAATATGCATTTGTTGCATTTGTTTCCATTTTCAATTTTCCTAGTCCATTTCTGACTGGTATAGTATCATGTAGATTTGAGTTACATCTTACGCATCTTATGGAAGAAAATACATGTCCTATTAGACCTTTTAAATATAGCCAAAATGACTTCTCCAAGGCTACAGAAGGTCAGTGGTAAAGCTTGGTAATGAAGTTAGAGGATGTTTTGGCCAGTTCTGTTTATTTAAACTAACAAACTGACCTGCCTCACAACAGCATTGTGATACCTAGATATTCAGAAACCTAAGCTGTGTATGTTAACCTAACACAAACAGCTTCCTGAACAGACCTGAAGAGAATATTGCAATAACTTTATTACCATTTGTGCCCTAACCTGCTTTTTGCCTCATAGTTGACGGTGATTTTGATGACAGAATTATCTTTTAGGGAATATGAAATACCAGGGATTGAAAGGGACAAATCTGTACAGGGCAGAAGTCTGCCATCATGATGAAATTATAAAGCAACTTCTGAAAAATTAACATGTTAAAGAGAAGAAATTAGGTGTTTTTTTTTAACATTGTGCTCTTTTATTTTTCTTTTAGAAAAGAAAATGAAGCATTCCATTTTAAGACTATTTAGTATTGAGTAAATTGTGTATTTTCACTGTGTGGTGCATTTTTTAGTTAATTTATATTTAGCATGCCTACAGCTCCCAGTCTCTTTTCTGGTCTGAGCTTGCTTGCCAACTGGTATTTGCCACTAAGCAGCAAAATCATATTTCTCTTTGAGCAGCTTGGGATATTATGGCATCATTATCTGATAGAGGAGGATGAAGGATGCAGACGGACACTCCTGTAGGTCTCATGAGAAATGCAATAGGAAAAGAGCCCAGCAAATTGAAACAACATTTTTCAATTCAACTAAAAATTGAAATGTCTTCCCAAAATAGCCTGGAGTTTTATTTCTTATTGGAAATTCTTTTAAAACCCCCCAACAAAACAGAACAGTTGATATTTACTTAACTATTCTAGGTTAGGGGGAAAAACGGTTGAATACCAAAGTATTTTAAAGGATTAAATTCCTATATTTTTTTCAGCTCTAATTATAATAATGTTGTACAAGGTTTAATTTTTTCTTTCTTTCATCCTTTTCCCACCCTAGACAATGAAAATTGTTTAATCTAGCAGCTTTTCCATTGTGGTCTGTGCACCAGAGCTGGCTTGTAAAACTTTTTTTTTCAGTGGTTTTATTGTTCAAGAACTGATGCTTCCTGTTACTTCTGGCCATGCGTTTTGGTTTTGTGAATGAGTATGCTTAGAAAAGAGAATGTTACTAATCAAGTCTATACCTTTTGTACAGCTTTATGTTCTCATTAAATAAAAAAAAATCACACCAGAACTGCAGAGGTAACAACCCCTCTGAAAGACTGAGTCAACAGCAAAAAGAAATGGCAGCAGAGAATAAGAGACATCTGGGACTCCTCTGCTTCAGGCATTCAGTAAGGAAGGGGAAACAGCACAGGTAAAACAACAGAGCATTGCTCTGACTGCATGAATTTTAAGCTTGATGATATAAGAACTGTGTTTTGGGTTGCTTTTCAAGGAACATAAAGTCAACGGGATTCTGGTTCATGGCAGGGACTAATAAACCAAGTAGGGATCAATTACAATTTAAATAGGTAAGTGAGAGCTACATGATCTTAGCTACTGCATCATACTGAGTTTTTTGTTTTCATATTGCCTGTTGCAGTTTTATTGTTCTAATGCTTCATGTTTGTGTAGTTTGAAGGTTGTTGTGTATGTGACTGGATTCACTCCCATATGGGAGATAGGCCAAGATATTCAAAGTGATTATTTTGAACACCTCCATTTTTTAAGGGTTCAAACCTGAGGAGTTTTGCCTTGAATGGAGCACAGAACATGTCCTCTAAAACTCAGTTGTATGTGTGGTATGTCAACAGGACACAGTAAACCAAAAAATAAATAAATGAATGCAATCAAAATCTTTGTTCACTCTTTATCATCTCAGTGTCTGATCTTTGGTTTGCTGAATCAAGGTATGCAGATTTGAGTACTGTTGTGCAGGAACCTGGATTGTGTACCTGGCTGTGGTCCAGGCTAAAGGAAGCAAAGTTGAACAGTGATATCACCCTGTCTCTCTATTTCTCTTCCTTAAACCTCCTAATTACCCTGGAGCTTTACCTAAGATTTAGATGTGGTCTTCTGGTAAGATGGTGGTGAGATCAGTGCCTACTGTACCATATGTGGAATAGGTGTAATAGTTACAGAATATATACCATAAAGTGTGCACAACCTATGTATTCCATTTCTGTCTGTTGTGTGAGTGAATCTACCTAATGCAAGAGTTGCAAGAGTAGCAAGAGGACGTGCTTTCTAAAAGGACAGCATGAACATGGGTTCTGTCAGGATAGTTGGCTTAGAGTTAAACTTTCCCCTCAAATTCTTTCTTGCTAATATAGAGAAGTAACAGTTTATGTTGCTGAAGAAAATTAATGTAAAAGAAATACTTGAGTTGAATTTAAAAAACTCCTGGAAGCATTTCTATAGGTTCTGGCTTTTTGATTGCCTATTTTTAAAATGTCAGCTGATACAGCTCCTTTAAAAATGCATTTTGGATTCAGGGGGAAAAAAAGAAGTGTAAGCTGTGAAGTCTTAATGGTTAGAAGGGTGACAATAGCTTAAAAACAGACTGCAAAGCCTGGTCTGACAGCTGGAGGAAGGGATATTTTATTCATAGTTGTAAGGTATGGGTGGATAGGGCCTGAAAAAGGAAGCAGAGCATGTAAAAAGAAGCCTTGTAAAATGAAACCATTGCCAAAACCCCTTACTGGACAATTTATGAAAGAGCCTGCATTGTATAAACATCAAGATAATACAGGGTGAACACTATGAACCATCTCCGACCGATATGCCTCACTTAAAGCAAAGGTGCACCAGTGCTGCAGCCCAACTCTGCTGTGACAGACAGCTTGGTGCGCTGGACATGAACACACGTGGCTCACTGGTCAACAGCCTCCGATTTCAAGACTCACAGTTTCTGTCTGGAAAACCAGAGATGATGGTTATGGTGAGTGGAGAGGGCACTTGCTGAATGATCATCACACTTCAGTATTTTTTAATCTGACAAGTCCCCCAGATATCCTTGCAACTGATAGCCCAGCTGCTCTGCTATTATGACCTGGGATATATAATTCCAACACTCATTTCCTGGGGGAAGTTGCAGGGAAGATCCCTTCTACAGAGATTTCATATCACTGCAATCTCCGCAAAGCAAATCCCCAATTAAAGCACAACTGCATGTTTTCTGTGGCCAGGAGCTGACTGCATGGGAGATTGTGGGACTGCAAAGTCTTCCTTATTGCTGCAGGACCAGTCTGCTCCCAGACTGCCCAACAGTGCAGTGTCCCATTTTAGAATATGACTGGTTGTTTATGACAGATCCAGACCACTGCAATTTTCCAGTTATTTAATAAAATAAGTCCTTAACTGTCAATAATCCCCAGAAGTTGGAAGGCCTTGGGAACAGAAGGGCTGCTGTACTAGGGAAGTTTTGATTTAATTTGAAAGCATGTACCCATAAAATCACTTTAATGCAGATGCCCTGTCTCATGCCGTGCTGACTGTGTGAGCTCTGACATTTTACTTCACTCTTTAATCACAAGAGCTCAGGAGGATGGGGGAAGAGTAATTAAAAGCAAAAATCTGAGCCTGAATTTTAGCATCGTACAAATTTAACCCAAGTTGCCTGTGCAAATTATAACCCCTCCTTTTGGGTTTGTCCTTTCCACGTGGGTCAATGGCAACTCAGTGCCTGATACATCAAATCCAGAAACTTGCTGAGACTGTCAGTATCCCTGGCAGCATTGCATGGTGCAGATGACACTTATTTTGACCGTAGTACCTGTCAAATGAATTCTTAGGATCAGTCTTTTCTGTGAGTGTGGTATCAGAGCTGCTTCCCTTCTGTACACCTCCCCTCAGCTGCAAGTATATTGCACCGATAGTGTAATTTGTCTTCAGCTTAGTTTTAATCATGTTATTAGGTTTGTTTTTGTGTTGTTTTGCTTTTTCTAAAAGATTGTTTTCCTTTTCCACCAGTGATCTTAGCCACCTTCACTGGGGTTGGTGGGAATCTCTGCTCCTGCTACTCTGCAGGAAATGTCCTTTCTAGAGTGTTTCTTTTCTTCCTGTATACTGCACAAAACAGGTTTCACATTTAATAGCTATTGTTTGTTTGCAAGGGGAATTGGCAAGGTAGGTATTTTCTTGCAACTTTTCTTGCACAACCTTTTTTCTTCACCTTCTTGCCTGCTTTGGCTGGCATCAGTAACAGGAGCAGCAGAGCTACCAGAGGAGTTGCCACGTTGTTCAACTTTACTTTAGGTGGTATAAGCAATTTGATACTTAGAAGACCAGCTCTGCATTCATGCGGTATTTCTGTGAAGTATACAAGTGAAGTAAAAATGCAAAGGTTGTTTGTGGCATTGATAAGGAGAGTTGGTGTTGCTTAAATGGGAGAGGAATTGCATTTCCATGAGATGGTTGGGATTTTGTCTGATGGATTCTTTCCTTTCCCATGCAAGATAAATGCTTTCTATATACTGTGTAAGAACTTGTCCAGCTTGGTTGTAAAAAGAGGTTAATTGCATCTGCATTCATAGGTAACTTTCAGGTTGAGAATCCATTATGGTAGACTTTATGGAATGTGATCAGAGGGAAAGGCAAAGATTCTCTTTGTTGCGACCACTGGTAAGATATATACCCACGGTTTTCTTATCAAAGCCATGCTAGCATGTGACAAGAGGGAGAACACCCTTCCTAATTGTGTACGAGGGAGTATATACTTATTATTTCTGTTGGCACAGCCGGAAGTCTGTTTGGATTGGCTCTCTCTGCTCAGGTATGCTTTTAGTGAAAAAGGGCTCGCTTTCTTTCCTACATCCTACCCATGAGTGCTAAATCATGAGTTGATTCTATGTTTCAGATGCTCCATACTGAAATATGTCCATCAGAATTTCCAGTTTGGTCCCAGGGAAGCCTTCCTTGCAGTTTTCTACATGATGAAAAGTTGATGTTAGAAATGCTGCTAGCCACACATCTGATCCACAGAAAATATCAGGTACATTAAAGGAGACAATTCAACCTTTGTTCTTTTTGCTCAGTTTAGGTTTAAAGTGTGTTGAGCATCCTAACTGTACAATAACTTGTTATTGCTTCTGTGCATTATTATTGTCATAACCCAGGAGGAACACATCCTTCCAGGACCTGCTAATTTAGTAGATGACACATGAGGCTGAGTCTGTAGTCCATCTGTAGGGAAACTTCTTGCTGCTGTAGGAAAGGCATGGTGATGCTGTGCTTTGTGAAACAGCAGGACTATTACTTCCAGTGACAGGCATGTTTCCAGTATGTGAGAGACCACACCCTGATGGAGGTAGGCAATTCTTAAAATAATCTCCTTGTATTTGCTGGCTACTTTTAGACATCAGTTTAGACCTCAGTTACCTTTGTGGGTCTCATTTAGGGTTATAGTTACTAAAAAATGCAACTTATTTGGGTACCCCACCTATATAGCTTAATTGAGAACCTACAATACTTGCTGTTCTCCCTCTTGTTCAAAGCTAGACTATGACTAATGAAAACTTGCAAGTGGTTTGTTTAATATGCTATTATTTTTTTTAAGATTTTTTTTCTCCTTTCTCTCTCAGTATTGCAACCTGTGCAGCTTCCTTGTAGTTTGTTTCTTTAAACATTATGCAGAATAAAAAATAATTTTGCTCCTTACTTAGACTTTAGGCCCTTTGAAATGAAATCAAGTGAGTTTGCCTGTACTTAGCTGGTTAGAATCTTTAGAGAGTCTACTGTTTTGTTGTATAGGGAGTGCCATAGCTGAATAAAATAGATTTAATTTTTTGTCTAATCCTGTAGATCAGCAGGTTAATTTGTGATTTTTGGATCTACAGCAGTATCACAAGTTGTAAGTAATATATATGCATGCTTCCATAAGAAAAAAATATAATGACACTGGATTTAGCCAGATTTTGTAAATCCTGGTGATTAATTTAGAATATATCTGAAGTGAGAGTCTATGATTTCCGCTGTGCTATTGACCTTCCTCAATTCTACAGAAACAGAGAAAATAGAAAAATACAAAGTACCAACAATTCCAGCACTGTCTTCAAAACCAGGACTAAATATGATGACATAAATGCAAATATATAATATATATGTATATATGCAATTCTGTACATGTTCTTCATCAGCTCTGACCTCAATTTTTTAAGTTACTAATATGCATGACCTATACTATATACCTATAAATGTGATAAACATATGATAAAAATTAGACACAGGGCAAAATGCCTTGCAGAATTTGTGGTCTGAATGACAAGATTTATCCCATATGAATGCCTACAGTGTGGTAACTTAAGTTCATTCCCCATCAGATAAATTAAGTTCATTCATATCCTAATAAGTGGTAGCTGCTCTAGGAAGCCCTCTAAGCTTTCCATAACCAGACGTGGCACTAGTAATCTTTCCAAAATGTGATGTCAATGGATCTGCAGCTGGTTAAAGGGCTATGCAGGGCAAAAAGTGGTATTAATGGCTAATAAAGGCTAATTCTTTTGCAAGCAAAATTAGCTCGCTTCACTAGCTTGTTATGACTTGAAGTGTCTGGCCGTTGAACTATGCATCTGGCTCATTTGTTGCTCTCAAAGAGATTGTACCCTGACTGACAGCTGTACTGGACTGGAAGAAAGTAGCCTAAATGAGTGAGAACAAGAGGACTTCAGTTTGTGTGACTTTAGGACAGTAGCAATCCATGCAAACAACCTTAATCAGAAAAAGAGATGAACCCAACAAAGAATGTGTGTGGCCCAGGGCACTAATTTTCCTTAAATAACTGCTTCCTAGTGCAGAACTTTGTTGCTCATGGATGCTGCCTTCCACTCACATTATATATGAATACCAAAAAGACACAAATATCCAAACTGGTTGCAGCAACTGCAAATAATCACTAGAAACTCATCTTCCAGCACATCCCAGATGCTGTGATGCTCTGAATTGATTTAAACAGCACCAGAATAGACTAAGCTCTGTGGATGTATATTTATTTTCACTCACTGATGTTTTGGGGCAAATGCCACATCAGAGTGTTTTTATTATCAAGTTCCTGTTCCTGCACAATGCAGCTGTACCTATTCTAAACTCCTTCATCAAAGGCAACCATTTCCTTTTTTTCTTAATCTCAGATCAGTTTACCAAGAGCAGTTGTGCCTGACTTCCTTAAGCTTGCCCTGCATAAAAGCCTTCTTAAAATCTTCCTTATATCCTTTCCTTACTTAGCTCATACTTAGAAATGTGTGTGCATACATATAAACTTGGACATATGCACGTGCCCATGCATGTTTTAATCAGTTTCTACTTCAGTCCTGAAGCCTTGTGCATGGTCAGACTGGGAAAGGACTCATGAAAAATGTTACTGCAAAGAGCAGTGAAACTTTCACTTCCTTGTGGACTTCCAAATGATTCTAATGCCTTCTTTATTTATAAGATGTTTCAGATTTCTGTATTCTGATAATACTACAGGGACAAATGTGCACTAAGGTCAAAGCTGATTATTTTTTTCACTGGGATATTGTTTTTGCAGGTGATTTGAGACTCAGAGTTAATGCAGGTCATCCAGAGTGAGAGGTTGGTGATGTTGCCTTTTGTACCATTAAACCCTTGAATGTTGTTCCTGGATTGAGAGTTCATAGAAACCACATGGAAATACTGGTTTATGTTGTTAAGTAAATTCTGGGTCCTGAACCTTTTTTTCATTATGAAACAGTATTTGAGTTAAAAGAAGACTTTGGACTAATGAATGAGTGAGTTTAGCTTCTGTAGTATGCCTGCGACTTTGCTTTCTTTGCACCAGAGAACCTCTGTGAATTTCTGCCTCCAGTATTTTAGTAGAGCATGGAACTGGACAGGGAAGTCTCTCAAGAGAAGACCCATAGGTTGAACTCATCACTGCAAAAATGACAAGGAGAACTGACATAGAAATATGGTGCTTGAAACTGTACTTTTGCATCTGTATTGCTTTGTTCCTTGTGGAAGTTTTTTTTTGGATTAGTCATAGTTAGGTACAGCCTGGATGCCCAGCCCTGTGAGAGGCTGAGAGATGGTAAAAGAGAAATATAAATGATCTTTGCTTACTGAGGATCTCAGGAAATCATGCAAAATGAAACTCCCAGTATCCTCTTTTCACACCAAAAGGGATTTTTCTTGTGCATTGGGGGAAAAAAAAAAAAAAGAAGCTCTTTGATTCCAACATAAAGATATATTCAGGAATTGTTAGAGGGGAGTGTAATTATGGTGTAGTAGATGGTACCTTTTCACATTGAAAAGATAATGAGAAGATATAGAAGAGAAATCTTGTAACAAACAGGATGGTGGACAGGGGAACTGGAGCTCATATTGGACCCAGAACAAAACTACCCATTCAAGAATGCATTTGCAAAGATCAGTTGCTTGCCAGGGTATGTGAGAGTTTGGTGCTAAGTTCCCCTCTGCTTAGGTGCCACCACTGTTGGAATGGTAGGAGGATGTCAATGTTGCTGACCATGCTGAGGCTGCAGTGACAGCCACTTCTCTGAATCTCAGCTATGGAAATGTTAGTACCATGTATTATCAGCAAAGACCTCTAGAAAACCTCTAAAGCTATCTTGACCTAAATGGAAAGTCAGAATAGTCTGTTTCTTGCTGTATCAGTTTCTCTGTAAGGAGGCAAGGAAGTACTGAAATAATGTAGGATGTGACATCTTCCTGCTCCCGTTAGCTTTTTCCAGTGTTCTTCTCAATTTGTGACCCCTAGAATAAATCTCAATACTAAGTCCAGTACAGGGAGTGCTGCTTTCCATCTTTTTCAGATGGCCTACACTGTAGCCAGAGTTGTTCCCTGTCCCTCTCCTTTGCCTGCTGAGGAAATTCAACTCTATGTGAATGTTCTTGATTGTGTTCTACTGTTATCACTCTACCTTCAGGGTTTCAGTTCTTCTTCGTACCCCCCCTATCAAAAGCAAAAGTGCTGCTCAAACTTTTCTTTTTACTTCTGCAGGCTCCTTGGTTTCTTCTGCTGTAACTGCCCATCTGAAAATTTTGTTCTGTCTTTAGGTCTGTGAAGCTGGTTTTGTGCAAAAAATAACACCATGCTACAGCAACAGCCAGCAATGGTGAGGTTGCTGCAGTGCTAAGTTGGTAATGCAGGCAAAGCTGAAGCATTTCTACTTCTGTACTCGCAACTCTTTCTCAGAGCTGGTTTCCTGATTTGTCTTGTTAGTGCTTATTTGCTCTGTACTCTGAGTTCAATTGCTCTGTTAGTAAGAGTTAGGGTAACTAGATCTCCATTTTCCTCTAGCATGGGCAAATAAGCAGTGATGGCCTCCTCTCCCTTGTTTTTCCTTGGCAAGCTTCCCAGAAAGATGTGTACTTAATTGTAATTCGCTTTCTGAGGTCAGCAGCAGTAGCTCGTCTTTTAGTATCTCAACAGCATCACTATATTTAACTCTGTCTGTGTCTAAGGCCTCACATGATCTCATACAGAATAACTGTATTTCAATTAAGTTGAATATATGCAGCAAAGATGATCACATTTATTGTATATACTGTTAATTCCTTTTCATTTGCTGCTTCATCTTGTTGTGACTTCAAAACAAACAAGCAAACCACCCCCCCCACCCCACCCCCCCAACTTTCTTTTGGAAAAATGATACCATTTTCTGGGGAAGGCTTCCTCTGTACATCTAGTATATCTTACTAAAGCTGGTTTTGAATTTTAGGCAGACAAGCAATTGTCTGTCAATATGCTTCAAAAGAAACCATGAGATGAGCAGGCCATAAATCCAGGAATGGCACAAGGGTGGGAATATGAGACCCGTGATATGTAATATGAGCCTTTAAGTCTAACCTCCCCTATTTCCACCCTGGCGCTAAATATACTGCTGACGTCCTTGCAAGAAAACAAACACACTGAGCTTGGATATCGGTGTTTTTGGAAGGGCAATGGGTATCATTTCTGTAAATTTCCTGGCTAACAGATGAGGAAGAAACACCAAAATCTTGTAATTGTATTTGTGAGTGTGGTGGTGAAGTTCAGCAAATAGCAGATCATCTTAATAAAATGGTTAATTTTAAATCTAACATTTCAATTAAAAATATATTTTTAATATAAGTAAAACTGACAGCTTTCAATCCAGGTATATATCCTGCTCTCCAGGAACTCCTGTTCTGGCTTAAGAAAAGTAAAATTTGCTTCTGAAGTGCATTAAAAACTGCTGTAAAGTAAGAAGGTTGTATCAAAATGTCTATCTTGCCTGTAGCATTTGCATCAGGTAAGTCAGCAGTACTTTGTTAGCCACTGTACTGTCTTTTATGCAGGAGAAAGGCAACCAACCCTGTGTGTCCTGGAATGAGCCTTTTCCTACTGTTGGTCAAGTGGTTTTTTTCCTACCTCTAACCTCAAGGAATGTAAGGAAAAGTGATATTGTTGAAAAAAGCCAAAGAAAGTTGAGTTGAAATTAAATTAAAAACTCAACTCAGCTAGTGTTTTGTTTTTTGTTTTGTTGTTTTGTTGTTTTTTGGTTTTTTTTTTTTTTTTTTTTTAAATAGGATGTTGATATTGAAATATTATTATCCAGATTTCATGTCTTTCACTCATCACTTTCTTTCCTGTCCAGTTTTATAATCATGCTTGGTCATCCCCAAACTGAATTTTTTGGGGCAGTGTGGGATTTGCCACTTTGTTCTCTTAACACTGTTGATGGAGAGCAGAAAACCCATCCAGTTTTGTAACTGGCATCTCTTAAGGAGGCAGCTCCTTCTGAGATATTCTGTGTTAATGACAGGAATTCTGATTTTGAACTCTTACATGTAACTATGCTTTGTTTTGTAATAACTAACTAGGAATGGTTTCTGATAAAAACATTGATTTAGCTTTGCAGCAGGCTTTTCAAGATCTCTGTCAGAATCTTTCTGTTGCCATTCAGTGAATAGTTCAAGTCTCTTTTTTTAGCTTTTATATCAATGTTCTAGTTATTTCATTGTTAAATGAAGTGTTTAATGAGTTTTAAAATATTAAATATTGGATGCAAGTTGCTTATGAAATCGGATAGGTTTTTAAATACAATTTATTTCAACTGGTTTTGAATAAACATTAAGTTTCATTAAATAATTATGAATGTCTCACAGATGAGCAATATATCTTTTAGTCTTTTAATAAGACTTAACATGCTGCCCTAATGCATGTGGATTCCTAACACCTGAATCTGATGCAAACCACAGGGGTAAGGACTGACATGTGCCACGTGTCAGACATGGTAGCTCATGGCTTGTGTGTGGGAGCATCTGCATCAGACTGAGCATTGCTGTGCCCCTTTCCCTCCAGGGGCGCAGTCTCAGGTGGTAGCGGAGCGACCACAGCATCAGCTTTCCAGGTGAATGTCCTTCTTCCTGCTCGCTATGAGGGATAGTTGTCCCTCTTCAGGATCCCCCCAGAAGTCTGTCACATCTGTGGGGTTTACAGAACTGTGTACTTGCTGTGTCTGTCAGGTTAGGATCCCAAATTCAGGGTGAGGAAGTAATGGTGCCCTGGAGATGCATGTGAACAGCACCACTGTGGTTCAAATCATGAGGAGGTGTTGGCGAATTCCAATTCTAATTCCAATTCTAATTCTAATTCTAATTCTAATTCTAATTCTAATTCTAATTCTAATTCTGTGTGTGACACCAGGTAGGCTCTATAAAGTTTGTGAAGTGCTGCTTTTTGCTGATTTTTCTAGGCCCTACAGTGACCTTCTTGCTGGCTGGCTCCAGAGAGACACCTCATGATTCTGAATTAGAGTTTCTCCGTCTCCAAAATCAGGCATAAGGATCAAAGAAAGTATTTTGAGATACTGGGATGAAAAGTACCATGGTTATTATGATTATACTGCTTGCTGTTAATATCAGAAAGGGAGATACTCTGTTCTTACATTCAGAAAGCATCAAATGGCCATGAAGCTAATGGAATTGTAACAATAGCATGAGGAATGTTGGTAAAATACCAGCATGACATGGCTTGAGTTAGAAGTATTATATTTTTTGCCACATGTTAGGAACCACTAACCCTGGTGGCTACTGTAACTGATTAAGAATTGTATGGGAATCTGTTTTCAAAATCTGTGATTTAAAAATATCTTGGAATGTAACACTGGAAAAGAAAATATATTTCCTAAAGTCTGTTTCAATGCCATTTTGTCACTGTCTAATTTCTGTTGTTCTTCTGGGGGGGCTTTTCGGTGTGTTTTTCTCCTCCCTTTGTTTTTATTTTTTTTCTTAATTATTATTTTATACACCATTTCATCATTTTCCCAGGAACTGACATTTATCAGAGGTCACATGCTGAAAATCACCCATGTAGTTATATGTTTTTTTTATTTTCGGAGAGAATATTAAGCATTTCAAGGAGAAGAATCTGTTAGTCTTTCTGATTTCTGTAGTATAAAATAGTGAGGAACCTTGAAGTGTTTTCTCTGTGCTTCTGTCATTTCTCTTGATTTTTTCCCCCTTAAATATTTGAGCATTACAGCTGAAAGGATCTCATTAAACATGTCGGGTTTTTTACAGTTTCTGTGAGCCGTACTTAAAGTGCATTAAACACTTAAAACTCAGCCTAACTAAGCTGGAATGGATGCTTTAACATAGGAATTATCTTCCATTTTGTAATAAGGAAAATTGTAGAGCTACAAGTGTCATTTTGGCCACTTCTTCATAAACAGGTCAAACAGCTTTAACTCATGAATGGTATAATTTCTGTCCTGTGGTTGTGAAAGCTCAGTGAGAAGATTTTCCCACAGAGAAGAACAGGATATCAGTTCTGAGTAAAACTTTTAGCTCAGACACAGATTTTTCCTGTGGGTTAGAACAAGTTATTTCTTTGTCATATGTTTTAGCTTATCAGCTATATAAAACCTCTGAGGTGGATGTGCTTGCAAATTGCTTTAAAGCTGTGAGGTGAAAGTTTAAAAATTCTTTAAAAGAAGTTTCTCTGATGTCTCAGCCTGCTTCTGCAGTTGTCAGTGAAAGTTTTACCATTAACTTAAATGGCCAGAGATACGTTTAGAATAAGTTCTCTTAAAATCACAGCTATGAAGTTCTTTGTGAATTTAAAGTATTGTTGTCAGCAATTGTTTTCATTTACATTAGTGGCTTTATGTAGGTATTTGTATTAATAAGGTTTCTAGTCTCCCTGACACTTCATTCAAATTAGGACTTGACTTTCTTGAGCTGTATTAGGAAGCATTCAGGAAATTAACTAATTGGCCTAATTATTTTCCTTTCATCCACCTGAAAACATACGTTCTGTCATCCTCAAATCATATAAAAAAAGGTGCTCATCCCTGAAATGTCACCATATTTAACTGGCTTGGTCTGAAGGTGGCAAGGTCCTGTGTTCCTGAACCTCAAAAACCACTGACAGTATTCCCTTTGTTTAATAAGGGATTCTGGCCTTAGAACTGTTGCTGCCCTTAAATGTGATATGGAAGTAGGAGCGGGTCTGTTTGTAGGATGTGACTCAGCAGGACCTGAAGATTGGCTATCCCGTCTCAAGACCACTTTAAGCCTCCCGGCAAGGTGTTCTGCTCAGAAAACCAGGAACAGCATGGTGTGCTAGCATACATGTCTGCTGCTGCGATGGATACTGACAGATTGGCCCAGAGCCTGAGTGGTCCAGCATCTACATATCTGTCTGTGTACCGATGGTGAGGTGATTATCTTCTCCTGCTAATTGATCTTGCATCTTCCGTATGTCTGTTGTTTCTAAGGTGTGTAGTGGATATCTTGCTGCTTTGCAAGGCTCAGGTGGATAGCTTGCATGGCGAGAGGTTTGGCCACAACTATGCAGATGATCCCCCGTTGCTTTCTCAGGGACACTGTGCTCAACTCTTGTTTTCATTCAGCTTACTGTGGCCAGTGCTTTGGTGTTCTGGTACTGGCTGAAGCAGACAGGACCTCAATGGTAACAGGCAACAGCAGCCCAGGAGCATGAGATCTCCTGCTGCAGTGCTGTCTGTCCTAATGACCATGCAAATATTTTCTGCAGGGATGATTTTGAAGTGGCTTTCCTCTAGACTGCACAGCAGTGCAGTTACACCTGAGAGGATGGTTCCATCAGAGAGATGGCTTGTCTGTCTGCTTTTTTCAAGGACTGCAGTTACGTGTTCCAGGTAGCAAACATAGGTATGTGGCATCCTGCACTTATGATCCACTGGGAGGTGCAAATCTAAGGGCAAAAACAGGCATCTCAGCAAATCCAAACTTTTTTCAGCTTCAGATGGGTAATTAGTGGCTCTTTAACATGGAAGCAATGTTGCCAAGTGGTTTGTAGTAATGTTTAGAAGCAAATTATTGACTAGACAGATGGAGGCACAACAAATGGTTGTTTTCTCAAGAAAACTTGCAACTGCAGTATTCTGATTTGGAAAATATTGTCCTCAGTGTCAGGAAAACAATTCTGCTAAATGGACTGATAGTTTAAAAGTGCTGTAATTTTAGTAATGTTATTTCAGACATTAGAACTTCAAAACCTGAAATTATGTAAGGTGTTATAATAAATGTGTATGCAGAGTTTGGTCGTTGTGGCTTCACAGAATTACTCAGACTTCCTTCATTTAAAAAAGGAACCACATTTCTCACATTCTAAAAGCACAGTCCTACAGTGAAAAGAAGTAAGTGTTCCTTGAACATGCTGATCCAGATGCACATGCAGGGGTTAAAGGGTTCACAGCTCAGAGGAGATGGCCTAGTGGCTAAATGGCAAACAAGATCAGCTCTGAGGTAGTTGTGAATTTTCTACTCAGTGGCCATAACATTCCTACTCTAAAACAACTTATTTAATTGTCGCTACCAGGGACGAATGGCCAGATGAAGCAGTTCTTTTATAATTGGGTTTGGCTGAGTTAGAGAAATGGTCAAAAATATTTGAATGGTCTTGGCACATTTGGTACTGTGTAACTACTGAGAAAATGTAAACGATTACATGGTAACTAGAAAGATGCATGCCAGGTTAGTAGTGTGAAAATGCCTTGGCAAATTAGATTAATGTCTACATGGAACAGACTCTGGTACAGCTCCCACTAGTCATATGAGAATGTGATGTGTCCGGAAGCTTGAGCAAACACAGTCTGAACCAAGTGCTCCTCCTGTTACTAGAAAAGACTCCCAGAGTCATACTATCCTGATCCATCTTTCCACTTGTGTCCATGCATCCTGCTGTCTGACCCATGAAGCTGCAGTGACCAGTCACTTGCAGTCAGTTGTTCAAAGACAGGAAAAACAGGTATTTAGAGGAATTACCAAAAGCTATCAGATACTTACCACTTTTGATTTAATGATGATTTTGTGAAAATCCAATCCACACGTAGGTCTGCCAAAGGACTTCTGTGTTCTAAAGCACCTAATAGAACTTTCCCAGAAAAAAATGTACTGTACTGCACCAAGGACCATGACAGAGCACTTTGAGAGGGAATGTACAAAACTCTGCACATACCATGGAAGAAACCGGTAGCAGGTAGGAATTGTGTGGAGGAAAGGTAGGACTTAGTTTGCTTCATCTTTCTCTGCATTGAGGATGCAGTTCAGCCTCCTTTATCCCAGGGTCCTCAGCCATGACCTGGTATTGGACGATGCTGCTTGGCTAACGTAATCTGCTGTAGTTTTCCAATGTAGAAACAGCTTCCCAAACCATTTTAGCCAGTTTGGGCCTCCTATCAGCTCCTAAAAGTACCTCTGTTTCAATAGTGGTAATTTGCAGCCTGCTGTCCTTTTCTTACATTATCTTTACTCTCTTTAAAATAAATCTCTCCTTCCTTGACTTCATACTTAAGTGTTTTGTAGTGATTACAGAGACACCAGTCTCCCAATTCAGTAGAATTAACACTGATACTTAACTACTATTTAATTTCTTGGCTGATTAGAATTAGTTTCTCTAACTGTTGTCTCAAAAATCAATGTCATTCTCTTTGCAGTGATGATACTTTTCAGCTCTGCAAACTCGGACATTTTGTAGCATGATGAAAGGTCCACATAATCAGCTAGCGTAACAATTTATACAACATAATCCATGTAAATACACATAATGAAAAGGGAAAAACTTTAGTCTTGTTTATGGTCATTTATGGTCATGTCCTAAAGTACTGTAACTGGTTGTAGATACTTGTTTTAAAAAAGTTGTCTAAATCTTGAGCTATGTAAGAAAAGTCATGGTAGGCTTCCAAAAATGGCCCACGGTATGATGTTAAGTTGAGAATAATTCAATCTTGTTAATTCCAGGAAGTTTAATGTGACCTCTTATTGTCTGCAATAAGAAGTAAACGAAAAGAGAAAATACTTGATTATTTTCATTAGTTAGGAAAGCAAGCAAACAAGAAGTGGCTCTGACCATTGTGAGGGGCAAAATTAGAATTATATATCAAGGGAAAGTTTATAAACATAAGAACTCATAGCCAAGGAAACCAGTTGCCAAATGAAGTTTTGGAATCAGCACCGCTGAAAATATTCACGGCTCGGCTAGACAACCATCTCTCAGAAAAGGATAAAGAAATCAGTCCAGCCACAATGTAGGGATAATACAAAAGAGTTTCCTGCAAAATTTCTACTCCAAGTAGTGTATAATTTAGTTGGAATGGAAAAGGAAAACATTTGGGCTTGCTAGAGCTTTCACAGATATAATCCTAAAAGTACAAATTCCTCTGCCTTTTAAAAAAGTATTGCTAGTAATTAAAAAAAATAAAATAATTGTAACTGGAGCATGTAGATTTTCCTGTAGTTTCAGGCACATTGATCCTAGCTTAGAATGTTTGTTTTTTTTTTTTGTACTTGAAAAAATTATATATCCACAATAAAAAACCATTAAATGAAAAATTGTTTCACAATATCTTTGTTCACAGGAATTTTCTGGATGTTGTTAGATGACTCATACCAAGCTGGAGGAAAGACTGTCAGTAAGATATTTATTTTTTGCATGCTTAATTAGAGGTATGAAGGATGGTAAGACTGGAGGGCTGGTATAATAAGATTATAAAGGTACAGTTAGCTTTTTACCTCTATGTCACAACAACAACAAATACAGGCCAAGAGGGATATTTCCCATTCATGACTTCCGAGTTACTGTTCAGACTGGTGGTAACAACCTACTTTGAGGGGGTAGGCAGGCAATACTCATACAGCAGAGAGTTCAACACTGAACTGAGATGGCAGGCTAAGGCTACTGATCATCAGGATCTAGGGCTCAGGTTTTTAAGGGTATCTTAACAAATAGTTGCCTATTGCAGTTTTGAGGAGTTTGAAAGCAGTCACCTTGAGCTGAAGTAAGTGGAGTTAAGGTACCTAAGCTCTTCACAGAAAACTATGTATACATTTATCTGGAATATTGAACACCTTTAAAATTGCAGCCTAGCACCCTCAACAAGTTTTCAGTGAAACTCTGATTCACCACTTTTCCATGAAGCCTCCATAAGCCTGGAATTTCCCTGTCGTTTATCCCAGCACATGCTGTAAAAGAGAAGATGGATGGCAGTTCGTTAGCTTTTCAAGTACACTTGCTGCAAGCATAGTCTCCTTTCACGGCAGTGCCTTCCAAAGCATCAGTCAGTCATATCAGAGAGACCAGGCTAGCACAGAGATGAAGCAGATACAGTTTTAAAGAGGCTGTTTCAGAAATAGAATTAGCCTTAAATAACAAATGAATCTTCAGATTGAGTATGAATTTTTACAGAAATGTAACACATAGAATTTAATATTTTTAAGCCATCCATACCTTGCATTCCCTGATTTATACTGTAAAAATCAGTGCTAGTTTCTAAGAAATGATACAGAGTAGATCAAGGCTAAGTCTTTGCAAAAGTAATTCTGCCACATGATCACTCTGCATTATGAAAACCTGTCACATGGTGGAAGGGAAGTATGAATATCTGCTATCTGATGTATACAATTGAAAAGGGAAAACACAGAGTGAAATCAACAAGCCACATTAGCCAAAGAGAACAGATAAGTGAGGGTATAACATTAGTATTGTAAACAATCAAGCAGCGATTACACCTCTGTGTGGAACTGTGCATGCTCTTTAGATGTGAAAACTAGAATGCTGATAGTGGAAAATTTCAAAAATCTAATACTGTTTATCATAGAAAATGTTCAAAATGCTGTATGGGTAGCGTAATAATAACAAATGTGTATAAAAATAATTGCTGCTCTGCAACTTAGAAGCAAGGAAATTAACTGCCCCTGGACTTGGGCTGGGCTCATGTACATGTGTGCATTTTGTGCCGTTACACCCAGCTTGTTGCCACAGCTCTGATGGTGTCACCAGCTGTGTGCCACAGCTCACACTGCTGCCCCACCAGCCTGGGCTGGCACCCAGCATACTCTTCTCAACAAACACAGAAAGCAGGTCATGCATGTTCTGCTTATCGCCTCTGTCTTCCCTTTTGAACGTTTCTGTGAAACCACATGTGCTCAAGTTTGTAAATATGGACATCAGATAAAATGCAAGGAAATCTCACCATCGGAAGGTCTTTGCTTTGAATATGACAGTCTCTATTTTCCTTGTTCCTTCCCCCTCTACTATCAAGACAGAAACCACGATGACAGGAAGGTGCACCATTTCCTCTGAAGAGACTCATTGCTGCTCTCAATAGCTCACATTTACTCATATTTTCAGTGTACATGTACTTTCAGCTGCAAAAAATATGAGACTTACCTGTACATTTTAAGTCACTAAAATAGGGCATTTTGGTAGGGGAAACAGTGAAATCAGGTTACCAGAAAATGAGAGCTTTTATAGTTGACTGTTCAGGCAGTGCTGCTGATTGCTGAGCTAGCTCTTAGTAAGAATGTGCAAGTTGTGCTATTTTAACTTGCTACTTGTCTAGTGCTGGACTTGTTTGAAATAATTTCTTTATTCTTGCATATACAGGTATATATCTAGCAACAAGAATTCAGAGGAATTTTCTATAGCTAAGAGAATTCTCACAAGATTTCCACTGAGGAGGAAGAGAGAAAATTTTGCTGAAGGAGGCTTTGAACGGACTTCAAAGAAAAAGGTCCAAATACATTTGACATTTATTGCAAAATACTCAATGTTTTTGCCTGTGAAAAGCATCCTTCATTACTCTTGTCATGCCACTTCAAAACTTATAGTTACCTTTCTGTACTTTACCCACTCATCTAGTTCAGTGTTTTTCAGCCACTGCCTTTTCCCAATTTTCACTCTTTGCACAAAGACACCATCTGGCCTCATCCCCAGGGTTTCCTAGACAAGGGTGATCTAGTTAGCCTTGTGAAATCCAAACCCCAGGCAAAAAGCCCCCGCAAAAAACTATGTAAAACTTCTACAAGACAGGCTTTGTCACTTCCCTGTGAGGGGCAACTACATTACCCACAGCAACTGTTAGAACAGAAATCACATTTTAAGCAGTAAGTTATCTTCTCAACCAACCTACTCTTTCCCCCAAACTTTTCCTTTCAATTTACTGAAATTACTGCAAGTCTTTTCTGGTCAAGAGAAAGTTTGACCAGTGTGTATGTAATTACAGAACTTCAGAGTAGAACATCATGTAAGAAACTGTCTATAAAATGCTTGGAATAAAGTAGATTAAGAACAGATTTACTAAAGAAATTAGGAAGTCATTCCAGTGTTCTGTTCTAAATAACATAGTGCAAATAAATCTCTGAGGCAAGATTCTGGACAAAGACATTCCTTTGAAAAGAGACCACAAGATTCCTGGTTTTCTTAATGGAGAAAACAGAAAAAATTAGTCTTGGTTTGGGACTCTCAAAATGCTGATCCTTTTGAACAATGTGGGCAAGTACAGAACATTGTCCAATGTATTCATCCTTGAGCAGAAACAAACCAATTTTCTGTGGGCTCTGACTGTCTTACAGGAGCTGAATTAAATAAAAACAAAAGAAAAAAAACAATCACTTCTCTCCTTTCTTTTTTATGTTTGCTGTGTTCCAAAGTTTTGAAAGGAATTTGTCTCGGTGAGGAATTTTGATCTGTATATATATTTTTCCCTGAAAAATTATTATCTATTTGCACAGTTCAGTGATTTTGAACCAGATATTCTTTTATTTCAGGCTTTAGGAATCTAAAGTCAAGAGGGAACTATACATATATATAGTTGCAATTTCCTAGTCCTAGCCACAGAGTGAGGATTGAGGTGAATTCCCCATAACAACAGAGCCACCCCAACTTCTAAACTATAAAGACTTGATTTCTATGTTTCACTGTTTGTTGTATTCAGTTGTCTCTCCTGATTTAACAGTCACTCTATGTGTCTTCACAGAAGAATGAGTACCACAGTCCCACTCTGACAGCATAGGCTCAGCAAAATGAAGAAGAGCAAGTTGTCTGTTGTTGCACACCACGGAAAGGTAAAAATATAATCAGCACCTTTCTGTGCTTGGCAGTCAGATTGGAAGGGAATGTGTCTGTAATGATGGTTGGGTACCAGTGATATAGATACTACCTTTCAGTCTTGTTAAATGCCCTGTCAAAAGCAGCATATCTTGCTGTCTGCTCTCAATATGACTTTGTATGACAGATACATACAAGAACTAGGAAGCATATTAGGTTGTTTTACAGTGTTCCCCAGTGAAAACCACAATTTCCCTTTGGTTTGCTGAGCATGCCCTGATGGCATTGGTAGGTCTAAATTTTGACATGATCAAAAGACTAGAAGTTGAAGGGCTACTGTTAGCAAGGAGCAGTGTCTAATATTAATTGTTTAGAATTTTGCAGTCTAGAACTGGGTTTTTGTTGCTCTTTGAATCTTCTTCAAGAATGGCAGCCTATTCAGTCAACACTGTACAGAGAAAAGTCTTGCCAGGGGAAATTCTTGTGTCAATTATTTATAAACAGTCTTAGAAGGGTGACTTTTAAAGGCTGTGAGATGTAAATCACCAATCTCTTTTTAAACACAATGGATGCACAGGTTCCTTTTGAGTTCTAATGAAGAACTTTTGAGCTGGAGTCTATAACATTTTAAATAATTTTGGTGTTAATTTTGAACATTTTCAAGGTATGTAAGATGTGGCTAATAATAACAGGCATTGTCTGTTTCTCTCAGCATGTGGCATGAAAGTAGTGTGGTCACAGAGCTATGCATTATTTCCAGGGTGTCAACATGTCATCAAGTGGTATGGCAGGAAGCCAGCTTAAATCACTTCTGATTTTAAATACAGGACACTGAATAATAATGCTGTGTCACACTTGAGGACACTGGAATCTGGCAAATCAGCAGTAGGTCAACATGTCAAGCTCATTTGAATGTCTTCCTCCCTCCCTGAATATCACAGAATCAAAATAAAGGTACAAGGAAACTGTATAAAGTTGGCATTTCTTTATTCCCCCCCCAAAATCAGAAGATTGTACCAAGGAAAGAGCCACTCTTTGATTACTATAAAGATGTGTCATGAGGTCACTGCCCTCATGCAGGAATATCTGCTCCAGAGGATGGACAACCACCCCATGGTGGATGTTTGCTGTTAATCTTTTTTGTCTCTGTAAGCAGTAAATATTTGGTAAGATTACTTTTGTTCATTAGTGTTTTGCCAAATCTACTGCAACAGGTTTGCCATCTCAAACACTAAGTGTATTTTTTTAGAATGGGTGCTTTAAGGGTTTGAAGTCTCCCAAGAAAATCTAGGACCACTCTTCTCTATTGTTGCTTCTGCACCAGCTCTGATTTCACCCCTAGAGACTGTTGACCTTGACAGCTGGTTGAAAATTAATTCAGCAAAATAAAAACATGAATAGTTTTCTGTTGGTTTAAGGTTTACCAAGGAGGCATGTGAAAATGGGAGAAAGTAGAGGGGAAGGAATGGATCTGCATGTCAAGGAAGAAAACATGCAGGGAGAAGTGAAGGGAACAGAACTGTTAGATGAATGTAACTATACTGTAAAAACTCACCCTAAAATGGTTAATGGACAAGGAAGGAGCTGTTAGAAGGTTAAAAGGAACACCCAAAATACTGGGATTCATTTTGCCTCATCACCATAATACTATTTTTATGAAACTGGAGCTATATATGCTCATAAAATCCTTCGCTTTTTTTTTTTTTTTTTCTTTTAAAGGATAATGCCACCATTGGAGTCTGTGCACAGTTCTTTCAAGTTAAATGCTTAGTTCAACATTCCACTTCCATTTCCTGGCAAAAAATGTTTTGTATGAAAGCAACTTTAACCTTTGAGAAGGGTTCATTTACTGTTACGTTTGGTATCAGCTTTCCAAAAAATGCAGCCTGCATTTGGTGTATTATAGGTTCTGGTTTTAATATTGTTTTAGAAAAAAAAAAGTCTTATGGCATAATTCAGAAATAAAATATTGCAACAGAATTCTCTCTATATGTAAATTCACCCTGAGAGCAAGTGGTTTAAAGTCAGTTTGATCCACTTAAGACCAAGACCTGGGCTCAAGCTATCCATGAACCAGCTGGTAGCATATAACATATTCAACTCTCAGTTACAGGAAACTGTTTGGTTGCCTTTTTATAGACAACTACAGCATTACTGCTCCTGAAGCATAAGGGAATATCACACAGACTTGGAAGGAATTGGACACCTACCATATGCACATAAAGAAGGGTAATAAAGATGAAAGCCCAGAACTAAGCTTTAATTTCTCTTTTTCTGCTTTTGATTTATCAGCTGCTTCTGCATTGCTACAATTTTATTTGGCCTAAAATTAGGGAGAAGATGCTTGAATGGTGTAGTTTGGTCAGATCAGTCAAACCTAGGCTTCCCTCCCAGTCAGTGTAACAGATGGTAAACAGAAAACTTTAAAGTACTCTCTTGGTTTCTTTACAGCTTTATTGTACATTCATTTCTGAAGTGCTGACTGCTGTGCCAGTCCACTGCAGTGGGCAGTGCCTGGCCAAGGGTCACTGTTGGGGAGTTGCTGTGGTAATGGTGTTGTGGGCATTGAATTGGTAGAGTTGTATCAAGGTGACTCTGAACTAGAGCTAGAGCTGAAGTGTTGGGTGCAGGGCCATAAAAACATAGCTGAGACTCTTTTGGGACCTTAGCAACTTCTCTGCATAGTGATGCAGGACTATCTCAGCTGTCAGGTTTTCTCAGGAGTCACTGCACTCTGGTCCATTGCCATGTATGGATGTATTCTGGGAATTGTCCTCCACAGGGCTTCTGCCATCAATACCCACCTCTCACAGAAGGAAAGGACCTTCAGACAGGCCTGGCCATGAGATGATAAAGGCTAATCCTCTGTGCTGCTGAGCCTCAGCTTCTAATAAAGGACTCAGAACTTGTAAGGGTAAAGCTTCAAAGTAAGTGCAGATTTACAGAAGGAGGGCAGATAAGAGAGTTGTAGCCCACCCATTAGGACCACCTGGTTTTAATATATGGTAGCAGTCAGCCTTTGTGCGACACACTCTTTCCATATCCTAACCCTTTGCCAGTGAGTGAGATTTCCAAGAATGCTGCTGGCAATGTACTTTTCAAAGTTGGATGCACTGCAGAGTCTGTCAGTCATATGTAACAGTTTTTGTCACCCCGTGAACTGCAGCAGCTAAATCTGACAGTGATGATCAAGCACAACCTTAGTAAAATAACTTTTATAATATTTAGTATCTGATGATGAATGCATGTCCAATGGTTTGAAAATGGAAAGGTCTGCAAAAATGCAGGCTTTTATTCTATCTGGAAATGTGTTCTGTGGCATCCCAAAGAGTATTCACATTTCTTATTCCTATTTTGTGCGTGTGCAGGAGTTCTCATGAGTTTTCAGCCAGGAGTCCGTATGGGAATAATTTCATTGTGAGAAGAAGGCTTCCATTCTGTCCTGAAAAAGAGCTGCACGGAAATCACAGAAAGCTACAGAAGAAAGTATCGGTCATTGTTTGGAAGTGTTGTGGCCTATGGAGATGGAAACCAGAACATAGATTTGCCTCCAAGTTTTATAAGCTTCTAGAAACACAAATGATGAGAAACAAATGCAAAAAGTTCACAAAAGTAGTGGTTGGTTAAAAAAACCCCTCAACAACTTAAAGCTTGGTTGCTTTTATGATGAACAGATCTGGTGAGAAGGTTATTAATTATCTCAAATATCTTCATTTACACAGGTAGTGGTATTCCTAGTATTTTTTGATTGCCGCCTAGGTTAGTGTTACACTCCTCAATGGCTAACAAAGAAGTTATTAGCCACTGGAACAAATTATAAAGAGCAACAGTGAGCTCCCCATTTCTTGAAGTCTGCAAACTAAGAGTGGATGGTATGCTTCAGCAAACAATGGAGACACAGCTGGGTAAAATTATATGGTTGTGCTACAGAGAAGAGAATATGAAATATTCTATGAAAAATTCTATGTGGTCCTTTCTAGCTTTAAGAGCTATAGTCTATAATTTCACAAGTACTATTACAAAGAACTCCTTAGAAGTAATGATAACCATAGCACCAATCTGAATCCGTCTCCTGATTTGGGATATATTATGCCAAAGTATTAGAAAAATTACAGATTGTAATGTTTCTACATGTTTCTGTCATTAGAAGTCATATTACAAGCATAATTTTACAATATTGGAAATATTGTAAAAAAAGGGACCCTTCTTCTTCCCCAAAGAGCTCAATGTACTTTAGTTAATGATAGAATGTATAGGCATGCGCTGCTGCTTTCCTACCTGATCTATTTCAGTAAAGTCTGAAATCAATAAGCTAGATTCACTCACTGGAATAAAAGACAATCCATTAAGGAAACTCTGGAATGCTTCTCATTATTGTAGGCCATTTCTAAGCTAAACTTTAATTTTCTTCTCTGTGTAGGTTGATCTAGCACACTGCTTAAAATAAGATTTTTTTTTTTCTATAGCAATTCTCCAGTGGAGAACAGCTAAACCATTTCCCCCCACTCCAGATTTCAAGTGTTTTGGGGCACTGGACACTGCAGAAGCTTAAATCTAGTGGGACAGTGGAAAGCTTGGTAATGCTGTACCTGAATGAACAGCTGGACATGAGATGAAATAGTCCTTCAGTGCTGAGTGGGTTTGTCAGCACAGTTAGGATGTCCTAACTGATCCTAGAACATCTGAAAAAACATCATGGTATAGCTTTTCAATTATTGGAGGGAAAACTGATGATTTTGTGGATATGCATATGGATATGGATATGCATAATTCTGGAGGGAGCTTTTTTTATATTTTTAGATTGTAGTCAGTGGCTAGTTACCCTTGTTTCTGTGTGTGTTTAAACGTCCTTACTGGCTAATTTATTCTACACAGTATGTTATGCCTCAATAAATATCTCAAGTGTTCCTCAGCTGGAGGGCTCTCTGGGAGACATGCTTTAATCAAACAGTGTGTCAGTCAGATACAGTGGTGGGAGCACAGTGTAAGAGAATCCAGAAGAAATTTGATAGTTTGTCATAAGATTGCTTTATCAAGCAGTCTTTCCTGGTCTTTAGTTTCATAAATTTATAACCTGCAGTGATTCAAATAAGTTCAACTTTCTCATGCTACTGTGTTGTCTGCTTTTTTGAAAAGATTTTTGGAAAAGACAGATGCTGAAAGAGTGGCCTCTGATTGCTCTTAGGCTTTTCAAATGTATTATCCTTTAAAAAAACCCCACAACCTAGTTTGCTGTAATAGTTTCAGCATCAACAGTCACTAATCTATTTGCCATACAGTGGCCATAGTGAAATATAGGTGTGCATGTTTAATATTTTGATTTCATGAACCTACAAGAACAATTTGGGGTTGTTTTGGTAGAAGGAACGCCTCCATTTTACTTCCCGAAAGCCTAGCTATGTAGCTCTCTTCTAAAATGTGTAATAATATAAATAAAATTAAGAAGTCTCTAAACATTTGAAAGGTTGGATAAGTTCACTATGTTTCCATTCATCAAGGGAGTTCTCAAAAGTAATTTTTTAGCCATGCTACAGGGAAACTGGGAAGAGCTTGAACTGCTAATGTTCTCTTTGCTGTGTGGATATAGAGAAAATAGCTTTCTTGTCCCACAAGGATTCTGTTGATTTTGAAATTTTAGGCCTGGCAGGGGACTCAATGAATATATGAGTGACTTAAGAAACAAACAAACGTATTTCATTTTAATGTTGACCTCTTTTTTTCTTTTTTTAACCTTTTAATATAAACTAAATTATGTTTCGACAGGAGGAGATGCTTTTAACCGCAGAACCAAGACTTTTTGTTTTAAAAATGTTGAAATGGCATATTTCTAGAATTTCAAAACCTGTTTTCCCCCCTCCCCCTCCTTTTTTTTTTTTTTTTCCCCAGGACAGGAAACTGTTCTGGAAATAATTTCAGTTTTGGTGAATTGTCATTTGTGACCATGTCTCCTCCAGGAAAGGCCTGTCCCCAGTCCCAACTCTAAACCCAGACTTCCAATAGTTTCTAGAAGTCTAAGGTATGATTGTTTTAGTTACCTCACTGATGCATTAGAATGAGACATAGATTTGGGGCAATTATCTTTATCCACTGGTGTAATAAGACAACAGTGAAAGTGTTGTGATGGTCTCAACAGGGATTCTTCTTTCTCTGCAAGTACTTGAGATTGTAATAATATTGTGTTTTGTGTTTCACATACATAGTGTTCACAATTTGTAAACAAGTAGATAAGTTATATGTATGCTAGAAATAAATTTCAAACACACTGAGTGCTTTTTTCCATTACATCTCTCAAGAGGAATTATCTTCCTATAACTAATGACCACGGTTGTGTTGATGGGACAAAATCTGATGCTTTTGGTGAAGGTTTATAAATGAACTTTGCTGTAAAAAGTCTGGATGTCTCTTATACCTGGAAAGAAACAGTGGTTGTTTTTTTTCCAGGTTTGATGGCAATATTAGTATGTATTTGCATTACCTTAGAAATAATTTCCTTTCATGATCTGACTGAATGGACCGTCAGTTCTGCTGGGGAGAAACGCAGGTACCAATTGCCCTGCAGTCAGAGGAGGCCCCAGTGGTGGAATGGCTGGGTAAGGGCTGTACAAGTGCCGCAAAAATGCCTATGTTTCTTTCCTGTGTGAGAGAAGAAATCCAAGTTGAAGTGTTCAGAGCTCTGAAAAGAGAGGTTGGTTCATAGGTGTTGAATAAGAAAGTTATCAAATAAACCAAAGGGGTTTCTTCCTGGCTGGAACCACAAATCCCTTGCCCCTGTCAGGCCCTTGCCTTCCCTCCCCCAGCTGAGCACTACTGTATCATGTCTACCAGTTAGCAAATGGATGATACGTCATCTCTGAACAAAGTACTGGCATTTATAATAACTTTAATAGTTCATAGTCTTGGTCTTTGTTAATATTTTCAAGTGTTTTATTGATAATATTGCATAGTTTACTCAGCTATACTTCCACTGGCACCATTAACAAGTGCAGCTTTAGAGGCCCCAGGGGGACACAGCAGGGTCTCAGTGTTCCCCGATGCTACAGCAGCGTGGGGCTCCAGACCCACAGACTGACTTGGCCTTGGCCCGTGCCCATTCTCAGGGAGGTGCCAGTGCCAGGGGCTGCACCAGTGCCCCTGCTTGCCCACATGCCCTTACTGGTGAAGCCCTGCCCTGCCAAACCCCTGGGGATCCCTCCACTGCTACCAGTCCTCTTGCTGCAGGGAGCCACTGTCCCTCATGGTGCCCTGACACAGTTGGTGGGGAGCCCTCCCTATCCACAGCGTGTAGAAATACCACCCACTGTGTCTAGATACAGCCTTTTCTAACAGTATATCCTTGTGAGGCACCACTGGCCTCCAGAAGGAAAGGACTCCTCATGGAAGATGTGCTGTCCTGTGTTCTCAGGAATGAAACACACTTCAGATGAAGGAAGGTATTGGAAAGTACAGGTTTATAGGTTTTCAGGCTTGAAAATAGCTCTACTGTTTTGTTTCAGGCTTAGATGAGAAAGAACTGAGAATTCCTAATGCAGATATAATATTTATGTAATAACGTATCACAAGTTTTCCATCAAAAATGGTGAAGGCTTTGTGTAGGGATTCCTGACCTCAGTGGGGCTTCCAGTACATTGTTCAGTCACAGTAAGTTCCAGCACAACCCATTCTGAAGCTCCAATGGTGTCAAGGATACACACTTGTAGATATATTTGCATCCTTGTGTCTCTCTTTAATCTTCCCTTTTCCTTCCCCTTCCCTTCCCCTTTCCGTTCCTTTGATACTATAACAAGTAGTTTAAGGCCCATCTGGAGACTGATTAACATTGCCTCTGGGATCCAGGTGTCTTCATTGCTAGACAACTGAAGGAAAATGCATGGTCTCCATTGCAGTGTGTCTGTTTATCCTGAGCAGGGTATGTTATGAGGAGCACTCTTCTGAGCTGGAAGAATTAAAAGTGGTCTCTGCAAAGCATCAGCACTTCTCTGTAGTCCCAGAGAGGAATGGTTCTTCATGATAAATCTTTTTTCAAGCAATAGTTTTAAAAGATGCATTCCATTAGCCTTCCAGCCTCAGAAACCAGAGGTCTTTTCTATTTTATGTGCCAGAACCGCCTTCAACCCATATTGCAAACTGGCAGTGCACAAAGACCAGCTAGTGGAATAGCCCATTAGCCAAATACATTACCAAAATTAAATACCCTACTTCTATACTAGCTTTCAGTGTAACAGAACCCTCTGAATTTCATCTCTTGCTGTCTGTGTTAATCAGTAGCACTCTTTTGCTAACCAGTTAATTTTTCATTGTTTCAAATCCCAGTTTTGAAGCACAACACCAGTGTTATTTTTGGACTGACTAAACATTAGTGCATTGTAGATCAGTGGAGATATTTTGGCAGTGGAGTAGGGAGCAACAGGGGCTTGTGGTGCTGACCTTTGCACTTGGAGTCCAGGCAGAAGTGGTGGCTTGTGACAGGGGACAGGTCTGTGCTCCACTTTCTGACTGGCACAAGCAGATCGTGTTTGAGGGCACAGGAGATTTTGTTTTCCTGTGCCTCTCATGAAAATGACTAACTGCCTTTTCATTTTGAAAGTGAAAGGAAGCACTTCAGCTGCTGCTAAAATTTGTTTCAATGGCAATTCCTGTTTCTGAATCCTGATGATCAGTTGATTTTTCTGATTGTGTGTTTGGACCATCTGCAGACTCAGGAAAATTTCAGCGGCACTGACATCAGTTTTACTGTATTTTTTTCATGACTATGGAATAAGTACTTATTTACAAAAAGAAGAATGCTTCTTGTGCAGTTACATGGCAATTTAAAAAAGGCAATTATTTGAAGGCTAATAGTAATGGCATTTAACTGCAGTGTCTACTTGGCTGACTCCTGGCAGTGTCCTGAATCTACAGCTACATAAAATGAGTAACAGGTGTCATAGAAACCTTGTTGAAAATCATGTTGCCTCTAAACATCAAATAACCTGTCATAGGCATAGTCTTAGTATTAAACTTTTATTCTGATCCTATATATGTCTTGTATTCTTACTGTTCTGATTCAGAAGTAAGTTTAGTTTGTTACAACCTCATCCTGTCATTGCCTTACTTAAATAATATATTAAATATTGTGTAAATACTTATGCATGAATGTTGTCAATAGATAATATGCATTCTAAAAATTGAAATAGAATCATGTAATGGATTTGATTGGAAGGGACCTTAAAGATGATCTAGTTGTATTGTAGAATACAATTAAATGACTTTATTAATCCAGAAAGCATATAACATTTTGCAATGTTGATTTAAGTACCAGCCAGAAGAAGGGGCAGTGCTGATAAATAGTGTAAATAATCAGGTTTAATTCTTTATTAAGGTAAAACAGAAGCACTGGATTCCAAATAACTTTATATTGGCGACATTCACTAAGAAGTTATGCTGCTGACTGTTTCAGATATTTGAGCGATTTTATATATATAGTACAAGCTGAATACAAGACCTTTCTGTTGTTAGGAAATCACATACTTAATGCTTGAAGAAAGACCTAGTCTTTGTGTTGGAACACATTTTTTTTCCCCACCTTTGGCATCACGTCTTCTATACTTCCACACTCAGCTCTGTTGTTGTCCAAACAGATACCTACTAGTATTATGGACTGGTCCTAGTCTGACTTCATTGTACTTAAGCTTAAATTCTTGCAGGGCAGCTTAGGAGTTTGAGTGAAGAAACCTGTTGTTTGTAATGCAGCTATGAAGGGCAGCATTTCATACTGAGTCACAAGAAGAGAAGATTTATTACGTACTTAGGAGATGTTACTTCCATGCAGATTTTGAAAAACTGAAGGGAAATAAGTAACTTTCTATCCCCTCCCCAAAACAAAGAAATTTGACAGCTGCGAATGGAACAGGCTGAAGCCATTTTGGAGATGGATGTTGACATTGTACAGGATTGATGGGATTGTTTAATAAGTATTCTCTTTTTGTTTTGTTACATGAGGTTTTGCTTTTCTCAGATCACACAGATTCTGTAAAAATGTATCAAGCTACTATTCTGAATATGCGAAATAAGAAACAGATGGATCTCTTTAAAGAATAGCCTATCAGTAATATTAGTGGGATCTCATGTTGAGGAAAGGCACCTCCCTTTCCTTATGCCAGCCTTCTTGGCCTGAACAAAGAGGCTCTTCCAGCAATGACTTGCACATGGCAAAGGAGAGGAAGGAAATTTTGATAGCTCCAAAATAAAGCACTGCATTTTTTCTCTTCTTGGAATGCATTTTTAATGTGCTATACCCTTGGCTATTACACGCAAGGCTTTTTGTGGTGGACTGATTTGAACACAAGGCATGACCCTGTTGTCAGTGTCTGGTTTACACCACAATTCAACTGGTGTAACTCCACTGCCTCAGTGGAGATCCTCTGACTTCAGTGTGATCCTCCTTGATTAATACCATGCAGAGCTATGTTCATGTATTTAAGCAGGAACCTTCTGAATAAAGAAAATTCCAGTTGGTGTAACATAGAATAGGATGTACATAATACTCTTTAGACACCAACTAACGCATTTTAGATTAGAGCTTTACTTCAGGCTTTACATTATGTTTGCTTTAGCAAAATGTAGTCTCCTGTTCTCTTGCCTTGTGTTAACCTCTCTCAATAAAGAAAGCTTAGTGGTATCAATGACTGGGTACCTCTTCATCTTCATAAACAACAGCTTCTTATAACACATAAGATATATATTTTTATGCTATGTACTGTCAAAACCTGACTTACCTGTTGTACTGAAAGCCAGAATAGCAGCTTCATAAATTAGTATGCCCTTTTGAGCTTGTGAGACACTCATGGGTACACTTGGTGTGCCAACCCTTGGGTTGCCTGTGAGACAGCCAAGCGGGTAAAGGCAAGCGTGAGATAGATTCAGTGATTCTTGTAGCCACCCTGACTGTTCACAAGGGTGGCATGGGCAAAGCATGTGACTTGCACAAAAGATGCACTTCAGAATAAATAATGAAGCTGAGATGTTTCTTTGCTGTTATTTTCTTGAACGTGGGATATTTCCAAAGTTGGGTGGATGGGTTGTACAGTACTTGTTTGTTGATTAAATGATAACTTAACCTAGATAAAGCAGATACATACTGTTACTTTAATAAAAGAAACAAGGCTCACGTTTAAAAGGGAAATATAATACAGTAAACATCCTTTTGTACGGGCCTAGTTATTTTTCTAAGCTTGTGCCAGGCTGAGATATTTGCCTTCCAAAGTAGAATTTTTGCAAGAGTCTGCAAGTTCTGTAATACCTTTTCCAGCATCTGCTGAGTGAGCCAAAAGTCTGTGGTCAAGTGGGCATCTCAGTTACAGCTCTTTATTGAACGTCTAATGCATTAGGCTTTAAGTACCATAGACCTTTTTCTTCCTGAGCAAAGCTGTTGAACTTTTTCAACTTCATCCTAGTTTCAAGGAAAACACCAGAAAGTGAATCCAGTCTTCAATGAGTGATGTCCATGAGTCTTGGATGTCCATGATATTTTTTGGTTTAAACTATTTAAAGTATCAGGAATTTTTAAAATTAGATTTTTAAACAATCTGAAAACTCAGGGAAAACCATTTTCAAAATTTAACCCTACTTTCCTTAGAGTAGTGATTTTTTTTTTCCATTAGTTATTGAAGTCTTGTTAGGATGTCCTATTCAGATTTTATCACCTTTTGTGCATCTCACCTTTAATGTACTTTAGAAAAATTTTTAAGTAAATATTTGATATACATCTAGTCTGGTTCTGTAGATGTTATTGCTGCTGTAGTAGATCACTTGTAAACATAGTAGGGATAAGAATAGAGGTAGATGTGAGTGCCACTACCCACAATACTGAGAGGGATTATGTTGAGTTACTGGTCTGGGAAGCCCGACTCAGTGATTGCTCTCAGCAGTGGTTTGGTTTATTGTAGGATTTCAGTGTTAAATTGAATATGTTCCCTTGCTACCTTGTGACCTGTCAGAGGACTCCAGATGGAAATACCCTTCTTAGGAGAGATTACTTCTCTTCTTACTCCTTTTAGAGAGGAGTGAGAACCAGTGTGAAAATCAATCATATTTTCTTCTCAAGGAGGTTTGTATTCAAGATCAGTCTGATGTGATGCTACAGGAACGTGGTGCCACCATCTATACTTAGACCTGCCACAACAGCAACCATTACAACCTAGTCCAAGCCTTCTGCACGTTTGTCTCCAGCATTCCTGGGATCCATCCAGGTGTCTTAGGCGGTGTTCATTAGGGTCATTAATATGGGCTTTCTGTAGAAGAAATAATGTTTTCTTCCTTTGTACCCAGAGTGAATAAAGGAAGCCCAACAACTGCTTTGATGCTCAGCGGTGATAACTATCAGCTGAATAGGCCTCAGGATGAAGGTATGGTGTCAGTATGGTACAGAGAGCAGAATTATTTGCTGTATCTTGAAGGGAAGAAAAGGGTGCATCTGGAAAATTGCCTGTTTTGTATAGTATATTTTATTTCCATAACAGCAACTGTCCTGGTAGCACAAGCTAACTTAGATTTAGAAATCTTCCTAGAAACATTCAAAATGGTTTATCTTTACAGAAGATGAAGATTGCTTAAAAACCTGAACTTCTGCCTGGTGGGATGTTTGAGGTTTCAGAATATATGTAGTTTACTTTTGTCTTGAATTAGAACACAGTCCAAAGTGTTTGCAGAAAAAAAACCTTGAGATGTTTCTCTTTGATACTATCAGATCAAATATAAGAAAACAAAAATCCTCTCCTTTCAAAGAAGAAATGCTGAATATTTGATGATGACAATATTAATGACCTCTGAAAATGCATTATAAATCCAGGGCAATGTCAACATCCATATTAGTGGTGGATAAGTTTGTTTAAATAGCATTTAGATCAGCTTATTCATGAAACACAATCTTTTGGATGTTTAGAAATGTCTTATTATATTATTATGCTTAGAGCTTATACTTAGAGCTGACCTGTTGCTCGCTTAGCTGGAACTGAAAAGTTGTTCTTGCAGTCTAGTATATTTGCTTTGAAGGAAGAAAGACTGGCCAAAAGCAGCCTTGCTGATAACTTAGTTTCCAGTGAGGAGATATGAATTATATTCAGGTAAACATCCAAAGCGTTGGGCCTTCTTCATCAGAATGGTGTTATTAGTGACATGTTGCACTGTCAATTATAGCCAAAAGAATACTCATTTAGTGTCTCTGAACAATGCTGGTACATATTTTGCAAAGAACAATGCTGGCCATGCTTGTCCATGGGATAGTCATTAGTAGTTTTATTAGCATTGTTCTAAATTATGATTTTCCAGCCAAAACCTAACAACTTTCCCCTCAATCCCCCTTTGTGAAAACTATTCTAAAACTCTGTAAGGCACAATGAAGTTTTACCACCATTTAGTGAGCACCCTTTTGTTCTTCAGTGTTGTCTGTACAGTAAGGGGAAATCTGCAAAGTGGTGAGCATCCTCAACCCCTCCTGACTTCAAGAAGCAGTACCAGAGTTTAAATAGTTTTAATATTTCTTTTCAAGAACTTTCAATTCAGAATTATCAATATAACCTTATCAAAATGCTCTCTTTTGACAAAGAAGGAGTGTGCATGTTTTAAACAAAAGACACTATGTCATACTGATTTGTAAAGCCCAGGTGATTCCATGGGTTCATCTCCCAAACAGAAGAGGCTTGTTACTGCAGCAAGAGTTTGGTACTGAGACATGTCTGAATCTGTGCTTCAGCAATGCCTGGTGGGAAAAGCATTCTTTTGCTTTTTGAGTTTGGGGTTAATTAGTGTGAACGATTGTTTCTTCAGTTAAATTTTTTGTGTCCAAGGACAGCAAAAGAGGTTCATAAAAATATAAGTATGGCTCTATTATACTCTGAATTTTTAATCATGTCAGGTGAAGATGAATAAAGAAGCCATAAAGAAAATTTAGCTTTACTTCTGTGTTTCAAGGCTGGAATAATTACTGAGAATACTAAAAGATGTGAATGGCATGTGAATCATGGTAGAGTGTGCATTTTACTGGCAATTGCTACAGTATTTCATCCAGGATTTTTGTCATTTGTTGCCGCCTACCTGGCATTGGCTGAAGACTGAGAATGGTAGACATCAAGGATCACCTCTGTCATCTTAGTAATCTGGTTTTTCTGTCTTCTCTGGCACAGCCTTGTGACGCTTCCTGCCAGCGTCCCTGGCATCACTTCTTGATGTTGAATCTGTAGTCCAGCTAAAGTCTGTGCCACAGTGGATGCCTTACATGTTTCAGCAGGTGAAGAATACAGTTATCCTAGCATATCTCAGAGATTCAAATCCTGATCCTTTTCTGACACACAGTCCTCACAAGTATCTTTAAGATTTAGGACAATCTACAGGTGAGAATGATATTTTTCTCTTAATTTGGAAAACTTCAGCATAAGGATCGGGATTTGGACTGTTATCCCAGAATCACAGCAATGCCACACATTTAAGATTGAGGGCTGCAAGATGGTGCTAGGAATTTGGTGTAGATCAAACAATGGTGTTGGACATGACCTTCTTAGAATCAGTTTCAAAGGTAATCAAAAGGGAGCAGAAAGTGTAGCTATGATTAGTTAAAGTTGTCAGTGACTAGAGGATGGGAAATGAAGAAAAAGACAAAGGCAGTGGGCACTTACCCCTACATTTGTTTGATTTTATCCAGGCAGCACTGCTATGATGCTATATGTTAACTTGTGTAAGACTGAAAAGCTCTCTGTTCTTCATGAAGTTAAAGAGGCTTGTTTCTGCTGAAATCCTGCACAGACAGAAAATGAAGACTGTCTTTCCTGTTGCTGAAAAAAGCTTGCAAACCCTGATAACTGATCTTTCAGTATTTGCTTCAGTGCCAATGTCTTACTCATGTGTCCTGTGTTGGCAGACACAAGACAATTATTTGAGCTGGAAAGCTAGAGCAGCACGCATGAGGTGTCTGTTTTTCTGGGTAGAACCTGGGTTTGGCTTGTTGCAATGTTAAATTATGAATATTAATAATGTTTTGAAACTGCTAAATTGAATACTTAACCTGCTAAGATCTGTGAGTGAAAGATCATGTGCTGTTGAGGTTTCACAGTGGTGCTTCATGGAGCAGGTGGAACAGGGAGTTTGCACAGTGTTTTTAGACTGGTTGCAGGGTGGCAAGGGAAGTCACAACTATTTATGGAGCATCAGTAGGCTGGAGTATCTTCCATGACTAAAAGACAAAATTAAATAAGAGTGATATACACACTCACAATCCTGTAAATGTGTCCCCTTTCTTGTTTCTGCCTGGACTGATTGCTCTGACACATTTAGATTGTAATGAATGCTCTTGTAAGCCTTTGTAAATGAGCTGTACTTGATCTCTCTAGGTATACATAGATCTCAGGACGTGTAGTCCTCCATGTCCTGGACATTTATCCTCTTCCTGTCTGAAAACTATGTCTGGATATCTGCTATGCCAGCCTGCTTCCTTCAGGTACCTATAAACTGAGAGATTTATATGACTGTGTTCCTGGATTACGTGTGACCAGGTTCCAAATCCTTTAAGTCATGACATGGTTTTGGCATGGTGTCTTGCATGTAATCTTCAGTGCCTGTGGTTTGGTCTAATAATAGCTCAGTGTCTTGATGGTGCACGTGGCATATACTGTATGTAAATGGCCCATATAGCCATGCTTCTCTCTTTCAAATCCTTGATCCAAAGAATAAGGAGGTTCCTCTGGGACCACTCTCACAGTGAGAAACATCAGACTTTGTACACTACAGTTGTGACCTTATAGTGATCACAGAGATGAAGGCATAAATATGGCCATAAATAGGTTAAAGCTGGAAGAGTGCTGTGGAACTGTTACCTGCCTTGCAGGAGAGTTGCACTCTGTAGGTAGGTGAAGGTGATAGCAGTATCCAGTGAAAAGCAGCCTTTCATACTGCACATGGAGTAGTGGGAAAGGGACCTTAAATTTACTTACAAAGGAAGCGCGACAACCAGAAACATAATTTCAAAGTCTTTCATGACTGGAAAAGGGGAAGGAAGGCCTCTGGCTCAGTGCAAAGACAATTCAGGCCATACTGAACTACACAGATGATCACAAGTTTTTCCAGAAGAAATGGATGTTCTGATTTCATCTGAGATTTAGACTGCGTTAAGTCTGAGCTGCCAGAGCCAATCTTTGGTCTGTTATGGATCAGTGACCACTTTTAGGTCATTTTACTCAGGTTTCTATCACTTTATGAATCAGACAGTATGATGTTATCTGTGTATGAACATTTCCCTCACAGAAATCTTTTCAGCAGCCCATAAGCTTGTCAATCTGGGCAAAGGTAGCTGCCGTGATGTCAAAAAGACACAGCTTTATTAGGCTCCATTAAAACTGGAGAGGATTTTTTTTTTAGTAAATTAGTACTGAAGAAAAAAAAAAGCAAAACCCCTGTCTTCCTCAAACACAGCAGACCATGCACTTCTTATTAGGGACAATGTGTGTGCTGAGTGTCACATTTCAAACTTCAGCTGTTTTTGCTGTTGCCCTATTCAAAAAACAAGTATGGTTAGAGTTTCATTACAATGGGTAAGAAAAGTGTGTGCATATATTTCTTTCCCACTGTTCCATAGCACAAAAGCTGTTGGGAATTTGCTCCCATTTTAGCAAGATGCACTTGTGTTGTGTTTTGTTTTTACCTTAAAGCATGGAAAAAGTCAGCTACAAAAGTGGACAAAAGTGTGAAACTGAGAGACTAAGGAAGCAATTATTTTCCAGCTTTAACTAGTGTCAGTGCTGTTACTGTGAGAGTTGGCTGAATTCTTCAGCTAAGAATCTCAAAGTACATGAAATTAAAGTTATAATTAATCTATGTATTTCTGGAGGCTCAGCTGAGATCATGCTGTTACATGATGTTGTGTGTTACTTCTGTAAGTAACTTAGTGGCTTCTGTGTTTCACTGCAGGGATCTTTTTGTGGCTGGATATGAGGCTTTTAGGGCTCTCTTAGATTATTCCAACCACATTATGTAGGGTGAAAGGGTTCATGTACATGTCTAATTTGACAAGATAGATGAAGTGAAGGAACCAGTCTTTATTGTTGAGATAGGGAAATGAGGTGAGGGAGACATACGTCAAAGTTCAATCAGATAGATACAGGCTAAGAACTGAGCCCATGTCTTACAATTGCCTTAATGATAAGAGCAAGTATTTCTGTTTGGTTATGGCAAGCTAACACAGGTAGCGTGCTGCACTGAAGTCATGTCTGTTAAAGTCTTTTGGAATTCCCCTCTCTCCTCCCCTGCCTATTCACAGTAAAATATATTTGCATTAACAATGGATCTGCAGTGTTTTTGTACTATATGTACAGGAAGCTGAATGAATGTCTGGGGACCTTTTAACTGGATCTATGAAAAGTCTGTGTCAATAAAATCCTGTCAGATCTATCCTTCAGTACTGTGATTACAGGGGAAGAAAAAGAAAGGTATTGCTCAATGTGAGTGCAATATTCCAGCGTGTAATCTTCTCCCATGTGGTCATGTTTCCTCAGATAAGAAAAATTGCCGCTCTGGTGTCACTGGGGATGGGGTCACTGAATGGGAACAGGAGCGTTTTCATTTTTTTCACAATGGACAGTTGTTTTGTGTGTTTTCCTGATGGGATAAACTATGTCCATGGTTACTGAGCAAAGTTTATTTCTGTAGGAAATAGGTAACCATGTTTGTGCAGTGGGGGTATCAGAACACAGAGGATTCGAAAGAAAGGGTGCAGAGGTCATCAGCAAAGGGGATAGGATGAGGAAATGCAGTGAGATATATTGTGTGGGTTCTGGCATATGCTTCATGGGATGCTTCCTTTCAAGCACTGGTGAGCAAGAAGGGTGAATAGAAGCTCTTTGATAACCCAGCAGCAGGGTGAATTCATTTCAGGACCAGCTCTTCACCTTGTATAAAATAGTGCAACTGATTTATGCCCACAGAGGATTTGGCTTGAAGCTTTAGTTGCTTTCTTACCTAAGTTCTGTTTTCCTTGCAAGTGCTCAGACTATCAAAAGAGTGTTAAATGTTGTATTTCACCAAAATCTCTTGCTCTTGCCACTCTATTTGTTCATTATGTTCTTTTGAAGCATTGCTGCAGAGTAAATTTATTTTTAAGCTCCAATAAAATATGTGTCCAGAAGTACCAATGGCTTTGTGAATGCTAACAGCATTCCTAAATTGTCCTTCCTTGTTAAGTGACCAGTGGAATGCTGACAGGCTATAAATGTATAAATATAATTTATGCCATTGCTATACTCTTTGAATTCTGTGTTTGCACATTCATCTTCAGCTTTCTGTGTTGCTTCAGATATAAGTTGTGCTATGACCTCATGTAACATTATTGCCTAGAGCACCAGTTAAACTGACTGCAGCTCACATGGGTATGAGGGTAAAGCTGAGTGCTGTGGAGAGTGCTCTGAACTCTGATGCTTGGAGTAGACCTAAACCCCTGCCCAAAACCCAGGATGGAAACTCAGGCAGTTGGTTTCTGCTGAGTGCTATGAACTTATCCTGCCCAAGTTTAGGATCTAAGGCCCTTCCAAATTAACATCTGCTTGAACAACGTTTACTCTTCCATACTGTGTAACTCTTGCAAGGAGAACGTGATTGTACTTTCCTTAAAGGGCTGGCAATATAAAAGAACAACAGAAAAAGTAGTGAAAATCAAAAGCAGTATTTTTTTAAATTGTTTTTGCAGGTAAAAATCCAATTAATGGAGAGACTTAATGGCTCACGTAGGATCATGCTAAAAAATTTGGAATGTGTTAAATTGAAATTTCAGACCAGCATCTTAATGGCAGGATGTGAACTAATTTTGTTTCAGCTTTGCTTTCTGTTCTCATGTACCTAAGTGAATCCATATTTTGGTTACACTTCAATCAAAATGGCTGTGGCAATTTCAGATGTGACTTCATCCCTGGCTGCTTATTACCACATTTAAGAGCCACATTAAGGTGGAGTGGGATACAAGAAAGTTCCTCATCTGCCTCCATGCAGAAGCCATCTATGTCTGGTTTACCATGGAGATGATTACCTAAGGGTGGCTGGCTGACGTTGTGGTGGAGGAAGCCAAAAAGCATACACTGAGACCATTTCCATTATAATATATACTAGGATACTGTACAATGGGCTAGAAAAAGAATTGCACTCATTAGAAAACTCGTCATTACATTCCTCATAACCTCCCAAAAACCTTCATGTCGTTAGACCTTTAAAATATCTCTAGAGGTTGGAAGAAAGGTATGAAATTGCACATCAGACTACACTCATAGTAAAATATCATTTTTTGCATGGGTAATGTACCTCTCTGATCTGTAGCAGACTCTGTGTGTTACCTTTTCTCTCACTGGGTGCATGTTCTTGGCATTGGGAAGCTGTAATGCAGTCTGATACTCAACAGCTCATGTACAATCAACTCACTACTCTTATAGTAATGCCTCATGATTGCAGCAGGTTTTAATACAGCACAAAAAATTCATTGGTTCTCACAGCACACCTGAAGTGCTGCTGGAGGCTGCAATGAAAGAAAGTGCAATTAGGAATTAGAGTGATTTTTTTGTTCATGCAGTCCATCTGGTGGAAGCAGACAGATTGGAGCTTCCATGTCACTTGTCAGCCTTTTCTTTGATTGACACTCCTTGGGGTAATGTCAGCTGAAGTTGTGTTGCCTGAGTGCAGGAAGATTTATGACGATTTGTGTTACTGATCATGGATTTGGTGCAAATAAATAATGGGTATTCAGCCTGAGGTGGAGGCAGCTCAAAGGGTAGACTAACAGCAGCCCCCCAGTGCCTGTAGGAAGGTTACTGAGAAAGTGATGCCAGACTCTGCACTGCTGCGCATGGTGAGAAGAGACCCAATAGATATGTATTGAAACAGGAGAGAAGCAAACTGTACACTTGAAGAAACCTGTACTCCATAAGGGCAGTCAGGCAGTGAGGAAAGTGCCCAGAGGGGCTGTGTGGTCTCTGGAGATTTTCAAGACCCAGTTGGTTACAGCCCTGAGTGTTCTGGTCTGACCACATGGCTGACCCTGCCTTGAGCACGAGGTTTGTCTAGAGGGCACCCTGAGGTTCCTTCCAACCTGAAGACTTCTCTGATCTCATGGCAACTTACACTAGAGAACTTTGTCATGTAATTTCTTGAGGAAGCCTATACATTTTGTTTTAGTGGAATCATACATCTCTTAGAAACTATTACAGTTTTGATTAAATAACTCTGTTAAAACTACTTTGTTAATTATGCTTATGATTTTAAAAAGAGATGACATCTTAAAGTTTTCCATGCCAAAGCTCATCATAAAACGAAAAACCTACTACTTCTCTGCTTTTTTTCCTCTTCCATCTTCCTCTCCAGAAAACATCCCCAAACAGAATTAAAACATCCCTTGACTGTGAAGTGAAATATCAATATAGAGGATGATATTGATGGCTCCAACCTTTGGTTCTATTTCAGAGTTATTAGTTTGTGTCCTTAAACTAAATGTAATGTCTTTTGTTCTTATTCAAAGAAGGTTCTGCTAAGTCATTTGGGCATGTCTTGTAAAACATGGGTTAATTATGGGCCACGTGAGGCACATTATTTTCCAGACATACATTGGTCTGACATCTGGAAGTTCCCATAATCTCATTTTAGGGATTAATACTAAAGAATAACCGATTTTTTGTAGTCTTAGAAATGCTATATTGCAGAAGTGAAGTTGCCAAAACTACAAAAAGAGAATAAATAGCATGATATTTTTCCAGGATATCTATTAGTGAGTAAAATTCATGCTAGAGGTTCAAGCATGCTTTTTGTTTTGGTCTTTAAATGATCTAATGCACATGGCTCAGTTTTTATGCACCACGTACAAGATTGGGTATTTATTCAAGTCATGAGAGAGGGGATAAGATTTTTAAATCTTTGGATTGTTTTTGACATTTGACTGGAAGAACATGAAAGATATCACATGCATATGGTATTTGAAAAAAGAATGGTGTTATATCCTGTCACCTCTGCCAGCTCTATTTACCTAACCCCTTAGCTAATACCAGTGATACCTCAATAGGGCTATTCTTTTGGTAAAGGAGGATTTAGGCAAGTGATGGTGGCAGAAGTGGCTTAAATTTAACTTGTTTGTCCCTACACCATGAAATAAATTCGTCTTTAACAAAGGCTCATCTTCTGCCTCTTTTTCTCATTCTCAGTGATATTTTTCTTCAGTTATAATAAGGTACTTAGCATTGAAATGAAAACACCAGTAAGGAATGAATTAATCTCATGTATTTTGACTGTTTAAAAGTTGAACCTATCTGAAGCACTGCTTTGTCTACTTCTAAAATTGAAGCAAAGTAATAGGTCTTCTCTCAAAGCTGTTCATCTCATCATAGGAATATCCAGTTCATGAAATTTGTTCACCTTTTAGGTAGTTAAAGCTATATAAGATGATGTCCACTATAAATATGATAGAATTTTTTAATTTTGTGAAAGAGTTCATGTTTTTTATATATTGACCTGTCTAGGTGGATCTGAAGTAAATTAAGGTAGTATTCTTTTATTCAAAAATAGCTTGTGAGCCATTGCAGTGTATTATGTAGTCCAAGAAGCATAAATTCTCCCAGCTATTAAAAATAACAAGATTTTTATTGTCTAAAGTAGCAATCATCCGTTGCAATTTATGTATAATGTAGCAGGTTCCTTCCTGTTTAACAGCTTTCTGAGAAATCATTTACTTTACTGTGCCACAAAGTGGGATGCAAGCCAGCAACATGAATAACATACAATAACGATAGTGCATGCAAACCTATCAGTAGCACACCTTCAGCTCAAATCTTTACTGTATGTAATGCTTTTGGTCCTGCAGCCAACAAAGACCTTTTTGTCCAGGCAGCCAGTAGAAATCATGGAGAATCTCTTATATTTTTTGCAGGAGGCGCTGAGATTAGCTAGAGCAGAAAAATACTAAAGTGTCGGTCATGATTATGCAAACATAATTCAGAACAAGAATTTTGCTTTTATACATTTTTTTTTAACATCTCTCCAGCCAACTTTGTGCTTGGAACAAGAGAAGGCCCTTCTTCTATAGGCCTCCTGTGTATCACAGATGAGGGAACCCCATGGTTTCTCAGCACTGCATTACTCCTGTTTGACTTATTTGCAAACTTTAGTCCCCTGCTTTATGTTGCCAGTAGGTCCATCTTTCAGCAGACTGTGCTGACTGTTCAGATGTTTTAAATAGAACAATGCATTATTCATATGCCATAATATGAATTCATGGCCCTTCCAAAAAGGATATTACTTTTACCTACTTCTAAGACTTCTTCCACTGAAGAAAATTAAATGAAGCACTCAGAGATGGTTTTAATTGCTTACGATTCAGTTGAGAAACTTCTAAAAATGAGTTTCTTTTTGTGATGTAACTTGAGAGCTCATTCATTGAATGTAATTATGCTGTATGATGGATTGGGAAGTATACATGAAGAGCTAAGTACGATGGAGATGACAAAATAAGGGTAATAAAAATCATAGTGCTTGGGTTATGTGATACTTCCTAACAGTACATCACCACACTGTCACTGTCTTTTATACAGACAAATGCAAATACCTCAAACAGCATGCACTGCGTCTCTTCTGGACTTCAGCATACACAGGGTTTGGCTGCATGCTCTGGGGCTCTTTGGAACTCTTTGGCACCTCTGTGAAGTGACTGCAAACCTGCATTCTTGGAGCCAACGTGCCGCCCCTCTCGCCTGTGAGAGTGAGTGGTCGTTTTCAGCGTTACAGAGACGAGTCGTGCCCCTGCTCTCTCCCTGCCTGGGGACTAAGCTGGAGCTCAAGATGAAGCCTCCAAAGAGCTGTAAAGGCTGCTGGGCATAGACCCATGTGTGTAACACCATAGTGACCCAGATAAGGCACTGAAGTTGTTTACCACTAATGAAACCTCCATGACTTTTCCAATACAGTGTTAGAAAAGGCTTTTATAGATTCTTTAACACAAAGCAAACACATTTTATCAGTCACATGAATGAATGTGTTTGCCTGTCTAAATTGCTGTATGGTACCAGGGCAGTTCCTGTTAATCTGTAACTAGAAGGCTGGCTGGAGAAGAATGACTTTGACACCTCAGCTCAGTGTTTGCTGGGCCTGCCGAGGAGAAGAATGGCCCACATATTCATAGGAGGTAACTCCTACAGGTGGCTGAGGTATAGCTTCAAAGAGAGAACAGGAGCCCTTTGGAACTGAGATATGTGGGGAGGAAGGGCTTGTTGCTGAACGTTTTCTTTTCTAAGTTTTGCCATAACTTAAGAAACCAGACGACATGTGCTTTCCAGACTCCCTGGTTTTGTCTAGTGAGAAGAATCCCACTCTTCTGTTTCTCTTTTCCCACCCTATTCCAGATGTGCAGGCCTGCATAAACCAGCAGGATTCCAATTATAATGATACTTTCCCATTCACTATTCATCCAGTTTTTTCTTGATGTGGAAATGAAATGTGACCCAAAATAACCCAACTGGGGGAGGGGGTGGGGACACAGAACACGGGACACGGTCTATCATTACATACATGTGATTTATTCTTCCAGCGCATGGCGGTTTTTTTTTTTTTTTTTTAAGTAGTAAAGCAAAACAAAACCCCATGAATAGGAAGAACAAAAAGTTGGATGTATGGAGGAGCCTCCTATTCAAACCAATGGCATCTGAGGACAGGAATTATCTCCTAGATGGAAAAAATGAGCAAGACTGATACATAGTGATTACTCATTAATAAAAAGAATATCAAGGCTCATAGTGGTGAGACTCAGAAAAATGACCTCTGCAAACAATACCAGCATTCTTGCTAGGAAGATACAGATGTCTAGCAAGAAATATAAAAACCAAAACCTCTGACACTAAGTCCTGAAGCAAAATTCTGATTCTATGTCAGCTTTTCCAGAGTCACAGAAATATGTAGAGTGTAGAATAACTGAAAAGGAAATGTTAAAGTATTCACCCCACTTTAATACTGACTAGTGGATTTTAAGGCTGTTCTGTTTTTCCTTTCCAGGTAAGCTGTAAGGCAAAATGATTGCATTTCTTTTTGTTGTGCAGTTTGTACATCAGAATTGGTATGTGTGGAATTTTCTAGGCTAACCAAACAATATCCAGAGGAAAGCTGAGGTATAAATCAGGAGTGTAAGTTTACTTCAGCTCCTCTGCACTTCCCAGGAAAAAAAAAAAAAAAAAAGGATCGGTCTTTAAAGAGTGAGATATTGTATTTTGAATATCAGAGAAGGCTGAAAAAAGGTATGAAGTCTTTGAAGAAAAGGCCAGAAAAGGCCTAAGACAAAAGCCTGATAAAGATCCAGGTCATCTAGCTCCAGAAAAGCTGATGTTTTGACATCAGTTTGAAGAAAGTATGGTTGGCTTTCTTTGTCTTTCTTTTGCTTTTATCGGAAAACCTCTCAGCAGTGCTTTCCTACAACAGTCTTTTGGGTCTTGCTGAAGATCACATCTTTAGAAAACTTACTATAAAAGAGTCAATAGAGAAGCCAATTTGATTTTTGTTGCTAAACAATTGTTAAAGGAGTTTTGTTAACTGAACTACTGCTTGACAGTTAAACTCCCCAGGATAAATAAGAATGTGCTGAACTATTCTGAAGAAACTGTTTTCAAAAGCAGCTGTTTCAAATGACTTTGGCTCTCAGATGTGGACAGCACCTGTCCTGTGCCAGAGTTAATTGCTACTCTTGTGGTCAATGCAATGGTTCAGGAGATCCAGAGGAGAAAGTTGTGTCCTGATGTAAAGCCCAATGGATCCAACTAACCTCTCAAAGCAAGGTGCTGCAGGCAAAGTTCTCAACCTGATTACCTCATTTCTGTACCTGAGCAACAAGGTTAAAGCAACTGTCACATATTCATTAAGTTCAAAATTTTGCTGACCGGTTTAAACACTTTGGTCTCATTCTTCTTTCCATCCCCTTAAGCTGTGGAGATTTTTAATGACTGCAGCTGATCTCACTAAGGGATATTTAGTACTTCTGAAAAATTCAGTCTCTAATTAATGTATCCTTCCAGAAATGTGCAGGATGTAACTCTGCAATAGTGGTGGAGGTGAGGATGCATTTTCCTCTTTTTTTTTTTTTTTTTCTTCTCTTGACATTTACTTAGTCACATACTTATTACTTTCAAACCCTACTTCATATGCTTTTAGAATAAAAGACTCATGATAGGAAATCCATGTAGTTGACTGTATATCTACATACCTATTCATAAGTAACTAAATGTTTGAATAGGAGTGCTATGCTTTTTCGTAATTCTGAATACAGGACTGTGGAGGTTCCAAATATCTTCATATTTTAAAAGTTTTTATTGTATATTTAACATTTTTTTCCTAGAGTATTTTCTTTGTAAAACACTGGGGTGTAGTTGGAAATTTTTTGGTGCTCCACTCCAGGGCTAGTATCATTGACTGAATTAATGATAATTTGTGCCTTTAGCAGTTTAATTGATTGGATTTATTGCAGAACCTGATGCTCTGACTCAGCAGAGACATACCCAGTCATATACATTCAATGGGGGCATATCTATGTAATGGTAGCAGATTGGTTTGAAATCTAGCTCTTTAAGACAAAATTTAGACTCAGAATGTGTTGTTCATATGAAAATGAATATGTTTAGTTTACACTAAGGAAGATTTCCTAGCACAGGGCTAATTTATAAACCTAGAAGTAACTGATTTGCCTTGTAGTACTTATTTAAGGAACTGCATAAAAAAATATGCCTTCTGAATTCCCAGCATCCTTAAGAGTTGTCTGTTGGTATTATTTCTCACTTCTTCTCAGTGGATCCTGATATTCCATTTTTTTATTATTGTTTTTAATACATTTTTTTCAGATTAGGGAATTAATATAAAGGTGACATAGGTGAGAACAGAAATTCACAAAGGAAGTCTATCAGATCTTTGTGACTGCAGTCTCCACACCCAATAAATACCCTTTTTCTGTGCTGGCAGACAGTACTAGCCCAAGAATTCTTTCTTTTGTAGTGGTGATGAGCTACTTTGTGGAATGTCCTCTCTTTCATTCATTTCACTGAAATCTTTCTCCCAAAATTAAATGATGGAACTTCTTCCATGCTGGTTTCAAGCTGGTGAAACTCATTGAATTCCTGAGATTTTGATGGCTGACAGCTAGTGGGATAGGAGAAAAATCAGGTTCCCAAATTCCACTTTAGAAGCCTGATTGAAAACAAAAAGTCACAATTAAAAAGGCTGAGCACTTGCCTGTGCACTTGACAAGATTTTTAACAATTAGGCAACCAGCAATGGCTTCTGATCCCATGGAAACGGCCGTAGGAAAAAAAGCCTTCCTCCATTGCAAAGTGATTAGTTTAAAGCATTCTGTCCCATTTTTGGCAGTTTGATGGCAGTTTCCATGGGAATGGGAGTAGAGGATCACTGAAGTGTTGTCATAACTCCTGCAAATGACACAGATGGAGGTTAAAAGATGTAAATTATATTTCAACAGCACCTGTAAATGTATTCATTTTGTGAGAGGGAGAAGGGAAAGACAACAAAATGTGTTTCCTCTTTCTTCCTCTTCAATATATCTCTGATGAGAAATGCAACTAGCCAGAATAAAATAAAACAATTTCATTTTTGCCTCTCTGCAATGTAATATTTACTGCTTTGAGAACAGGATGATCAAGGATGTCAAAAAATGTTTCTTAAAAAATAGATATTATTATGCTCACTTTATAAATTGGAGAGCTGAGTCAGAAAAAAGGTTAAGTCACCAAAAGGCCAGGAATCAGGAATACTGCTGGGAAAAAATAAAAGTCTGCTTTTTTTTAAAGACCTGTCTAAGTGACTCTACCACTCAAATAATGACATTTCTTTCAGGAATCCTATCCCAGGGCCCTAGGGGCACCAAGAGGTTCCCATTTTCCTGGCCAGGCCCCCCAGCCTGCCCACAGTCCAGTGTCCCACATCAGCCCCCCAGGCCATCAGACCCTGCCCAGACATGGACGCTGCTCGTCTCCAGCTTCCCATGGTTCTGCTGGCAATGGGTGCTGCCAAGTCATCCCCACCCACAGGTCTACATCCTTAATCTGTGCCAGAGGAGGTTTAGGCTGGACATTAGGAAGAATTTCCTCACAGAAGGGGTGACGAGAAATTGGAATGGTCTAACAAGGGAGGTGGTGGAGTCACCATCCCTGGAAGTGTTTGAGAAGACTGGATGTGGCACTCAGTGCTGTGGTCTAGCTGACATGTTGGTGTTAGGTCGCAGGTTGGAATCGTCGATCTCAGAGGTCTTTTCCAAGCTAATTGATTCTGTGATTCTGGCCTGGCTTAGGTCTGTGCCCATCCCCAGGGAGGTGCCTGGTTCCCAGGGCTGGGGGTGCCCCAGTACCCTCCTGCTGCCCATTCTGGGTGGGCAGTAGGTGTCTGCGGGTCCCGGCACTCTAGTGACAGTGACAAGAGCAGGATTTTCCTGGGAGCTGATTTTTGAAGCTTTTCAGCTCTGGCAGTCCCAACATGGCAAGCTAAATTTTCTAGCTTTTGAAAATGCCCTCAAATCAAGTGCTGCACCATCGTGGCTTTCTAACAAAAGGCATTGTCTGTCTGCAATGTGGGAAATGGTGGCACTCAAACCTGGTGCTTTCTCTGTTTCAGCTGTTGAACCTGAAACTGCAGGGTTTGAGTTACTTGTGCTTTGATAATTTTTGCACTCAGATACTTAAAGGCATTTTTTTTTTTGAGAGGAGCAGGAGAGGAAGAGACTGCATGATTCTGACAGACCCAAGCTGAGAGAAGGTCTTCTTTTTCACCCTTCTTTGTTTCTTTAGTTGGTGACATGAAGGACCTTGTTTGTGACTGAATTGTGAAGTATCTGCATGGAGATTAAAATCTCTTCACTAGAATCATGACGGGAAAAAAAATTGCTATGTGGATTACTCATGGAAAATCTAATTTTAAACAGTGTTGGTTAGTTGTGATTTGCTGGAGAGCTGCATGGCATCATTCCTCTGGTATGATGTGATGAACACTGAGGTGCTACTACATAATCCATACTAGCTTGCAATTTCCTATGAAGGACATAGGATATAATGAAGAGTATACTGGTCTTTATTTAATGTTGTCTCAGTACTGTATTGTGCAAACACTCTGTTTTTTTGCCTGTAGGTATTTGTGGCAAATACCCAATTCAGCTAGTATTAGTTCCAGTTTCTTTTAGAAATTGTATTTGTCAATCTTAATGCATTTTAGTTTATCCCTACTCTTTTAAGTTGTGCTGTGGAACTTTACAGTTACAGCTGAATTTCATTTTAATTTCAAGCTGACTCCTAACCTAATCAATATTCAGGGCATTTCTATGGTCTGCTTAAATCTATTTAATTGAGGAAAATATTCTTTCCACTGTCTTGTTTGGATAGGAAAAGACATCAATCATTTCAAAAGTGGTATGAAACTAAGAGAACAAAGATTTAAAGGTGAACAGTACATAATTACTTTGTGAATGACTTTTGACAGGAGTGATTTATTAATGTGTATTAATTTTCAAACCTCCATGTGTAGTTTTATGAGTTCATGAAGAGTCAGCTTTGTTAGAATTGCTGAATCATACTATGGAAGTGTTATTTGCTAAAGATCAAATCTGATTTTAAGTTTTCTGATTTGTTTTCTCGATAGATATTTAAATAATAGCAGACTTTTTTTCTTTTTTTAAAATCAAGTTATTTCTGTAAATTGTGGAGTTTGGTGGGCAGAAAGTGGCACAAACAATAATTAAATGAATGCTTGACCTTACGAAGTAATCCAGGATTTCCAAAAAACCTATGAAAAACATAATCACAGGTTGAAATGCAAGGACTGTATTATTGCAGAAAACATGAAGATCAGCTGTAACTGGAATAGTTACAGGAAGGAAATAAAGCCATTGGTATTTCAATGGCCAAGAATGTATAAAACTAAATTAAGGATGGTGTTCACCTATCTCTTCTTCAAGAATTAGCCTTATTTTCTGTAATTATCTGCAAGTGTGAGGACGAGAAAATATCCAAGTTTAGACTGAACTATAAAAATCCATTGCAAATTTGAAAACCACTGAAACACTCTCCATTATCTCCAGCTCCCTTCATTTAAATCCTACAATTGTGTATCTTCTCATAATAGTCAGAAGCTGGAAAATATCCTAGTATTATTTCAGTAACTGTGGGAATGTGCTTTAACAGTTCTGCATGCTCAAATAAATAAATAATACATAGAAATAATTTCATATATAATATAAAATTATACTTCCATAGTTTTAACAATTTTTTGCTACGCACTGTTCAGGGTTGAAGGATGATTTAGTGATAATGCACCTTGGTGGCTATTTAACTAAAAGCAAATATTTATGCTCATTTTCAGTTAGTTTGCATGCAGAGTGGAATTGCTAATGGTAACACGTCTACCTATAGATGGTATTACATTGTTCAAGCTGAAATAAGTGAAATTTTACTTTATGCCATATTTTCAAATATTTTTAGATATATTCACTGTTGACTGAAAAAGTTCAAATGGAAAATTGTTTACAAGCCTTTCAAATACATATCAAGAAAGAGCTTTTAGAAGTACACTGAGATTGTAATGACTGAACACCTCAGTCAAAACATAAAGTTAAGCTCCATGACACTACGTTTTTAGCCGTGGATTGCTGAATGAAGAGCTAATGCAATGCTTGGAATAGTAAACTTTCTTCTAATAGGACATGTAATTTAAAATCTGGTGAAACTTTTATTTTATTACTTAATTTACTGTTGCAATCTAGTGGTTTGTATGAATGCTATAGGAAACAAGCATGGTACATTGCTTTAGTAGCACTTAGCTCTTGTATAATTTAACATTTTTGAAAAAAGAAATTTTGTCCTGACTTTTCCCCCTTTTTTCTGATACTTTAACCTGAGAGTTCACTGTTGTGAACAACTGAGAAGCTTCTGCATAAAGAGCAGCTACGTGGCACATATGTGTCTTTGTTGACCTATGTGAAATGATCTTCCAACTCACTCTAGAAAGAAGAAGTCTTTTTAGGGATTGGATATTGGTGGGATGTAATCATTAAAGTCACTAACCTGTCTGTGATCTGTGAAAGGAATGCAATAAATTAAAAATTCCTATTTAAAACCAACCTTTAGGCCTGATCACCTTGCTCTGTATTTTCAGTGTTGTTAGACCAGTAGACTCTAGACACTATGCAGATTTTTTTCCCACATAAAGTATGCAGGCTAAATCTTCAAGTAAATGATGAAGCATACAGGAAAATCCTATCTAAAATAATTTTAAGGCAGACTAGAAATTCCATTCTAAAAATTTATTTCACACTTCCTTTGATTTTCAGTGGTAAATTAGTTAATTTAGAATATTTGGATTTAAGCTACTGCAAAAGTGTCAACTGTTGGAGAACAAATACATTTGAATGAATTCAGACAACAGCTCTTTGGAAGGAGGGGAAATGAAACTTTTACAGAAATTTCCTCTCTCCTTATATGCTCTTTCTGTACCTATATGTACAAAACTAGAAGTCTGGGGTAATATCAAGATACAGACAGTAAATTTTGAATTAAGAGAATAGGCAGTTTGGTTTCATTTCAGTTATGCAAGTTACTCTATTAATGCAGATAATTTATTTAAATTTTTTTTTCTGTTTTTAGTGTTTGTTAAGAAGATCCTGCAGTGAAATTCTACACTGAAAATAAGGTTGCTTAATGTTTGTGTTTTGTTTTTATCTTTAAAGACAGACAAAAATTTTTCTAAAACGAGGGAATGTTCTTAAAATGAGGGGTAGAGAGTCATTCTGTCTGATTTTCTTTTAATCACTTTCTGACTTTTGAAAGCTTGGCTGACTTTATTTGCCCACTTTAATTCTGTTTCTTGTGCCCTGATCTTCAGTCTATGATTGTCTTTTTTCTAACTGAAAATGAAATTTCTCTGTAATTCTTAGGTTTACTTGTAAGCCAGACTCTACAGACAGGTCTCAGGAGCAGATCTTTTGTATGCAAAGATTTAATATGCAAACAGCAAGTTACCCATCGGTATCATTATAATGAAAACAAACTGAAATGTAGAAAGTACATCATCTGTGTTTTTATCTAGTCTGCATATGTATTAATTTCTTCTCCCAAAATAACAGAAGTGTCTTGGTTTTCAAGGCTTGCTTATTAAGGGCAATGATAAGCACCATGGAAAGTTTCTTTGGTGACTTTGTATGACGAATCTTAGCAGTTAGTGCAACCCATCACTTCTGGAAACAATGTATGAATGTGTGTGATTCAATGAGTGTGATTCCTGGTACAGTAAACTGACTGTACAGAGATTTCTAAATATAGACATAGTAATTCAAAGTCAATTACTGTCAGCCAAATCAATACAGATCTTAAAAATTTCAAAATCTATTTTTTATGATAAAAAATGCAGTTACTGAGATTTTAACAAGTCTGTGATATTCTTTTTAAGAAACTATATGACTGTTTATCCATGCTTTAGTAGTCTGTGATAGAAATTGATGTGACTGTCCTGGTATCTGCATTTGTATAATTAATGTATACCCATACACACAACACAATTTTTGGGGTTCAAAAAAAAAGGCATGTAGTGGAAAGTGTTCTCTATTGCCATGTCCAAAGCCAGAAGTGCATTTTGAGCAACTGACATTTGCATTCACATGTAGGAAATTCCTTCTTTGCTGCACAAAGCAATAGAGACCTCATGTGCAATAACATACATTTTATCCTTTTCACCTTTTTTTGTGCCACAGCGATGGTCTGAATTGGATCTGTGGCTGCATTTTATGAAAAATTTGACTTTTTTATTTTTATTTTTTTTTTTTGGCTGAAGAACTGGTAATTATGACAAAGTTTAGTCGTAGTATAACCCTAATCTGCACATAAAAACTCTACAGATATTTCATACTAAGAGGAGAATGGAGATGAAAGACTAAGAAGGCAGAGCAATGTACAAACACTTTTCACTCCTGATTGTTTTCTCCTCACATCTTAAACATTGGTTTTGTGCTGTGTACTTTTCTGTCAGAGCAGACTAACATATGTGATGAGGTAGAAGTCAGGAGAAAGGTTATCCTACAATCTGTAAAACAGTTCTGCTGCTGCTGGGAAAAAGAAACAAAGTGTTAGCATATTTAGAGGAAACTTTCATCCTTGGGAAACACCCCAGTGTGATTTCAGTATAGTGTGGATTAATTTACCTTACATCTGTTTCAATATTTTCTGTGGCATGTCAATTAATTATAAAATCTATTTGTTGCACTAGCAGCTTTTGACCTCTAATGTCCACTATATCCCATCTGCTCTACCCACAAAACTAGAGTCCAGAATAGTGAATTGTCTGTGTCACAGTTTCTTTCCCAGCAGAGGAATATCACCTGAAATCAAAATGTTTGCCTTTGAGTGGTCTTTTTTAACAAGAGTGGCTACAGTCCTTGAGAGTGATTAAGCTGAACTGCCCAGGGAGATGATACAGCTATTGACTTCAGACTAGGAACATTCATTTAGTTAAAGCACTACAGTTGAGAGAAACACACTCCTAGAACTGGAATGACATTTCAAAACCAGACCAAATGAAAAAAGAAAGTCTACAAGAGAACAAAAAAAGGGTTTTAAGAGGGGCCAAACACAAACAGTTTACCATGGACATTGTGTTGCATTGTGGGCCTTATATTAACAGAAGGTTTAAGCAATCTCAAGGTTAACCTTACAGGAATAACACAGGTATTACAAGTATTAGGGTGAGGTAAAAGAGAAAGATCAGTTGAGACACAATGTAGAGATGCACCCTCCCCCTCGCCCCCATATTTAAAGGCTGAAATTCCAAGCAGAAAGCAGCATTACTCTGTGTAGTATATGAGAGGTGTAAGGAGTATGGACTTTTCTGCCCCTTTCTCAGCTTTAACCTGGTGTTCTCCTGTGAGTCTTTTCTTACTAGGCCTGGCATTATCAATTATTATGTGAGCAGGTCAAGCTTCTAAAATCAAGTCTGTTCATCTCCATTAGAATGGAAATAAAAAGTTCTCGTGTAAGCATAAGATTGAAAAGATCTGAGGAGTTCTGTTTAGAGAGTTGTGATAATTTTTCTGCTGTGTTGTACTCACATTAGGGTCATAGAATCATTTAGGCTGGAAAAGACCTTCAAAGATGATCAGGTCCAATTGTTAACCCTAAGCCAGCCACTAAACCATGTCAGTAAGTGTGACATCTACAGGTCTTTTAAATACTGTCAAGGTTTGTGACTCAACCACTTTCCTGAGTAGCCTGTTCCAGTGCTTGACAACCCTTCTGGTGAAGAAAGTTTTCCTGATATCCAAACTTAACTTCCCCTAGCTCAACTTGAGGCCGTTTCCTCTCGTTGCTTGTTACTTGGGAGAAAAGACCAAGGCCCCTCATTACAATCTCTTTTCAGGTAGATGTAAAGCATGATAAGGTTCCCGTGAACCTCATTTTCTCCAGGCTAAACAACCCCAGCTCTCTCAGCTGTTCTGTGTAAAACTTGCACTCCAGATCCTTCACCACCTTCCTTGCCCCTCTCTGAACACACTCCAGCACCTCAATGTCTCTCTTGTATTGAGGGGCCCAGACCTGAACACAGGACTTGAGGTGCAGCTTCACCAGTGCCGAATACAGGGGCATTGTCACTGACCTGGTCCTGCTGGCCACACTATTCTTGATACAGCCAGGATGCCATTGGCCTTCTTGACCCCATGGGCACACTGCTGGTTCATGTCAGCTGGCACCCCCAGGTCCTTTTCCACTGGGCAGCCTTCCAGCCACTCTTCCCCAAGTCTGTAGCATTGCATGGCCTTGTTGTGACCCAAAGGCAGGACCCGGAACTTTCCTTGAATGTGAAACAGTTGGCCTTGGCCCATCAGTCCAGCATGTCGAGATCCAAATGTAGAATCTTCTCCCCATCCCTGCCTTCTAGCTCAATAACTTTGTATTAAAGACTGAAGCAAAGAAGACATTAAGTACCTCAGACTTTTCCTCATCCTTTGTCACTGTGTTTCCCCCCACATCCAATAAAAGATAAAGATTTTTCTTAGCCCTCCTTTTGTTGCCAATATGTTCATAGAAACCTTTTTAATTGTGTTTTATGTCAGTAGCCAGGTTAAATTCTAGTTGGGTTTTGACCATTCTAATTTTCCCTCTCACAACATCCTTATCTTCTACTCTAGGAACCTCCTAGATTGTTTCCTCTCTGCTGTGATATGTTGCCAACAGGCATCTGGTCAGTTGGAGTCCTCCACAGGAAAAAGGGCTAGCAATTGTAAGACCTCTCCTAGTTGCTTATAGAATAATCTGTCTGCATCTTGCCACCTTTTTGGAGGGGAAAAGCCATAGTTTCTATGTGACTATTTTCAGGTGCTTTCATGGCTTTCTAACATATTAATAACCCTTGTGTCTTTCCTCCTGCACAGATCTCAGTATGGGAAATTACCACTATTTCTTTTGAGGAGACACTTTTATGAGCAGCAAGCAGGTATGATTTTTAGTAGAAAATGGAGTTACAAAGAAAAGTTTCTTAGTAAATAGAGAGTCCAAAGAAATACAATCACCCAATAGGAATTAATTTCCTCAAATATATCCATATTCATGCTGCAGACACTCTTTTGCTGTTTCTTCACATGCAGAGGTGTAGAGGTGTGCAGTTAAAGTGGCTTTTGTTACAATTAATCATAAAACAGAGGCTCAGTTAATTTGTCTCACAAATGCATTGTATTCTGCAAGGATTTATCAGAGCTCTATAGCAGTAGCATTAATTGTAATTCTAACTGTGCGAAATGAAAATATGGATTTATCTGTGCGCTAAGCAAATTCTCCAAAGAGTGATTATTGTGAATGAAAAAGTTTAAGATATGAAAGGTGTTTGGCAGCTTGGGGTACATCTGAACCCTCACTTCCCTCCACTTAACAGCAGCTCACATAGTGTGTTTGTTTTGTACCCCTGTGGTCTTGAAAGACAGAGGGAAATACAACTGTGTAGGAGATGATGTCAGCCTCTCTGTCATCAAAAGATACAGTGAATATATGTGTGTGTGTGTTTGGAAAAAAAGGAAAAGATACTGGCTTTGAATCCAAGTAAGACAGCTGTGTCTGCCATGCCGTTACTGTTGCTGGATCAGTACTGCAGAAGGAAAAAAAAAATCATTTGGACCCTCTGCTTCTGCAGCTGTCAGACAAAGGTCTGAGCTTTCTGCAAACACTGTGAAGACATCATCTCTCAAAGGGCCTAGGGAAGGTTTATAAAAGCAGAGTTAAAGGGGAAACCTCTCCCTCTCCCTTCCTCCCATCGACAGGGCACCCATCCACTGATGTGCCAGAAATGGTTTTCTGTCTGCTCTGTCTATCTAGCCTCATTTCCTGTGCATGCTTGGGCCCAAATCCTCAGATAGTTTGGCACAGCTCTTCCCAGGTCAATGGAGCTGCCCTGCTCAGGGGTGGCAGCTGAGGATGCAGCCATCAGTGTTACTCTTAGGCTCCCTGGCATGCTGAATGTGGAGAGTAGCACCATGCTGGTCTATGCACAGTTTGACTAGGTGAGGTGATCTTACAGTTATGAAGCTAAGTAGAAGTGAGTTTTGGGGAAGAGATGAACTATTTTCTGGGAGGTAGTCCTAACTTATGTTTTGTGTTTACTTCAGGGGTGCAAATACAGATTGCTGAGTCAGAGTTAAATCCTTTGGGAAAGTGTAGTTTTCACTAGTCTGAAAGTCTGAGTTTATACTCCAATTTTGTTTTAACCATTCTTTTTTTTTTTCTCTCCTGACAGAAGCTAATCTCAAATCTGGATTTTTGTTTTCCTTTTTATATTTTGTGCCTGAATTTCTGCCAGATTACACCCAGCTGTTAGCCACATAATGTGCCAGAGAGCTTAAGAAAGTATAACTTTTCTGCACCTTAATCATTCTAAGGACTGAAAAACTACATCTAATGCATTTGTAAACCAGTCACATGGGAAGGAAAGACTGGAAGGACTGAGCAAACTGAAATCATGGACCGAGTGTTTTGAGAAATTCTTCCGCTCTTTAGGTGGAATGTGGCAACTGTGAAACAGTACATGGCAACCACAGAGACGGTCTGGGACAGGATGGGAGACAGGAATACAAGATTTTTGTGGGAACTGTGGGGGAAATATAGAGACAGACTGCCGTGCAACAACTTCAGGATCTATTTGTGAAGAGAAATGCGTAATTGGAGGGGAATAGGAATAGGAAAAATAGACTTCCCCTCTGTGAAATGGATATTATTTAAAACAATAGTTGAGAATTTCTCAAATTACCAAAAAAAAAAAAAAAAAAAAAAAAAAAAAAAAGCAGAAGAATACAGAGACAAATACACAAATAAAGAGGGGGAAGGAGAGAGCAAGTGAAATCTCAAAATTAACTGAATAGTGCTGGTAATTTCAAGACTACAGAAGGAATGCTTGTTCTAATCTGTGAGCCTTCTTGACACTAATTTAAGAAGTACACAGTAGAGAATTTTACCAAAATTGTTACCATAGAACACAAAACCATGGAGATTTCCAAGTAGGGACTTCCTAAACTTAACCTTAAATAGGACTTTTAAAAAATTTATTTGTCTTTTAAAGCCTGTTGCTTTGTACTTGCAGTTATTTGCAAGGGAAAATGCTAATTCTGAACCTACAACCACATAACTAAAAGGCTGGTATCAAAAGACTTTTTTCCCGCTTTTATCCTAGGATGTGTGACAAGATTTCAAAATCTTTCAGTGTACCTTTTACAAAAGACAGAGCCCTGAGTGTCTGGCTGTAAGCTTTTGGGTACTGAACACTTTCAAAAATATGAGCCTTCTTTAGCTGCCTAATTGGGCACCACTTGTGAGTGGCGGAACATGTGAAAAATTGCTCTTTGCCCCAAATGTCAAAAAAGGTGCCGCTCAGCTTCCCTTGCGCTCTCTGGGTTCCACATTGTCTGAGACTGTACCTCACAGATGTGGTTCATTGCTGCTTAATCTCCAGGTTTGCTGTGTTCCTGAGGCCTTGACCTGGGAGTTTCTGAGTTCTGCTGCTGAAATCCTTTTAGTTTAGCTGGAGAGCACTCCACAGCCCACCAACCCAAATCTGACAGTATTATCCTCTCATATGCTTGTCTTTCTTCTGGAAGTGCCATAGTATTTATTCTTTCTCCTGGAGTGAATTTAAAACGTGATTTGACTTAAGATTTTTGCAACTGCTGCTCTTACTGTGTTAGAAATTGGAGTACCTAGCATAAGTAAACCCACTATGTTTGAAGAATCTTGATCTGTATGGCTGAATTTCTGAGCCTCTGTCAACTTCAGCAAGCACAGAAATCTGCTTGTACAGCTCAGGCCCTAATTTCGCAAGCAGGACTCTGTTTCATTTTTCCATAATACAACATGTCAGCAGAAACATGAAGGGTAGAGCCAAGGGATCCTGGTACCCAGGCTCCTGCGCTTTCTCTGGACAATAGTTTTCCCTTAGAAACCAATAAGTTATGGACTAAGAACTGCTCCATTTAAACTATCTTGGGCTCTATGGCTGAAAAGATTTTATTAAATAGGAGTGATTACTAAAGTATGTTACTGTTGAGAGGGGTGAGGATAGTTAAAACTTATGAAAAGGCTTTGCTTGCAGCAGAAAAGCACTGTAACCGCTTAAAAATATCTTTGCTAATGTTTTTATTTTAAAAATGGAAAAAGTGAGTCAGCAGTGAAGGCTCTGTATTCACTGCTAAGTCCAAACTCAGCTGCTCTGGAGAGTCTCCCCATTCCCTGCCCCCATCTCTGCTGTTGGTACAAGTGAATACAGCTACTCCTAATTTAGCAACACTCAGTTGCTACCTTTGCACAGGCGGTAATAATCATCCTGGGAGATTTATTTTCCAAGGCTGTAACCAATGGCGGTCTCTGTGCAAAAATACAAGGAAAATAACACGCAGGAATCATTTCAGGGTGACAAGTGTGTTCTGTCTCTGGACTGCTGGAACAAGAAAATGATGCTGGTGGGGCATAACTCCAGTAGCCAAAAAGCAAATGGATTTTCATATACACTTAGCCTTATTTATACTTTGTCTAGAGGGTAAGTCACTGTGCTGATAGCTCTGGGCAAACCCACAGGAATTACTCTTTCTAAAGTCTAGTAGATTTTGTATCTGCACTCAGGGCTTGATCAGCTCTGATTCTATATTTCATTTTGCACTGTGATAAAAGGCAGATAGAAGACAGAATTAGAGGGTCCATAGGAAATAAATAAAAGTGAACTATTTTCTTTTCTAAGAAGTAGATACTGTGGTGTTGTTACAGAGGTGTGTATGAAAAATATGGAAGGAATCATCTTTTGTTTCCTCCAACAGGAAATCTTCCTGCCTAGCATGCAGTTTTCCAAAAGAAAAGCTATATTCTATATTTTTTTTGATTCAATATCTCCTGTGGGTTCCAGTCTGACAGGGTTTTCAATGCACACTGCAAGCCTAAGCGAAATACACACCGCGCTGTGAAAGAGATACATTACATAAGAGGTCTCTGAGGCTTACACAGTGCTGGACTGCAGTATAAACTGTCTCCGGGACGGATAAAAAACATCTCACAAACTAGGATTAACACTGATTCTTGTCAGGGGCTCTTGATTTGAGAGAAGAGAAGGAAATTTGTGTGTGCTGTTTTAGTGAGTTTTAGCAGCTATATAAACCACAGTATGAAATTCTGATGTGTATCTAACCATCAGCATGCCTGAACTGTGTTTGATAAAAGGGCCAATGAGCTCCAGTTATGCAGCCCTTACTCTGGTTGGTTCTCCTCTGCAACCAGAGAACAACCAGGACTACTTGCATATAAATCCTGAGCATTTGGCAACTTTTGCTGCACCATGAGAGAAAGGGAAAGGAAGGCAAATTCCCCTTAAGTTAGTGTTTCAGTCACACTGCAGATGATTTAGTTTATCTGCTTGGCAAGTGATCTCAGCAAAGCAGCTGCATGCATATCTGCCTGTCTGTAGCTTTTTCACAATGTCCAGAGCCCAATATTTGGTAGATTGTCTGAAGTTCTGGGGTAACAACACTGTGACCCCTCAGATACTGTGAGTTGCACTTCTTTGGAGGGAGAGACAGCTTTCCTGGAGGTCACTCCAAAGATCTTGACCAGATATCCACAGAGACTGCTTGCTGTGACAGAACTCACTTCCAGTCTCAGTGGAAGACAGGCTGCTTCCACTTTGACTTTACTAAGTTTCGTTCTATCAGCACATACCGGTTGGGAGATGTCCTTCCGGACCTCCAGGCAAAGCATTCTAACAAATGCACCTTTTTACTTCAGGGGAGAGAATAAAAGTTGTATGTTACTGAGATTTCCTGCTGAATTACTGACAGACATTTGAATTGCACAGTAAAGACAAATACTGTGAATACCTGTGTTGAAAAAGATGAAAAAAGTAGGTATCTACTAGAGGCAAATCCCTGTAGTTAGTGATCATTATCCTAAATACAGATCTACACGGGAGAGAGCTGGGAGAAGCTGGATCTTTTTAATTACTGAACACTGCAAGTAATGCCCACCACAATACCAAACATTTCCCTGGAGATACTCATCACCTCACAGAGTTATAGGAATGTTACAAGTTCAGTTTCAAAGCACAAAGGTGAATTAAGGAATGGATTTCCAAGGAGGATGATGTAGTATCAAAATATTAAACATATTAGTCCTTCACACCATTATATTTTCTCTTCAAATTTCTTACCAAATTGCTGCAGAAAGCTGAGATGTATCCTCCTGATATGCACTGCTTTCAAAAAGCCTAGAAGCAAACTATAAAGTTCCGTGAGGTGTTGCCTACTGCAGATCACAGCCTTATCTTTCAAGTCTTTTGAATACTTTTAGACTGTTGGGTTTTATACATGTTTATGTATTAGGTAAAGAGATTTTTTTAAACTGTGTCTGCTTTTAGTTCCTCATTTATCAAAGGGAATTCTTGGTATCTTTAAAGGACTGGACTGTCCCCTTGCTTTTCTGTAGATTTAGCAAACAGTGGTTTGCTTAGGGTTGCAGATAAAGTTGCCAAACTTTTATCAGCCAAACCATCTTCAAAACATATTTTCTTTCCAGGAGAAAGGCCTACACACAAGCCTTTTATGGCATTGTGTATTTATAGCTCTAGTCTGAACTGTGAATGAATGGATCACTCCACAAAACACAATGCAGAGTCATTTGATGAGTGTGCTCAGCAGTCACAGAATCACAGAACGGGTCAGGCTGGAAGGGATCACAGTGGGTCATCTGGTCCAACCTCCCTGCTCAGTCAGGTCATCCTAGAGCACATGGCATAGGATTGTGTCCACATGGTCTTGAATATCTCCAGTGAGAGGGACTCCACAACCTCTCTGGGCAGTCTGTTCCATTGCTTGGTCATTTGCACAGTGAAGTTCTCCCTCATGTTCAGGTTGAACTTCCTGTGCATCAGTGTTTACTCATTGTACCACCAAGAATAGCCTGAATCCATCCTTTGACACCCTCCCTTCAGATAGTTAGGGACATTTTCAAGGTTCCAGCTCAGTCATCTCTTCTTGAGGCTGAACAGGCCCAGCTCCCTCAGCCTTTCCTCATAAGAGAGATGCCCCTCATCATCTTTGTTGCTGTCTGCTGCACCCACTCAGTACACTGGAGACCACTGGGCCCGGGGTCAGAGGTGCAAGGAAACTTCTTGGTTTTCCCTTCTTGCATAAGAGGAAGAAGGGAAAGACCTATCTGAGTTTGGGCATGATTATCACAACACAGGACTGGCTTTCTGTGAACTGCTGCAAAGCCAAAGCTCTGCCCTCCACTCTGGAGTCTTGCACAACACTCTGCAAAGCAGTGGGGAACCATGGCAGGACAAAGGCTGAGACATGGCTGTGGCAGCTGGTCATTCAAAACTCTCCAGAAGGTGAGGGGGGCCTGTGATCTGCAAGTGCTCTGAGGAAAATCATGCACAAGCCTCAGTGGTGCTCCACCAACCAGCACGTTCACTGTCTGAAATTCCTGCTAGTATTGGAAATAACACCTAGAATGATTTGGGGTGTTGGTTGTCAAGGCTTTTATCCTGCCAATCCTACTGCTGTCATCCAGTGATATGGTACCATATTTTGCAGCTCTGAATGTCTGTCCTGCACAGTGCTTACAATGGTGTCTTGCTAACATTGCAAACTTAGTATGGTCTTGGTCAGCAGCTGTATTTTCTGACTCCATCTACTTTATTGAATTCCATGGCCTAGAGGACCATCTGGAGCCTTAGAAATTAGTCTGTTTTCTTAGGATCAGGATTAGGAAAGATAGCATATTTTGCCATTAAAGAGGGAGATTGAACTAATTGTTAATGGGGAACCATGACACAAAATAATCAAGCACACTCAAAATAATGTTTTGTATGTAAAGCTGTTATAAGAGAAAGAGTTAAGGTATTGAAACATATTATATTGCTTTCTACTGGAAATAAATTTTGTCAGTAGCTGAATCTGTGATAGTAACTTGTTCTGTATAGCTTTGATATTTTACTTTTTAGAACTCAAAATATTTCTAATACCGCATGATTCTTATTTATTTGATGTGCGCAGAGCACATGGAAAGATGCTATACAACTTATGACCGAGTGAATGACATACCTGAGCCATTTGCGAAAAACAGATTCAGCTTAAATCCACCTTTAGGTACCTGCCTGTGTCTTCCCTGAAAGTGCAGACATCAAAAAGAATTTAGGAAGATATTTTAGGTAATCAGCTCCTGATATTATAGGCAATTTAACAAAGAGCCTGGATGGCAGTAGTTCTGATAGTAAATGTAAAATTTTCAGTAGTAGTTTCCCGTGTAATTTTGAGAATCTGGTGTGTGGAGAAAATATCAGCACGTGGTTCCACCTCTCAGAAACATTCTCTCCAGTAAATGCTGTGTAAAAGTGGCCCTGAAACCATTTTTGGAGGTGGTATCTGTATGCTGCATCTGCCACTTTATTCATCTGGCACCTTCGTCTTAATTAATATTCCATAACATTAGGGAGAAGCAAGATCTGGGTCCCAGTCTTTGACACAGTAAACAGAAATCCTACCAACATAGAAACTAAAACAGAGGTTCTCTCTCTACCAGGTGAGTTTGCAGGCATCCAGCTGTGGAAGACTTACCTAATTAAAGTTGTTTCTGTAAAGTCAGGCTTTACACATTGCCCTTGCAATTTGTAAATTGTAAATTACACTTGCAAAGTGCAATTTGTCCCAGAAAAAGAAGCATTTCAGCTCCTCTCAGCTGGAAGAAAGTTATGAACTGGTGTCTCTTGGGAATGCAAACGAGCAAAAAGGCAAAAGCTTTGGAAATAAATGTGCAGAATAAACTGTGCAATGTAGGGCTTCAAGTTGTCTAGAATGGAATGAAATTACGGATTTCTGTTTTACTTTTTCAGTATTTTAGCAGTTATTGCCAAAATGAAGCAGAACTTTATGAACAAAATATCTCTCAAAATTAGAGTAACCATGAAATCAAACATGTTTTTTTTAAAAACAAAGATACCAGAATCAAGATTGCCTTAAAAGAGCCACAAGAAAGGACGCACTTCTAGATAAGGCAGTTGGGTTACTTTGCAAATGCAGGCGGATTTGCAGGCTCTTGTTATTAGGGGACATAAATGACGCAAACTACAAGTTGTAAATGTCTGTAGCTGTGAAAGATTGGGTGCAGCTTTGGGTGAGCTGCGGTGTGATATTTCCATCTGATACCTAGAATCAGCCAATAGCAGCAGGTGGTGAGATGCTGAAGAGCACAATGTGTTCCAGGAGCACCTGAGGTTTGATCTCTGTGGCACGCTTGCTGTGAGCTGCAGAGTGAGTCTCTGTCAGTACTTCATTGTTGCCTCTGAATTTGGTGCATGCAAATGAAAAGTACATTCAGATCTTCTGTAACTCGTGGCCATATCCTCAGAGGTGTGTGTCACTGAACCAAGAAGTACTTCTCAGACATTCTGGTGCAAGCATTGGTGGTTCTCTAGCAGATATGTATTTACTCCTTTTTCCCCCCCTCTTTTCATCCAGGAGTTGTGACTTCTGCAGTAATTCTAAATGATGGGGGTTTAAAAACTTTGTTTTTCCTCTGCACAATTTAGAAAATCACCAGTTCCACCATCAGACAATATGTCTTGTACTACAAGGGATCAGAAGAGTTGGATGTTTCTATGTTTTGTTCTGGAAAAAGAGAAGGTGGGAGCAGTGTTATCTCAGGGACTGTAGATGTGCCTACCCATGCTACTTTACTGCTTATAACAGGTGTTCTCTGGAGTGAATGCATCACCCTGGGAATGCATTTTGGTTTAGAAATGGGACTCAGCTGCCACAAATGAGAGTACGATACCTAAAGGTTGTTTTGCTTTGGGTTCCTCATCTCTGAAATGTAAATATTTGACAAATTGGAATGAAGAGTTTTAACAAAGGTGATGTTATAGATTAGCCTCAGAGTATGTGGGAATCTGGTGTAGTGTTCCCAAGGCAGAAGATCACAGACTCACTTTGCAAATATAGCTCTAAATCCAGTGGGAGCCTTTTATGACAGCTTTCTATAGATGAAGCAGTCTGGACAAGGGTCACCTGCCACTGAATCCTAGCAGAGCTAGTTTAGGGTGTTTAGGTGTGAAAACTGTATTGTAAATAAGAATTTTGACCTGCTTATCTACTCCTGCACTTGTGATTTGTGCCTTTTTTTTTTTTTTAAATTAATATAAGTATGTGGGCAGTTTTTGTCTCTCTTTTCTTGTCTGGTTTCATTTTTGTCCCCTCTTCCTCACAAAAAATGAAGTTCTGCTTTTGTGTTCCCAAGGAATATGAGAACCTCTAAATGGGACAACCACAAAAGGGACCTACAGCATTGCATCTCAGTTTTGCAGAACTAAGGAAAGGAATAAGAATCTGTTTAAGATCTATACTTTCATTCATTTCAGGATGATACCCAGGACTTGTTGCTGCCATACAGTTATTGCTGCCTACTGAATCTGCTTATGAACTGTGCAGTCAGAAGATCTTCTCATCTGCATGAGGTTGTATTAGCCTAGTCAGTAGTTGTAGAGAGTGGGATCTGTTTCTTCACTATACTTTCAAGTAGTCTTCTAATGCTGACTGCAACATCCTCTGGATGTTGTGGGTTTCAATCTCCTTTCAGTTTTACTGGTTACATTGGTTTGTTACAAAGCTCTGTTCCTAATGAGGCTGAATGAATTTGTAAACTGTAAATGATAACACAATGTAATATCTGTGTTTAATTTGTACCCCCTAAATCTGTGTGGTCATTTGTGTCTTTTAATTTTCACTTATATAATGAAACAACTGAGTGAAAAAAAACTAACCACAACTTTCTGGTCTTCTGAAACATTGGAAAAGAAAGATTTGGTTTTGTCTTACACAAAAGGAATCTGGCCACATTTCTGCAGAATCCCCAGTTTTGGACTCCAAGTTAGGTCTGGTTTATACCCCAAATACCCAGATGTAGGTCTTGCTATAATTAAGATATCACTTGAGATTTTTTCTTTCCAGTGAAAGTTCTTTGTTTTCTTTTCCATTTCATCATGTACCAGCAGAATTTAGATCTACACTTTGTTCACACTATGCAAACACATAAATAATGAAAGGCAGTATTTTAAAATTAATATAGAGACGCAAGGTATATATAAGTATGTAAGGTAGATTTTTGAAGTCCTTTCTCCAGGTGAAATTTTGTGACTGTCAAAGAGAAAATGGAAACCAATTATAGGTGAAAAATTATTATGATACCCTTCTAATATATGAAATCTTTCAGTTTGCTCCAGGAGAAATGAGTGTAGCTGGGTTATACTTGGCCGGTGCCAAGCTGAAGTGAGATTTCAGTCTTAACTTGCACATATATCTATGCCATTCTCAATTGTTTCCCTACCACATTTGTCTTTTGTTTTGTTTTGTTTTTTTGTTTTTGTTGTGTATTAGTCCATTCTGCACAGAGAAATCTAACTAAAGAAAACATGTAACGTTTTAAGTCAGGCTGAGGCTAGACTGTGCTTTAGTAAAGACATAATGGAGTTGTGTTTTGTGGTTGCTATATCCCTTTTTTGAAACATTCTGTGTGTATTGAAGAGTTACATATACATAATACCTTTTCCATAGGGTGTCCAAACAGCTCTGTGAGACAATGCCAATGCCAGCACACCCTCTGGGAGAAGATTCTTCCTTTAGACCCAGAAAGTCCCAGTGCCTGTACATAAGAGGCACTGGGCAGTGAAAAGGTCTGTAATTCCTGCTAATCTAGTAGCAGTGTGAAACCACAAGAAAGCCAGTCACTGCCCTGTCCTGGACTGCTGTGACAGTGTGGTATGACCAGTTGCAAAGAGGATCAGCTTACACCAAACTCCAATGTCATGAGGCATCCAACTTTTACACTGCTCTAGGAACCAAGCTTCTCACCCTATCCCTTAACCCTTAGCACAGAGGTAGACGTGAAAGCACATTGGTTTAGAACGGAGAGGCAGTGTCCTGCAGTCTTATGATAGTTTGTGGTTATGATAACAAACAATAGTAATTTGTTTATGAATTACGTGTCTTCACATATCATCATTGGTTTCAGAAAAGATATTTCTTCTTCTTCCTCCTCCTTGTGGTGGAATTCAGGTGGAAATAAGAGTTGTATGGAATCATTGTTAATAGAGAGTACTTGCTTTACCTGAACAACACCACTCTAAAATGATTTTTTGTCAGATACTACTTTGTGAGTTCATTACGGTTGTGCACTAAAGATGTTAAACACACTAGTTTTGGAGAGTTTTATGTTGTGATTGACTGTACTGCAGAGATCTTATCCTTAGCTTTCTAGGTAGTGGGGAAGCCATGCTAGCAGCCCTCAGCTAAACATGGAACAACAAAGCAGCTGATATACTGGTTATGTCTAAGGCAAAACTGACACAACTGTCAAAAAAGCCAAAAAAACCCCAAACAAAAAACCAAAACCAAAACTCTCTTGCCTCCTGAGTTACAACTTACCATATTGCTTTGTAGGCTTGCTATTGGCAGGTCTAGATGAAATTACCTCCAATAGCAATGTATTTAAGGGTATATGCATATTCTTCCTTTCCTACAAGGTGATGAGAACTCCCATTACACAATAATTTCAGTGGAAATTCAGGGTCCTTGCCACTTTGCTGTACTATGTCAATGAAGGGCTTTTGGGGCTACTCTGGGTTTATAGTTTTTGCAGTGCTCTACACCTTTACAGCACTGTGCAAACAGTAATCCTTAGTTTAGTAATATTACCATGTAATAAAAATAAATATATAATGGGAAAACAACCTCAATAGAGAGGAATATATTTAAATGAGTTTTCCCACACTACTGAAAAGACCCAAGTTCATTCTCAAGCAAAATGAAGAGGCTGCCTGTGAACTTTAAAGTGATTTCCTCAAGTTTAAAAAGTAATTAAAGCTTGTCATTGCTTTTTTGACACTGTCAAGCCAGGTCAGAACCCAGTTCTGTACTGAGCGTCCCAGCACCAAGACTGTGGCAGTGAAAGGGGCAGTATGAAGCACACTGGCTGCAGCTCAGCTGGTCCCAGTTCCCCGTGTTTCGTGACAACAGCACAGCTCTCACCATACACCTCCCTTCTGAGGAGGCCAGGTAGGGTGAGGGTATGGTATGGTGAGGAAGGCTGTGCCCAGGCTGGTCCTACTGAAGGACACAGTAAGGATGTAGTGAAAGGGCATGCCCTCCCCTGGGAATTGTGGTGCCTTCCTGTGTCCTCCTGTCTAGAAACAACTTTTGAATTTCCTGAGTACTGAGGTGTATGAAATATAAAGGACTGAAATAGCAGAAGGTAAATTAAATATTAAACAATTTTTGTTTAGTTACTGCCAAAAGCAAAAGCAATGTGCTTTTACAGTGTGCAGCATATTTACTAGTGCCTTAGGACCTGGGGTGATACTACTTCTCCCTTTGAGAGATACAGTATATGTTCTACTTTTTAAATTACTTGAGTGAATGGTTCATTATGTGGCTTTACTTCTGCATGGAGGAGTATATCACATAACAGATATATTAGCTCAAGTCCCAGAAAGAGAATCACGATTTAGTGTGGTTCTGTAGCAGAACTATAAAACCTGAGTTTTGGCAAACCTCATTGTGAATATTTAAGAAGATACAATGTGGTGACCCCAAACTTTGCATTGAAATTGCAGTGCAAATTCCTATCTGGCAATAATTTCATGTTGAGGTGGTAGCACTGGTGCTAAGGAAAGCTGACTTTGGTGTAGAACAGTGCAAATACTGCAGCTTGTCCCTCAGATATTGTTTGGAGCCAAATAGGGCATATCCCTGGGATACCTCATAGAATGGTGGTCATATACACACTTTCTGCCTTATAGTCATAACGTGTCCTTCCCTGAGATGGAAGGTTTCTGTATCCTTTAACTACAGCTTGTTGAAGCTCCTAGTAAATCATACAGCATGCTGCAGAGTTTGTGGCTGACACTGGAATTAAACCAGCATCTTTGTGTCCCAGCCTATTGTTCTAGTCACTCTCTGTTCTTCAGAGTCTGACTCAGCTCTCCTCAAACATCCCAATTTCCATTTTACCATTTTTTCCTGATTTTGTGTTTTTCCCCTCAAGCAAACTTTGGCCTCTGCTTCTATTTTCCCTTCTTGCCACTCTTCATTATTTGATTTTTAAATATTCAGAAAACTCAATGAGTGGCAATATAACATCGTGTAAAAAAACCTGTTACAGTTGGATGATGCTACATAATCTCATTGCTTATTGTGTTAGGAATGATTTATTCTGTTTTATCAGTTTGTGAATAGGTTACCCTTTTCCAAATACTAGGATGTCTTTTTTTTTTTTAAGCTTACAATTGATTCTGTAAGTTTACTAGTATTTGTTTTCATTTATTTAAATTAGGCTCCTTTCAAGGGGAAAAAGAGGATACTGAGTTCTCTCTGGGTAGATTTATAGAATTTGTCAGTGTTCAGACTCTACAAATTTGGACTGGAAAAAATGTGGAAATGATAAAATGTCATCCAAGATGGAAACAAAACTGAAGGACTTCTTTAAAGCATAGTCAAAAGAAACAAAATTAATCTTTAAAGACATTCTACCCCCTACAATTTTTGAGGAGGTCAATATAACCAGTTGTAAAGTTTTGATGAGACCAGCATTGAAAGGAAATAGTTTGTTTTGGAGGATGATTTCATGCTCAGAGGCATTACTCTTGAAAGCACACAATGTTACCAGTAAGAGAAAATATTACACTTCACTCAACATCAGCACATTTTTTCATGAACGGAGCTTTCATTTTATCTCCATGTTAGTCTGGGCATATCTCCTCTTTGCAGGTTAAATGATGACATGTTGGCATTTAGCTGGCATCTTTTTGTTTTCTTCATTTAAAAACATTATCAGAGCAAGTTGTTTTGGAGCAATATTTTGAATTAATAATACTTAAACTAGTATTCTTCATAAATGTATTAGCAACTTTTATGTTGTGTAGTTACATTTCAGTTTGGTGAGAATTGACTCAGCTCATTTTTCCTTTCAATCCCATTCAAATATATCTCCAGAGTCATATATGGTGCTGTACATACATTATGGATGGGAGAGGGAAGGATGGCCTTAATCTCTGTTTTCTGTAGTCGGGTTTATGGACAACATACTGGGTTTATTACAGTGATATCAGCATTCTATTTCTTCCTCGTCTTTCAACCCCCTTTTCTCTTTGTGCAATTCAGATGCCAGAAACAGACTTTTTTGTTTGTCATTTTCCAGTATTTTTTCCCCTATCTTTGATGGGAAACTGCAATGATATTGCTTGCCAGCAACAGGCAAATCTTAACGAGGTATTTGAAAAGTCCCAGTGAAGAACCTGACACATGTAAAGAAAATCCAGAATAAATGTAGGAAATATGCAGGCCAGTGCTTTGTCACGCATAACAGAGAACTGTCCATTTAGTTATTTGTCTGACTGTTCTTGACAAATATTCTTCAATAGCAAATTTCTCACAGGTAGCTAGGTAGTTGCCTTCATCTAGGCATTTGAAGCCCTGTCTTCTGGGAAAATTCATGTCCATTTTAGAGATTTATGCTGAGTTATAACCTCAACAAACCACAGGTTAACTTCTGTTTTCCCAGTTTTGCAGAAACTTTTCTTCTGAAGACTCTACTTTTGGAGTCTCTTGCTGAAGGTGAGGGCAATGAAAGAGCAGTGGCTGAAACTCCCCTCCCTCCTCTTCTTTTTCTCAGAGTGCTTTTCCTACCGCTGATTTCTGGACTTTGGCAACGACTGAGCTTTCAGTAAATCACTGTATGTTAGCACCCTGAAAACACTAAAACTGAAGCTAACTTGTGCAGCTGTAGTGCTTTAGTCAGTCTGAAAAGTGACTTACTTTCTATATCAGGGCTATGCTCACACTGCAGTCTGGCAAACTGCAAAGGTAAATGCCTGAAGAGGGGAAGGCAGTGGCTGTGGGGTGAGCTGTAAATACAGCAGTCTGTGAATCAAACCACTCTCTCTTTCTCCCACCCTTTCTAGAAATCTATCAAGTTGGCAGGCTGCCCTGCTTGAAATAAATGTGGAAAATATTATGTAACTTTGCCCTGTGTGCTACGCTGACAGCGTAGGCAGTAGTCAGGTTTTAGTTACACTATCTGCTGTGGCTATTTTTGGTGACCAAAGGCTTCTCTCTTTAAATTTATGTCTGTATTTCCTTTGCCCCCACCCTCTCACTTATGTTTTTTTTCAATTGGCAACAGAATGCAAGTCAAGATCTGCGAACAGGAAAACAACATCAGCAAATCTGTTTAAGAGCTATTCTGTTTCAAAAATAATAATAGTCGTGCCCCCACCAATAAAAAGCAAACAACCCCCCCCTAACAAACTGCGGGAGGAGGGATATATTGTCTCTGACTGCGGCCAAGTGCTGAAACAGTCAGTCTTGGATCCCCTCCCCTAGAGTTATATGCTGTGTCAATACCTCCCTCTGCTGAAAGCTCTACATTCTTCATCTCTTCACTACATTTTGCTGTGGCAGGGCTTGCATAGATGAGGAAGAATCTGTGATACATAATAGAGCAGCCTGCTTACTGCAACGCAGCTGCCCTACCAAGATTATACCCTTTGGGGAGTGCATAAACTTAAACTATTCGTCCTTCCTCAGTGTGGCTGTTTGCAGACTAAAATCTGAGATTAGGAAAAGATGATAATTTGGAGTTAGATGACTTTTAAAAATACCCTTTAAGGAATGCCTGTGATGGGATTCAGTTATTGTCAAGAGACATTCTGTTTAAAGACAATTCCATGTGCGTGTGCCTTACAAATTCAATTTATTTCCTTCAGTTTTAGTCACTTAATTGGTTTTTGTTCTAGAAATAGTAAATTAACGTGTGGTTTATGATCCATTGTGCTGCATAAACTGTAAGACTTTGTGTTGTGTTACTCAAATAGATTGAATTATCTTAATGATTGGAAAATCTATGAATCATCTCAGCTACAACTGGCGTGGTTATTAGTGAGCTCAGAGTAAGACCTCAGTGTTTCAGAGGCTGTGGGTTTAGGGTCCCAACCCAGTCATTTCTCATCTCACATCATTATAGTATAAAGATTTTAAAGTGACCAGCACATTTCATATGTTTCTGTTTCAGGTGCCCCAAACTGACTCATCAAAAAGGGTGGTGATTTTGCTTGGGGTGAATGACTGAACTTGCTGGAGAATTGGGCTACTTCCAGATGTCTCAAGTTAGGCCCCTAGTCTTAGTGGAGGACTAGGACCAAAAGTCCTTAATTCAAAAATGGTATTTTTCTTTATGTTTACTACCCCTTTGGAACTTTTGAAATGTCTGCCTGCACTGCAGGAAAGGCTAACGCACTGCAAAACAATAGCTGGGCTACAGCAGTTCACAGCTTTTTAAAATTAATTATCTTTAATATTTCCTCATTATGTTCAGCTGAGTTTTCCCTCTGATGGTTGGTGGCAACAACCACTTACATCAACTTTGTTTTGGAAGAAGTACAAATCAGGTCACTCCTATTAACTTTTTCAGCTGCACTTTTTAATGTCTCCAGGGTTGTTGGGTAATGTTGCAAGTGAGAGGAGGAATAAGGAAAAAGCAAAAATTCTGGGTACAGACAAATTGTTCTGATTGGATGGGGTTAAAAAAACCCCAACACACAAGGCAAGGGTAGAAGGAAGACAACAGTGCAGGAAAGAGCACAGGTGTAGGGAATAAAACCAGTCAGGGAAGGTCATATAAGGAGAAGAAGGGATCATTGTCACATGGTGAAGTTTGGAGGAAGGTGCTACTGTATGGAGACTTGTGAGAAGAACTGATCTTAAAAAGGAAGAAAGAAAGAAAGAAAGGACTATTTGCCACAACAATGATGGTATGAATTAGGCTTTGGAGCAAGAGAGGAATGTTTACCTTGAAGTGTGCTGTGATTTGAGATTTTATAGCTCTCTGGAATGGTTTCTAAGAGGAGAAGTCTTGGCCAAGGAAACATGGCTTGAGGAATGGCACCCTGTAGAGAAACAGAGGTGCCAAAGATACCTGTGTGATTCATTAAACATCAGGTTTTGTGTGGAGGTTTGCCCATTCTTAATTATGGTGCAGAATATTGTATGTTTTTTTGCCTCATATCTTAGATGTTTATAACTGGTAGAAAAATAGTAGCAACATTATTTGGTTTATGGAAGGAAAATCCTGGCACGTATTTGTACTTGACATTTCTTCAAAATTATATGATCTGTGTTTAGAGTTTATTTGGATGTTAAGCCCTTCCTACACAGGTTTTATAAGATGCTGTCTGTGACTTGCTGAGACAAACCTGAGAAGCAGAGATGCACAATTACTTAAATGGATATGGAAAAGGGGACCCTAACTGTTTTTTCTGGACTGCAGTGGGGTATTGGATATTCCAAGACTTCTAGCATTGAGCTGGATAGTAATTGTTGCTAAAGAAAAAGGTATCTATTTAGGTAGGGGTTTTTTTTTCCCCCCTCAAAAAAGTGGCTGTACTTCAAGATGCCTTCTAATGTACCTACATTTTTAGGATCAAAAATGTCTGAACTAGCTGGGCTTACAATACATGAAACACATGAATCTGTTGGATACTTAGAGTAACTTGCTGGGGGCTCACTTCTCTGGCAAAAGCAGTTTCACCTGTTTATGTTGTGTAGTCATGGGAAAGTAAACCCAAAGACTCAAGGAGACGCAACATGTATGAAAAGGGATCATCATCAGTTATGCTAAATGCTCAGTGAAACCTGAGACCATGCAAATCTCAACTGTTTTCAAGTTTTCTTACAGTTGAAACTCAGATCAGGTTCTTTGAGAGTTCAAGAATTTCTAAGCAAATCTAGACCTGCTGAATATGAGGAACTTGAATAGCAGCTTTGCAATTCACGTTAAAAGCACTTGCTATAAATGAATAAATTCCCACAGCACCACATGATTTTGAGGAGGTTGATTAGCTTTCTCCTACATTCAGCCCATAGGCAAACCAAAAAGCAGATTTATTAAGGATTTAAGTATGTAATGATGCAGTTAAACACTTGATTGATTGACTAACCTCTATAGGTAGGCCCTCTAGGTTCCAGTCTGGTTTTTAAGGACCCACAAACCTTTACAAGTATTCTACTGAACAGTTTATCTGGGTGAAATCTTGTTATGATGAGAGTGAGATGAGCTATCTGCAATGAAAACTTCATGATAACAATATAGGTCCTGATTTTGGTTTGTAACTTGTTTTTTATTTTAGTATACTTGATTGTTACACAGACAGGTGGGCTATTAAATGGAGCATTTACACATGAATCAAGATTTGTGCTGTAAATACTATGATTTCAATTGTGGTGCTATTCACTGTCCCTTAATCCAATGGCTGCAAAGCCTGGTGATATGTGTAGTGTTTAGGTGTGAGTATTTGGGTAAATGCATACTAATGTACATTTTCTGCCAGTTCATTTTTGGCAGGAGTCCTGTAGAAAAATGATCTGCACTATGCCATAGAGTAATTCACTTGGATGTATATGGCTGTGTGTATGCACACACATCTCCTCTCCCCTTGGTCCCCAAAGGAATTATACAATGTACACATGACAAAATGACAGGATGGCTTCTTCATTAAGTCACTGAACAGGAAACCAGGAGAGTTAACTCCTGTCCCTGACTCTTAAAAACTTTCTGCCTGCAAATCTGGGAAATTCACTTAGCAGAACTGAGGTCCATGAAATCTGTCAGTAAAACAGGGTACTACAATAAATTTGTGGTTATATTTCAGTACCTCAAAGTGGCATGGAAAAAAATGTGGAGGTATCTGCAAAATACTGTTGAAACTAACTTCAAAACCTTGAAAAATACATGTCCAAGTACAGAAAACACTTTTAAGGTATACTTCAGGGTTATAAAAAAATGTTGGTATGACTGCTTTTCAATATCAAAGACAGATTTTTATTTATTGTGTTAATTACTCTTGAAATGTTTGTAGAACTCTCTATCAAAATTTTACTTTTTTTGCTTGAAATGTTTGTTTTTGATATGGGACAAATGAAAAATGTTGCTTGTACTCTGACCTTTTTAATGATGTCTCAATTTGCGTACGGTGTAAACATTCTACTAAAGGAAAATAAGTCTTCCTCTCCACAACCACTAGAAAACTGAAACTCTTCTTACCTTTTATTTCAGTTTTTACCATCTTTAAATGCTTTGGATGCTCTATTTTAGTTTTAGTGTCAGTAGTCTGCCATGTCTCTGCTTGTCTCCTGGAGGGGGATTACATTCGATTATGAAATCCTGGGAGTGCCAGGACTAGTGAAGCCTGATGCCCTATGGTTTCATCTTGTTAATATGGCTTGGCAAAGTTGTGTGCACTGTTTGCTTGTAAACTTTCTCTTACCTTTTTTTTGTGTAGGTTCCTGGGTGTCTTACAATGTGTGAGCTCATTGTTGTCTTTTCATTAAAATGCCTACCGGGAAGTGTCCCTGTTTCCTTGAGGGAAAGTTCCATGTATGCAAGAAAAAACTACAGCTAAGTCACTTCTCCAGGTTAAGTGCCTTAAAAAACCCCAAACAGATGGGATGTTTAGTCTGTCTCTTTGCTCTACCTAACTGCCCTCCTTAAATAAAAAATTTGGAGTCACCCGGGCCAGTTTAGGCCATGGGAAACATTCCTTAAAAAAATAAGAGGTCAATACAGAACTGTTAGATCTTTGAACATTTCCTCTTCCTGGGCCACAGAGGCAACATACCTTGAAATTTTAGTATAATTTTTTTAAGCAATATTGAGGAATCCAATTTCTTCTTCTAAAAGGAGAAATTAAGACAGATGCTTAATAGATGACATTGCTTACTAGTTACAGCATTTAAATTCTAATTGCAGCCTGATCTGCTTCTCTCCTCTGGATCTTCTTCCAGCTGAACAATCTGTCATATTGCCAGTCTTTTAGCAACTAGGACTTCAGGCACCTATTTTTGTGTACCTGTTCCTCTGTCAACCCAGAACTGCCGCTCTGGACTGGCCAGCAGTGGGTGTTAGGAGGTGAAGCAATCAGCATCTGCATATCCAAACATCAGGGTGTCTGTTATGTCTGTCTGGGATGAAGACACTGGGCTGGCTTGCTGTTTATAAACTTTGATTGATAACTGCACCTGTGCAGCTGCCAAGGTCAGGCTGCCTTTGGGAGAATGTTTTATCACTATGGGCACCTGGCTTGGCATAAGATTTAGAGATGTGGCCTGTCTTTGATGACGTGGTTCTGGCAGTCTGTTGCAAGACACCTGCCTGCAAAGTATAACTAAGTGACAGTTTTGTTTTTTGATAGCTATCAGAAACTTGGAATGGGGAAGAAGGTCTAAACCCCATCTACTTCATAAGTGGCTGATATTAATACCTAATAAAATATATTGACTTTTCCCAGCTGATGAATATGCTTTTTCTGAGGGCCTGGGGTTAAAGACGTTAGAAATTCTTTGCACTGTTTATATTCTGTAAAGCAAGTGCAGGTACAGTTTTTGCAGACCAGTATATTTTGAACAGGGGGAGAAGGAACGACTGGAAAGTCAGATCATGTGGCTCAGGGCTTTTATCCAGACAAATAATCGAAACCTCTGTGAATAGAGATTGCACAGACACTTTGGGTGACTGACTTCACTGTCCTCATGGGGTGGGTTACCTCCTTACATCTGGTCTGAACTTCTCATTTCCTTTTATGCTCTTTGTGTCACCATTCCAACACATTGCTGTATGTTGCCTTGCTCCATTACCTCAGCAACCTTGCCACAGGTACTGAGGAGCTTCCCTAAAGCACTCTTCTCCGTATTGAGCAAAGCTGTGTTTCTCAGTCTCTCTTTGCTGGGAAAGTGCCTGGTCATGGTGTCTCACATTTTTATTAGCAGAGGAGAACTGAAGAACAGAGATCGTGAGGGTATAAAAGGTAAAGGGATGTTGCAAGAAGGACTAGGGTAGATGAAAGGAAGAACGAGCCATTGAGAATAAGAGGTCATTCTGCTGGTATTGCCTTTCACCCTTGAAAGGAATGGAGAGATTGTTTGTAAAGCGGGGATGAGACAGCCAGAGGTAGAAGCTTAATGTGCTGAGTGCAGGTGGCACAGCAAGGAACTGGAGCTGCAGAAGATGATGCATTTGTGAAAATATACATGGCATTTACTGGCAACATGAAAGAAAAGGTGGGGAAAGCAATGGGCTGGCATTCTTGTCATGCTTTGGGACTTGCTGGTTACAGTATGTTTTTTCTTATCATACTGGGGTACTATTTTGGTTAGAATGCTCTGCTCTGGAATGATTAGCAGTAAAATGAGTCAATAGGATGTTTAAATGCTATGCTGCATTAATCTCTCTGACACTATTTTGAACTGTACTTATGTTAAGGCAACTATTTTGGAACAGAACACTTTACTGCAAGGTTTGACTAATGTGGGGGCTACATAGGTTATGTGGTATGTTTGAATATTTTGTGTTGGCTTGTGGTCTCTTGATATTCATAAAATCACTGCTTCTACTCCTGACAGGGCTGGTAACATACATAAATAGTGTGTGCTCCTTCTTTTTCACTTCTGATAGGTAATTGGTGTATTGCCTAAAATGCCAGCTCCAGCAGAAGCAATACCCTGGAAAATATGTCCTCCTAATGATTTGGGTAAAAAAAAGTCAGTTGGGCTTAGGCAATGATGCTAAAGCTTTTCTACAGAAGTGTCACAGGATTTTAACCCACACCATTTCAAAGAGTTCCTTTGGCTGGATCAGAGGAATCATTTGGTCTCCATGTATGGATTTGAGTAGGAAAATGATGCTGAGATGTGTCTACTCTATACGTTTATAGATGGTGTGTTTGAAGGGAAAATGCATACAGCTGTTCTGAACAATAGAGGAAAGGTCTGGGTTTCAGGAACCAAAGAAGACACATCTTCAAGAATTCCTCATAAGGCCTGAATTAATGTATAGATATAAATGTCCTTTTGGTGTACCTAACTGCAAGCACAAAAATGTAGTGCTGCTTTGAGAGTTTTCATCTATATTATCTGTATCACTAGCCCTTGTTCTCATGGGGGACTTCAACTTACTAGAAGTTGGCTAGAAATACAACAAAGAAGAGAGGAAACAGTCTAAGGGGTTCCTGGAAGGTGTGGAAGATAAGTGTCTGACACAGAGGGTGAGTGAGCCAACCACGGAAGGTGCCTTGCTGGATCTGTTTGTGAACAGAGAAGGACCTGCGGGTGATGTGATGCTTAGAGGCTGACTTGGTCATAGCAATGGCAATTCTTGGAGAAGTAAGGAGAGAGATCAGCAGAACTGCTACCTTGGACTTCCAGAAGGCAGAGTTTGGCCTATTTAGGAGACTTGTTGAGAGTTACTTGAGAGGCAGTCCTGAAGGGCAAAGGAGTCCAGGAAGGCTAGACATTATTCAAGAAGGAAATCTTAAAGGTGCCCGTTTTTCTTCAAGCTGTGCAATTTGCTTATTCCCCTGCTGTTTAGTCTTCACCTTGGCTATTATTTCTCTCTGAAAAAGTATGTTGACTCTGCAAACTTGCTTATTCTCTTGAATGTATGCTTTCCTTGTGTGTGTCCTTGCATCATGGTTCTTGGTGTATTGCAATGGTTTTGTATTTTCCCTGCTTATGGAGATAGAAGAGAAAATTGCCTAGGGATTAATCTGAGAAAAATAGTTCTCAAGCTTTGACAGGAAACCTCATGACATGCTGGAGGCCAAATTCTATTCAAATTGCTAATCCAAAGCACTAACTGGAAAGATTGTGAAGAAACCAGGCTTTGGAAAGGCTTTTGAATCGTGAGTTTTACACATAATATCTTTGAATTCTGTGAAATATCTTTAAATTCAGTGAAGTTACCCTGTCATGCAGAATGCAAACATGTGGATGTGACTGGTAAATTTTTTTTCCTTTAATGTTAGAGTTCTGTTTCTTCAGTCTATGGCTATGAACTGTGCTGACAATTTGTTATATAAAAATGTCAAGTGTTTTATCCCTTGTCTAAACTGGGACAATGCAGAATAGTATGCAAAAGTACTCATGGCCTTAGAGTCCCTGTCCAAGCAGATCTTTGGGTATGGCACCCTGCTGTTGCCATCCGTATTTACATGGACAATCCTAAACTTACTGGCAGATGCTTTGCAATCTATAAGCACCCAGCTGCAAATTCATGATCCTTCACTCTTTTAGACAGAATGAGGATGTCTCAAAAGTGAAATGGGAACAGGAAGTCAAAAAACAGACCATGTGCCCTGCTGTCATCTTTAATCTGTTTGCATCTAATAGACCTGTTTCCACTGAAGCTGATGGAAAAATTGTTTTGCTTAACAGAATACATTTGTCTTAATTATATCCTTGTTTTAAATATGTGCTCTGAATCTATTATCACCTACTTCTAGAAACCCCCAAGAGGGTAAGATTTTGTAGTGCTGTTAGCTGTAAAAGCAAATAAATGACAGCAAGATGGTATCCCAGTCAGCTCAGAACTTCAGCACTACCATTTGACAAGCGGATAATTTGAGGGGAACAGGCACCTCCAACCCCCCCTTCTCCTGCTCAGTTTTATTTTATATATTTTTGTAAACATTTAAAAAAAGCCTGGAGTTTTGGATCACATTTGTGATTATTTTTGAAAAATAGGAGTCTTTTGCAGTAGCACTGGATGAACTGCTAAGGCAGAGCATAAAACATGCAACTTCTGGTATCTCATTGAGTTTGTATATTTTTTTTAAATTTCAACCACTTTCCATTTCTTCTTGTGCCTCTGTGTGAACATTTATATGAAACTTTCTATCTGCATTCTATCATTCATATCCTGTGGTTGCCACCAACTGGTACAGGTCTAATTATTTATTGCTGTCTGGGTAGAGACTGTTCAAGAACTGCTGTGCACCAACACAATGTGCACCAGAGCTCCTCAAGTGTGACGCTGCTTTGAGCAGCAAGGTCCATTACCTCACAAGTGTGAAACCGCACATGGAAACCAAATGGGTAGCAGGTTCAGCATGTGCCTTCCTGTTATTCTACTGTTTTCTGACTTGAGCTTAGAGTGTAAACAGACCTTTGTTTTTGTTCCTTTTGCATAGCACATGTTTCCGTGGAAGCTTTCTCGATTCAAGTAGCAGTAAAGAAGTGAGACTTTTTCTCTTGAGCAACTCTGTAAATATGGTAGTCTTCCACTCTTGAAACCTGTATGCCAACCTCAAGCTCTTTGTTTAACAAAAGTCACTGACCTCAAGTAGGAGTTTTGCTTGAATAAAAGAATGTAGGGATGTATTTTTTATTTCTAATGAATATTTAAAGCATATATAAATTATTGTCCTGCTATGACACTGTAAAATGAATTTTAATTTTATTAAACTCTCAATCTTAATATCCAAGCAGTAATGAAACAAAGCAGAAAGTCTTATAAAAATAACAACCAGATAAAATCCAAACCCCAAAACTTATTCTGTAAGTAACATTTTAAAAATAGTTTAAAGTAAAATCAGGCCAGTGGTCTCATCAAAGGTCTGTTGGGTCATATTTAAACTGCCCATTTGGATCTATTTCTTGATAGAAAATGAAGTATTTAAAATAATGCACAGTACTTCCACCTACACTAGTTTTTTTTCTGGCTTTGTATTCATTGGTATTGGTGAACTTTGGTAGGAAAAAAAAAAAGCAAGTAGGATGAATTCAGACTAAAATACTGAGGGCAAAATTGTAGTTTAAAAGCAGCTTATATAATGGTGTAGGGGATTTGTCATCAGTTGAAGTCTTGACCTCCACACGATGCCTTTCTGAAAAATATGCTTGGCTTAGTTGGACGTTTTAGACTTGCTGGGTAAACTTCTTATCATTTTATGTAGTGCAACAGCCCAAGTGGTCATAGGTTTCTTTGTTTCTGCTTCTTGTGTGACTGCCATTGACTTTCAGGCAGTGGAAAATGGGAGATTGTATGTATTCAGCTGTCATATGTATAAACTTGCTGTCAAAAAAATGAGTAAAATTAGGGGCAATCAAGATCGTTAAGGGAAGCATTCAGTGCCTGGTAAATGAGAGAATGCACAGAGGATGAATTATATCCATACCAAACTGTTATTAGATAGTTCTTAAAAGTAAAATGATCTCTATTTTACATACAATATTCTGTCCATGTTCTAAAGGCAGGTTGATGGAGTGTTTCCCTGCAGGACTTTTCTGTGTTTGATGTGCAGCCACTGGTCTCTGTTGTCAGCATAAACTGATAGAGGAGTGCCATCTCTGTTCCATATACCAGATCTGTCATGGATAGAGACTTTCCTGCATTTCTTAACTGTTATTTTTGTAATGTTCACATCCTTTTACTGCAGCCAATTTGGATGACTCACCAGCAGAACTTCCTGCATTTGGTTACTGATTGAATGGATAGAGGGACATTTTTGGATGTATATATACTTAGATTGATGATTTGGGACCATGAGCTCTTAAAAGCAGCCCTCTTCTAACCTTAGTTTTTGGGCTTTTTCCCCCCCCAAAAACAGTTTAAAAATTTTGCATTTATACTTTAAGTCTATGCTTTGTATTCTGAAAGTCACATTCAACTTCTTTGATTTATTTTTTTTTTTTAAACCATGTGATGGTGAGCTCCATGAGTACCTCACCTAGGTTGAGCACCCAGCAAAGTAGTAACTACTTTAAAGGCTGTTCCTTTGGACAACTTCAAGATGAAAAAAAGTGGAAACTTTGTGGCAGGTCCCTAATTTTTTTGTGTGATATCTATGCAATAGAATGTTGTTTGTTAGTTGAAGTTTTTTTTTTTTTTGCTGTTGTACAAGATTTAACCAGATAACATGAGTAAACGTCAACTGAAGTGTCAAAACCAGTTGGATGGATTTCTCTTCCTCAAGCAGCCTGTATTGCATGTGAGAAGTCCTGAAAACTAAAGGATTCTACTTTTAAGAGATTTAATGGCATGAAGTTCTAGTTCAGCATTGTTTTAGTGTAAATGCCTCTCAGAAAATAAACAAAATAGATTTCATAATCTCTGCTGTTTCATGTTTTCTCATGCCTTTTCCTTTGTTGGTGTTGATAACCTTTGCCAAATATACAGAAAGCTGAAAAAAAAGTGTGTCCAGGAAACACTGGAGAAAATTTGATAAAAACTGTAGCTTTTCATAAGCACAAATAACAGCTAATTTGAATATTCCTCACAGTTAAATTGCCATTCTTACACCTAGTATTATGGAGACAGATTATAAAAATGGGTTGTCTGTCAGTCATCTGTGACCCCTTCCCCTTATTTTGAAGCAACTAATGGGGCAAGAAAAGACATTACAGCTGAAGCCCCTGGGAACAAGAAGTACAAGAGAAGACACTATGGCTGATGCCTTCAGGGAGGACAAGGTTGCTGTTGCAGTCTCTGCTGTAATTGATTGCAATTGAGAAATGCCACGTGTTAACATCAGAATCCTTAAGTTTATGTTGGCGGCTACATTTTCCCCCCCTCTTTATCCTAGATCTAATTTTTTCAGACATCCTTAAGGTCTGGGCTGATATTTTGCGAATTAGAGTGCAGTCCATGAAACTGAGAAACAGTCTTCCTTCAGTTACAAATCCTATGTGAAAGAGGCAATTTAATCTCCTGGACCAAAAGGTAGAATGCTGGTAGCCCCTTGGGCAGAGACCTCTGTGTTGGTGGAAGGCAGCCCATGCTGCCAGGGTTTGTGCTGGTAAACACTGTTGCTTTTTTTTATCAGCTCATTTTTGGACTCCCCCACTTTTTGAGATGTCTTCCTGAAAACTACTGCATTCAAATGGAGTAAATTACAGGAATATTTGTGTTGATTCCCTCTGAGCCATTGCTCAGCATGGGCAATAACAGCTATTTCTGTTAATATGGAGGAGTTTCCCAAAGGCAGCTATTCATACCTCTACACAAATGTTTTTACAAAGTCCTGTGCAGTCCCTTTTTATACTGCAGTAAAGGTTTGTGGTTTAAACCTCTTAGAGGATGCTTATATATAAAAAGACTGAAGTTCCCCTTATGTGAATGCTGTTAGTGGCCAGACAGATTTTTCATATTTTTATTGTAAGGTTGAAGAAGTACAATGAGGTGCTGTTTGGCAAAGATGCTAGTTAAGAAAAAGATTTATAAAGTGTTATATAATCCATTCAGAAGCAGTGTTTCCTTAACTGTCTTCTCTAGATCTTGGAGTAAGTCTGTTTAAAAAGCTTAGAAGCCTCATGCTATACCTGCATGACTTCTTAAGTTAAATTCATGAGCTGTTGAACTCAGGTACTGTATTTCAATAGACAAACTAGAACACAACCCCCCATTCCTTTTTGTCCTAAATTAGTCCAAATGAGTTCTTTCTCCAATAGAATAAAAATAATGCTCAAGAATAAACTTTAGATTGTCTGTTATCTTGTGGAAGGACCTCTCAAGAGGAAAAACCCCGAAACTAAACCTGGTTCTCCTAAAACCTACTGCAAATGGATGTCCCTCTGATGTCAGCAATTGTGATCCTTGTTTTTCTTTATAACATAGGAGAATCAGATTTCCTTACAGATGGAAAAAGTCTATCCTGATAATGACTGCAGAGAAAGCCAATAAGGCTCAATTGAGGTGCATTGTGCCCCGTAAATGTAACTGCAAAACCAAGATAGTGTAAACCTGATTTCTAGCTGCAGCTGTGATACCGTCTCAAACTGTGTCACCATCTCTGATCTTGGGTGATAAATTTCAACTCTTACCCATTTCCTGTCTTCTAACTTACTTGTATACGTTGGCCTTGTACTCAAGATTAAAATGTACAAAAGGGAATGAAACAGTTTTACACAAAAGTTGCAAATTATGTGAAAAAGCACTAAATCTGTTTTAATCTATCTGGCTTCCATTTGCTTAATGTTTTCTTTCTGTCTTCTCTCATCCTCTCTCACTTTATTTACCAAATATATCAGCAAAAGAAGTGTAAAGCCAAGATGGAGACTGGAGATTGCCCTTTGCACTGCTACAATTTTTCTCTGAAGAAGGAGAGTTGTCTTGAGATTTCTACAGTTAATCTCCCAGGTATATATGTCAGTCTGCCCTCTGAATTAAATGCCAGGTGAACTTAGAGCTCAAAAAATCAGGAGCAGGATCCCTTTGTCTCATATGGCCAGCAATAGTAATCTGAGCCAAAAAGCAGTCCAGTTCTGTTGCACTACACCCTTAATCTCAACTAACCTTGCCTTTTTTTGGCTGTACCTATTTACCTTGTGTCTTGCCTCCTTATTGGAGATGAATGGCAGATGCAGCTTGGACAGCACCACCAGATTCTACTCTAATTCTGGATTATTGCAAAAGCTTTGTTTTAGAAGCATCAGACTGAGAAACTGAAGAAACAGAGTCACGTGTGCCAGTGGTGATTGTGTAAGAGTTCAGAGTGGATGTATCTGTACTCTGGTCTCTGTGTCTACGTAAGAAATAAGGCAGCCTGAGCTTTGACTGTAGAGCTGCCTATTGACAAGTGGCAGCTGGTTGAAAATGCCATTTTCATGATATATTCTCAAGAATCTTTTTTTTAGTTCTGTGAACATATTTATAGCATATTTATCCTAGGATGAATGCTATTGGGTTTTAAAGCAACAAATTATTACAACCAACTTATTTTGCTGAAAATGACTTTTTCTTTAGTTCCTACTCTTGTGAAAATTAACTTTTTAAGGTGGCTTAATTGGCCTCCTGTCACACTAGATTTTACTCTAGGATTGTTAATTTGGCATTTGGGGCTTCATTTGGATTGTCACTTGTAAAAATGAGAGACAAATGAGGCCTTTGAGTCTATTCCAATTTTAATTTTTATATGAGTGCCTCAAAAGCCCAGAGCAGCCAATTCCCATCTCAAGATTTCTATTCAAAATATTTCTAACACTATATATGTACTGACTTACCAGCTATATGTTGCAAAATCAGGCACAGATTTATTGGTTTTTGCTAGGCAAGTAATTACCATATCAGAATGTTAACACTGTATGGTTATAAAAAGGATAGTTAAAAAATGTATATAGATTTTCATTTAAAATGCTTCATGAGAGGTCTTGGCAGCTTGTTAGCCTCTCATAGCAACAGCAGTGAGAGAGAGCATTTGGCTCTAACAGCAACATGATCTCATTACGTAGGACAGGAATATAGAGTGAAGAGACAAAACACTGTACTAATTTTAAGTTCCATTTGAATCTGTGACATGTATTTAAACTTGTCTTCACAGCATCCTACTTTGGGTCAAATCTCTTCAATAACATTTGATTTGAATGGATCCTTGGTGAACAGCATAGCTTCTTGGTCCTGTTTTATTTACTGTTTTATAGTGTAAGATTTTAACATTTACTTTAATACTTTCCTCTTACTAACTTTTTGCATTAGTTTCTGACAGAGCAGAGTATCTTCTAAAACCTGCATGCTCAAGCTGCCAGAGTTCAGATGGCATTTCAGCTGAACCTATCTTTAGTGTCTTAATCCTGTGTGTTTGGAAAAGACAAAAAGAAAAGGTAAGTAGAAATCCACAAGAAGTACACTCTAAAAATGCTATTATAATAGTAATTTGATTTTCTGATTTTCTGCCATCTTAAGTCACTTCTAGACAATCCATACACAGTTCAGTTATTCTGATTCTGTAGCATATTTTGTGATAGTAATGGGTAAAAACTCTGGGACACCATACCCAAAGCTGATCAAGCACCTATGTGCTGCTCTAATAGCTCAAAGAACTGGAAGTCGGCTGATTTCCCTCGCTGGGGATTCCCCAGGCATGGGGCAATCTGCAGCTGGTGCTCTCTGCATGGCTGGTTTTCTCCATGAGCACCACACTGCAGCTGCTCACAGGGGAGCCTGTCAGGACCAGCCACCAGGATTGAAACCTGGGGTAGCTCTCTGTGGCTGTTCTGACACTCACCCAGGAGCTGTGCTTTTTTTTGGTCTTCTCAAATCCTAAATGTAGTAGAAACCCCACTTTAAAAACAGAAAAGGGGGAAAAAACTTCTCCCTCCACAAATTTTTCACTGCAGTGATCCACAGGTGGTTTGGATTACTTGTGTATAATCTGAACTGTTTGAGTTATGTAAGAAATATCTCCCTCTCATGCTCTACTGTGTAAGCCCAACATAAAAGCTTAAATTTTCAGAAGGACTTAGGATGTTAGGCACACAAATCCGATTGAATTTTAGTGGAATTTGGGGTATTATTTGGTCTATCTTGAAAAATTAATTCTAAGTCTGGGCAGGATTAGGGAAAACTCCCACTGTGAAAAAAAAACCTTTTTCCAGTAGTGCACACCTTTTCCTGAAGCTTCTGGCCACTATTAGATTGTTCAAAATATCACTTCATGCCTGAGAAGTCTGGCAGAAGCCTTTTAAAATTCCTCTCAGTTCAGTAGGCTGCATACTGGTCTAATTCATAGCAGCAATTCCTATTGCCCCATGAAACTTTGAATTTTCCTTTAATTTAAGTTAATAGAATTTACATACCTATATTAAGAGTTTCTTGAGGCAAAGAATATATTAGATAAAGGCTACAACAGTGGGTTTTCTTCTGGATGTTTTTGTTTTGTTTTTAATAGTACATTAGGGGGTTTCTGGTGTTGTTTTAATTGACGTGCTGTTTGAATGTATGCTTTTCTTAAAACGTGAACATCCTCTCTGTTTGTGGCAATGTGTCAGGCTTTCAAAATCCTAGGAGTTTCAATAGCTGTCTTAAGCAATATTGCCAGTATTTCTTCATCCTAAGGCTCTGTTACCCCACTCAACACAACTGTCAGATGTTCTGTCTTAGAGAGTCAGCCTTTCAGCCCGTGCAACTGCATCTGGTCTGCCCTGTCTTTTCTTTCCATGATAGGGCAGTTCACAGGTAGTGTTTAGCATGGTAAAAGTCTGTTGCCAGGTACCCCTCAGCTGCAGGAGTTCTGTTAAGATCCTACTTCAGTTTTATGTTGCTATTAGCTGTTGTCTATCAGCTTGCAGCTCTTTGTCTGCTCCTCTCCTAGCTGTGTTCCCATCTCCTAGAGGAGGAATCTCCCAGTGCTGTTTGACTTCCAAATTATTTACCCTGAAACATCCTTGCAGGGAATGGAAAGAAGCAAAGGTCATGTTAACAGCCCCATGCTAAAGGTCAGCAATACCATGGTAACAGTGGAAATCCATCCAGCTGCCTGCAGAAAAGTTGAACCCCTTACGAGTAGGAAATAACCCAAATAAACAGGGAGGTAGATAAAAAGCAGTATCTTAGCCCTGAGCCACACGTCAAGTGGAAACGTAACATTTGTGAGCTCGTTGGTATTTCCAATGCCTAAGTTTGAACTACATGCTCAAAATAAAAGCTGCAGCAAATATTCTGAAAAATAAGTGCCTTGTAAAAGTTCTGACTTTCAACCTGAGGCTTCCTTTTTACTGCAAGCATGCAATGCAGCCAAGTGTTGTTTAGTATCCTTCCTGTGCCTTAAAGTGTGACTTTTATGGGTGACGTTATGTTTATGTGTCTTTGTTCATCCTCGGCCTCATGTACCCCACTGCTGCTTCCTCCGAGACTTTGCCGCCACACCGCAGGGTGTTAATTTCCTGTTTTGAGTCTGTCACAGACAAATTCAGAGCCTCGATTAAAACACAACACACAGATACATGCTGCTGACAAAAGCACTAATAAAACTCTAAAGTTTAAAGGTGGCCCTGGTGTTTCCTCACTGAGCAGCATGGGGACCTTTCACCTCTTGGAGACATGCTGTTTGCAAAGGTTTCTTTTCTTTTTAATTAGGGCTTGCCTGAATGACTCTTAGCAAACTGCTCTAGCATTTGGTGTGTTTGGTTTATGGATGTAGTGACTGTAAAACATGCACAGCTTACTTGACCTTTTTTTTTTTGTTTAAAAAAAGGCAAAAAAGTAAAACCAGACTTATGAAACTTACAGGAACTGCAAAGGGAAAAAATAAGGCTTACACAGAAAGTGTGTTGGTTACAATGATGGGTCTGGTATGTATGGTCCCTGCAAGACACATGCATGGGCATCTGCATTTCCTGACCTCTTATCTTGGTCACTGAGCAGAAGGGGAGTGGGGAAAAAAACCAGCTTTTTCTTGCTTTGGTGAAAATCCTTCCTTTTGCACACACATTCAGCAGCAAAAGACTTACAAAAGTTATCACTTAGGCATAAACTTCTACAGGGTTTTGCCTCCCTTGTTTAGCACGTTTCAGCACACTCATTTTAGACTATCACAGATCTAACAAGAGAAAAACTTTCTCCAATTACCCAGTACATGTTTTTTTATACTTTTCAGTTTGGTGTTGTTATGGGTGTTGTTCCTAGCACAACTGTAAAAGTCTTTGGGCTGTATGTAAATACCACACAGGTTTACAAGAGTGCATTTTAAACTTGGATTTGTTCTAATGAAGGCCTTGCTATTTTCATACAGTAGTGGTGCTTAATTTTTTTCTGTTTCCAGTAAAATACTACTTATTTCTGTCCTAATTAATTTTAACATCTAGAAGTATATTTGACAGCTTAATTTGCTTATCTAGTCTTTCTGAGGTATGGCTACTAGTTTGCGTGTCTGCTACAGCTATGCAGAATGCCAAATACCTCATGAGAACTCCCTCATAAGCAAGAGGGAAATTCTAGTTTCTCTAGAGATTTTGGAGACCTCCCTTGTAAAATACCTGCAGTTTAATTAAAGTTAGGTTAATTATATTTGGAGAACAAATCCTGTAGCGTGATTTCTTGCAGATACGGCTGTGCATCTCTCCCTTATATCAAAGGAAATACCAGCCATGTGCTCTGCATAGCCTTCAGACAGAAATGGTGTTTAAAGTCTTCTAGCATCTGCCTCTGACCAGCCCTCATTGGCCATCTCTAAGACTGACACATCTTCTTTCCTCCTTGTCCTTCAGCATTCTGTATTTGAGCTTACCTGAACTACTTCCCTTTCACCTCTCCTGTATACCCCACTTCAGTAGTTCCCTGTATTCCCACCCAAAGTTTTTACCCTCAAAATCAAGTCCCAGTGTGTCTGTTGCATGGAGAGGGCATCTGGAGAGGGTAACTCTCACACATGCTGAGCAGTGTGAGAGTTCATGTGCTGCAGATGCTGAGTGTCACCTTCTGCACTTTACTCTGGTGTTGAATGGAGGAAGTTAGCTTCAAACTGCACATTTCCTTTGCTTTTCTGCTGCAATATTTCTTACAGCTCAGGTTCATAGCCTCACGATGTGCCAGTGGGTTCCTGAAACCTCTGTATATGCTGCCTTGCAGCAGAAGGAAGAAACTGCAGCTGCAATTTACTACTCCCTATCATCTTCCCTGTCAGGCCATTGTACTTAGCTGGGGGCAGCAGGAAAGGTGGTCTGGGTCATACCTCAGTGGCTGAGTGACATCATGTATCTCTAAAGAAACCTTGCCAGGCCCTGTGGAGCAAGGCCGAAAAATTGAGGTTTTTTTAAGCAGCGCCCTGGGTCAAGTAAACTGCTGCAGGACTTTGAGTGGATCTGACTGAATCTTAATCTAATCTATTTGAGCTGCTTTACTTCATCTTCTCTTTTGTTTACTTTTCTATCTGCTATGCTTTGTCTCTGAGACTTTATCTTCATCTCTGTCCAGTTTGCATTTCTTTTTGGTGGCTGTTTCCCCACCTCTCCATATAGCTTAAGATATTCTCTCTAAATCCTTACCAAGGTGGAAGAAAAAAAACCAAACAAACCAGAACACCACTAAGAGCTGTTGTGGTGTTTGTTATTTCTATGAACTGTTCCTGCTCTAGAGTGCCTTTCTGTCTTGCCTAGTTAAATGTCAGTGTGGACAATCCACAGATAGAAAACCACTCTTGCAGAAGTTGAGTATGCCAGGCTTCCTCAGATTTGGTGGATTTTTGGAGCAACAAATGTGACTATTCATTCCACGTAAGAAGCTGATATATTTTGTAGTGCAGACTATGCTCTGTATGTTCAACAAAAAGGGAGCTAAGAACACATTACTTCCTATAAGGCTTCAGGCTTAGTTGTTGAAACAAGCTCTAAAATTCAGGTTTCAACTAAGAAAATTTTGGCTTACAGGTAAGCCTAAAGCTTTGCTTGAGTGCAGGGAGACTTCTGGTGCTGCTAGCCCTCTATGAAAAAAACCTCTAAAGATGGCATAGTCAGATATGTGGGAATTTCCTTTGTATTGAGAGTGTATCTAAGATGAAATGAGATATGATGACAGCTCCTCAGCTGTAACTGGAAGGGATTGGGTGTGAAAAGCTACAACAAAACTTCCGGCTAAGTTAGAGCATTTATGAGGCATTTCTAGCTCCCCAAGACTGGGTTCAGTGCGTTTTAAAACACTCTTGTCTCTTTACAGTCGTCCATTTCTGCTTTCAGAATGTGTCATTGTTACTTGCTATGGCTGAGTTGGCCTAAGGATTGGTAGGAGAATTAAGCTGTAAGTATTCTGAGGCAGCAACTCTTTGTTTGACTCTGCACTATATAAACATCAATATGGGTGGCAGGCCATAAATGAGATCTAGGCACGCCTGCTATATGTAGGATACAAGTGCTAGATGAGTGTTCTGCATTGTCTTTTTCTATTCTGAAATGGTGCATTCTTCATTGGTCATGCCTTCAAAGTTTCATCTATGGGGAACAGTACTTCGTGATAAGCTTTTTATTTTTTTTTTAAAGTTTTTTTAAAGCTGAATGTTAGCCATGTGGTAGCAGCCACTATATAGCTGGGATGAGCTGTGCAAGAATGAGGAACGTGATTCATGTTTCAAATGAGTTATATGTGATGCTTTCCATATGCAGGATATATATCCTCCTCTCTGCATTATGAGTAAGATGCAGATCTCATGCAAGTCATGGGTTCTATATTTTTTGAAAAACATCTGTGACTTCTGACCTTTCCAGGCTTGTGTGCATATGAGTGAGAGCACTGGTGTGCTCACAAGCTGTGGAAAAAAAACTTCACAGAGAATAACAGAGTAAATCTTGGAATGCATGAGAAAAGCTAATGGAGAGCTGGAGGCCAGTGGCAACACAGTGACACAAAAGGCCAGACCAATTTCCCAAGGCATTGAATTGTTTTAGCTAGACCAACTGCAACAGAGATGCTGTCAGGGTGTCTCAATTTTCTGAGTTATGCAGCTGCTGTTCCTAAAGTTATTCAAGTGTGAGAATGATATGAAAGCAAAGCACTGAGGCTGTTCCAAATTATTTTATGTTAAAATCATACCTAGCACAAGCTCTGTTTGCAGTGCATGCACTGTTGAGTAATCCATGAAACAGACTCATGAACGCTGGCTGTCAGTGTGAGGGACATGGAATGAATCAACATCATTCAAATCATTCAAATCCTCCACATTTACTTTGAATAGTGGGACATTAAAAAATTCCATAAGTCTCAAATGTGTTTATCTGTTTGGAACCCATTTTAACTTGGACCCTTGCCTTGCTTGTCTCCTGGCTACTCAAGGCTGTACATTTCCTCTTGTCCAAGAGTGCACATTCTTTCTCTTTGAGTGCCTTCCCTGCCTTAGTGTTTTTTTCTTAAACCCCTCTCTGATTTTGTTCACTTCTGTTTCTGCTTTTCCCTCACTTCTTTGTAACCAAGCCCAACCACCTCTTTTACAGTTAGCCTTTATGCTTCTAATTATAGCGTGTTCCTGTATCTGGTGGTCATTCTTGCCTTCCTACTAAATTATTTCCTGATATTGTCCTCCCCCTAGCTCCCCTAAAACCTCCAGTATGGGCCTGTTGAAGGGAAACTGCTACCACTATTCCAGTTTGAAAAAACTGAATGGAGAAGAACCACATTAAACAACTCCAATGTCCTGAGATGGCATCTTCCTCAGATCACGGCTAGGGAGGTGTGCACCAAAGTCCCTGGAAAAAGAAAGTGTCTTCTATGGTGTAGACAAAAGTGCTGATTGCTAAATGCTACAGACTGGATCACAGCTTTACCAGAGCTGCATTAGGATAGGGTCCTGACTTGCTGTATCTGCAACAAGTTAGATGACAGATTGAATTTTTTGTGTCATTCTGAGAAGGATGTTTTGCAGTGTGACACTGTCCAAGTCTGGCTAGCATGCTGGAGATGCAGCACAGCTGCAGGATATTTTTGCTTGCGTGCTACAGGAATGTTCTTTCAATCTATTTGCACCTTGTAAGCTGAATTTAACAAAAATGTCATTGTTAATTTTTTTGGTAGAAGTCTAAGTAGGTGATGTAAGATAATAGTCCAGTGCCAGGAAAATCACTGAATTCACAGAATAAATCTGTTGAACTGTAGGCTTCCAAGGGTCATCATAAGCAGGCTGAAGAAGGGTTGTAAAGTCTTTTCTAGAAGCTAGAGGCAAAGATAGACACTAAAATGATTACTATAACAGGCTGTGATATGGGAAAGCCTGCAAGTCTCAAGCTTATGCACTATGGCCCCTCAGACTGAGGAAAGCCTTATAGTTACTGAGGATACTTGATATTACCCAATCAAAATTCTGCCAATATTGCTATGGCAGGAGTCACTAGATGGCAACATTACCTGGACTCTTACAAATCCACGTGTATGGGCATTGTCCAGCCTTTTGAAGAAGTTTGCCTTGTTCTGTGGAGATCTTTCTTCTTCAGTGGGAGCTCAGGCCAGTAACAGGGCTGAAGGTGTCTCTCTTCCCAACTCCTTTCTGAGTGGGAAGATTGCTTGAATGCTGAAAACTGCATACAGAGGGTCAAGTAAGTCACTCTAATGGTATACCCACCAGTTTCTTTTTATGTAACTGTGCCAGAAGCAAACAGTGATTTAGTGTGTATGTATCCTACTCAGCTGGGCCTGCTGTCAGCAGGGAAGTTGCAGTGGGGGGCGGATGGGAGGTAGCACTCAACTGGAGGTGTTTCTGTAGGCAATACACCTAAATCTGCCAGCAAATGTGAATTAAGTCCCCTTTTAATCCTTTGTCTAGAGGCTCTACTGCCAGGGCTTCACATCTGCTACTACTCAGAGAAGCTGAGAGTATCCCTGTTCATTCTGGACTTGGCGGATTTTGCACATGGCTCTGATTTTGTGTGAAGTTGATTTTAGGTATGTGCCATGGAGGTTGTGCTAATCTACAAAAAAACCAAACCAAAAAAAAAAAACCCAAAAAAACCAAAACAAAAACAAACCTCATAGGATTGCAATTTAGGGTTTCAATACCTCTGTGAGAAGTGTGGTGAAAAATAATGCTTGAGGTTTAACTGTTTACAGTTTATTGAGAAATGGTCTAGATAGGGTATATGTGATAGTGATACTGTGAGTGCTGGACTTGGCTCATTTTGTCAAGGATTTCCCTGTTAGAATTTTGCAACAATAGTTTCCCTTCCCTCCTCCCCCGG